>OX453034.1:11300634-12500634 GCA_949699805.1 Tromatobia lineatoria
GAACATATATTTCACTTTTCTTTGGTATGAATTTCGTGTCCTGTCGCGTAGGGGATTTGCGCTTCTCCGACGCGTTATAACGGTGCCGAGCTTTCGTTGCGGTGGCGTCGGGAAACCGAGCGAGTAACGAGAAGGAGTATCATTCCTTAGAAGATAGGCAAGGGCATTCCAGAAAGAGCCCAGCGAATCTCGGGGAAATGGAGTCTTGCGCCCGTAATCATTACTTGGTGAGCGGTAGAAAGCCTTCGGTCCGAGTGGTGGAGTGAACCCAAAGGTTGGAACGAAACGAAGATGAGATAGGAGCAGTAGAATATAAGTATAGCACCGTGAAAGAACACAGAGTGGAGTGTAGGTACTATAGAACTCGAGACAGAGATGGGTCTTAGGCTAGAGCGAGCGAAATGCGGCGGCCCGCGGACCTCGCCTTCTCCATAGCCAAATGAAACCGCACGTGAAAATGGCGAGAAAACTAGGAATGAGAAGAAAATAGAAAGCGACGGTGAACTCCCCGCGTCTCGAGTGCGAATCGCCTTTTCCTCGACACCTCGTCTTCGATCTCCTGGCTCTCAGAGCGCTCTAACCGAAAATCCTCTTTGCCCGCTCGGCACTGAACTGGGAAATCTTCTCTCGCCGCACCAAAGGCTTCGTCGAGAGTGTAGGCTCGTCGGGATTTCGGAAAGAGAACAGGGTACATACTTAGTACATGCGACGATCAACGTCGAGGTTGAGTGGGATAATCAGAGAACGTTATAGGTATTGAAGGAACATTAGCTTAAACAAAAAAAACTGCATCGGTGCAAAATATCTTTTTAGGATGTAATAATACAAATTTGCTTGCAACAAAGAGGATTCAAAGTCAGGTGTTTAGAATTTTAATATACAAATTCTTATCAGATTTCCTTGTGTTCAAATTTGTTTATCAGATTTATTGCTGATAGGGTAGAAATACTTGCGATTGGGACTAAATATCATAAGAATGTTTTGAACCTATACTTATCATATCTAAAATGAATATAATTTCAGATTTCTACCATTGAAATGTACATTCGTGTCGCGAAAACACTGGAAAATAGAAAAAGTAGGAGCATACCCATTTCACCAGTTCTGGGCACCTATGCAGCGGTTTTGGCCATGCTTAAGCTTAGAATAATTCAATATTCATTGTACTTGAAACATTTTGAAGGCCCGTTTAATCAATGGAAACCGTATTCTTGCGAAAGCATGCAATTGCTCTACAGGAAAATGCCTTTAAAGCACAGCTGCCATCTGTGAATCTAACTAACTAATCTTTTTTGACATTCGTCTCCTTCGTTTTGTACTTTCTCGCAACAGCTTTCTTTGTCGTGAATAGTTATACACTATATTAATGTTTTACACTTTTCACTTTTATTTTTATTTTTATGAAAGTTCTTTCTGAAAGTAGAGTTTCGTATTGCATAATGATGGGAATCTTCAATATAAAAGGTGTTCCACCGCTTCACCTTTTTTTAAAATTATCTCAATTAATTAATTATTAATTATCATTATACATAAATTGATTGTGTAATAATGGACAAAAAATCGATGATTGTATTATCACGGCCATATGCGGGGCAATTGCTTATCCTATGTACCAGCTGTGGCCATCGTATTTTTTATAAATTTATTGCTTTATTTAAAACTTTCATTACATTAACATTTGCAGTGATGTCTTTTAAGATTGATAATTGCAAAGCTGCATGTAATTCGCCAACCATGTAACCCGAATATGTATCTAGAGCTTTCGTCATAATCTAGTCCAATAACTCAAGGAGTTCAGAATTTAATGAATCAGCTGAGGATACTTTAATTATTGATACAGTTCCTTTTGTAATGGAGAAGAGCAGACGTAAAAATGATGATAAATGATTCTAAAGTATATAACGTTATGAAAAATCATGATTAAATACAGGTACAGAATTAAAATAGCCACGAAAAACGTATTTAAGTGTGGGGGTGGCCACAACCGCCACAGTGGCGACAACCGGTACTTCTACCCTGTATTACCAATGAAAACCGAAGCTTTCTTGAATAACACGGAAACGTCTCAAAGACGTCATGGTCGTCGAAATATGTCTAGAGGACGTCTCTACTGGGCATAAGATGTTTGTGCCACGTTTTTTTACTTTATTGTATGAGTTCGACCAATTCGTGCGATTTACATTAAATAAATATTCGGACATTTATCTTGTTACAATTGTTAGAGCCTTCAAAATGGCGTAAAAACTTTATATATTAAACATCGTTAACAACGTCACATTCTGCATAATGTTTCAGTCGTTTTTATATGCGTTGAGTTTTTTTTTCAAAATATTTAATTCACTAACTGGCGATAGTGAGTTTAAATACAATCTTTTAAATATTCAAAATTAGCACGCGAATGTAAGGATATCCAACGAATTCATAGGATGGACCCGCGTAAGAATAATTATTCCAAATAGAAATCATAAATCGACATATGTCAAGAAATGAAATTTTTCAGATGTGTTAAAAAAATATCTGAGGAAATTTTAGAGCGATTTTAAGATTGATATGATATCACGATTACCGAATGATTTGAGCGTAAGTTGTAACTTGATTTTAGACATTTTTTAAGGCGATTGCATGGTGGATCGATAATCGTACGATTTTACCAATTTGAGCGCTGTTTAAGATGTTCGTCATAAAAACTGGTTAAGATCGAGTCACGAATTGCACCCAAATTAGTGAAATAACTTCGTATCAAATAGATTTCAAAATCGCTTTCAACTTTCCTAAGATTTTCCGGTATAAGGCATCTCAAAAATGGCACTTCTTGAGATATGTCAATTAATGTTCAATATCTGACATAATCGCTTGTACGCGGGAAAGCAATTCAATACATTCTGCAATAAATTCGCGAATCAACACCAGAAGATATATTAAGAAAAATAATAATAAAAACTAGATCCTTCTTTACAAAATTTAACTATAAGTTTAAGGTTGTTCACTCAAATACCGTTCCATATCAATGCAATATCATGAATGATGCACATACAAAAGAATTGCATATAATTAGAGGACATAAAAAAAAATTAATTTTCTAGCTCTACGTGCATCAACTTAATAACATCCTAACTAACACTTTTACTTATTACATGCTACATAGCACTCGTCCTTGCGTATAATCCTATACCAACCCTCTTCTAATACTTTCAAAGCTACTAACACCGCATCTACAGAAAACGCGTTTGAGAAGGGTTCGTCTCTGTTGTGACAGATTGGCGATACGACGCAGAAAGAGTCATGATCAAGATAAACCGTCATGAATTCATGAATCATGAATGCATTTGACTCCCTCATTGCTCAACAATAGCAGAGTAAATATGCTCATGCAGTAAGCTAAAAAAAATATTCACCAGAGTTTAACTCGTGTTTTGCATGTAAATTTTCATATACTCTCTCATCCCACTGCTGTTATTTCTATTTTTATTTTCATCTTAGTGATTCTTCATTTTTCGAGGCGTTCGAATGCCATTCCCTCTGCTAGCGTACTTCAGTACAAACACCCATTACATGCAAACTGAATAAACGGAAAACCATTTCCATAGCGCATTGAGGTGGCTAATAAGCCGCAATCTTGACTCGATTTCCCGATCGACGTTGTCTTATTGTGTGGCTAGAAAGCTCGTTGGTCCATTCGCTCGTTCTTCGAGGGCGGACACAATGAGCCTGAGCCCCATTGCTGGGGTCCCTCCGACTCTTTCGCTCTCTCGTCCCTTTCACGTTCTACCACTAGCAACGGTACCGATAGATACAGTAGCAGAAACCAGAGAGTAGTTACGGCAGTACACATGGAAGGTAAAAGCGAACGCAGTTTCCGAACACGGCCGCATGGGAATCGGTGACAGAGGCCGATCGATTGCGGCGCCTCGATTCAAAGGAAAATCCAACTAAGTCGACTTTGGCAAGCTGCAGTTTCAAATGCATACAAAAATATATCTGCAACCTCAGTGAAGTCATGGTTATTCTCACGCTGATGAAGTCTTTCGTGACTTTTGTTTTTATGCTTGCGTTTTTAAGTGCCATTACATGTACGCAGTATGCTGTATATATTCAGGCTGGACGACATTGCAAGCTCTCCGACGAATATAAACATTTTTCTCATATTCCACTCGCGCGGCTGCAACGTCGGTGAGTGTATCCAGAGTTCATAGCGGGTGGACCAGTGGAGTTGAAGCAGCGGGAGGAAGAAAAGGGGGTCCTCGAGTTAAAAGCGGGATGGTGGTATACGCCGCCGTGCCCTGTTCTCGAATCTCGCTCTCGCGCGACATTCGGCTAATCAGAAAATGTAGGAGAGCCCGCGCGAGCGCCGGGAAAAGCGAGATGGTCGGGGCGAGAGCGCGCGAGCGGGAGACTAATAGAGAGTGAAAAGGCATCAAATAAACAAACAGCGGGTGGCGAGATAGAGTTGGAGAATTGAGGGAGGTTGCTCGTGCTTGGAGAGCGGAGTTTGCGACGCTTCTATGTATCAGTACGTTCGTACCATGTATATGCTTCTGCAGAGGACGGCGAAAGCGAGAAACATAGGGCTCCGGGAGAGGTGGAGAAGGAGAGAGAGATAACACATATATATATATATATATATATACATATACAGGTATAAAGTTCTCGCTCGGTTCCGACCCCTCATTTCCTAGAGAGAGCAAGAATCTCGTGGTCTTTATAAGAACGAAAAAGAGCGACTGATGAGACGAACAGATAGCGAATAAAGAAAGACAGAGAGGAATGAGGTGTAGCAGAGAAGAGTATATGAGAGTAGCAATAGTAGTAAGCGGGAACGAAACAGCAAAGCATCGAGAGTCAACGAGTGAGCGAGTAGATTGAGGGGTTGGTGGTGCTGGTTCTGTTGGAGAGCCACCACGAAGAAGAGGGAGGGGATGAGAGTGAGTATAGGAGGGTGAGAGAGCCGAGGTAGAGAGGCGAGGCGAGACGAGGGTGAGATAGGGCTATTAGGGTTGGGTGTGTAGGCGCCGCCCCGGCTATTATAGAGGGTTGTTTCACCCCACCCTGTGCATGCGAACACGCCAGCCACCGGTTAGTTCGCCTGTGTGTATACGTGTATTATGCGACTACGGTAATACAGGAATGAGAGTGTGCGACGAGGATCTCTCGCTTGTATCTTCGCTTCTCGTGTTTATCTGTCTCACCCGCTCCGTCCTAGAGTCGCAGCACCGTCGCCACCGCCACAGCGCCACTCCTGCAACCACGTATGCTTACGCGCTTCGCGTATAGAGGCGCCAGCTCCTCCTGTACGTTTACGCGACTGTATCCTCTGGAGTAACCCATTGCCGTGTTTTCTACGTGTACGAGAGCGAGCGAGGAGAAGGAACGGAGGATAGGCTCCGCGGTATACCAAATGCTATGCCGGATGAAGAGGAGAGGCACAGGCGAACCTGGTTACCACGGCAACGCGGGGCCAGAATCGCTCTCCCGCTCTCTCTCCCTCTTTCTATCGCTCTTTCTCTCTTGTTGTGGAGAGATGTGCCTCTAATAGGTATCTTTGACGACGTGTAGCGATGCGCCACCCCGCATCTCGAACTACCCTGCCATTGTTACTTTAGTCGTGCGTTTGCACGTGTTTACTGCAATATGCTTGCAATTTTATTATGACCTTGTATCTATGAGTAAGAAAGTTTAATAATATTTAGGGATTGAATAGTTGCACTGGAAAAAGACGACTGGCATTAGCGTATTCTCACCTGGATAAAAATAACGACGGAGTCATATCGTTAGGTATAACAATCAATTTTTACTGTGGCTGGGATCAATTGGAGCGGTTTTATTTGACTTTTTACATTTTTTCTTAGTGAATGTTTCGTGATAGGAATAATTGAATTATTATCAGCACCGGATTCATTATATTGTGTAGAAACGTTTGCATTCTAGATGGATCTGTAGCAAAAATGCAGGAGGTCGCAAAGTGTTGCAATTTTCGCCGGTGTGGTGTGAGTTAGAATGGCCTTAAGGACACATGGAACACAGTGTTAATCTGTATAAGCCCGAGGAAAATAATAACAATTTTTCCGCGAGTGGAAATTAATTTTTTATATGAATTGCGATACTATTTTTCTGATCATCAGAAAAATCGCTATTTTCGCATCGCAACAATCGAGTATACCGGAGTATCGAACTATAATATTCATGAGCCTAATGATGGTATCTCAAATATTGGAAAAATTGGTCGCATAAATATAAGGGATATTAGTATCGACGTCGTCAATTTATCCGATAAATGATTTTATTTAGTCAATTAAAAAATAAAACGATAATTAATAAAAAAATCCTTGAATTTATCAAGCTGAAATTCAAACCCCTTTTTGATAAGACTGACTTCAATATTTTTCGTGTTTTCCGTATATTTTATTATTCTGTAGAGTTAAAAAGACCAATCATAGGACTGAAAATGTCGCTATTAATGCGTAAACATCACCTTAGAATAAGGAATCTGGCGCCACGTAGTGGTGTAAAAAGTAAACGATGTCTCTCGGGCATATACTCATATTGTATGGTAGAAAACTTCCCAAAATTGGATAATATAGGCATAATTCAATTTTTAAATATTTTAATTTGCCCTGTCTTGAGTGTTCCAAGTTTGCTCGAAGTTTGTTCCACTGTCTACGATTCTATTGATATCTTTTCGGCGGAGTCACATGTAAGAAATATTTCGAGTTACTTTACACCTACTGAACGGGATGGCACATATACTTCTGTATACTAATTTATAAAGTTAGTCCGTAACAAAAACCGTAGTTGAAATTTCGCGGACACAATTGATTTCTACAAAAGAATCTCAGAAAACTGGTATACGTCTAAGAATGGCGCCAGCCATTAAATTTTTTTTTTTAAATTTGTGACCGAAAAGATATTGCATAAGGCAGAAAGTTACTATATAAAGATTAATTTCGTCCCTCTTCCAAACACACCCGGTTCACATCGTCTTAATGACTAATCGTGGGGCATGCCGACAAGTAATAAGGTACGTCAAACAAATTTACATTCTCAGTGATCTTTTCACCGTCGGTTTGCCGCGAGTACTTTTGCCGTCCTCTCTTACTCGCGTATTTCCGTTCTCGCACATCTTCCATCCTTTCTCTGGTGTTTCGCGCCAACAGCGATAGGAGGTGGTACAGTGACAGTAGTGATGGTGAATCCGCGCTGTAATGTGTCTCGTCGAAGCGCGCGCGGTTGATGGGTAGGTACCGCACCAACGATGCGCCACCGTGCGGTCTGCCGTGCGGCTGTGGAACGCTTTTCAGTGTAGCTCCGTTACAAGCAGCGGGAGAGGGGGAAACGTATGCATACGCTACTATGTCCCTATGTATGTTCTCTGAAGCCAGACTTATACACACATGACATTTGCACACGGTTTCATACGTGCACGCGCTTTGCCTCTCCTCTTGTGGCAGCAATTTCGTTGTTTGCGTGCAGGGCTATTTTATACGTAGTTGGTTGCGTGAGGAGTCGAACTCACGTTTACTATGTGGAAGCAAGCATGAGCTTCACCAGTGGAAAACGAGAGGGCGCGACGAAGACCGAATGAGTGAGATTGTGGAGCGCTGAGGGAGAGGAAAAGCCGTCGTGAGGGTATGAGTCGAGCGTTGTACTCACGGGATGGAGATACATCGGTATGCATTTCAGTGGTAAAGCTCTCGCCCGGGTTGAGAGACGGAAAGCTCCCCGCGATGCTGAGTGGGGATTGGCGGATCGTTCAGAGGCGGGGGTGACTGTCGAGAGGGAGAGGGATGGAGGGTGCACCTCTGCACGGGTAGACCGCGCGAGAGGGTGGAATGTGGGAGAAAGCAAAGAAGAAGGAGGAGAAAAAGTAGGAGGAGGAAAAAAGTAGACCTAACTCGCGCTCGCTTCGGCGAAAGCAGCGGCGGCGGCAGAGGCAGCAACTCGGCGACAGCTCGTCTAAATGCTAATAGCTTTATCGACTGTAACTCAAAGTCTCGGGTTTCGATTCTTCTTACTCCAGAGGCGCGAGGCGTCGCTTCCGTGTTGAACTAACGAAGAGACGAGAGACGAAGAAGTGCGAGTGCGAAACTCTTCAACTCTGTATATACTTGTTCGCGGGCCGGGACCAACGCTCTCACCCTCTTCGCTGAGACGACGCGGAAGGATTACTTTATTATAAAGTAAAACTCTTGAATATCAAACTGAGTCAAGTTATATCAGCTTTCTCTGTGTGTCTCTCGTGAAGTGAGATGACACGGAAATTAGATATAGTCAGAATGTTCGATTGCTTGAATTATATATGCATATTGCGTTCTTTGAAATATTTTATGAATATGGGATGTTCCGTGTTTGATTAATAAATTAAAATAGTAAAATAGTACATTTCAGGAAATGAGTGAATAAGTAACGCAATATTACATTGTTAGATTTATTCCTAATAGTGATATTCCTCAAACTGTACATCGTACTTTACAATGTATTATGCTAAAGAATATATAATTATGTATACTGAAAATAACCGTAGAATAATAGATTCAAATATACCGATATGATTCCCAAGAGGGACGATTATATCGATTGTTACCGGATACCATATATTGGATTAGTTTAGCTATAATTATGTTTGCTACTGTTATTTTTTGTCATTATCGTAACTATAAAATATAATCGTTCCTCCTCGGAATTATATTGTATCATAGAGGTATTGTGAAAATATAGTATTGTTGCTTTAACCATGTATTTTTCTTTCAGGGTTAGTGCTTGTTCACGTTCACATTAACTCCTATCAGTAAATTATTACAAATTATTATATATCTGCAACGCAAAAAACCAAAAACAAATATTTAAGACTACAGTAAGAATGTTGATTAATTGTACTTAATTAGCATAATAGAATGTGCGTATATGTGTTGACTCAGTCGAACGAATATATTTTCAAAACAAAATTCTTTTCTACTTCGTAGGGAAAAAGTTGGCATTTTCCTTCTACTTTATAACGGCGAGTAGTTCAGAAAGACCTTCACTTTTTAATTCCAAGGTAAGAACGTCTATGCTTAATAGCTGAAGGGCCGATGTAAAGTAACTCGGGAAGAACTCATGGATAAAAAAATTGAAAATGCAATGTCAATTTTATTTTTACGCAGCTCTGCTGAGGTCTGAAAAATGTTGCAGTGAAAAAAAACCATACAAGCCAGTTTGCCTGAGGGGATCGACAAGTTTATGAAACTTTCAGCTAGGTTATCCAACAACGTAACGCATGATTGACTTTTGATATAATCGACCTTCTACTCTACGTCTTATATTTATATATTTAATCCTATCATGAAAAATATCAGGCGATGTATATTTGTACAGGCACTGGATGTGCCATTTTCACTGCTGCGCGTCTATTTGCTTGCGGACTAATTGACCAGCAGCGTTCATGGTGACAAAACGTCGTATTTTTCAATGAATCTTGAGAATTATTCCAATACGTAAGAAAAAAAGCACCGATTTATGCGTGCTCAGCTAGGCTATCTAAAAGCAAATGAAAAGTAAGCAATGAAGTGTAAACACTTCTTGTGTAAAACAATTAATTGTTGGTGATGAGATTTTTCAAATGTTATAAAGTAATTCAGTATAGGAATTCAGATTATAGTTCGATAAGAGTTAGGGATATTCACAGTCGTATAACATCCACTTCTGTCGCAAATAGCAACTTTTCGTCGCGTTTCGTGTTACTTGGTTTGCCGCACCCATTATATATGGTGTTATAACTTTACAAGTGATACACCCTCTTTAAACAATTTACCAAAATTACCAAACTATCATGAACAGAGCGATAACAGTAGACGATGTTTTTTTTTAAATTCTGTTTCGAAATATATATGACTCAGTTTCACGTGTGCAAGGGCAAGTATTCATAGATCTATATCACAGAATATATATTATGTAGATGATCATAGTGGATGCTTCACCGGTTCCACACAAATCCAACTCATTTCTCAAATATGTAATTTTGTGAATTATGGCACTGATTCATTTTTCATCGAGCTTAAACGTTTGTAAGATTGAAAACAGGCAGTTCGCTTAGGTCGAACTTGTGTTTTCCTTCTTAAGCTATTAGTTACGAGTCTTCAGCCAGGGATGACACATCTAACGACGCACGAGTACATGCTTTGCATACATTGGCATATGTTCCATTCCATGCTAAGTCAGCCAGGCTTCCCTCGCGGACCTCCCAACCTAAAACCAACCCAATAACCAACTGGTCAATTGGTGCACCAAACCAACCAATGTTCCAACTTTTCAAAGGTTGAATTCGAGTTGGTTTTTGTAAATCAACCGTAAACCAACCATTTTTTGGACATGATGAAAAGTTGGTTCATGGCTGGCTATTATAAACCAACCCGAATTCCGACGTCTAAGGTACATTATCGATGGTTGATTTGTGGTTGATTTTTTAAACCAACCATAAGCCAACCTCTGGATTGTGCGTTGTCTGAAATGGTTGGTTTATGGTTAGTTTTGAAAAATCAACCATAAATCAACCAACGATATTGTACCTTGGAAGTCGGGATTCGGGATGGTTTATAATATCCAACCGTGAACAAACGTTTCATCGTGTCCAAGAAGTGGTTGGTTTACGATTGGTTTACAAAAACCAACCCGAAATCAACCGTTGAAAAGTTGGAAAACTGGTTGGTTTGGTGCACCTATTGATCGGATGTGGAAAAAACGACCGAATTCCAACCATACGTGACGGTTGGGAGGTCCGCTCGGGCTAGAACCGTGTATTATACGAACAAAAATACTTGGTTGACACAACCAACCAATTATTCTAATGCCACTACAACTCAGTTTCGTTAGGAGAGAAAAGAAAAGAAATATTGGTTGCACGAACCAAGATTCATTGGTAGATAATCCAATAGATGCTGCAACCAACTATATGGCGATCTTATCTAGTCGATTGGTTGATACCCTAGCAGATCCAGCCACGGTACAAACCACCATCGAAATCACCAGTGGTTTTCTACAAAAAATTCACTTAGAATTTTGAAAAAACCACCACGAAAACCACTACTCTGAAATTCGTTTAAATCGAGGAGTGGTGGTTTACCAGGTGGTTATGTCAAAATTCTGTCGAAACCGACACGTAAACCTCCATTCCTCGATTTAAAGGAATCTCGGAGTGGTGACTTACGTGGTGGTTTCGTCAAAATTCTACGTGAACTTTTGGCAGAAAACCACCATAGTGGAAACGACCGTGATTCTATGGTGGTTTGTGCAGTGACCGGCTTTGCTAGGGTACGACCACTTGAGTATTTTGCCCGAAAGCATGTCCACGATATGGGCTTGAATATCGTATTACACGTACTCAATAATCGTCATCGTTATGGTATAGTCAAGTGTGCCACAAATCGTGATAGTGTTATCAAGCACCGCGAACCAAGGCTCGAAAGTCGCGATAGAAATTTTGAAAACATCCGTTTGAAGGTTATACACGGTGAATGTTACCGTCAAGCATTAGATCTACCGAGCGTAGATCGCGAAAAACACTTGTATTGATTCACGGAAATCGTTGTCAATAGAATGAAATACTTCAGTTTTAATACTATATAATTTTTTAATTAACTTAAACTCAATGAAAAGTAGTGACATGGAATCCAAGAAACGTTTTCATTGATTGAACCTTTTTCATTGATTAGAAAGAAATCGTCTTTGATTCAATGGAACTTTCTCATTCAACTTCAATTTCAATTTGTATTTCAGCCAAGTTGTTCTTTGCACTGACGTCAGGCAGTGGCACTTCGCCCACCACAACTTAACATTTCGAAACCTATTTTTCCATAAAGTACTCGGTAGATAAAGCCCAAATTTTAAGTAAACGTGCGGAAGTACGACAGAGATAGGTTAAGCTCCTGTCTCCTTGAATCGCAAGGCCGTTCATTCAGGACAACGGCAAAACAAAAAAGTGAGGTTGGGTCTCTAGACACTCGCTGCTGCTCGTACATCTTTTCTTTGCATCAAGGAAGCAATTTCTTTGAATCAATGCAAACCTCTCTTTGAAACAATGAATTTTTTCCTTCCCGTGGAGAAATCTTATCAGGGTTTTGCCAAGGCCCCGATGAATTTTCCCTAATTATATTAGGGGCCTTATGTGGAAGCCTTATAGAGTTTTCTGAAGGACGGTCACGCTTTTTTTCCGGGGCCTTTAAAGGCTTAATATTAGGTGCCTTCAAAGGCTGCCCTATTAAGTCCTTACTAAAATAATAAATAAATTTAATTTTTAAATATATATTTTTTATTATTTAGATGAGTAATGTTGCACTTTTAATGAGATATTTCGTCTTTATCTACACGATGGTACATTAATCGCTGAAAAAACATATTACTTTTTTTTCGACATTCACGGGAATCGAACCTGGAACCCTTCGGATGGTTTAGTTGCGCAGCGCCTTAGCTCCCTCGGACATTCAAATCATATGAATATGCAATTTCATTGTCTATCTGCAATGACTGTAATATGAAATATGAAATAAAATTAATGGAATATAGTCAGAACTTGATAGATTTACATGACTGCGTCTGATGTGTAAAAATATAAGCACATTCAGTAATTTTTTTACAGAAATTGGTTATATCGAATAGGGTTGTTTTATTGTTTGCGCCAATTAGTTCGTTTGTATCTAGGCGCGTGACTGTCTGGCTGACCTGAGGGCCAGGACTAGAATGGGTGTCTACCCGGCTGACTTTGGCGGTCATTAGTTGGATCGGTGACCACCGATTTTGCCATGGACACCTCGGCTTGCCATATAAGACCCTTATCTGGCAAATTTATTATTGATTTGTTTACGTTATGCCATGGTTAAGTCTGACTGGGCCCCCAATTAATTAAATTATCAAGGCCTCATTGAGATTCACCATGGCCGCATGAGATCCTTATTCGGCAAAATTATGATTAATTAGTTTACGTGGTATCATGATGAAGCCTGACTGGGCCCTTAAGTAATTACCCTATCAAGCCCTTAATAAACTTCGACATGGAAACCTAAAAGTGCCTTATGAGAACCTTATCTGGCAAAATTATTATTGATTTGTTTACTTGGTGCCATGTTTAAGTCTGACCGGGCCCTACCGAGCCCTTATTAACCTTCGCTATGGAAACCCAGAATTGCCTTATGAGAACCTTATCTGGCAAAATTATTTACGATTTGTTTACTTGGTGCCATGTTTAAGCCTGACTGGGCCCTTAAGTGATGACCCTACCAAATCCTTTGCCATGGAAACCTAGAAATACCTTATCAGGGCTTTACTTGGGAGTGATATGGAAAAACCTTTCAGGGTGTCCACATTAAAGCCTGAAAGGGCCCTAGTTTATCTTAGGACATCCCTAATAATTTTCTTCACGGGTTTATCATATGCTCCCTAAGCAAATGTTTCGTTATAACCAATTAAATGTTTTCTTTGAAAGTCAAATGCACTATTTGATTGAAGCGAATGAAAAAAAATCAATCTACCCATTTCTTTCGCGTCAATGAAACCTTTTTTCTCGATGTACTAGCTAGCGTGAACTATTTGCGAATAGTTGATGTTGCGATTCGAAGTAGTAGCAGCAATAAATCGATGAATTATCGCAACTGATTTCGGAAAGATCGGGTATAGCAAATTGAAAATGTGGTTTCGACATCTAATCTTCCTTTACAAAGAAAACAGTTGGTGTGGTTTAGTAAGGGTTCAACGATACGATATACAATTTTTTCAGATGTTTTGTTTTTTTAACTAACTGTTATAAGTTGCAGATATCTTATAAAATCCAACATTTTGAATCCCGGCTTTCAGCGCTACCTACTTTTAAAATGTCCTTCGTGCTCGATGATTGGGCTTCACATATTTTCATCACAATCATCGTTTTAAGAAAGGATACGAAGTTGACACGTAGTTGACACGTCGTTGTCACAGACAGCCGCGCAGTAAATTGTATCTGCCAATTTTAGTTTTATGTGAGTAATCATCGATAATATATTGTACTTAACGTTACGGCATAACGTCTTATTGTGAACGATACAAAAAATTATCATATGTTTTTAAATACTGTCGATTTGGAATACAATGCCCCATATGCTTACCGTCCACCTACGTGAAATGATATCCTATACTCAGCTGAAGCTAACCCTCGTTACATACACACTGCGCTGTAATCTGCATACAATACTTAAACTTGGAGGTCTTCGAGAATCGACGAAACCGGCTAATAGAGCGAGGAGGAAAGAAAGAGCAGGGATAGAGGGAAGCGTGCGTACAAAGTTCTCGGTTTACGCGCGTACAATTATGTCAAGCTCGGATTATGCTCCACATCGATGTGTGCACGAATATACGTGAGCGGCTCCGAGGACTATACACCCTATAATAGCGCTGCGATATACTTGTATACATGAGAGTGGTGTAACAGTATAACCTGTATAAAACCGGACGCTCCCGATGGTTGAGAGAAAAGCGGGAGTGAAAATGGTCGCGTGGCCACGAGGGTCCTTCTAATTACCGATAATAGTCGTGGAGAGGGCTCACGAGTTAGCGACGGAGATGGGGAATGAGCATGATAGACACAGTATAGTATACCTTGCTGCTGTAGTACTAAATCATCATGTGTAAGTGAGAGCAAGGGCGTGTGCGGCCAAGGGAAACAGTATGGAAAAGGGAGAGAGAAAGACGTAGGCGAGATGAACGTGGAAGCGTGCGCGGAGGCCGGTAAGGGCTCTCGACGGGCCCTTCGGTTATTCTAAACAACACAAAGCCCCGCGGGCGCCCTCCCGTATCCGTTTGCACAAGGCAGAAATAGTGGGCAGCAGAGAAACGGTATAGCACACACAGTACGACGACAATCATTTACTCTCGCTGGAGGCCATCGCTCGTCTACACAATGGCCAAGTTATCCATCCACTCCACCAGCTACTTGCCCGTGAAACGACCAGCATCACCCATCAGCACCAACACCGCCGCCAACGAGACTCGGGAGCCTCCGGGGCCCGAGAACGAGAATACTCGCCAATCTCGTCCCACTCAGCTATCGCGCTTCTCTCAAGACTTTCTTCGTCTTGATGTTTCGTGCTTTGGTGCATTGTTATATCGTTTATGCATTGTTCGATAGGCAAGTGAAATGGAAACACCATTGAAATGGAATAATTAACTGTTGATAAGTATCTAATAGGGTTTCTGATTGAAGGGGTGCGAGTCACTTAAAAAGGTCATAAGAAAATTTTAAGTTATGTGAATGACACCCTTCTTTCAAAAAATGTTATATTCGGACCTCATTAAGTACATACCAAGCATTATCACTCTGCAATTGAGTGAAGAAAAAAGTAACATTTTTAACCTGTCGTAGCTTTCAAAATAAACTATTAAGCAAATTTCAGTGTTCAATATATTATTTCGTCTGTTGAAGAGGATAAATGTAGCAATTCTGTATGCAGTGGAAATAAGATTTACTGTGACCAATTATTTATTGAGTTTCCAATAAAGACAAATTTATTTACACATTTAAAATCATAGGTTTGTCAAAAAGACCTTAAAAATTATTACACTCATGCTAGAATGCACTCTTTGACAGATAAAATTACACGTCGAACACTAAAATTTGTTCACTGGTTTGATCTGAAAACGATGACAGGTTAAAAATGTTACGTTTTCTCTCACACCCCTTTGCTGAACTGTATGTGTGTACAAAATTACAGAACTATAGTGCTTGGCATTAATGAGGTTTAAGAGTAACGTTTTTTAAACGAAGGGTATTACTTACAGGATCGTTTTTGCAATGCCGTTTTTTATGTGACTCAGGTCCCTTAGCGCGCTATAAATTTCATCATTATTTTATTTTATTTGATGTTAGTATAGAAGTAATGGCGGAATATTTTATCAGCAACATTGTGAGAACGTCAAGATACTTTGGTCGTATGTTAATTTGGTTTCTGTTGGCATTAACCGCGTATCTCGTCCCACTTAACTATCGCGCTTCTCTAAAGACTTTTTCGTCTTGATGTTTCATGCTATTATGCATGGTTATACCGTTTATGCATTGTTCGATAGAAAAGCGAAGTGGGAAGACTATTAAAATGGACTAAATAACCGTTGATAAGTATCTAGTATAATTTTAGGATTTCTGACTCAACGCGCTGTAAATTTGATCAAGAATGTTAGTAAAAACTAACGCCGGAATATTTGATCAAAATCATTTTAAGTCATCAACATACTTCGAACATATATTAATTTGATTTCTGTTGTCGGTAGGGGAGAACGGGGAAACTATGATCACCGGGCAATGCCGGACATGTTAATTCAGTATTAACTAGTGATTATATCGAGTTTTTTACCTGCCAGCTTATACGTACATGATGTTCAACTAATTGAACGATTCGTGCCGATTAAATCAAGATGAATTTGAAGAACCAACAAGTTGTTGATTGTACACTTCTTTGCTTATGAGAACAATCGCAGTTTAAATACAGTTTTGCGAAAGGTATCTCCGTTAAAATTATAACGAACCAGTATACATGTCTTCGTCGGTTCTTTTGCTTGAGTTTTCTCATATTAAAACGATTACTACATGAATAAATATATTGGAACTTAACATAACAAATCTTCGTGGTTGTTGAGTAAGAATTGATGTATTCGAAAATATCTACAGATAGTTTATTTTGAATGAGATACCGGTGTTAAATGAAGCTAGAATTTCTGAGGTTAGAAATGTCAATTACTAACAATTTAAAATTTTTCGATAAAACATAGATTGAACTTTGTACCTGTAAATACAAATGCCTCGCTGATTGTATAGCGTTGCGGTGTTGAGATAAAATTAATCTTATGTTTCGTTATACCTTTGAACGTTTCGTTATTCTCCAAAAGGTGAACGTAATTTCCCGAATCCTCCGACAATGGCAGTCAATGGCAGATTTTGCTAATATATGAAAGACCGAATTATTCGATTGTTTTCGTGATTTTCATTCTAACATTTTTCAGTAACAGTTGATGTATCCAAAAACTATTTGTTTTTGGTAGAACAAACGTTTTATTCATAGAAAATAACAAATAATCCTTAGTGACTGGTTCCCCTATTCTCCCCTATAAATACAATAATGTCGGCTATAGGAACAACGAATGCAAAATAAAGCGATGTTTTTTAAATCAAAATCTACCTCCAACACGGATGCTTTTAAATGATTAAGATAGATAGATAGATTTATTAGTGCAACTAGGACAACAGTCCTCTGGCACACAAACCACATGTTACAAACATTTTACATGATGTAAATTCAAATGGTTGACTCTATATCAACCATAACAATAATATGATCTAACATTGAGTTATTATCCACAAAGACGCAACACGGATAAATGATTCTATAGATAGGGAAGATAGTGGAGATAAGAATTCTTAAAGTCAAATAATACGTAAAATGGATTTCGATTTTGGGACAAGCGTCAATCCTGTGGGGATGTCAAAATAGTACCTTACGACACTAGTGCGATAAAACTTTTTCTGATGAGTGCGAATTTGCAGCACGGGCCGAAAGTGAGGGTACAATCACACGAGTTAAGAAAGCTTTCATCGTACGAGTATCGTATGGAATTTTATTACACAAGGTGTGTAAATGGGCATTTATGCAGGCTTCGCGTGTTTAACACCGCGTTTTTTGCACCAGGTAAAAAAAATTTATTCTTGCACATTTTATTTATAACTTCATAGCAAAAGTATCACGATATCAAAAATTGTTTTTCTTTTCGTCGTGTAATCTTCATATCAAATGATGAATGACACACTTTTCAAAAATCGTAAAAATTTCTTCTATCGAAGAATATTCAACCACAAGTGACTGAAAAATACGACTTATTGGAAAATATTCTCTGTATGTCTTTTGGAAACAGCGTAAATTACCGTCGGCGTGTTAAAAAATATAGTTACTTCATCAACGTTAGAAAATTACTTATGAAAGATCCAGGGTAAGAAAAACAGTCAAAAGAGAACGAATAATAATTAAGCTTTGGTCAAATTTTTCGTTCTTCCATACTGAATTTTTTATACTTAAATGGACATGTATCGTGAACTAAAATATGGTGCGATACATTTTTTACACTTTCACTAATATATTGTACTCCATGATACCGAGATATTTCGAGGGATGAAAACTCTATTCCGAAAGAAAAAGTGCGGTCACGTATGGGTAGATATCGAGAAAGAGTGAGTACATTATTAGAGGAGCAGCAGGAACACAGCAGCAATGGATTTTCAGTAACAGCGAAATATAAGAGCGAATTGATCGATGGTTTAGGTGGAGGTCAGGGGTTGATAGCGTTGGCTGATGTTCCTTCTGCTGTTTCGATGACGTCCTGTCGTGATCATTGCTTAAACTAGTATAAACGGAGAGGCTGCAGCGGAGGGGGTGGTCGGTTTTTGTGTGGTAGAGGCGAGAGAAGACACCCCCGGGTGTCCCATTAAAAGAGCGAAAGGAGTCCCAGTTGGGATATTGTGCGACTGGATTTTACTCGACTCGTGCTACGTCCCTATGTTCAACAGGAGAAAAAAAGAAAGATAGGAAAAAAATACACGACAACGAGAAAGAGAGGCAGCTCGACGGATGGATGGATGGATAGGATGGATTGTGGTGCGGTGATTCTGCTGGTCTTGTTCATAGGTCCTGATTCTGTCTCTCTGTGTCATTCGCACTCCAGTTGCCTCTGCGTCACACACGTGACACCATTTGTCTGTTTCTCTCGCTTTCACGCTTATAACTCGGTGACTTTGTCCATGTCTATCTCTTATACCGTCTCCCCCTCTCGTTCTGTGGTCGTGCTTCGTTGGTTCCACATGTCGCACAACGAACGAACCGCACAACGAGCGACTACTCCCGCCCCAAATGGACCATACTCTAGATATGTATATGGTCCGATGGACGAGCGATAGAACGAGATAGCGAGTGCACGGCATGTACACATGCAAGAAGCACCCCAATAGGACCGACCGAAAGCGCCAAGTGGTTTCCCAGCGGGCTCACCGACCGGGAACGAGTGCCTTCAGATATCTAGCGGCATTTATCATCGATTATATAGCCCCGAGAGCTACAAAGCTCGCCCTGTACCATACATATATACCATGCATCTAGTTTAAGTATGTTATAGGCTATTACTGTGTAGAGCTGTGGGATGTTTATATATATATGCGTGTATGTTTGTGTATATATAGTCAGAGTGTGAGTCCACACGGAGTACAGTGGAGTATGTGCGTGTTGGTAAACTCGTGAATCGACCCAACGCCTTCGACGCGTTCTCCACCATTAATCCGATCATTCCACCTGGCTTAAGGTGACGTACGTACGCCAGATTCGTCTAGCGTTGGACGTGTGTATGTTCCTCTAATGACAACAGTCTTAGCAAGTGCTTAAGCTGAAAAGAATTATGCGAAATAGAACTTTGAACAATATTTTCTTATTATTATTTATTTATCACAAAGTCACTTTAACGACGCATGTCGATCAGTTATGGTAGAGACTTCGAATGTGTTAAAAATTGATGATTAATCTGAAGAACTGAAAAAGAATGATTTAATTAAGACTAAATAGATGTATTGTGACGTGTTGAGCAAAACAAACACAGGGTCGTCATTAACCACTATGCAGGAAACGTGAACTGCCGAAAATTTGAACTGTTTCACTGCAAAAGCCACAGGGCCGCGGTTATAATGTGCTCGATAGTAACGGGTTTCGGATTGTACGGTTGAAAATTAAATACAAGTGGCTAATTGCTGACTGTACGATGCGAGTAGTGAAAGGACCGCACGAACGTACAAGCGAACGGATTTGACGCTAAGCTCGGCCGTTGCTATGCAATCAGTTCAAGTTGTTGTAGGTTGCGGACTGAGGCGTGAGGGGTAGATGATACCATGACGTTACGATGACGCTTCACATCAATAGTGAATTTTCCGGAGAGGACGTACCTAAAATGATTACCTCATAAATGGGGAGAAACGAGCGGAAGCTTTTACCTCGATTTATCCACCAATCGATGCTATTACATTCAAAAACGGATCGTCCACGCTGCAGTGCGGTGCAAATGCAGAATGAGCATTTTATTCACCGGAGGGCGTGGAATCAAACCGATCGGATACGTTACGAATCAACGATGCCGATGGGGCAATTCGTGATTTTTTATAATCGCTGATAGTCGTTATTTTGTATAACTGTTGGTGACATTGATTAAATTAAGGGGTGGAAAAAAATCGTTACAGACTTTGTATCTATGTACATCACACAGACTGAGTTTTTGAAAATAACTTTTTACATGCAATAGATTCCGATTTTATACGATGATTTTCTGATGCCAGTTCAACGTAGCATCAGTAGAATCAAAATTTCAGCTTTCGGTTGGTGTCGATATCGATATCGATATATTATAAATCATTGATGTCATGACAATAATTTTTGTAAATATTAGGTCGTTAGATGAGAGACTAGAATTTAAGTGGATTAAAAATAAATTTGTTAATCGGCAAGCACGTAAAACCCACTCATATTTTAAAAACTTTATGACTAAGTCAACCTTGAGTAACTACATTATCTTTCATCGGGAGCGAGATATAATATCAATACCTCACTATGTTCCCTTTCTCACGAAGTTTTTATGTACGAGTTAGTTGAAACTGAGTCAGAAATTTTTAAAAAAATATTCTGCTTAACGTCATTTAGAAAAATTGTCTGTTGACATGGGAGGCATTCCACGATATTTCACACAGCCAAAAATCCGACCGACTCCAATTGGAAAAAAAATCAGTGTCATTCGTCAAAGCGAATAGAGCGTTGGTGATATTATTCCAATTTTATTCCAAGATTTGTTAAGTTTATTTTTTAAACAAAGACGTTGGAAAAAACTCTGACATCAAGTGAAAAAATCATATTGATAAAAATATCCAGCGCAATATTCTCATGATTCAACACAGTTTACGGCAAAAACATGTCATTTGAAAAGAAATTATATTTTTTTACTCCTTCAAACTAAACAATAATTTTTTTTCCAAATTTCAAACCCTCCAATTCCGATATAAAAAATGTCGGAAATTCTACATAGAACACCCAACTAAGCCCACGAAGGAGAAATTATTTTTTCCTTTTTTTCTTCGATTATTTTTATTTTATCGATATTCTTTTTATTCGTTACTTATGCAATTCCTTCATCTTTCCGGTACTTTACTAAAGACCGGATAAAAACTGGATTATCCCATAATATTTTATTGGCTACTCTAGAAAACTTTGTCGAAATTATACTTTCAAATGTATAGGAATAATTATACATACACGGAAAAGAAGGCTTGGTTGGAACAACTACCCGCTTGGTTAAATACGCGCCAGCCATTTTATTGGTTAGGCCAATCAAAGTGTTGGTTATGCGAACCAGGTTATTGGTGGCTGACCAGCTTGGTGGCGCTGACCAATAACTTGGTTGTCCTAACCAATTAATCGGCTGGCGTATATACATATAACGAAGCGCTTGATTGTTCTAACCAAGCATTTTTTCCGTGTAGTTATCACTTTGTTATTGGCGTCTTTTGCTCAGCTCTTACGGCTTGCGATTGAATTTCCAACGCGTCGCATAATGTATAAAACATTAATTTTTAAGCTAAAACAATACAATTTTTCAACATTTCTATCAGTGGTTTTTGCTGAGGCATCCCTTTCAGCGCAGGTACTTTTTCAACAACTAATAAGCTCTCGTCATATTTACCCTCACGTACCGTTATAGCTTGTGGTTAAATTTTTCGAGGGCACCACATACGGTATAAAACTTTAATTTTTAACCGGAAATAATACAATTTTTCAAGTTCTATATTAACGGTTTCAGCTAAGACATCCTTTTCAGCGCAGGTACTGTTTGAACAACTAATAAGCTCCCGTCATACTTACAATCGCGTACCGTGTTCTATATGATCTTCCGAGCTTTCCAGCAGTTTCGTACTCAGACACTACCTCACCTTCACTATAAAATAATATCCATAAATGTAACCCCTCCTGCCCAGGAAAAAAGGTCATGTACAGGAATTCCTCGTCAGTAAGAGGATGTGCACGTGGAATTTTCGCATGCATCATCATAATCATACACACAGTCAGAGTCACAAATGGAAGAAGGTAATGGAGAACCTGAATACCGGCTAACCCGAGAAGTTGCTTTTCAGCTCATTCCCGACACGTACGGGCGACATCCGGGTTCGTCTTTGCGGTTGTGGAGGGGTGACCGAGGAGTATTGCACGAGAGTGGATAGTATAGAGAGGTGAGTGAAGAGAAAGAGGCCATATTGTAGAAGGAGAGAGATTTTCTGCCGAGCCCGGCGGCCCGTAGGAACGAATCGGAATAAAGTAGAGCGTCGGATCGAGCGCCGTGCGAGGCCGTGTGGTGGCGTCGGCGTAGCTATCCTCCGTGTGTAACCATGCTACGAGGTGTATGTGCGCCGTGCAGAGAAGGGCGAGCGAAGAGCGCGGACGACGCGGCTAAAGGAGTGGCGAGAAGCGCAGAGGATCCGAGGGAAGGTAATACCTACGATGCGCGGGGAGAATGGAGTGTAGCAAACGAACGAGATGCGACGTATCCGTCGTAGCCGGGGTATTTATGGCGCTACTTGTCAACGGGAGCGGGGCCGCTCTCGGATTTCGGAGGGAAATGTTACCACCACTCGCCCGAGTAGACGTTACTCCTGCTGGCTGCTCCGAGGATTTCTGGCTATATGGATTCTCTATGTGCGCGCGACTGTGTTATCGCGCTCTTGCCCTGGAGGGGTTCAGCGGTGGGGCCGCGCGCGACCACATTCTCTTCTCTCTTTCGCCTCTTTCTCGCTCAACGCTACTATTCTCCGTATATATGTAGAGATATATATGTATATATATATATATATACGGAGAATAGTATATATATATATATATATATATATATATATATATAATTGTACGGTAGGTGCAAGGTGCTAGAGGGAAATGCAACTGTTAGCTGTTGTGCCGGAGGACCAGAGGTCGCTAGCAAGGTTCCTCGTATAACACAGGCGGAGATAGTTGGTAGCTAGGTATATATAGTCTTCTGAAATGTTCTCGCAGTATCACCAATGAACGAATGCTCCTCTTGCACTCGCGTGCGAAATGTAAGCGAAAAGAAAGACTGCAGCGCGGTTAATCACCAGCACACAGTGCCTGTAATGCTCACCTCAAAGGGTTGTATACTTTTTGTTACAGTTCCTTTTCTTGGTGCTGGAGGAATATAAGAGATTTTATTTTATCCGCGACTCTAATGACACCGGAGATACAATTCGCGTAAAGTTTCGAATAAATAAATATTTTAATTTGTAAGATGCTCTCTCGAAAACCAGAGGTGATGTGATTTGGTAGTAAATTTATTTGTTGCAATGAGACTAATGACAGTAATTCGTGTGATGCGTCAAAACGAATGTGGGAAATATATACTATTCAATATCTTCAGAATTCGCGTTATAAATAATGGATGCTGTACGTCAGTTCCTGAAATTTCTGAAAAACAAAGGAATCGAAGTGTGTCGATAATGAATTTACACTGTTACTACTTTCCTTGCCGATAAAGTTTTCAGTTTTTCAGGGTTTGGTATACAGGAGTTATTCTTTTACCGGTAACAAGTCGTACAAAAAAGTCCAGACTATCGACGTTCGTAACGATATTTGTTCCCGAATCATGTTTAAAAGGCTTAGGAATGAAATAGTACATTGTGATACAAGGGCGTGATGATGAACTTTATACGAAGAGTGTGAAGTTGGCCGCACGAGCCACGAGTACCACAGCGGCACGAGCCGAAGGCGAGTGCCGTCTGTGGTACAAGTGCGATGTGCGGCCGACTTCACTCTTCGTATAGATTTCATCATCACGCCCGAGTGTCACATACTATTTTTTGTAACAAATGCATGAAATGTGAAACCAATGCAATTAGAAAGTGGAGAGAAGGAGCTTTGGGTCCAGGGCGAAGCCATGATGGGGTCCAGCCTGCAAAAACACAAATTTCTTAATGAATTAACAAATTCATAAATATATTGGAAGCAACTATTCATTTTAATTTTATCTTAATATCGCAATATAATGTGTCGTCGCGATACTCGCGATCGGCCATTTGGAGGTTATCCTCCTCCATCGTCTCGATGCGGCGCGCTTCTGTTGCGATGTTCGCGGGACTCGGGCGCTAGCGACACTAATTCGCGTTTCGTCCGACTAGGTGGCGCGTCGAAAGTGTGCGTGAAGTGAATTATGCACGGGGAAAGTGTGCGTGAAGTAAATTTGCGTGCGTGAAGTGCGATCGGCATTTTTATATTATGGCCTGCTATAATGCGCAATTCCTGCAACATTTTCGAGGCACATAAAGCGGCACATTTCATGCATGTGTTACAAAAAATTATATTACTGGTTCACTGGCGACCAAAAATCAAGAGCATTGAGAAAATTAAGTAAAATATATTTTTCCTGAAATTGGAGACTTCTCTTAGTTATCTAAAAGCCCGTTGGTTAGACTGCGCTTAACTATTTTGTTAGTTTTGGTTTTTTTTTACGTTCTTGCTTCTCACCCTATCTTTCTTTGTATCATCTCATTTAGTTTTTTAAGCATCACTTTCTGTACCCCATTTTCTTGTTTGCACTATATGTATACTGTGTATTTGCTGGCTCAGGTCCTTAGGGGATGCATATCCCAGAATATTAATAAATCTATCTATCTATCTAAAATAAGCCCTTTTTATTCGAAAACATTTTTCGACAATATTCCGAAAAAAAATTATCAGTCAAGAAAAACTTTTTTTAGTTTATTTGTCACATTCAACTCGGTAGATTTGCAATCGATTTGAAGGTGACGAATTTGCTTGTATTGTCGCCATTTTCACCTCTGAATCGATAGATTGGCAACCGATTTGAAGGTGACAAATTGGTTTGTATTGTCTTCATTGTGACCTCCAAATCGATATATTTGCAAGCAATTTGAGGGTGCTAAGGTAACTTCAAATCGGTAACAAAAAATTTGAAAAATCAGTATTTCTGCGAAAACATTTTTTTACAATATTAAAAAAATATAAGCTAAGAAAATGTTTTCTCGGTATATGAACCTGTCTTAAGAAGAGTTTTCACGTTTTAACGAAAAATATTTTTGGTAGATTCGCCGACGATTTGAAGGTGTCAAGGGATACAATAAACTACACGAAAATGCTCGTATTTTGGAAAAAAATAAAAATAAGAGATCGACGAGTCGAGTTCGTAGGTATTATACTGCGGTGTGACTCGGCAGTGTTCAACCCCACGAGCTGTTGGACAAGCTGTAGCCTTCACAGCCGAATTAGAATGAATCGAGTTCTCGTCTCTCGCCAGGGCATCTTCTAGAATTACGGAGAACGCTCGTCTGGCTGCCGTATCTCTTGCCTCACTCTTGGAAATCTGGTGTCGTACCATCGTCGCTGTCGTATTCTTCGTCGTCCTCGTCACTTGGACGATCTTCTCGGCGCCACCCTTCATCCCTTACAGGCAGTGGCGTGTCTCATTCCACGTCGGAGAATCTCCACCTACATCCCTTGATCCTTTCTCTCCCACCATTTTATCCTGCTTCTTGAAGCTTTCGCGGTGTCTCCTTCTTTCGCTCTTTCTATATAGCATAAGTCCTCTCACTTTGTGTCTGTCTTCCTCAACGAATTTTATACCTCTCAGCGGCGGCGACTCTCTTTTGCCCTCCCTCGAGTATCTCGATCTCTCTCGTTCGGTATGTTGGCTTGCTCGATTCGATCTCTCTTTACTTTCATCCCTACCAAGAGAGCAGGCACCCTCTCTTTTCGCTCCATCTATCTCGCCTTCTCGAGAGCTTTTGCTCCATCACTGTTTTCAGATATCTCTCGGTGGCTCTTTCTCGCTCTTTTTCCCTCCTCGCCCCACGAATATCTTCTCGCAAAGTTACATAAAGTTTTTACGATTTTTCGACCTCGAGAAGCAGCTCGAGATCCGTTCGCGAGAGCATCACAGAGCTCACGGGACTCGGAACATTCCCCTGTGACTGGGGTGGCGCTCTTTCTTTCAACATTCTTTCTTTCTCCGTTATTCTATCTCTTGGTGCTATAGCAAGGGATAATCCCGTGTATCTTTCGGATAAGAGACCTATAAATTTGTTTGGCTTGTCACCCGAGCATTAAGGTGCTGGAAAGCTCCAATCTGTTGGTTACCGCGTCGTTGTCCTCGGAAACGCGGAATGTGGGCTTTGCTGGTACTGCTGCGTGCCTACCGACATGGATTTCCCAAATCACCGACCAGGACGACGTCCACGTCGTTTTCGTTGGTTTCTTCTTCTTGTTTTTCTTCTTCGGCTACTGCTATAGTGGCAGACCTTGTCTCTATCGCAACCGACCAACCAGCAGGCGGATCGTCACGAACTCTTCGTGGATTCGCGGGTACGACGAAGAAGAGTCAAAGTTTCTGATCCCGAGAAAGACAAAGTTTTCATGTCTCCCTTAGCTGTACTGTACACACATAAACATACTTGTAACCACGTTTGGGAATGTCAACTTCTCCGTCGGTTGGATAACAGGGTTTGCGCGACATTCTCGAAGCAATCTCGCCGGTGGCTTTCTACTGGTATACATGTCTTTTTTTTTGGATCACGTATTTTTCGATAAATTATCCTGTACATTCCAAATTTCGGCCACACATTTTTTTTGTGGTCCCCAAATTGCCATCTTAAGTACCAGCAATCATACATTGGGGGGGGGATATTAATTAATAAGGTATTGTAATTATTGACTACAGTTTTTTTTTAAATTTCATCTTAGTCTAATCAGCACGGATCATCGAATTAGTTTATCATCATGTACGTAAGCTGAAAGAGCGAGGAAATTTTCGATATAATCACTAGTTAATGCGAAATTAAGGTGACTGGTATTGCCCGGTGACTGTAATTTCCCCGTTCTCCCCTACGAAGTTGTTGAATATCAGATCATGTCATTATTTTATGGTGCCGAACGGATTAATTGAGCCAAGCTGTATTTTTATTGTAACCAACGAAAACTTAAGGGGCTTAGAAGGAAAGCCTTGCTTCTATCATATACAATAGCTTTGCTTATGGGAAAATTGACTTATTAGCACTTAATAAAAGTACTCAAAGACACAAATTGCAATCATATAACCATCGGTAAGCAGCGCCTGCAAGTTATGCAGTAAAAATGTCTTTAATACAGAACTCACGATTTAAAAAAAACCGAGGGAAAAATACAAACCTGTATTTTGTATGCCTTGAAAACATACAGGAAATCAATTTACCATTCAACATATCCGTTATACCAGGAAGCTTGGTGGAACATTTTTGCGGTGCGGGATGTCACGGTACATCATACGTTAACGTTTCGATACAGCTCTCAATGACATACGTGTGCTGTTTGTAAAGAGGATTTTGCATCTCCAATAAAAATATCTGTGCGACACGTATTGAATTTTGTAAACGCTTTCAATATCTTGAATGCTAGACTTTCAACGCAAAGAAATTCAGAAAAATCGACATAATTAATGCGATGGAGTTAAATAAAAATCGGTGAATCTTGTCGACCAATTACAACCAACGGAGAATCTTTTGAATAAATTGATGAAATTATCTGTCACTGTGGGTTATACACAAGTATTTTTTTTCTACTTTGCACGTTTTCAGAAGATAATCAGTACTAATTCTTATTTGTACTCAAAATGAATTCTCCAACCGTAATTACAGCAATTTAAAAAGAAGCCAAAATGAGAGAATATTGTACGGAAATGAGGATTCTATGAAGACTTTGTGGTTTTCTGAATCTGCAAAATTTACACTTTGACCAACCGTAACTATGTAACGCTGCAGCAAAAAAAATTCTCCAGGCAGGTTTTTGCGTCTTACCATTATCTAAAAGCACGTTTTTTAGTGTTTTTTTCCTGCGAATATTTAAGGTGTGACGGCCATTTTTACCCGAAATTTCGCGTCTTTTTCGTTTGTCCAAAGGTATCGTCTCAACGGATGATGAAAGAATTTTTTTTCCAGGGTAGATTCATTCGACTTGCTCATATCTCCACGTCAATTTTTCCGTTTTTTTCTTTCGATGTTATTAAAAAATTGAGCGTCGTTTCCATCACTCTTTGTAGTTGCCTAACTTCACCGTCTCAACCGTTGACACAATTATGTTCTTCCCCAAGGCAGCTTTATCCATCTTGTCCAAATCGATTTATTTATTTTATTTTATTTGTTTCGAAAATTGGCAATCATTATTGTTGGATTTTCGTTTGCCCAAAGGCCTCAATCGTTCATGCAATAATTTTGTTTCTAAGGCAGTTTTCTTCGTCTTGCCCATAGCTCCAGTTTATTTTTTCATTCTATTTATTTATTTTTTGCCAAAAAATGGGAATAATTTTTGTTGGTTTTGCGTTCGCCTAAATGTACCGTCTCAATGGTTAGAGTCAATGGACAATATCTTTGGACGATAGCAAAACCAATAAAAATTATTGCTAAATAGAAAAAAAATAGAATGAAAAAAAAGGAACCCGAAGATATGGGCAAGACGAATGGAACAGCGTTAAAAAAAATTCTTGCATCAACCTTTGAAACGGGCAAATGAAAAAGACGCGTAATTTCGGGCACAAATGGTCGCTACTTCTGAAATAGCGCAGGAATAAACAACTAAAAAAAATTATTATAGATAATGGTGGAATACAAAAACCTGCCTAGGGGCAAAAAATTTTGTCCGCAACGTTACATAGTTACGGCTTGTCAGAGTGTAAATTTTGCAGATGCAGAAAACTTCGGAGTCATCTTTGTTTAATGGATCAACGGCCCAGCAGCTAAATAACTGAGACATTAATCGATGGATATCACTTATTTCTTCCTAACGTTCTCCAGCCCATTTTTTTTTTCGTTCTGTCTTTTTGTAGCTACTATGAAAACTATGTCGACAGGAATCTCTGCTGATGATTGCTGTCGGCAATCAAATCTGTAGATTATCCCAATGAGGCAACCGATAACACGATTCACTGAGTCGAGAGATCACTAATTGTCATTAATTTTTCTCCAATGAGGTGGAGGACTTCGTACAGGCGTAGGGCCTCGTTCCAATGAGATTTAATTCCTCAGGGATAGAGGGGTACGCGGGCGGAGAGTAAACGCTCGAACGAAAATCATTGAACGAGACTAGAGACTCGTGAATTAGTGCCAGTATATTGGAAACGCAAAATCGTAAATCAAACAGGCATTAGTTACCACATCGGAAATTAATGGCAGTTGGGTTATGGCGAGGCCGTCGGTTGCTGTCGCTAATTGTTCGTGCACGGGAGTGTTTACAATACACGCGGTCGCTTTGCGCTTTTAGAGCACGCGCTCCCTGCGCATTCGCTCGCTCTCACACAGGATGCAACTGCCGCAACCGCGCCAATTCGAAGCACCGATTCATTAATGCGATATTCCCAGGGGCAAATGCGAGAGCGGAGAGGCGAATAGAAAGCCGAGTGTGCGAGCCATGACACAGTCAGTTTATTGTGATCGTCCTCATTAACCAACACGCAAAATGCATTTTGGTTACAGGTCGGTTTTAGCTTACCAATGTCGTGTCTGTACTATCACGTTTTGTTTTTCACAATGGTAAACGATGGTTATTATTTCTCCGTCAATAATTTTGTGACTATTTAAATTTGGTGATTATTTTAACTTTTGTCCGCATTTCATGGGAATTTCAATTGACATTAAGTTCACAGCAATCTTTCATAGATTCCAATAATTTTACTCAGAGCGGATTTATATATGTTTTCACAAATTTACTTTAAGTAATTTGACGAATTTTGCTTGCAAAAAAAAAATTAAAAGCATCGTTCAGCTAGACAAATGAAATATAAGAACGCTTGAAGGCAGCTAAATTAATTAGTAAACGACATGTCTGCGGCTAATTCAATAAATGTCAATGTGAATTACTGTTGTGGAAAACGCGAGAAGCAAAATCTTATCTTTCGATAACGATTGCCCATGCATCGAGTTATTTTTTTCAAGCTCTTAAGATGATATTAGATTATTGATAGAAACTTGAAAAATTGTGATAAGATCCTCCCGAATTTTCTTTTCGATAAGGTATTACAAAAAAAAAAAAAAAAAAAACAGATCGTTAAAAATATTAAAAAGTTTTTTCCATTCTTAAATGACATTCTCACTAGTTCAATAAAAGTCAATATGAGGTGAAGTTGCAGGAAACACGAAAAGGAAGAGGAAGGATCGATAGGGTCACGGGAAGCACGAGGAGAAAGCGAAAAGGAATCGTCGATGGTCCGGGATATCGCGAAGGTCCATCAAAGGAAACCAGGCAAGTCTTCAATTCAGGATTCAGCAGGATGACCCGTTCGACGAATGAGTAAAAGCTGAAATCGATGGAATGGCCCGCGCTTGTCGAACATACGCAAAGACAGCGGTAGAAGCAACAGCGGCGGATTGCCCGGATGCGGCAACGGACCGCGGTATCCTCTGCCGATTTCTTCAAAGGCTTTGTTGCATGCTCTACGCTCCCGTGGAGAACGATTGGAATGAAAAAGCCTTTTCCGGATTAGAATCAAATGCAGATTCCCCATTGTGTCGGTTCAGATCGTAGCAGCTACACAGAGGCTACAGAGTAAAATTGTCGAGGCGAAGAGACTGATGTATGACCATTCCGCTATACAACTCTTCATCCCTTTGATTAAAGAACTGGAAATAATGCCAATGACCTTTAAAAAAAGTCAAATCCGGAGTTACCTACACCACGATATTTCCCATAATTCTTTATTATACCCATTTTTTGTTGTTGTACTTCCAATGATTGACCGGCAAATTGATATTATTTTGCAATTACAGAAAAATAACAGTCGGGTTCTACGCATGAAGAAAAATCATCATGGAGTGACAGCATATTTTTGTTTTGGCAAACAAAAATTTGGAAGAACAATTAAAGAATTTTATAGCTGAATATTTATTTTGGCATCAAAAAGTTATTTCGGTAAATAAAAATGTTCTATGTCAACTGATAGTTTGTCGTGACTGCTGAAGAATTGCCGACTGTAATACAGATTTGCAATAACAGTAAATACATTTTGTGTACAGCGAAGAATTTGCTGTCTTAATTTGTGATTTTTTTTCTTCGTGACTCATAATAATGTTATGGCGATTGACAACCAGCGCAAGTTCAAAGACAAATTTATCTGATGATTGATTGTTCATGGTATCTGCAATGACTATTGTAAGTCATCAACCATTCGTTACTTGTTCAGATATCATCATGTTTCATGGGCGGTAAAAGAGAGAATATCTCGCAACTCTTAATAACATAGATAATCTATGCATTGCATGATGGTACATTATTAGATCCCTACAATAACATCCTCATTGGAGTGAAGCTTGACAATGGCCAACAAAGTAGATATTCTGTTCCGTCGAAAGCTCCGTGGGTCCATTAACCCTGTTTTACTGGCATGCGATCCATGCAGGGGTAGTGTTTACCGAGGAGTGAAGACTGATCCGTGCACGGTAACAGGGATTTTACCATGGGTCGAAACATTAGTGCGGTCGTCGGATATACTCCAGAATCCGGACTAACCCACAGATATTGTAGGTCTCTCCATGTCCATCAATATTTTCCTTCCTTGCCATTCCATAGTATAAGTTTAATCACATCACCAATTCCTGTCCTATCAACAGTTTGATTAAATCTTTTTGCCATTTACTGATAACAATTAACAAGGACATGATTTGATTGATAAATAAACAAAATGTTATTGATAAATTCTTTCATGGTTTATCATGTACTACAATAATAATTCATAGAGTTCAATGAATTAAAGAAATTAATTTAACTTAAGACATTAAATTAAATCACATGTGATCGGTATGGCTAAGAATAATAATATTTTAAAAAATTCTTACAAATAGTCTATAACATTATTTGTTTCTTCCGTAATCTGTTCACGTGATTTCAGACCCCTAGCATGTCGACAAAATCCAGTAGCAAATTGAAGGGCTTACGAGAAACCGCGAACGAGTTACAACTTCCCGCCCTACAATCCCCAGCTCGAAAACTCTGTCCTTGTCAGAAGCGCTTTTCGAAAGGGTTCCGAAACGCGTCGTTTCACGACAGTGTAAAGCCGAGAATCCCGAAATAAATGTCAAGTTCGCCTTTCAGCTTTCCCGCTCGGCAGATTGTGAAGAGTCCTTCGTCTTGCTTCTTCTTCTTTCCGGTGGGTTGAGCGAAAGCGTCTGCATTCACCCCCGCCACTCTTTCTTCAACCCTCAGAGAGACGAATACTCGAGAGGACTTCATCCCTCTTCCGGTCTTGAGAGTCTAACCACGCTACTCACTTTCACTTCCATTATTGTTAACTCCTGCCTGCGTGTCACTGTCGCTCCCCTCGCTTTTCTTTGTGCAACAACAAACAAAGGGGGTAAATCGAAAAACAAGAGAATATATAAGGTCAATGGAAAATTTGAGCAAAACAAAATAAAAAAGTAGAAACTTGTACATTGCTTCCTCAATATTTTTCGCTTTTTATAGAATTACCGCAATGAGGAAGTATGTTGATTGATTTTGCCAAATCTTATCAATCCAATCTTATAAAAAGGAAAAAATAATGAGAGATCAATAAGCAAGTTCCTACTTTGCATGCTTGTTTTGAATAAACAAATGAAATACTAAATTTCAGCAAAATCTTAGTCGTCGGGATATGATAAACAGAAAATTTCGTTCTTGTAAGATCCGAAGTGTTCTACTGGTTTTTATTGAATCAAATATGTATCATTTGTGAATATTATTTTGCTAACGTGAGAATTGTGAGCTCGCTGAATTTAATTTTGCGGACGCATATGCAACAATATTATTTTTTTTAATATTTTGGAACTCCATAAAACCCGAACCACGTTACCGATCTTGACTGGATTGATGTGGATTCAATGCCAAAGACATTAATACTTTGATCAACTTTCGAATGGAGTTTCAGGCTGATAGCTATCAAATTGTCGAGTTAAAGCTTTGATGGAAATTTTTGAAAAATTAAAAATCTGTAAAAAAAACGGTTTGCGTCGATCAATTGTTACAAAACTAATACGCGCGAAGTGAATATTTACTACTAGTCTACATAGTCTGAATTTAGAATTACACATATGGAACGACAATTTTTCAAATCCACTTTTCTCGATGTTTCAGATTATTCTAAGTGTTTTGACATGATAATTTCGAGAAAAAAATTTCGTGAAAACAAAGCTTCTTCCATGAGAGACCGAAAATAAAAGAAAGCGAAATATAAGACAGGAAAGAGTCTTTCTAAACGTAGCGACACGATCTTAGTAAATTGAGGTAAAAGGCAATTTGAGGTGCTGTTTCTACTGGTCCAGCGAGCTGAGAGTACAGGGGATAACGAACTACTCCCCGTGGGTAATTAACGGCGTTTTCCAGCCCCGGAGTGATGCTCCTCGTTAAGAAGGTTCGTGCAGCTCGTAGACTAAGTCTCGTGGAGAAGGTCCGTTCAAGAGCGAAGGACGGACCGGCTCCTCGCCGCCTCCTGGAGATCTGTAAACCCTGTAGGAAGTGGTGTACACTACTATACATATCGTAGCTACCTGAACAAGCCTCAATTAATTCATTGGCATTGCGCTTAGGGTCCTACGCTGTCCCGAGGGTCAAGGCGGTTTGCAAACTTTGGGAGACTATCTTTGCATCCATATTGTAGGTTCACTGCTTTGAGTACTGATTCCAATACACCATTTTCACGACATACATTGCGCTATTCCGAGGATCAAGGATGTTTGCAAAGTCTGAGAGACTATATATGCATGCATCTTCTAAATCCACAAGATTGCGTACAGTATTTTGAAGAGATACAGATAACAAAATACAGCTTGACAGACATGCGATGTATTTATATAATAATATCAATAAAGATTTATTTGTTCAAAAAGTGACCATATGGAAGATTTATGTCAGGGTACATTTGAATTCTTACACTCTTGTGGATATACAGAAAATTCTAGGAAACACGTTTAAGGTGAATGTAGGTCCTATTTAATTTCAATTTTATAAATGTTTGAACCTGACCCTTCTAGATTACAGAAATAATTTTTTGCACAAATGTAATTCATAATATATGCGCAACATTCTTTTAGATTTCTTCAGATCAGCCATTTTTCAGTTGTTATCATATTTAACCCTTAATTTTCATATTAGGAACAATTTTGAAGCTTCTATTTATGGATAATAAAATAAACAAGTTACTAGTACAGTTTTATCATAACCAGTTTCTGATATGCTTGCTGATATTCTCATCCCAATGCTGGCTATCAACAGTTATTGCGTGCTAAATTTAATCATCAGCAGATTGTCATCGTGTCAACATTGTTAACAACATCTTTTATAGTGCTGCGTTCATGTCGCACAAAATACGAATGCTTTAAAGAAAAGATACATATCTACTCGTATGGAACTTAGTTCTGTTTAGCATAAGTGCTGTTCAAGGTCTGTATAACAATGAAACCTAGTATAATCATAAGCACTGCTAAAAACCCCTCCTCCTATACACTTTGACCTCAACAGCTTGTGTATACGCCTAGCAAAATCGCGAAGAGCGAATATGCGGGAAATGAGAAAAGAGGAACCGGAAGGAAATGAGTCGACGACGCGTCAATAAATTCGCCTCGAGAGAGTCTTACAGAGTCGCGTGCGGAATTAGCATCACTCTCCGCGGGAATTATTCGAGCAGGCTGTATGGAGCTGTGAGAGACGGCGCACTGAAGAAGGAGGGGGAAGGGGGGAGCACCTCTACTCTTGCTGGCTTTCATCCTTCTCTCTTGTAGATTTACAAGGCAAATATACATATACGTGAGAGGAAGCAGGTACGGCAAAGATCCTAGGATGGATCAGTCTGCGTCTCTCTTTCCGTAAAGAAGACAGAGTGACAGCGACGAGGGGTTCGCGAAAAGCGGGGGTGGCACATGCTCGGGAGGTGGATGACACGCCTACCTAACGCGACTGCGGCGGAACGCGCGGCCAGAGACTTGCTTGCCCCGGTAAATAATGCAGACCGGGGTAATGGCGCTATCTCTGCGCATCTTTTATTAAACGTTCGCTTCGCCGCCTCGCTCTCGAGCAGCAACAACGACTACGACGACTACCCTCATCCTCCTAGAAGCTTTCGCTCTATCTGCTGTTCCAGGAACGCCGCTACAAATACTGCAGCAAATACGCGGTATCTTCTGCGTTTTTTCTTTTTAGATGGTAGTGGATATTCCGTTGCTACTACACCGTATTTTTTTCTGCTGTCGCTACAGTCGTTTTGGGTAGAGTTTCTGGTCGTACTGTTTCGTTTCCACAACCATCCAGTACCTTCAATACATATTATTTCGTGAGGGGCAAAAGAGAAGCCACAAGCGACAGCTCTTTTCTTTGCAAAACACTGCACTTCCTCCAGGTTAATATACATATGTGAACTGTACATGTGAAAGTGATTGCGCGTGCGAGAAGAGGCGAGATCAAGAGAGCGTGCGATTCTCGCCCTTTCCCCATCGCCGTTTCTCGCTGCTACTTTCCATTGTTTCATCCCGAACCGAGATTATCCGGATTATCGATAACGCTAAAGCTACTCTCTTTCTCCTCCGGTGGTGATGGTGGTGGTGGTGGTGGTGGTGCTTGCTATACGCCGCCGCACAGGCCGATCTCTACACTCATCCCTCCTGATCCTCCTTCTTCGTTTCTCTTTCGCCCCTCCAACTTTTGCGGGTATCGAGCTCTCGATTCATGTACATTTTATATCGCCTCCACTCGCGCGCACGCTTTCCATGATTCGGTTTGCGGATTTCTTCGTTCTATCTGCAAGCAAAAGCTCCTGAGAAGTCGAGGGAGAAAAGAAAAATAGAAAATGGAGAAACATAGAGAGTTACGTTGGAAAAGTCTCCTGGGATTCGTGAGTTATATACAATACACGGAAAAAAGCTTGGTCAGAACAACCAAGCGCTCGGTTATATATACGCCAGCCGATTAATTGGTTAGGACAACGAAGTTATTGGTCAGCGCCACCAAGCTCATTGTAACACAACCAATAACTTGGTTGGCATAACCAACAATTTGATTGGTCTAACCAATAAATCCGCTGGCGCGTATTTAACCAAGCGGTTAGTTGTTCCAACCAAGCCTTTTTTTCCGTGTGCACTTTAAGAATCATTTTTATTAATCGAATGCAGGTCACGGATATTGGTATCTATAATATCAACGCTTAAATCATCAACACCTTCAACCTACCCTAAGCGAAGTAGCGTGGCAGGGAAACGTCGTCGCCGTAAATGGCCACTGATGTCATCCGTCAGTATGCTCTGCCTCATAAGCCCTACCACTCGCACCGATTAGCATTATTACTAGAGACGACCGCTCTATCCGCGTACCGAGGGATGTTGGGGGTATATACGACGAGGTCCGTCGACATCCCAGCGTCATTCTCGTTGGCGTCGTTGCGGTCTTCGACGCAGGCCTCGACGGCGAGACCACGAACGCGCAGGTCGCTCACACGCGACATACACACTACAAATACACTTCCATGCGATTTGCACCTTTACGGGTAGTGAAGTTGGATGATATATATATATATATATATGCGTCTTCTATGGCATATACATATTAGGGGTCGACACGAGGGCTAGACATACAGCCGCATTTCCTACGTACGTTTATCTCCGCACCTATGTTTGTGTATGGAAACGCAGGAGTTATATAGTATGCATAGTATAGGTGTACAGCCCGTGAGCGACTGACGCGCTTTGCAAGCCAAAGCACGAGTGAGTAGGCGAGATGATTGCAATCTAGAGCGTGCAAGTGAGAGAGAGAGAGAGTGAGCGAGTGAAGTCGTGAGAGGGGTGTGTTTGAAAGCGGTGAAATCAATGCCTCTGTTTGCACTGTTGAGGTTGAACCGAATTCCGGTTCCTGCCTGGGGAACTGGCTCTCCGATGCCTGCTGGCGTATCGGTGAACGCGAACGGCCAGAGCTCGCACGTGACTCCTACGTGTGCATCTGTGTATATGTGTGTTTGCCTCCGGGGAATGATACCTAAGGGTAGTTGCTACCGCTGCCGGCCACCGAGAGCTCCCCCTCCTATTTTTCGAAGACCCCCCCGCGTTGTTACGGACACGGTAGGAGACTCGATTAACACATTGTGTACTAATACAATTATAATTGATTTGCTGATTTCTGTGAGACCGTTGAAGCATGATAACGAAAGCAATACTTATTATAACAATTTATCATTTTTTTTGGTCAAGTGGATCGAGTCAAATAAAAAATGTCACATGGAAAAAAAGTCTGTAAATCAAATCCTTTTTCTTATAAATTTTTCAATAAAACCTCATTAAGTACGTAATAAACATTGAAATTCTGCAATTTTTTTAAAGATATATAGTGCCCAAGAATGGTGTAAGGTCAAAAGAACATTTTTTCACTTGACATAGCTTTCAGACCAAACCAGTGAACAAATTTCATTGTTCGATGTCTTATTTTATCTGTCGAAGAGTGCATTCTAGATTGAAGACAGCGATTTTGGAGAAGTGAAAATTAGATATACTGTGACCACTCGTTTAGTAAGATTTTGATAGAGGAGAATTTATTAACACACTTGAAATCATAGCTTTGCCATAAAGACTTAAATTCGAAATTCCTATATTTTGATTTGAAATAAAATTGAAACAATAAACATGTTTTTTTTTCTTAGTTTTCGAGTTTTGGCAACGGGGACTTATTCGTATAATCAGACGGCGAATCTTGTTATTCTATGAATCTAACGTTTCAGTCAATAGTCTTGGCTCTTCCAAGTGTTGATTTCGTACGGGCACTAATGGCAGACAATATTTTGTATTGTTGTGATTGTGATGCAAACTTGGTTCGCATGGAAAGTATAAAACCGTCAACATCATAGAAGTCAAGACATTTCGAGGTAAAATGTTTTTAATTAACATCTTCGTAAAAAACAATCAGGTCGAATATCTTGAAACAACAGTTACATTTTCCTAATTGCTGAGACAAGTAGTAATTCTGAATGTTCCGTCTGAGAAGATTCATGTAAAGTTCACTCCAATTGGTGACCGTTACCAAAGCTTAGCAAAGCAGTGATTTGGCTTCGCCATCATAGCATTTAGCAAGATTTTAGGTCAACATTTTTTAAAATGAATAAATACTTTTCAGAAAAGTGAGCATGGCTTGAGGATAATTTTCTGCGTTAACGGCAAATTCAAATTCAAATTAAAATTGCTATGTATAATAAGCAAATTTATAAATATATACGTAAGATTCATATATTCTGTAACGAAAAAATAGCGGCCACATCCAGGTAATCGTCGCATAATGCTCATCTAAATATTTGTGTATATTCGCTCTAAAACTTCCGGTAATAATCTAGTAAATTTATTGACAAAATTGAAAGTCTAAATTCCTGAGAGAATTTCTGTGTAATGTATAATGTATAGTGAGCGGTTGAATTATTACTATTTGTTTTCTTCCGTGTAGATAATTCATTAATTCCGGACATTTTTGGGTGAATGGCAAGCTATCAGCTAATACGGTCCTCTGAAATGTTTCTGAATGACAACTAATGACTGGGAAATAAATATCACGCTTATTAATTTTTATCGAACGAAAAATAAATAAATTGTGTTCGCGGTTTTTCAGAACATGGAAAGTTGAATTTTTATTTTATGGATGGATCAATCTGCACCAATTTAACCTGGGTCTAATCCTCGACCTCTCGGATTCGATCGATAATTTGTTATGTTGTTATTCCAACAGTAAAAGGAAAATAGGTAAACCAAAAATTATTTCGATTTATCACTGTAAACAGTTACAGTCTTTCATCATGTTGTTTAAATTTCGAACAACCCTTAAAAAATGTTAAACCCTAGAATTGAAGTGCGCGTCCGTCTGTTTGAATTTCCAAAAAAAACTTTCATAAAAAAAATTCTTTGGGCGGACATTTCTAGGCTTGGAAATTTTTAAATATGACAATGAGTTTTTAAGAATTTTTTCAAACTTGTATATTACGACCAACGCTGTTTTTTTGTAACAGTGATAAGGCAAAAAAAATATTTTTTTTCTTTCAGAATTGGAACAACAATATAAAAAATTATCAACCAGATCCCAGAGATCGAGGAGCAGACGGAGGTTGAATTGGTGTAGATTGCCCCATATTCAATAAATTTAAATACGTTTCCCCGCCTTCGCGAAAACGATCCCTTTAGTCATTAATCTATTCCAATATCCGGATCTATTACCAATAGGAAGGCCTGTTTATCTTGCTTTTATTATCAACATGCCCGGAGCATGAATACATAAATTGGAGAGGCGTGAAAATTATCGAGTTTTACCTCATGGTATAGAAGTGTACAGTTCACAATCAAATTATTGTGATTTCCGTATTCGTGGTATTGTACGGAGCATACAAAGCTCTGTTTTATTGTAACATGGTACCATATCGGTGTTAAATTGGAGTGCGAAGTTCTTTCAGAGATTTTCACACCAGGTAACGCCTTTGGATGAATTATAATACCACGGATTATAGGCAACTTCTCGGTTTGGTAGTAATAGAATCGGGCCTTTTTAGGCGCGCAAGTCTCGAGCAAAGCGCATAACACAGTGAGCGAGGACGTCACTGGATCTCGAGGTTCTCTTTCTCTTCGCCTTGCGCGCCGCGTTCGTATCGGAAAGAGAGCGGAGAGGATACGAGAGAAGTACGGACGCGAAAGATAACGCCTCGCGGGCCCGATCGATCGATTCGCCGGGGTTCGCCGCCTTTTGTTCGTCTTTCTCCCTTCCGCTCTCTACGTGTATCTCGAAAGCGAACTCCTCGCTCTGTTATCCGATTTAACTACAGACCCTTGAATGCTGGGTGCACGGTGGGGGTTATGGGTGCGCTCGCGACGCTTTCTCTACTCAACCTCCACACCTTTCCGTCTTTCCTTCAACTTCTTTCGTCGGCTCCTCTTCATCGTCCGTGTATTAAAAGCCCGCTTAAGACAAGTCAGAGAAACAGCCGGTGCCCTTCCGATTCTACAAGTCCGGAGCCAAGAAGTAGATTTATCTTCGCATAAGCCAAAGTGCATAAACGGATATAGAACATGTAACGGTGAAAGGAAAACACTGAAAAAGGTTGTCATTAATTCAAAAACTTTCGACTTGCGAAATGTAAAAAAAAAATTTCGTCACTTTGCATCTGATTTTTCAAATTAAAGAGGATTCACAGAAATGAAACTTTTTGCATATACGTTAAGTATTGGTGCAATCGTATATCAAATTGCAGGAGAATTTTTGTTTTTTAAGTAATATACCGGCTCACAAAGCTCAGATACATGTACGGTATATTAATTTTTAGATGCATCCGTCATTATATAAAAAATACAATATTGGTATATTAAAAGTGAGCAATCGCTACTCACGTACCATAATTTTTGAAAACCATTTTCGCAGAATTCTCATACTATACAGAGAAAGCTGGTGAGTTAAGAAAATCAACCTTTAAATGCTTGGAGTTTTTATTAGACGTGGTTTCGTTGATATTACCAATCGGTTGGTTGACGTTACCAATTGGACGGTCGGTGGCCAATCAGTTATTCGGCGTTACCAATCGGTTTGTTCTGACACACAATAACTTATACTGAGGGAAAAGATTTTATTGATTCACAGCAATCTTTACCAATAAAATAAAAAAATTGCTACTGGCGTGACGCAACACGTGACTTTCTCATCTCGATTGCTGCTGGCGTCATGTTACTGTCGTAAAGATAGTTTGTGAAATTAGGTTGTGAAGTTAGGTTGTGAAGTTAGGTTGTGAAGTTAGTTTGTTTGTTTTTTTAATTGTATAAATTTGAGACAATAGATTGTTTTTTTACTTAAAAATGTTTTTTAACTTTTATTAATTTTTATTTTTATTTTAATTGTTTTCCAATTTTTATTTTTATCTGTATTTTTATTGTTTTTTCAATTGTAATCTACATCTCACCCTATAATTTGTTAAGAACGTATTTTTTAATTCGAATTCAAGGTACGACCCGCCCTCTCGAGGACGTGCACGTTATGATCGCGCCTTTACGCCACATTTCTCTTTTTTTTTGTTTGTTGGTGTTATTGTCAGCACTGCGATAGTTTGACAAGTTGGTTTATATTTGTTATTCATATACCAAAGGTTTTGCATATTATGGCGTATATGAGGCCGCTGCAGGACTTAAAATTCATATGAAATGCTATGCGAGTGATAAAAACTATGGATGTATCGGTGTTTATAGTTTAACATCATGAGTGTTCACTTAACCTTAAATCTTTTCTGCTTATGCACTTTTTTATATATAATATTTTATGTGAATATTTATAGTGTATTTCTCCCTAAAAACTACTCAAGATCATTGATAGCAGTCTTTTTTTATTAGTAGCCCTGTAAGGCAATCCATAGTTCACAATAGAAATTTCTGATTGAGGATGGTTTCAGAAATGTCATGTGAGTAACTAAAAAGACAACAAAGTCTTCAATATATTGAATCACTTGTTGTTCACTGCTTATTGAATCAAAAGCATAAAAAATGAATAACATATTTTATTTTTATTTTTTGACATTTCAGGTAAAGTATCAGAAATAGTGGAGATTTTGGATTGGGTTTCAATACCAAACCTAAGATTTAGATGCAGAAAGTGGACACCACATTTCTTTGCGGTCCACAGATTTTTTCAAAAGTTATTGTGTTTTCGGACAGCACCTACAGACGCCAGACAGACAAACAGACAGACAAACGGACGGACATAAATGAGTTAATGTGTTTTTTGGCATCTAGGACACTCAAAACATGTATTTCCATTAAAATCTTGAAGTCGAATTTTTGTTTGGATTGCAACACTTTCTCTTTTACATACTCTGTATGTGATGAGAAAGTAAGAATACTTGAATTTTAACTATTTTTTGATTGAATGATCTCGAGCCCAATGGAAAATAGTGAAATTTAATTCAAATTTACATCTAAGAAATCGTCACTGTTCTTTTCACTGATTCCGTTACAAAGACACGTCCCGAACCACGGCTCAGTATTTTGAGACCTATTTTTTCCTAATCTACTTACCAGATGAAGCTCATGTTTGGTAGTTTGGTGAGAACGCGCCCAAGTACGGGAGAAATGGGCTGAATTACGGATCCGTGAAACTTGAATCCGTTTTTTCGGGAGAACAAGAAAACAAAAAAGTGAGGTTAGGCGCGAGAGCGACAGCCTACAGGTGTTTAATATTGGACGATGAAATTTCCAATACTTACTACCGTGAAGTATATCTTTTTGATGGATCAAGGAGACCGTTTCCTTGAATCAATAAAAAAATTTCGTTAAATCAATGCAGCTGTTTCTTTATTATATGCTCACTGACGAGATTTTCATTTACAGATGGTGAACTGTTCTTTTTCAAATGGACCTACCCATTTCTTTGGGGTCAATGAAATCTTTTCTCTCGGTATATTAATGCCATATTCTACCATGCCTGTTGGTTGCCACATATAAATTCCGTTGTTCCCACAAGAACACCCTTTTTCCCGAGCATTCTTAAAGTGACAATTAAAGTATATTACTATAAAATTTATTGTGACAGGATAATATTTTTTCTACTTTTCTTCGCCGTCAACGATCGAGCGTTCGTCGGAAATAAAATAGTTGTATTAGGGTGTTTAAAAAAAACTTTTTTTTTTACTTGTTCCATTACAAGATTAAAGTCTGGGTCATAATAGGGATCCTTGTCAAAGGAAAGTTACATACAAATTTTTTTAAAGGTGGCTTAACGACATTTTGTCTTTCCTATTTGATAAATAGAGTCGTCTTATTGTTTGCGCGAATTAGTTCGTTTGTATCTAGGTGGGTGACTGTCCGACTGAACTGAGGGACAGTACTGGAATGGGTGACCACCTGCCTGACCTTGACGGTCATTAGTTGGATAGGTGACCACCAATTTTGCCATAGGAACCTCGGATTGCCATATAAGACCCTTATCTGGCAAATTTATTATTGATTAGTTTACTTTATGCCTATGTTAAGGCTGACTGGGCTTTTAATTAATTACCTTAATCAAGCCCATATTCAACTTCACCATGGAAACCTAGAATTGCCTTATGAGACCCTAAGGAGGCAAAATTACCATTGATTTGTTTACTTGGCGCCGAGAATACGCCTGACTGGGCCCTTAAGTGACCCTATCAAACCCTTCGCCATGGAAACTTAGAAATACCTCATCAGGGCCCTAATTGGGAGTGATATTGATAACCCTTTTAGGGTGTCCACATCAAAGCCGGGAAGGGCCCTAGTTCATCTTAGGGCATCCCTAATAACTTTCTTCACGGGGTTGAGTATCTTGGGAATTATGCGGCTTAAAATATTTTACGATATACGGAATTGAAGTTAATCGTCCGAGCTATGATATGACGCCATACATAGCACTGTCCATCGTGTACAAAAATAATAATATCGGTCCAAGCAGACGACTTGATGTTCTACATGTTTATCGAATGAGAAATACAAATGGCCGTTATGCCACTTCTAAACAATCGCATGAAGCTTTCCTTTACCGAGGTTCAATATTAGTATCCAAACAACAGTTTTTCGATGTACCAAGTAAAAAAAAATTTCTTCGGACACACCCTATTATATATATTGCTGTTAATTTCGATCACTACTTCTCGATACATCGAAAAGTCATGATCGAGCTATCTTGTCGTCTGCGATAGAGACGACTGCGCATTTAGACGACATACAGGACTGAGCAAGACGTCACGAGAGCTGGAGAGAGTAATGTGTTTCATCGACTGTAAATCCGGATTCATAAAAGCATCTAGCACGCGAGTCCACTGGTTATCGAGCCGGGGTAGAAAATTACTTCTATGTTGATCTCTATGGCATTCACACGGGGCTTGAACAACGAAAACAAAGAAATGCGTTCTTGAGGAGTCTCGCGTAGTTTTCGTTCATTGTAACGATGGAGAAATTGTTAGAATTATAATTCTAACAATTTCTAATTATAATTATAAATCGTCAATGGTCGATGATGCAGTATTTCTCGTTATGAAGTGAATTATTGACGGAGGGAAGTGTGAATTGTAGAGAATTGTGAAAGGAAAATAGCCGTATATTATTACAAACGTGTCAAAGGATTGACAAAAGTAATAAGTGATGTTCACGTAAGCTTTGAATAAATTTCTATGCCTTGGAAAATATATTGTCTGATGGCTTGTGTTCTTATTACTCCTGCTCATCCAATTATACACCCTGCGATTAGCCGGATAAAAAATAAATGATTGATTATTTGATAGATTAATTCACGATAGATTATTATGATAGATTCATTATTCTCAATGGTAGTTTTTTGTTCACCCCAAAACTAATTGGTGCTCACAAGAGAATATATTCAAATTTGAAGTAACACATAGAAGCCTTGCAGCCACTGACCACAACCGCGCTAGATGAAATATTTTTTTTCACCGGCGAAAGAAGTATTATTCCGCCTGATTGTATACCCAATTCGTATTGTTTTAAATATTATTTAAACGTACTTGCATTTTTAACAGTGTGAAATGATTAGACCATAAGTTGGAGTATCCCAAGAATAATTCCCTGCTAAGCGGTATTTTTTTGGATATGCGAAAATGAAATACATGCGAAATTCTGCCAATAGTGTTTTACGGGTGCGTGCAACATTATGCTATATTATGCGGCTCCTCGAGGACAGCACATAGGACATTGCTATCGGATAAACGACCCTTCAGGCTCTTCCCACGCGATGGACAAGAGCACGACAGCTATTGAGCTATTACACGCTTAAGTGGCGCGCGAGCGAGGCTTCACTGCAGCAGTGACGGGGATTTCGCCCTCGCGAATCTCCGCGCTACTCTCACACCCCAAGTCGCTTAAACTCCCGGCAGCAGCACGAGCGCCTTCCAAGCACTCTCGATCTACTGCTATATCTCCAAGCGCGGTTGCCCCTGCAGCGCGAGCGTGACGCCCAGCCTTCTAAACTGTGACCGGGATTCTCGGTAGTAAATTGAGTCGAGTATAGGAGAGCCTTTTGAGATAAAGAAAATTGAGACTGGGAAGTAGAACCTCTATCGTCTTTTCTTTCGACGAGGTGGTTCTTAACGCATTATTTAAGGGGATCCACTGTCGAATACAATCCACAAAAATAAAAATAAAAATTTTGCAAGATTTCGTCCTGGTGTTTGGTCATATTAATATCAGACATGTAATATTTAAATAAACTCGAAAAAAAAACTCAACCCAACGAAACAAATGGTGAGTTTTTCAGTTGTTTTTTTTTACCAGTCGATAATATTTTCTCACCATACCTGCGCGGAAAGTTCGAAGTCCCGTCCTAGGGGTTTTACGTAATTCGAACTTTCCGCTGCAGATATGGTGAAAAATAGTATACGCCACTCGGGAGTGAAAGTAGACTATCCCCAACCGCGTGTAAGATTACGACCCGACCCGAAGGCGAGGGTGGTAATCTTACACGCGGTTGGACATAGTCTACTTTCGCTGCCTAGTGGCGTAATATTCTATTAAAGATTCAAGATATATGGAATGTTGTTTAATAATTCGATGGAATTATATGCTAAGTGAAAAATAATACATACTTTAAACCTTTTTACTACTAAGTGATACACTTGTTTCAAAAAATCTTGAATTGAAACCTTATTGAAAACATAACAATCATTATAATTGTGCAATTTCGAAAAGACATACAATGCACTAGAACAGTAATATAAGGTAAAAAGTAAAAAAATTTCTTGTCGTAACTTTCGGATGAAACCGGCCAACAAATTTGAGTGTTCGATGTCTTATTTTATCTGCGGAAGAGTGCGTTGTAGGTTGACGATAGTAATTTTTATTTCAAGTCTTCATGACAAAGCTATGATTATACATGCCTAAATGAATCTTTCTCTGTCAAAAAAATACTAATCAACTACTTGCATTAAATCTAATTTTCACTGCAACTAGAATCGCTATATTCACTCTAGAATGTGATCTTTGACAGATAAAATAAGACATCTCACACTAAAACTGGTTGATCAATTTTGTCTGAAAGCTACAAGTGAAAAAATTTACTTTTGACCTTACACCTTTCTTGTGTCTTATACATTTTTACTTAATTGCAGAATTATTATGCTTGTTATGTTCTTAATAGGGCTTAATAAATAATTTTTTCAATGAAGGATATCATTTGAATAAAAAAAATTCTAATGACTTTTTCAAATGATTTTTCCAGACATTTCTTCCAGACATTCTATTCGTCAATGCTATTCTTCATGTGTCCACAAATTATAGTCACAGGAGAAAAAATACCGATTATCATTAGCAGCTGAGCCGAATGTTTGGTCCATAATACAATTTAATTATCTGACCCGAAAACAGTGTCTGTCACGTGCAAGTCATTGACAGGAATGATCCAAATAACTGTACGGTACAGTAACGATAGAAAGCGATGATTCGAAATATGCCTTGAGGTGATTAAGAAAATAATCTTAAGAGCCCCGAGGCGACGCGGTTGCGGTCCCGCGTGTCTATCACCTTCGACCCGAAGGTTACGCCACTGTCGAGATTCGAATGCGAGCTATCGCGGTGGAAGGGTAGCATGAAGAAGAGCGGCAAGGGAGGGGGTGACTGGGTACGAGTGCCGCGGGGGTTGGTTATTTCACGGTCCACTCGCTCCACTCACACTCCCTTGTCAGGCGACGTCGGCGTCGGATCCCGCAGCAGCAGCACAGCAGCCCCTTTCCAAATCCACCTCTCCCAGCCCCTAAGAATTAATTCGAGAGAATCGTCCGGCAGCCAGCACCTATCCGTTCTTTCCTTTATTATTGTTCCTTTTTTTTCTTTCTTCATCATTCTCGCATTCTCTACGTGCGTTTCTTTCTTTTTCGCGTACATACTCTCCTTCTTTTCTTTGTTACTTTTATTCCGCTGTGTCCAACTGTGGCTCAGGTCACCGCTGTTCTCGTTCTTCTCCTACCATATAACTAAACTGCTCAGCCGTGTCAATCCAACTTCGCCGTGACTCTTGCTGCGATAACGCGGTTGGTTTGGCAATGCCGGTGGGTCGCAACGATTTCCAAAAGAAGAAGAAGAAGAAAGAAAAAGCTGCGATACGATGAGGGCTGTGTGAGGGGTATGCGAGCTGCCACCAAGGCTGTAGATAAAGAGAAAAGAAAAGAGAGCTAATCTCCGCGACGTGGGGTTCGTTTTCTCCACTGGTGTCTGTGTGGAAGGAAGAAAAAAAGTCTTCTGGAGAAGTTCTTTCTGTCTTTTGGTACGAATAAACTCACCGGGAAGAGTGAAGAGAACCTTTCGGTTACTGATCCCGAGGCCACTCCGACGGGGAGGGTGACGACGTTTCTCTAGCCCCGGGCCAAAAAAAGTGATACATCCTTGACCCGGTATATGGATACGATACGAAGAACTTTTTTCCTTTAATTTAGTTACTGCCTCAGGCTATGATATCGCGATAAGTGAAATGGAGAGCTTGGGTTCCGAACTGATGTATGATTAAGCTGACGTAAATAGGAAAGTTTCGGATTTTAGTATTTTGATCATGCTTAAGGGATAAATTCTCGAGATTATTTCATTTGGAACATTGATGCTGCACTCTTAGTAATTTTTTTTGTGATTTTCGAAACTCTTCCTGAGCAGTTTTTCAGTTTGTAAGCATACTGTGAGCTTTGCAGATTGTGACCTGAGCACCACCGCCGTAATACAGCTTCTAATTCAGTCATCAAAGCAAGAGAGAGAGTGAGCGAGGCGATTTTCCCTCAATTTGAGTCAGCCGCTTTGGGTGCCGATCACAGTGGCGCTCTGTTTATTGCGAACGAAGCGTGGAGACCCCGTCAATGCGGCGAGTAAGCATGCAACTCAAAGCGAAAAATATTCATTACCATCCGGCCGTCTAATGGCTGTCCACAGTACTGGGCTTCGTCAGCGGATCCTCTTCTTATTCGATTTTCAGACTCTCCTCTTCGTCTCGTACCTTCACTAATGAGGCAACAGCAAATTCTGAGAACAATGTTCTGCCCCGCCGATTTGCTCTCCGGGAATAGGAAATTATAAACGCATTCAGCGTCCAACTAAAATAATAATTTATCGGATAGGTGCTTGAAATTGCTATTTTTAAACCTCAAATACTTTTTGATTTATCTGAGTGAACCATCCGTGGCAGTGGACGTATAAGAGACGATGATCATTACTCGCCACTTTGAAATACTGTTGGCTTATCAACTCCTCAAGGTAATTACAATTTATGAATGTAATTTAAACATTAGTTATAACGGTCAATTATTCTCGTGTTGACTATTATGATACATTTATACTTCCATGAATTTCTCTACTAAAAACTAACTATAGAAAATGCACTGGACCATAATTTATTAATCCTGAGACAACCGATTACTTTTTTGGTATCAGAATATCGGGACATGCCGCGACATTATTTTTCGTAGAGGGTTTAATGCTGGAGTTATAAATGTGCAAATGTTCAATTCTGTTTGCAGAATTATATAGTTTAACTATTTTTTATTTCAGGTACTTCGATTTTATTAAATTATCGATACTAAATAAAGTTCTGAATAGTAATACAATCGATATCTATTTCAAAGTAGCGGGCGATGCTCATCGGTGCGTTGAACCCTAATTACGACCGATGGTAAAAACTAATAAAGGAAGAAGCACCAAAAACAAATACAGCGGTTAATTGATTACTATATCGATACCATTCAATGTTTTAAATGTTTTCTTTTTTTTCTTTTTTTTACAAGCGTAACGTATGGCATTTATTTTACAGAGGAAGGTTTACGTGCATTCACACACCCTCGATATTTTCCACTCTCACATTATAATAGAATCGACTACTTTTATCACACTTCTTCTGCCACTGTGTCACCATAATTCTTCTTAAACTTTCGCTATGACCGTTTCTCTATATCCGCTCTCTCTTTTTCTCATTTACATTCGCGCAAATTCACCCGCACATAAATCTACACGCAGACTTGCTTTCTCTCTGTCCTTTCGTGCCCTCGTACCTGTCTTATAGACTACGAACGTTATATTCGCTTTAGCAGTTGAATTAACAACTTAGTAACGAAAACGTCAGATCATTCGATGTCTCACTTTTAACGGCTTCGTCCTCCGTGAATAACAGTAACGAAACCCGAGTAGGCGCGCGCAAGTACATATATTACAGACAATTGGACGGTGACTCCGAAAACAAAAACACAATTGCGAACCAGATTATTCCGATCCCGATTTCTGCTTGGGTCGACCTCTCCAGTTGAGACGAAATTGGTTGGGCATGTAGCCAGGTACCAGACGTGTGTTCCTCTGCCTCCTTTGCATTCAATTCTTCGGAGAGAACGCAATTTCCTAGTGGAAACTCTGAAACTTCTTTTCGACCCTTTTTTTCATTCTCTCGTTCCAATGCCATCATCGAAATCATCAGGACAGTCTCGCACCGACGAAGGCGTATGGAGACTCCGCGTTAGCACCAGCGACTATGTTGTTCGTAGACGTCCCCGTCAACGATGCAAAGGTCGAGGATTCCTTTAGAGATCGCTACGCATGCGGATGCGTGTGTGAGTGACCGTGAGGATGAGACGAAAGGGAGAGTCCGGTTGATGTCGGCGTGGACGAGGAAACCGGTGTAGGCGCACTGACAGGAGTGGCTGCCAGGTGATGACCGAAGAAACTCGGTCCCGTTGGGGGATAAGGTGGCGCTGGATGATGATAATAACCAGGTGGTGGTGGTGGCGGTGGTGGCGGATGATGCACGTGACTGTGAGGATGTTGATGCGGATGGGAGTGCGGATGAGGATGTGAGTGCGGATGAGCTGCGAAAAGAAATGCTGGAGCGTAGGGTGAAGGATGAGGCGGCGTCGTAGGAACCGTCGGACTATTCACATCGAGCCCTGGATTTTGTTTCTTCCATTTCGTTCGACGATTCTGAAACCATATCTTCACCTGTGTCTCCGTCAGAGAAAGCGACAGAGCGAGATTGAGTCTCTCGCATACCGAGAGATATCTCGTAGTCTTGAATTTGTTTTCCAAAGCAACGAGTTGTTCGTATGTGAACGCTGTTCGTGCTCTTCGTGGTTTACCTCCAGCACCACCGCCTCCACCTCCCGAATTGCCGGAGCCCGAACCTCCGTTCTGACTACTCTGGCCTTGGCCTTGACCCGACTGACCATGGCCCGTTTGGCCATTTGACGAGGACGACGACGACGATGATTGTCGCTTTTTCGAACTTGACGAACCCGTTGACGCAGTGTCTCTCGCGACGGTCGGTGTCTCACGGTCACGTTCGCCACTTTGCAGCTCCATGTCCTCGTCATCGTCTTCCTCATCGGCGTCTTCGTCCATGTCCTCCACCTGATCACCTGTGCATTCGTCCTCTTGGCCACTGCTGCCAGCAAATTCACCTCGAGAGTCTCCATCTGGAAACAGTAAAACATTGTAATAAAGTTTGAAAGCCATTCATTTGATCAATTTACGTGGGACGACTACGCTATGAAGTGATCGTTTCAATCACTCTATATTCTCTACAACGTTCGGTTCAGGACATCCTCTATCGCCCGGTATCGTGATATACCTTCTGCCAATGGTATCGCGGTCGTACAGTCGGAATTGCGTTCAATTACTGGGAAAAAAAAAATTGGAGGCCCGGAGAAACTCGCAACGGCCACCTAGAAATAAAACCAGTTTCGTGGTCGTTGATATTTTTCACATTTTTGCGAGAAAGACTTGGAAGCTGGACGAGCTTGATCGCTCTGGTCGAACGTTTTGCGGGTGCCTGTTGGCGGCGGCGGTCGTAGAGTCCAGCGGATCGAGAGCTAGCTGGCTCTCGACCGTCCGGCCAATCGTTCGCTCAATGAGAGAGAGGAGATTGGAGATTCAATCAGCGCGCAGATGTCCCGGGTACAGATATTCCCTGGCTCTCCGGTTGTGGGGTGGCTCGCTAGGCGGGTGAGTACCGCGCGCGCCCGGGACCCTGTGGCTCCCCGACTCTACTTTGAGAGCAAGGGAGACACACTCGCACGTATTCACGCATACACGGAGAAAAGCAAGTGAGACGAGCGATAGAGAGTAAGGGAGAAAGAGACTTTATCCGAATTGGCGTGGCTCGTGGCCCATAGCCCGTAGCTGGAACTGGAGCTGGAGCAGCAGAGTCGCAGAGCAGAGCCCGGGGGTTGGAAGTCCGTAGGGGGCGACGGATCGAGAAGGTTTACGCCGTAATGGGATTTGTATCTCGTTAACGCGCGATCGTTCTTGCAGACTCCGTCGTACAGGCCGCCAAGCGGCTCCTCTATCTCTGCCTCTCTCTTTTTCTCTGTCTATCTCTCTTCAGCTGTCTCTCGCTGTCTTTCTCCGATTCTCTCACTTCTTTCGACTATCTCTCTGCTTTGGTTCTCCTTGTCTCTGTTACCTATTCTCAATTCCAGCCTGTATACAGAGGAACATGTATAATGTAGCCCACGTGTAGGTGTATGTGTGCGGATCGTTTCCTCTGTGACTGATTCTGTACTCTATCATACACGTGTGAGAGGTCCGTATCGGTATACGAGACAGTAGCGATAGATTGCACGTAATTCTATACCGTAATTCATATGGTTCCTTTTTCCTTCTTCACCCTTTTTTCAGTTTGCTAATCGTGTTCTCCCGTTACTGTTTTACCCACGCAATCATCGACTGCGTAGTAAGTCTAGTTTGGATTTGTTTATTTATTTTGTCTGTACATTCGTTTGATTTTCTTTAGTTAATTCATATTTCCAATTATATTGTATATATATTCGAATGAGTATTATTGTGTTTACGTGTTTTGAAGTTCCCGGTTTCATTATTTAGTTGATAAGTTTCTAAGGCCTCATTAGAATGCTCGATATTCACCTTGCACCTCTTTATTTTTTCGCACGGTGAAGCATGGATTTGCAACTCACTAACGAGCAGCAAATTATTGCACAATCGTGCTTTGCTTTCATCATCAGGCAGAAAGACGGCATCAGTGAAGAGTAGTGGAAATCACGATTCTACCTTTGTCGTCATGTTAATTGAATTGCGTAATTCGTACATTTTTCCCTTGAGACATTTTCTTTACGCTGGATTTGCTTGTCGTTGGTTCTGTGATAGAGAGAAGAGGAAAGGAGGAAAACCTTTATCAGCATCGTTCAAAATTATCCCCGGAGAATTGAGACGACTCGCCACACAAATAGATCGAGCTTCCGTGTCCTGGGAGCAAGATACCGAAAGGAATAGGTGAGGGACGAACGGACCAATCGAGAAAAAGTCCTAAACCAGACGGAAAGAAGGATTGGGAAAATCGAAGGAGATAGAAATCTTACCTAAGAACGTGCCTCCAATGCTAGGCGGACGGCACTACGAATATTTAAGGAAATAGCAAGAAGAAAGCAATGGAAAAAAAGGAAAGGATCCCTTGCACGCTTGCCCGCTGATCGCTTGGTCGAATCGTAGAAACGATTTGTCTCGCGGGGACAGGTGCCTGCGCTCGATCTCCCTTTCCGCTCTGATCGGCTGAAACGTGATTCGACGTAACGAGGCTACACTCTTCACAATAAAAATAAAAAAACACACACGTTCCATTTCCTTCCACTTTTTTATTTTTATTTTTCTTTTTCGCTCTCTTGTGTACGATCATAAAGTCGATTAAGTAATATACGCTTTGACTTTTGTGTAAGTAGTATAGAAGTGCAGAATAATTGTTTTTCCACGACGTCCACTTGGTTCACCACTCTGCAGCACGTAACATGAGAAGTTGTATTTATTTTTTATTTTACTTCTGCTCTTTTCTTTCGCTCGCGTTGGTGTGCTTGAGAATCCCGACGGTAATTAGAGATTTTTATAGCGAGTACATAGTCGTGGTGGTACTGGCAGCGGATACAGGAAAACGGTGCACTGTGCAGAGTCCCAGGGAGTATATAGGTGCATTAAATAATGAACGCTCAAGTTCTTATATATAGAGTCATGGTAGTAGTGGTATACAAATGCGCGGGTAACACGGGGGTGGTTTCACGCGTTCGGCAAATCTGTCCTAACGGTAAGGGCGCGTTGGTTGGTTGGAGTTGCCCTGCTGAGTGTGAACGGGGACAGGGGGGGGGGGGGGGGGGGGGGATGAAAGCGAGAACGATCGCAGAGCGCTTTGGTTCGCTTTCAAGAGCCCTCGCGTGCATGCGAGCGAGTGAGTTAGGGAAAGAGCGAGAGAAGTCATTGTGATGCAGAAGAGCCAATTTTCTGGGCGGCTTGGCGCGATGCGACGCGATACGACGCGATGCCGTGCGATTATCATAACAACCGACGATATTATTCCGTCGAGGTGGAGACCGAGAGTGTGGAAAGATGGAAGAAAAAAAAAGAGAGCGAAGGGAGAGTGGAATCAGCGCTGGCTACGACAATCACGCTTATATATCCTTTATGTAGCAGCAGGAGAAGCAGTAGCAGCGGTCGAAACGAATTCCACTCGGACGTGTGCCATACGAGAAATGATGGGCTTGATGTACTTTTAATAAGGAAGCTGCGGCCACATGATAAGATTGATGGACGATCGAACTGCGGAATTTTTTATTCCCATATATTTCAGACGGACCATCGATCTTCTTTTCTTCGTTCTTTGCCATTATTTTTGCGAAAAAGAAGTCGTAGGATGTTTTACTCACTCAAGTTTTATTGCATAACATTGAATTCATTGTTTACTGGCAGATTTTTTGAATTTATTTATTGGCATTTATATAGTAGTGGTAGTTATAATCTTCGCCGCTGATCTGTTAAGCTTATTAATCGTTTTGAATGGTTACATAATTGTTGTTATTATTATATTTTTGGTGTTTTCCTTGTGGATGAGATATTAGGTAGAGGGCTTAGGAATATAATTCGCAGTTACTTGATATTTCGAGTACTCTCGACGGCCCGTTTCGGAATAACTAAGGTTATGCTCAGAGCAGAGGGTGGTCGTCGATGATGACGGGGCTCAAAGACTGGTTAACGCAGATTAGCGGAGCAATTTGTCACGCTCCGACAGTTTACCCCCATCATCTACCCAAACCCCTCATTGCTCTCGGCATTTCCGTCTTTGCCTGAGCAACCAACCATTTTAGTCTTTCACTCCTTTAGCTCTGATTCTTCCGCAAGAGATATACAAGAAAATTGGGGGTTATTTCGTATAGATCGCCAAGGGCGGAGGATGAATTTGTTGCAAAGTTGATTGACTCTAATTAATTATATATGATGAACGGTGAAATATGCCCAAAATCTTTCGAATAATGGCGATTAAGCCAAAGGAATGTTTTTTTTTCTATTACGTTTTTTAGGGTAGCGCACAGAAAATTGTATTCACTGAATCTGATATAACCGATTCGCCGCTGCGAAGGGGTGCGAAGGACCAATTCGATCGCAAAGTTTATTGATTCTAAGCAATTGTAAGATGAAGCGTGGAATATTCACAATATCTTTCGAATTTCAGCGATTAAAGGTATTTTTTTTCGGTTAAATTTTTTAGGATAACGCACAGGAAATGTTCCCAACGTTAAGAATCTGATAAATTCATTTGCCGTTGTGAAGGGTTGTGGACGTTCAATTTGATCGCAAAGTTTATTGATTCTAAGCAATTATAATACGAAGGGTAAAATATACACAATACCTTTCGAACTACAGCTATCAATAGTATATTACACTACAAGGGCAGAAAGTTTGAAATTGCACGACTTCGCCTCGGGCATCATATCGCCCAGTTCAGGCCTTTCGAACTTTTGCCCGTGTGGTGTTTACTGTTTTTCTTCATAGCCGGCCAAAAGTGGGGGAATAAAAAACAAGAATTGCATAGATTTATGGCTGCGCCGACATTTGCGGAAGGAGCGAAGCTAGTGTTGCTGGTCGGGCGGGGGAGGGGGGAGAAACAGGCATCAAATAAAGAAGAAAAGCAAATATAATTATAGTCTTAATAGAATATTGATTGAAGTTTATTAACACAACACCTGTGCATCAAGATCTCTTAACACTTCTTTCTCGTCCATAGATTCATCAGTCGAAATAATTTTGTTTATTAATTTCTCCATAATACTGATTCGTTCTCCGCAAGTTGTTTTGAGGTTATATCCGATGCCTGCGTAAACATGGTTAGTGAGTATCGGTAACAGCAGGAGCCAAAATTTGTTCCCGGTGTTACAGAGGGCGTGCGTATAGTTCTATCAATGCACAAATTGTGAACGTTCTGCTGCGAAATCGATCCCGGAAGTACGTACTTTCAACCGGGGTATGCAGAAAAGAAAATTTTTCTTCCATTATATTTTATGATGTAGCACATGGGAAATTGTATTCATTGCTAAGAATTTTATAAACCGATTCGTCGTTGTGAAGGGCGTTGGAGACTGTATTTGTCGCAAAGTTGATTGATTCTAATCAAATATATGATAAAAAATAAAATATTTCCAATATCTTTCGAATTACATACCAATACAAATCATGAAACCCCTACCATATTCTTATTTAACAATTACATTTTTTGGGGTCGCGGGAAATTGTATTCAATATAAAAAACTTGATGGACCGATTTGCCGTTGTGAAAGGCTGCGAAGGATGAATTTATCGCAAGATGACGGGTTGAATATGCTCAATATTTTCCAAATTGCAGCGATTAAAAGTTAATTTTTATCACATTTATTAAGATAGAACATGGGAAATTGTATTCATTGTTAAGAATTTGATGAACCGATCTGTCGTTGTGAAGGACGACGGAGACTTTATTTGTCGCAAAGTTGATTGATTCTAATCAAATATATGATGAAGGGTAAAGTATTTCAAATATCTTTCGAATTACAGCGATAAAACCACGAGCATAATCTTATTTCATTAACTACATTTTTTAGGGTCACGCAAGAGAAATGTTTTCGATGTTAAAAATCTGATAAACCGATCTGCCGTCGTGGAGGGCTGTTTAATTCTCATTCGACCCCTCCGATCGATTTATCGCATTTTAATGAAGCTCATGGCACCCCTGCACGGGATCCTACACGCACCCCACCACTTTCACGGCTCGAGGTTAACGCGAATAGTTACACGCTGCTTAGAGCCATGGCTTGCCTGCAGCACGCGCGGCTGATTCGTGCTCCTCCTCCCCTGTCAGTTGGAAAAAAAAGAAGCACTTCCCTTTCATGCGGCAGTGTCTAAACTTAGCGCGTCGACGAGAGCTAGTGACTCCGTGTGTGAAACCCGCGCAGTCACGCATGCATGCCTGCCGCAAAAAAAAACGAAACAGAAAAACAAAGTGAAGCCGGACAGATGAGCGCAAAATAATTAGCGAGTGGTAGCTTGACACTTTGACACGCGACAAAATCCCGACGGCAAAAATTAATGAACATTTCGTCCTACAGAAATAAAAATTAAAAACACCGACTGACAGAACGATAATTTAAAAAATGAGTGCCCAGGAACGGAATTAGGACTTGGGAAGTTCATTAAATGGAATAAGTTATTTCATTTAACACTACCAAAATTGATTGAATAATTGTACCTTCGTGAACGCTCCCCGTCCGTCGGCGTCGCCTTTGCGATATTCTGTCGTGAATAATCCGTCCGCCGGTAAACTTGTTAGGGTCGAGAATGTTCTCCACGGAGAAAGCCAGTCCTCTCTTATTCGCTTGCACAGAACCAGCTGTCGTAGTCGTCATATTGTTGCTAGGGTTGTTGGATCTTCCTTGCAAATTATTTCCGGTGTTATTGCCGCAGACTGAGGTAACGACGGTATTGGAAGCGGTACCAGGATGGAGATATCCAAGTCCTACACCACTCAAGTACGTATTGTTCGTTGTACCGATAGGGGATGAATTAATACAATTAACGACACTAGCATTGACTACACTGCCCTGAAGACAGTTTAAGGGATGGATTCCTCGATTGCCCATGAAGGGATGAAGAAATTGTTCGTTACCGGAGCAACGAGAACTTGCCGTAAGATCGACAGGGCTGCTAGGATTACTTTCGTCAGCATCGTCCCTGCAGACGTCTACTTCAACGTCCTCGTCATCAGGATAATTTCCGTTTCTTGATTCGTCGCAATTGCTGATATTGATATTTATGTTTTCATCATCATCGACGTCTTCGTCTTCTTCCTCGTCGTCGCCCCGACTTCTGAGCCCGGTTCTTCTCACAATACCGTTTTCCCTATGTCCGTTTGACCGAATTTCCTGCTCATCGTCATCTTCCAATTCGTCTTCCGCGTCTTCAATATCTCCGGGGATCACTCGGTCTACAACAGCATTTTCCTCGTGGCCCTCTTTCATCGCTTGATTTCTATTGCTGCTAACTTGCATAGCTTCTTCAGGTTTGTCCGACTCCATAGCATTGGCACCTTCGGAAAGTGGTGAGGGCGAGGGGGTCGAGTTCGCCGTTTGTTGCCTTGTATGATGGGTCTCGTGGAAACCAACAAAAGGATCTCCAGTTCTAACGTGTAACAAAACTCTTCTGCGCTCTTGATGTGGCACAAGGGCACGAAGATTTGCTTCTTCACCGATGCTACTGGCAAGACAGGACACCGGACCGATCTCCGCAAGCGGAGATAATGTCCTGCCCTCTTGCATTCTCCACATTGCAATCTCCACCACCGACACAACCACTTACAACAAAAACAATCACATTCACCGAGCATTCACGAGAATTTTTTACACATTGTTCTACCGGTGATTGAATAATTGTTGGGCTGCTCCCTAAAAGGCAGCACGATTCTTGACGATACAGAACCTTTAAAATTGGCCTTGATTGGCATGGATCTTCGACTAATTAGCTAACGATTTTTCGAAAGTATTTTGTATACGAATAATGATTATTTGTGGCTATTCATAGAGCATACGGAACAAATAAACAGTATGGTCTACCGAGTTGAGTGGATGCGACGGTACTCCACAACACTTTATTGATAACCTCACTCACTATTTGTCACAATGTCAATTACAATATCCATACTAGTAACATCCAGGGTCAATTTACATAGATGACATTATTCTCCAAAGCCTGATACGAAATGTCAACAATTTTTTCACTCGGAAAACTTAGAACAACGCTGTGCTAATCTGTCCATTAATGATGATTTTCCCTTATTAAATTGTTTTCCCTCCACTCCTGCTAAATCACTTATCCTCGGAAATTGCACTGAATCACTATTATAGAGACGTTGTTGATTAAACAATTCAACCGGCACAATATGTACTTTATTATATTAGCCACCGAAGATGTCACTATTTTGTAAAATGATCACGAACCACACGAATTACAAATCAAGAGAACGACATCTAATTTTAACTATTATTTTTCTTTGTTTAGTTTTAAATGTATTCTACAGATCTGCTTCTCTCTGACTTCTTCGCGTGTATGTCGCGTGGTATCGTGTCTCCAATAGTTGCTCGCGTCGCGACGTTTCTCTTTCTCGTCGTCTACGTCGTGGTGGCTTCGCAGGCGGCACCTCGTTGCGCGTTCTCTTCGTCGTCGTCAGCGTCTCTCTATAGAGTCATGGTGGCGGAATAGGTGGTATATCGGGTATTATTAGGTCGAGATACGCGAGCGAAAGTGAGAGAGGGATAGAGAGTAAGGGGAGTACAAGTGGCGCGGGTGGTGTTCAGGCGGGGGTTGTTCCGCCTCGGATAGGCGGAGCAACGCGACCCCCGGTTCCCTGAAAGCACGAGTGCCAGCCAATCAGAAGAGGGAGAAGTCGTCCGCGCCCTACGAGCGCTGTGAGGGTTGCTTGCGTCGCCCCCCTCGCCCACACACCACGTTTCTCTCTTCTCGTCTACGCAGCTAGCGTTGTTGGATGCTGCTACTGCTGCTTTTCCTTGCTGTGCGGTCCGTGTGCTGTGCTTTGCTCCCCGCGCTTCTAACTGTTGGTTCGGCTACTGGTGCTGAATGGTGAGGGCCCAAGCAACGGCAAGCGTCTCGGCGTCAATGTGCGCGTCGACTTCCACCGACTCTGGCGTTCAGGGTATAGGTAAATGTGCACGTAGAAGAGCTTTCGCGCCGCAGCTCCATCTTGCGGTACGTATAGACACGGTACCACACATGCATTGCATAGAGAGAGAGAGAAAGACAGAGTTCAGGTACCATGGGAGTCATAGAATAAGGTACAGGGACAGGTAAACGCAAAATGCAAGGGAGACGGAGATGCCTTGAACATTACTGCGGAGAAGGGGATGTAAACGAAGGCCACTCACACGCGAGAATCGTTTTCCGTCTCGCCTGAACTCGTTCGGACTGGTTCTATTTGGTACGGAGTACCTCCGCTCCTCTTGTACTATCTTGCCCTTCCCCGTGGCGGGAACCCTACGGGAGCTTTCGACAGTTATTCGGGTATGTACACACAAGCTAGGAGCTACCCCACAGCACCCGATCGGTCTGACTAAAGTGGTTTGTCTTTGATTTAGCTACCACCAGTCTGCCACTACTACCACCATCCATCGGCATTTCCGCGTCTATTTTCCTGTCGCCTTTGATATAGACACTGTATGTTTACTATGGTTTACACTTTCGTGCCTATTAACCCCCAGATTTTCTAACAAATCACTATTTCCAAATTATCTATTTCACCATGATAAATCTGCAATATGCTAAATATGGTAGAATTTCGTGGGTAAGCCTCGGAGTGTTGTTACTTTGAGGGTCCGAAATCAAATTCATCATCCACATCTATAGTGTTGTCTCTGAGCAGCTTCGTACGCTAGTGGAAGAAAGTCTTACGAGGAATTATTAGTACAATAGAAATTCAGCTTTATATTACATGATTTTTTCTCAGTACGTGACCGTATTATCATTATCCATTTTAATACAGTATTCTTGTGAGTATTATTAACTTCCTCTAATGCACTTTTAGAGTAACCTTGTATTTATTTTCGGTTCTCCAAGATACAATGAAGAATAAACCATAGCAAATCATAATGCTCTACCTTAGTGCGCAGTATGTTTGACCAGATATATCGATTGTATTAAATTGAGAATAACTATCACTTAATTGCCATCGAATACTGAAGATAGATACCCACGGAATATTGTTGATGTTATGTTGTGTCGCAGGCTAATCAACCTACTAATGCACAAAGCACAGAAGATCTATTAAAGCCTTGCTACATGTTTGATCACATCGTAGTACATATATACGATGTAGGAAAGTGGTCAGGTAGGTAGGATACGTAATCAACACGTTTCGCACACTCCCGCATTATAGTCCAATCTATATGTACTCTATTGGTCTCTCCTGGCGCAGTGCTGCCAGTGAGGGGAGGAAAGTACGCGAGGGGTGGTTATAACGTCGAGCGTCCAATACCCAGACAGCAAAGCCCGCGCGTCCGCAGCAGCCAACGCAACGTGCACCAGCTATACCGACGGTGGCAGTGTGCTCTTAACTCTGGCGCACGGGATATTGTTTACCCGACCATTTAGGTAATTGCTGGGCAACCGCTCCGGCTCACGGGCCACCCTTGCTGTCTCTCTCAGTCTTCTCTTCACCGGCCTTGCTGGTCTATACCCTCCGCTCCGATGCTCTTCGTCTATGGCTTTGTCTATCGCTCACTTGCCAATCAAACGTAACTACCTGATCAGCCAACAACACTGATCCTCCAGAGAACGACGATTCGATCAAGCTCAATTCGCGGCAAAATTAGAGTTCCAGACAATACACATGTAGTTATTATGATATTTTGATATATGTTGTTATCATTAAAACAGGTTGACCGTTATTTAATTTAATACATTTGATGTTTATTTGTATAATTTGACGAATATTACGACGGTGGACGATTTTGTATTCCAAAAATATAAAACATGAAAAAACTTTTTACCTAATATTGTCTTATTTCTCGAAATGTAGCATTTTTGTTTGTCAGTTTGTACAATCAAAAAAACCATGAGGGTTGAAATAACTGTAGCAACAGAAATCCGATTTTGAATAAATTAACAGCTGTCACGTCATTATGACGGATAACAATTTATTTTGGTGTGCATATCTAAAGTGCAGTTTCGTACGCAGCTGAATAGAGCGCTCATAGTTGCCGAAATGAGCATTTCTTCCTGGACATTTTTTAAGTTTATACATTAACAGATTGATCGGATCAAGCCCTCTCCATATTTCAACGCTCGAGGGAAAAGTTTACAATAAGCAACCCGCGCAGAAAAGAATGATTCCGGATGGACTCCGTAATCCAGGCGGAAGTCCATCCGGGACTCGTCTTTTCTGCGTGGGAAGTTAACCTTGACATAAAACCACAAGCAGTGGAAACTGTACGCCAAATAATGGGTTCTTGAACTCAGTAATTTTTATTGAAGAGGAAAGAGGCTGATTAATCAGACTAATGTGTTCAATAAAGTAACGTCTGGTTGATCAAATATAGAAAGTGCAAAGTTTCAATTTGTTAAAGGTGAATCAACAGCACACATGAATTATTTCGGCTGTGATAGTGATAATTGCACTCCGTCATGAATCGAGAGGTAGACGCTTAGGAAATTACATGTGTGTAAAATGCGAGTTTGGAGTACTATTCCGTAGCAAAGGCGGTTCGTTAATGTTAGCGGTGTAGCATGTGAAAAGGGAATAGGCAAATGGGAGTGAGAGAAGAATGGATTACATGCATTAACCGGAACTTAGCGTGTGTAAAAGGTATCCGTATGCGAGTATAAACTTCATGGATGAAGTGCGAGGTATTAAGCCACGCTTGAGCTGCTCTTTAATGAGGTAATTATGTAATAACCGACGGCAGCCGTGTGTTGGATAGGGATTCTCGGAAAATCACTGACTCTCACCCTGTACGCTCATACTATCCTCTCGCTGTTCTGCTATCATCTACTGCTCCTCTAGTTCCGCTAAGCTTGCGTCCTCTGTCGCGGATCATTACGCTACCGGTAATGTCTCTTTTGTAATTTTATCTATTGCAATGAATTTTACCAGCTATTCTCACTCTACAGTTACATTACAGGTGGATTTTTCGGATTGGATGGGTTATTTAAAACCATAATGCGAATTATTTTATGAATATGAAATAATCACGTACGTCGGTAACCAATTCATCTTCTAGATCGCTTCAAGCCGTTTCTAACTTTGATAAGCGGTGCGATGAAAAAAGTATATTGAATAATCTTAAATTGCTCTTTTCTCCGACTAAAGCTTAAGAAGTCTTGGTAATCTCCAAGCTTAATCTATATGGGTTATTCTACCAAATATCAGACAAAAATCTGGCCTTTAAATTTTTAGTGCTTTTTTTTATGAGTCGATTCACTATATTGAAATAAAGGAAAAACCCAAGTTTGAAACTCATCGCTCATTCTTCCCAAAGGGAACCGTCTACTTTTGTTTTCAACTGGAAACTTAAGCTTTACATCTTAGTGCCTCACCGTATCTGGTCCGAAAAATCGAAAGTACTATTTTTTTTGTTGAAATTTTCCGAAAAAGAATACTATGTTAACATTCGACAGTATTTGCATGGTCAAAAAGTATTAAAAACTGCACTACTTCTGCAATTCGGGGATGTAAATCAACCTGACGTTCAAAAGTGGCATACTCCTCTCTGAGTGTGAGCCTACTATGCTTAGAGACACCTTTCCACACTATGTTAGTATTCGGTGCTTACGCGGACTAAAACTAGGTTGAAGTTACACGGGTTCCCATTAGGGATTGCCTCGTGTAAAAGGCGTGATCAATTCTTGGTAGGGAAAGGAAAGGACCTAGAGAGATGGCTGGGTTCGGTCTAAACAGCCACAACAGTCGCACTCCGATTGCGCGAAACGTCCCTGCATTTGGCCATCTAGCGGCCGAATGCTAAAATCGAGACGGGGTTGGAGACGTTGCTTTACAATACAATTATACTTTATTTCTTTTATCATGAAAGCTTTTAAGCAAATTTTTTGAACTTATCGAAAATAAAAAAATTTCGAAAAAAAGTGGGGTAAGCATCGAAAAGGGCTTTCCAAATTTGTTCTTTACTTTCAGACCTTGAATATATATATAATATAATATAATATAGAATATAATTCGGAAAGTTTTCGACAAAAAATAGTACTTTGGAATTTCCTGATCGAATTTGGTAAGACGTTTAAAATTGAAGTTAAAATTTCCAGTCGAAAATTAAAGTAGACGATTCTGGTTGTGAATGATGGTTTAAAAATCTTGAATTTAGGCTTTCTTTTTATATCAGTATCGTCAATCGCATCATTAAAAACAAGCCCCAAACATTTGAAGACCATATTTTCGCCCGATATTCAGTGAAATAACTCGTATAGATAGATGAAAACGATGTTTTTTTAAAATTATTTCATTGTTCACCCTGAATTGCCCTCCCCCTGGGGCGAATCATTTTCATTTTTCTTTACCCCTATCCGCAGCCAGATTATTCTAAGAAACCCGAATATGACCTCTTGGGTCTCGTTGGGGGACTCATACAAATCAGGGCTTACGCAGCGGTCTCATATAGAGGTTTTCTAAAAATGAGGACCCGAGAGGGATCTCATCGGAGGACTTCGGAAAATTAAAGCCCGGACGGGGCAGCGCAGAAAAATTTAGAAATAAATAGGGCTTGTACAGTGAAAAAGAACTCGCCACCGACAGTATATATTCTCATTTCATGATCTAGCAAAAAAGATTGTGCGCCCGGCAAAGCGAATTAGCTGACGGTATATTATCGCGTCTTTATATTAATATGTTAAGGCGTTTCATAAGAAGACGTTTTCAAGTTCTCCCATGTGGGCCAATTTCAGCTTGAATTATTCCAAGTTCAATGATACACTTCATCAAAGTGACTTTTCTTAAAATTACCGAGGCCCACATTTCCCCAGATGCTGTAAAAGCACATACGATGTGAATATTAAAAAAACGTAATTGCTTCAAAATGTGATTCCCTCATAAAAAAACTCTATGAAATTTCACGTCGATGAAGCTTTCCCTATAGGGAAACAAAAATACACATAACATAAAATAGCGCTATTGTCAAATGAAGTGATAAATGGCATTATTTTCTCTGCTTCGGATGAGGTCAAAAATAGCAATCAAAACAGCTTTCATGCTCGTTGAATGTATCAACTCAACGTGTAAACAATTATGGACCCTTCCGTTAGAGCAAGTGTGCACGTCCGCTCGACTCACGTGCATGCAGGTGCTGAGTCTTGCTCGAGTGGATTATCTACCTGCTAGCAGGCTGATGCTGCATCCACACACGCTCCATGGACCACATAGTGAGCGAACGGCCAGGGTTTGTCGAGAGCTTGGTATACTACGAAGGGGGTGGCCCTAATAGTTCGCGGCCGATGCAGGGAAGAGCGCTGGTGCGAGGGTGAGCAACGGCGCGCGGCAGAAACGGCCGAGGACGACGACGAAGGCAGACCAGCCGTGACCAATTTGCGCCCGTTCGTGTGCTCACTCGGAGCTTTCCTATTCTGCACGCTTAACTGTACACTGCCCCACGCTCGCTAATGTACTCTATAGTATATTGTGAACTATGAGAAAGGACACAGGAGAGAAAGAAGAGGGTTCATCTAGAATATAAGAAAACAATGTGAGAAATAAGTTCTTGTCGCACGATATTGCACCTATCTAGAGATGTTCCTAAGAGAAATCGTTCAAATCATCGGCTAAAGAGTCAAAACGAAACGAATAACTTTTTGAAAACCGTACATTTCCTTTTTTCCGCTGGTTGTGCTATTCATTTTTTAAGATATATCCATTACTCAAGAAAAAATCGAAAAGAGAAATAATGAGCCGTCACAACTTATTTTTCATTCCCATTACTTCAGAATTCGAGTTAGTTATGAGTGCAAGAAAAATAAGTAGGATGAAACAAGATTTGCTGGCGGGTAACTGATAAGTTACAGTAGTTAAATTAATCCTTACCTACGCGATTGGTTGATACAATCGTTCTCAAGTATCTTGACGAAAAGCGAACCCTGAACTCGGTCGTGAATATCAAATTACATATTTTTATTCCGGGCATCCTTTATAAAAATGAAACTCTTGACATTATTTTATCTCTATTAATCGAACACAAAATAGCCTTAACTCGATCAAGAGCAATCAAAATACCCTTAACTTAACGAATTTCCGGCACTGGAGGTTTTTATGAAAAGCAGTGAAACTTTTGTTAATGTCATAATCAGGAGTGGGAACAGAAACCATTTATTCATATCAAATTATTCGTTGAATCCTCAAAAATGAGTAAAACAGCCAAAAAAATATCTATATTTTCCTCCTTACTTCTGGTAAAACTTTTACATCGTCAAATCAGCTTGTATACATCCAAATATATAAACTATAAATTGGGACCAACCACACTTGAATTTCTTCAGTATTTGATTATAAAAGTCGACGAGATGTGATGTAATGGGCGATAAATGTACATTCGTCTTTATACCTATATACATTTTTTATTTATTTGCTGGGTAATCAAGTACTACCCTTACGGTGTGCCAAGTGAACGAAGAAATCTTTCGCTCTTATAGTGTTTACCGAGTTCTCAGACCTTGCTTGTGTTTTTCCAATGTAACTGTTCATTTTTGCGGACCAAAAGATATTTGCCACCGATACATGGATGAACATAGAAGTTGAGGGTCGTGTGTACTCTGTGAGTTGGTCGGTCTCGTGGTATAGGTCGAGCATCGGGAAGAGCAGCGGTGGCCAGTCAGCCAGCCAGCGAGCCAGCAGAATATCCCCCGAAGTTTCACGCCTATCTGGACTGGCACACCTATTCGGTACCCACGATAATTGGCCAATTAAAACGCTTGCGCCCGTCGACGAGGGAATGAGCGCGAGCGAGAAAGAGTGGGAGAGATGGAAAACCCGACTCGCTCGAGTTACCTGCCATCCGATAATTATACGGTATCACCGACGCGGTTCGCCCACGTATCCACGCGACAGAATGAGAGACACGAAAGAGAGAAAGAGAGGGAGAGAGAAGGAGAGATACAGATAGAAAGTGAGATGATAGCGGAGCTGCTGCAGGCTTGTTCTCCCTCTGTTCCTCTTCATTCTGACTGTACCCTTCGTCCTTCACTCTATATCCTCATCGCGTTGCGGGGGCTGGTCGGTTCGCCGCGGCAGAGCAACGGGTTAGCGGCGGTGGCCGCGCGCCAACCGGGGTTTGCATTCGAAGCGATGCTCTATCCATGGTATGAGAGGTGCAAAAGTGGCCGATGGTACTCCTGCTTGTCCCCTCTTCTCGCCGGCCCTTCCGCTCGCCCTAGTCGTCGAATCGACTATTCCGATTACGCGGCTCCGCGAATCCTATACATCAGGATACGTAGACCGGATATGTGTATGGAAAGGTGATACAGCGAATTGAAGTTCTCAGTTCGAGATTCCCTCCTCAGTTATTTTGTACTCAATTATCGTCGCGCTTACGTTATGTAGGTACGAAGGCAACATATGAGTGATTCCACCGAAGTTCAGCCACTCAAATTTTGTTTTTCTTGAAAACATTCCATAAAATTGGGTTTTGTTATTGTAAAAACTTCACCAAATTTCATATGATAGAATCGGAATCTGGTGAGGTATCAGAATTTTTTGGTTTTCATTCAAACGGCTCTATCTTCGGACCGTTTTATCGTACATACATTATATAGGATATTTTTACTTGAATTAACTTGAATTTCTAACAACAACAAAATTATCATTAGTAATATCCCGAGGGCTCCACACGGAAAAAAATGCTTGGTATATATATAACCAAGCGCTTGGTTATATATATATACGCCAGCCGATTAATTGGTTAGGACAACCAAGTTATTGGTCAGCGCCACCAAGCTTATTGTAACACAACCAATAACCTGGTTCGCATAACCAACACTTTGATTGGTCTAACCAATAAATCGGCTAGCGCGTATTCAACCAAGCGGTTAGTTGTTCCAACCAAGCCTTTTTTCCGTGCAAAATTATTGGAATATTTTCCGATTGTTTCATTGCTGAGTAACGAGAGGGAGAAGTTTCGCATATCAAAATCCCGATCATTGCTAAGCAGGGAAATTAGAGCGAAATATTACGATTAATTTGGAGGTCAAGGGGTATTCGTCGGATTATTTTTCGAGTCTGGATTTCGACTAAGCACATAGCAGTTTTAGAGGAAACAAAACCTCTATGAGAATCTTCCATTGGTTAAAAATGAATGAAGAGCTACTGTACATCATTCGGGTGGAATTCCCGATAAAATATTTTTTCTAAATAAATTTGATTACCGAGAATACCGCTCCGTTATTGGTTGAAATCCAGGCCCGAAAAACAATCAATAACATTTTCCTTTCTTCACCGACGGTACCGCTACTGTTTGGCCAAATAAGTTTTCTGAAGTTCTGTTTATGGATAATGAATATTGAAGATTTTTAAAAAAATTGGATTTGCAGTTCCTGGAAATTTTCGTGGCCGAATCAGAAATGAAAATTCTTTCTTCTTGCGGAAACCTCGTTTTATTTGAGCTGAATTGATATCTCAAATAATGTACATGAATAACGAACGTGAAGATCGATTTTTGCAATGAGATTACCAATCATTGAAAAGCTACACCCATTTTCAAGAGTAAAATCATTTAAAAAACTGCCGTGTCATCAGGATTGAATTATAATACCCTAGCCATTACAAAGGTTGTTTTCAACATTCATTATTCATATACATAATTCAAGAAAATCAATTCGGCTCAAACATAGCGAGGTTTCCGGAAAAAAGACGAATTTATATTATTGATTTAGCCTTAAAAATGGCCAGGAACTCCGGATACCATTCCGAAAGAAATATTTAAAAATTTCGTTGTTCATATACAGAATTTAAGAAAATTCATTCGGCTAAAAACAAACGGTACCTTTGGTGGAGAAAAATATATTATTGATCATTTTTTTTGGAAAATATAAGATCATTCGAGTTAAAATGTCCCATATGAACCTCTATTGAATTTTTTTCGCAGGACACCAAGTTCCACACATCTCTATTTTGTTTGAGAATTGTACGACATGATAAAACTGTCCTAAGATAGAGTCATTTATCTCATAAGATTTTGATTGTATCGTATTTAAATTTAGTGAAGTTTATATAATAACAGAACCCGATTTTATGACATTTTTTTAAGAAGCCAAAATGTTTGTGTCTTAATTTCAGTGAAATCGTTGATATATGTATACACTCTTCGAGAAGCTCTATTTGCAGAAACATATTATTTGTTACACCAATCACCCGAGGTGAAAACCATGCTGTATGCTGTTCATGACATTTTTTTTTGCTTCGGCCTTAAAGTATTTTCATTACGTGTATCAAGGTCGCAAATTACTTATTTCCGACGCATGAACAGTACGGTTTTTATTACTCCCCTCGGGCGCAAATTAACCTTTTCCTCTCAAGGGGGACTAGATTGCGCATTTGCACGAGTCGGGAGTTGCTACACTGCGAGAAAAATATGGGAGAATAGTAAGTTCTACCATCTGAATATAATTCCTAGGAGGTACGATTATATCGATTATACTGGATACTATGTTTTTTATTAGTTGAGCTATATTTATGTTTGCAGCTATTGTTTTTTGTCTTTTCCTAGTGAATTTCAATAACCACTAAACAACCAAATAGTGGCGGTCGCTATGGAACAGAAGACAACTCCACAATGACGCAGAAGCAACCTAGTGACCGTTGGGTAATCGTGAAGTAACCCGTAATGGACCCAATGGTCCGATTCAGGTTGCTTTTCGGTTATTTGAAGACCCTTCAAACAACTGAAAAACAACTTTTAAGGAACTGTCGATTACTTTTGCGTTACTTCGAAATTCGTTTTTGGTTAAAATATTGGTCGCTTTATAGTTGCAATCGGGTTCGTTTTTGTTTCAAAGCAGCGGTAACTTTATTATCGGCCACATTATGGTTATGTTGCGGTAAAGCAACGGGGCCTGAACCTTATAATGACGGTTACTTGTATTTAACCGTGAAACAACCACAGAATGACGGTTGCTCGAATCCGCTAGGATTGTCATAACTATAAATGTAACCGTTTTCTCTGGGTACTATCCTGTAGAGTATAGACTCTTCGAGAAGCTCTATTTGCAGAAACATATTATTTGTTACACCAATCCCCGAGGTGAAAATCATTCACCTCGGGTGATTGGTGTAACAATTCAACTATATATTTTTCTCTCAGTGTAATAAGCGATTTTGCGCCTGCGTTACACTCACAAAATGAGGGTATATTAGCGAAATGCACGGAAAAAACGACTTGGTTAAATGTACCAATTTTTAATTCGTTAAACAAAATTCGTCATTGTAACCACTATATTCATAGATTCAATGGCGCACAACTGGTTCCCTCACCAATGGTAACTTGGTTAATACTTTAGTGCATACAACCAACAAAAATAGTTGTCGTTACCAAGAAATTGTAGTTACTGTGGTTCTAAAGAACCAATCACGAAAATTGGTTCCGGTGACTGCTGGTACGACCAAGTTTTTAGTAGAATTGGGGACTACCAATTTTATTGGTAGATACAACTAACTATTCTGGTTAGTACCATCATCGGCTGTTAGTCGTGTAACGCCGCTAGTAATGTTTTACGCACGCTTTTTCTTTTGAAGCCGGTTCCAGTTATTACGAGCTTCACAGATCAACATTTAAACAGTGATAGTTCCAATGGAAGACGAGGACACCGTCGCCCACCTTTTAGAGACCTAGGAACAAATAAATCTCATCCTCATATTCTGCGTTGAGTGTTGTTTTGTACTTTAAGCATGTGTAACCTCATTGATGGACCGGTTGCTCATACCGGTATCGGCATGCACGTCGTAATTGTTGGTGCATTCTTATATTATGATTGCAATATAATAATCATATTATAAGATAATGAAAACATAATTACAAAACTAACTGTACTGCGATCTATATTTCATGAATTAATGGGGCTTCACAACTCTGGTGGATTGGTTGTTTCAATTAAGAAAATTGGTCGATCCCACCAAGCGGATTGGTTGTTTCAACTAAGAAAATTGGTTGGTCCAACCAAGGGGTTTGGTTGTTCCAACTAAGAAAAATGGTTATAACGGCCCATTGAAATGGTTGTTCCAACCAAGTATATTGGTTATTCCAATGATTTAATCATAGTTAGCCCGACCAATTACTTGGTTGCTTTAACTAATCGAATCTAACCAAGTTTCATTGGTTGATGCAACTAGAAAATCGTTTGGCGCATATATAACCAAGACAATTGATTGGAGGTAACTATTTTTTTTGTTACTCCAACCAAGTTGTTTTTTCCGTGCAATATCGGGTCAATGATTCTAACCTCTGTTATCGTTATTCGTTGTTTGAGCTCCTAAAAATAAGTATATGTGCATGTAAACGTGTGGAAAAAAGTCAATAGAAAAATATTCTGTATCTGTATTGGTGCTTTTAACTGTGTGTGAGATTGCTCTAGAAAAAAGAGTTTAAAAAATTGTCGCATACAATTTTCCATGGTAAATTTTATGAACATTGTAATCTGCTAGTTATCATAAGTAATTCATAAACTGATTTCATTGTTAAGCACTTAAAAGAAGATGGGTGCGAACGAACTGAAGAAGTGGGCGTTGCTGAGGAAAATTAAGAAGTTGTGCTTCACGCATAAAGGCCAAGAATCTCGAGGCTTAATGTCGCGATAAATTTGACAAGTGTGCTAGAAAAAATGGAAGGCCGGCCATGAGCATGAGGTTTTTGAAAAATTGGTATTAATTATGCGTGACTGGAGAAAATTGAGTTCGTCAACGTGGGATACATGCGTGTATGCGACGCTAAAGCGAATACGTCCATCTCGGTTCGTAAACTCCCATCACTCTCAGCGACTTGACGAGCATCTGAGCACGAGGGTGCTCAGCCCTCGCACTAATATCCAATTTACTTGAGCCTCAAAGCAGCGCAAAAATATACTGACAAGTAGTAATAGGTAAACTTTCAATGTCGGTGCTATAAATAGAAAGTGGTTTCAGTTGAAGAGCTTCAGGAAAAAACGGTTCAAAAAACAAAATTAGCATCTCGCCTAATATTATCTATAGTCTACGACATATTTCCCTTGCCATATTGCTATTTTCACTAAACACGGCAGTGGAATGTAGTATAAATATTATCTGCATTCATCCACTTCCTGCATTGGAGCTGAGAAATGATTTTACTTATAGACGGAGTTACATAAAAAAGAATTTTCGAGATATTTTCTTCAGGTTACTGAATTATGTCATGAAAAGTGGTCCCAAAAATATACCTGCGTGCGTGCATGCATGTGCCTGTGCGTGTGCGCGCGCGTTTGCTTGTGCGTGTGCGTGTGCGTGTGTGCTGCACTTGACCTCAAGAAGTCGCCTATAACTCGAGAGTCGTTTCAGCAATTATGCAGAAATTTTTACATTTTATTTTCTTCGTTTGTCATCTATATCTGTAATGTGTCTTCGTAAATCATAAAATGTAATAAATTTGGTTAAGCCAATTATAGTAGATGATATTTTTTATGATCTATATGCGATTTTTTATCCTAATGTGCAAAAAGGATCCAATATAACATTGAAGATAGATGTCTATAATGTGCCGTTTTTTCTACGGCAAGAATATTAGCTATGGTTCGAGCAATGCTATAACAGTGATTTCATAGAGTAACGAACGTATAATGTACTATTCGATTCACTTGGGAAGAGCGATACATATTTCATACAGGCAGCATAATAGGGAGGTTATTCGGGCTTAGGCTCTTGGTCCTCATATTTGTACGCAAGAGCAATACACAATAAAAAATGTATATTTTCGAAATTTCCATTCCTTGTCTCATTTTCCCATCATTATTACGTCGGTTTTATACAAAGTAGGGCTTTAAAAAATACATATCGCTGCAACTGAAGTGTAGTGTGTTCAATCATATTTTCGACAAATTCTTGAAACTTTTGTTCGATTTGTGGCATCATGATACCCGAACAACGTTACTAAGTGCCTCAAGTTTCACAATCGTACTAAAAAATTGTAAGCATTAAATATGCTAATTAGTCGGTTCTTCAAATATTTTTATACAAATACATTTTGTTCACTTGACTTCTAATCGACACTATCGTTTCCAGCAGAAATTTTTTTTACAAGTATTTGGCAGAATTGCCAATTGGTGGTTTTTCTTTTATATAAATTTGAAAAAATATTGTTCAAATTTCTTTAACTTGACCTTACTTAAAGTTTTTGGTAGGTCCATCTGGAGCCTTCTATCAGAAAAAAGGGTATTCTTTAAGGGCTTTTTAAAAGAAAAAAAAGCAGAGCTGTACCGCTGTACAAAAGCAAAAAATGCTGTACCGCGAATTAGTCTATTACGTTGTAGCAACTGGTTACTAGTACTGGTTTAACAAACGGCATGACAGTTCCTTCGACCAACTGAGGAGTTCGTATTATCACCGAGTAGTTGCTATAACTACCGAGTAGTTGTCCTAACCCACTGAGTAGTGGACGCTATGCCGACTCCTTCGACTGCTCGTCGGAACCCAATCATTGATATCTCTAACTACTTTTTTTCTCAGTGTACTATTATATATGCTGCACAATATCGAAACTAACTCAATGTGCTGTACAAAACCCATACATATATGTTACCGTGGATTATAATTTCTCTCCCTCGATACTCAATAAAGCAAAAATATGTTCAGAGCTCCGCCTCCCGCCAACAGTTTCCGAACCAAGTCAATCCTATCGCTATAGAAGCGCCCGGTTATAAATAGAAAAACGATTTGAACTCAATGTTCCGCTACATTTCACCGAGTTGAGTTGGACTAAACGAGGAGGAACGACGGAAACTTCCTGGCAGCGAGAACATGCTTGCTGGCAGTCAATAATGCCTAAATATCCATGAAGTGGGTGAAGCTCGCTTGACATCAGTGATCATTAATATTAACGGTTTAAATGGCAGACGATATTTCGCATAAACGACAAGAAAATACAATCATTAAACAAGCCATGATTAACCAGGCGAGACATACAGCAACTATATACGACTATGTGTCCATTACGATTCGGTGTCATATATACATCATGTATATATATTTTCACCCTGCTTGTGCGAAAGAGCGAATGGGGCCCCAAGGAGGTGATTATACCGTGTCCAAGCTGCGCACTGAGCAGTCCACGAGGTCTCCCTACTCATAAACCAGCAATTGCATGGTACTCGTTCATGTAAAGACTTACACATTCAACATCATATATACAGTTATGCTAGGCACTATGACTGCTACACAAGCGGAACGGAAGGTCGTACGCGTGCCCAAGCGCACACAAGTCAAAAGTATGCTACGTTCTACGTCCCTGATGCTGTAGGATATGATATAATGTAACGAGACGCATTAGGGGGCACGCGGAGGTGGTGGCGGTCGTGGCGGGTATCGCTTACGCGTTATTATTGCAGCGATACGACACGCCGTGGTGTCAGCCGTGACCTGCTCCCATGGGGGTGCCCCCGACCCCGTCGCAACGATATCGCGTATACATATAGATATATATATATATATACCATAGACTACGCTACAGTAAAATGTAGCTACCAACTGTTACGGCTTGTTGGCAAGTGAGCGAGACGGAGAAAGACGAGACGAGAGGCTAGAAACGTGAACCGGCTAGGCGTGCTTTATGGCGCGTCAAATTAAAAGATTCTCCTCCTTGCTTATTCCCTAACGGCGATCCGATCTGCGCTGCTCACACTGATCGGTGATCTCGAGGTGGATGGTAAGCGCCGAGGGTGGCAATGACGATCGCCATACAGAGTGAATGCTATAATGCAGAGCTATCCCTAATATGGATGTTGCAACGATATCCGTATCCTTACACCACGTTGATGGTAATATATCTCATATCTTGTAGCGGGATCTTTCACTCTGTGCGAGGAATAGTGATCCATGAAGAACTCTTCTGGTGGTTGGTGCAGCAGCGGCAATATCCACCCTGCTGTGAATTCGGGAATGGGCTAATGCAGCGAACGAAACAGAGGGTAACCGAGATTTGGATCTAATGACGCGTCTAATTGTACGCTGATCTCCCGGTGTGATGCTCGAGAGGATTGGATATCAAGTGGAAAGTCTCGGAGTAACGAGTATGTTCGTGGATTAACGAACCAGGAATTAGGAGATTATGGGGACATATATTTTAGTCGCTATCATTTTTGGACTCCGCCAACTGTTATGCTACTCGTTGTGCTACGCACCCGCGCAGAAAAGACGAGTCCCGGATGGACTCCGCAATCCGGGCGGAAGTCCATCCGGGATCATTCTTTTCTGCGCGGGCAATGTAGAATTACCAGTTAGCAAGATCTAGTCGTTGTTGATTAATAAGGATAATTTACTTGTTAGGCAGCTGCTGATTAATGATTTACGTCCACTCATCAAATAGTCGGCGATGCTATTCATTTGTTGATGACAATTAAAGAAAATCGATTGGTACTAAATATCTGGAATGAAAAAAGATATATTATATTTTGAAGTCGCGCTAAAGTCCGTCCCAATTGTTTCTGGATCTTGCCAACTGTCAAGTTATTTATTGTGATCTACTTAATATTCACTTATTACGTGGCAGCTGATAAACGAATTACGTTTTTTCCCATCAAATGGTTGGCAATACTGCTTACTTGTTGGCGACAACTAAGCAATAAAAAAAATACATTTTTGTATATGGTCTGTGGATTACACTTTCAAATGGTGATAATAATTAACTCAAGTGATATAAGTATGAACGAAATTAAAGTATACTTCACGAATGTCATATTAAGTAAATAAATATTGTGATATTTTCAGTGTGTCGTTAAGAATTGTCCTGTAGAAATAATGATCGTATCCGTATGATGATTTCAAAACAATATTGGTGGGCCCCAGCTGTTACGTATTAAATCGAACGATTTGAGACAACTCGGTTGATACAATCGACCAATAGGGATTGACCATTTCCGTGATTGCAGCTCAATGACACGTCTAACTCGAGTCATCGCAGTTTGCCGTGTGTACGTGTACCGGGACGACTGTATGTGCACGTCTGTAGCGACAGCAGCAGGTCAGCCGTAAATTCACGATTGTCCACGGATTAACGAGCCGACCGTTTTACTATCGCGCTCACACTCGCACTGCTCATACCCGTTGACCACGAATTTCCGTCCCAGCGTGGTGTCCGGCTTCAGCAGCTTCAAATCCTCCGCACGATACGAACAGAGCGACCGATTTTCCATCGAACAAATCGACGAGAGTGAAATCGAGAGATGAGTATGTACTGTGGAGTGCAGATGAGAGTGAGAGATTTTAAGCGGGCCAGCAACAGTAGCAGCATTCACCCCTCATTACGGTGCAACGTGCTGGGGCTCAATTAATTTTTCCCAAAAAATCAGGGCTCGCGCGAGCAGACCGAATTTCCGTCCAATCAATGTATCACACAACAACGCGCAGTCACATATATGTATCGTATGCACCTACAATTGCGAAATTCTGACGAGAGTTACAAACTGTATATATGCACAGTACGATGGAATGGTGAAATGAATTTTTCAGTTACACGAAATGAGAATTTTTGGGGTGCGGAGCAAAAGTGCTGCTATTTCCCTCTTCGTCTCTTTAGCATCCACACGAGACCATACTGTTTCTCTGGTGGTCGTATTCTGCTGCTTGTTGGTGTTGGCATATTGCTGTACGCACAACTCGGTTCCTGGCTATATAGGTATAAGTATAAATTGAGCTGGTGCGTTACGTAGTCGAGCGCGTCCGACACTAATCCGCACGCACTAAACGAATTCCGTCGGATTCGGTTGGCCCGCCTGCCGGATATTCAAATCGTTCGCTCTCGCTCGGCATATTTACAAAATAATTCGTACGACAGAGCTCGAATAACGCACGGCCAGGATTTGGTCGCATACGCGAACGTTTGTCGAAATAAAATACTGGCAATGATACTCGCGGCGTTGTGTCGCAAAGTTGTCTCGTTTCGCTTGGAAAGCGATTTGGGTATACCGCGGGAGCATCAGAGGCAGCAGATGGAGAGCACGTGAATGTCGAGCGCCGAAATCGCTAGGGTTCTCCAATCTCATACTTCTCAATATATTTCTTGGCTCACTATGTTGCGCTGTGCCGCCCTCTGATCGTATTTCCAACACCCACGTCACTCTAATTCACTCCTAATGACTACTTATCTTGCAACCAACAAGTTTGTATGATATATACTTCGGAGTGTGGCGCCGAAAATTCGTCAAAGGTGCATGACAGATTTGTTAACTAAGTGTCAGAACAACGTGAAATACATTTTGCTAAAAAATATAAACGTCGATGTAGCAGGAAAATACACGGAGCTAAATTATGTGGAATAATTCAGTACCCCGCAAAAATAAATACTGATTTTGGGATAATAAGCTGTTCGTTACAATAAAACAGGCGTCACGTTCGATATTGTCTGGTTTCTTAAGATTTTATTCCAGACATTAGCATTTTATAATGTAGAGCGATGAATGATTCTAGTATATTCAAATATTATTTGGACATTCTTAAATAGAAGCAGCTTGAAATCAGCAAATTTCTTCAACAAATATCTTACTTCTTTGAATTTTAAAATGGCATCAGAAATATGTACAATTCAATTGCGGAACGAAATATTGTTTTCGAGATTATCATGAGTCTCCCAAAATGAAACTTTTTAAATATAAATTTGTACATGTCATTCTTTTTAGAACGGGTGCTTATTTAGACGGGGTATAAAAAAATATTGTTAGTAATAGAAAAAATACTTTGGAATGTGACCGATATAAATGTTGATATTTCGAATACCATATCACCACAAATTTACAGTTTTCCTTGATCTAGAATAATTCGTGTGTCTCAATTGCATCTAGTTTATGCCGAATTTCAGCCATATTTAAAGACAGCTAATTCGGGTTCTTCAGTAAATGCGGTGTCATCAAAACGCGTCCTCCCTCAGCAAGTCCCACTTCAGATGATGTATATTAAACATATAATGTAATATTTATTCAAGAGCAAGTGTAGATTTTACGAGGCACCAAAATGTCCGTGCAGTATTTCTCACAAAGATCAAGTAATAATTGTAAAAGGCAAAACAAAATATATACCAAGCCGGCGGGTACTTTGTACTCTTCATAGATGTCCCATTCGGTTCCCTTCACAAAGAAGAGACGAGCGGAGTCACGATGTGTGTATCCTTGAGCTCGCGTGAAACGAACGAGACAGAAGCGTTGGGTGAGCGCTTGCTACCGCGAGGACGTGTACATCAGTACTGCGTAAATACCGCAGGCTCATCCGTGCTTGCAGTTTCACTATAATCAAGCTAGCAAGATCTTACACACGTTCGCGAAGCTTAAACGAACGAGCCTATAACTTGGCGGTCTTAGTAGTCGTCGTCGTTTGTCAGAGACCGAAGACGAGAGGCAGCCCAAGAACGAAGAAGCGGGACAGAGCGAAAGTGAGAAGATACCTCACGTGAATATATACACACGTTCAAAACTCTTTGGAAAGTCGGAACGCTTTCGCACTTGCGACCGCTAGATAGTCTGCACTCACTCGAAAATCACGTTTCCATTCTGGCTCTTCAACATCTCATAATATCGTCTCTTTCGCGCTCTTCCCCTATATTCGTGTCCTCTGTATATGTACGCAGAACGAGATAGAGAGTGAGAAAGCTACGGTCGAGCCTCTTCAAAGTGTCAAGTGACAAACGGTCCCGCTACCGAGTGGGCGTAGTCGTCGGGGTGGATATAATTTGTCACGAAATCACCCAATTAGCCTCCCAGTTATGCGGCCCAACAGATTTAACCAATTAGTTTAGCTATGCGAGCCCCTAATACATTTCCCCCCGCTGGTGCCTCCGCGCGCTACCGGCGTCGACGGTATCACCGCTGCGCTCAACGATGTGCAACGAGAACGATATTAGGCTGCCTACCTACACATTGATATCGTCACTCGTGCTCGCTACACATGTTGCTCGTTTCCGACTGCATTTAAAGGCAAAATTCAACGTATAGGTGTACAGATACACTTCTCCTAATATACTAATATACTCGTACGCGGCAGCTCTCCGTTCTGTCATGGTGTCGACGTCGTCGTCGTCGTCGGCAGCATCTCGTTGCGGTGGTCGAAGTGGCAGTTTGTGTGCAGAGAGAGTCCGCCGACTACGAACGATCGTCAGTATCGTCGGCAAAACCGGTGAGTTGGTAGGACAAGCCGCGTAACGACCTTTACACACACGACGTGGCTCTCCAGTTTCTCCCCACACTCGACTCCCACTTTCACCCTCGCACCCCGTAACCCATCGCTTCTATCTATAGAACTTGTATTTTCTCTCGCTCTCTCTCCCTCCCCCTCTCGTGTTACGGTCTCATAGGTGTACTATACGACATTGATATAGATATGTATGTTGGATATCGAAAGTATAAAAATATATATGCGTGTGTATAGGTATATATAGATATATATGATGGTGTTGGATGCATGTTGGTATATTGTGGCCCCGCCGCGAAAACACGCACGGGAAAAGAACGAAGGGAGGTCCAGAAGTGGAGAGGTGAAGCAATTTGTCTCACTAATGAGATGTCACCCCGGGCTCGTCGGTGCGGGGCAACGTCGGTACTCTCGAGCTCGTCCAGCGCACTGTGTATAGCCATAAGACATGGGGACCGAGGGTTCAGGGGTGGAAAGACCGATCGGCACGCCGGCGTAACAGGCAACACACGAGAGAATGAGCTACTCTTGCCGATACTTCTGCAGAATCACTCTAACTACTATTATGGTATAGCTTTCTTTTTGTCGCCGTACGAGCTGTCCCCTTATTCTCCATTTAGCTTCTCGCCTTCATTCGGGGAATCTTCCTTTTGGATAATCTAGAGTTGTCTTTTACTTGACAGATATTTGCTGGTATGGCGGAATTTTTGTGGTCCTAATTGCTGTGATGGATTATTTCGCGTAACTTTTACTGTGGGGCGCTTCACGTTTTGGAAAAAGTGTATTTTTTCGGTGGCTTGTTGACCTCGTTTGGTAAGCTTTATAACGATGGGATTAATTTATCTATTTGATAACAAATGCTTTGTTGTTCGCTGACTCTTGTAAGTACTTGTTGGATAAATACATGCAGCAAAAAACTTACGTTACACGTCTCTCTGCTTCTGTGCCTTGACACTGACACAATATGATCCGTAGCTGTCATTTGCAAAACTCGAAGCCTTGTACTAAACACGGAAGTATTTTCACTTTAAGGTAGTTATAACGCGAAGACGAACACGTTAGATGTGTCCGAATTTTTTCTACCTTGTGGTCTGAGTATTCATCTTTTATTTGTGAGGAATTACGAGATACGTTACCGGACATCTAATTGAGTAAATAATTTTTTTTAAATAGAGTTTTATCTATTTTTTTGGTTGCTTGAATGTTGTCGAACCACGCTTTTCTTGCACGCGTAATGAATTGACCGTTTTGTTTCCCGTGATCCGCTCTAACGTCGTATCTTTCTTTTGAATTCCATTGTGGAAAATGCAGAAAGAAGGAATAACTTTATTCTTTTATCGAATGCTTATGTAGTACCATCGTAGCCGATAGATAGTCAACACGAAAGAGCTTTCTCGCAAGCGAATCGGGGAACAATAAATAATATATTTCATCACTAGAAACAAATAAATTGTCTTCAGCGAATGTGGGCTTGTAGTACGAACCGATGGTGGATACTACCCTTCGCATGCACTAAGAAAGAGTTTTTTTTTCTCGAGTGTTGAACGAAATTTTCAAGCATAACAATATGAAAGCTTGCGAAAACTGCACATTTCTAGATGGAAGACTGAAAAAAAGGACGGTAGAGAAGTAAAATGTCGATATGTTGAAACAAGAATTTGTTGGATTTTCCGATACGAAGTCGAGTTGTGCAAAATCATTTATAATTTGTTATATGTTGCAAATAATGTACCTTTGAATTCAAGGCATGCTATAATATATTACACAAATATATGTCGAAGGTATTCCAACATTTTGCTTCCTTCATCATAGAGGAAGCTTTGATTCGTGAAATTTTTTTTTTCATGTATGCCTGTGTCTGCGTCCGTGTCTGCGTCCGTGTCTGCGTCCGTGCCCGTGTGTGTGTGTGTCTGTGTGTCTGTGTCTGTGTCTGTGTGTGTGTGTGTGTGTGTGTGTGTGTGTGTGTGTGTGTGTGTGTGTGTGTGTGTGTGTGTGTGTGTGTGTGTGTGTGTGTCTGCGTCCGTGCCCGTGTGTGTGTGTGTGTGTGTGTGTGTGTGTGTGTGTGTGTGTGTGTGTGTGTGTGTGTGTGTGTGTGTGTGTGTGTGTGTGTGTGTGTGTGTGTGTGTGTGTGTGTGTGTGTGTGTGTGTGTGTGTGTGTGTGTGTGTGTGTGTGTGTGTGTGTGTGTGTGTGTGTGTGTGTGTGTGTGTGTGTGTGTGTGTGTGTGTGTGTGTGTGTGTGTGTGTGTGTGTGTGTGTGTGTGTGTGTGTGTGTGTGTGTGTGTGTGTGTGTGTGTGTGTGTGTGTGTGTGTGTGTGTGTGTGTGTGTGTGTGTGTGTGTGTGTGTGTTCCAGACACCGAAAATTCAGTTATCCATAACTCACGCATGGCACAATGGCTCGAGCTCAAATTTAGCACACAACCAGAGTATTGACTCCTCTGTTACTGAAGTAATTTTTAATTAAATGTATCAAAGTATACAGATTTCATAGAATTTTCAATTTTTCAAAAAATGTCGTGATCGCTCTAACTTCCGTAAAAGTTCGCCAATTTACCTGAACAGTTATTTATAAATAAACACACATTGAATAATATTTGGTATTGAATTTCAGCGAAATCGGTGAAGCTGTTCCGATTATACAGAATTTTTAATTTTTTAATAAATGTATATTTTAGGTCACAACTTTCGCGAAAGTCAAGAGAGTAAGATAAAAATTTGTACTTAATAAAAATGCGATTTGAGGGTATTTTAACGGTGTTTCACAGTTGCACATAATATGGCTAATTAAGGAGAAAAAAATGCAAAGAAGAACTTTGCACATTGCTTCCGCAAATAAAATTTGAAGACAGCTCTAAAGAGGATATTTTAAAATTTAAATTTTTGACAAAACTACCTCTATAAGGAAGCCAAAATAAATAATGAATGTCTTCCTCATAGAGGTAGATTTGTTTAAAAATTTTCTTGAAAAATATCCTCTCTACAGCTGTCTTCAAATTTTATATGAGGGAGCAATGTGCAAAGTTCTACTTTTTTTGGTTAAAAGCCTGCGAATTTCTGGTTTTTTTAAAAATAGTTGTCTCTGTGTATCTATTGATCAAAGGAAAGGCATTTGGGACTTTGGATGCCGATAGGTAGACATTGATTTAGAGTTAAGTATGCTATATACCTCATGAAAGACCGATGTACAGTGGACATAGCCTGGGGATAGTTCGGTGCCTCGAAAGGATGCGACAGAGCCATACAGCATCGAGGGTGGTCGAAGTAGCGCAGCGGATTACTCCGTTCGATCCTAATTGAATCGTCCGTTGGCCTCTAAGCGATTGCCGCATGAACTGCCCACCGCTCCCGGCGGTCCGAGAGTCCGAAACGAAAAGGATACAACTGTATTCAAGCCGGGCTCTCATTTCTCGTAGATACTCCAGGAAGGCCTCATTCTCGTAGAAGTCTTTGCAACATTCATTCCCTGGTCAGTCAGCGTACATATATATTTTTCACTCTGATTGGGAGGAGCGGCTTTTAATTAAGCGACAGTTAATCAATTATTTGCAATTAAAAATATAAATAATGACCTGTATTTCTAATTATCGTTGATGATGATGAGAATATTCATGAAATTTGATCGAATAATCAAAATGAGGAAGCGAAAAATTTTACGCGACCGAGCGATAACTGGAAACCAATACGTAATCACCGGACGCGCAGCTATGGCACATTCATGTTGCCCACTCACCACCCACCTCACTCTCTGTACCACCCCCTCTCGATTACTGTAATTACTCAGTCACTGCACACGACTAATTACCGTATAATTACCGTGACAATATACCTCCAACGGGTATTAACTTCTTTATTAATGTCAATACAATCGATATTAACGTATGTCCGATATTAAAGTATGTACCAGACAGTATTTCAATCTATATTTGAGGGTTCAAGCATCCTTTGATTTCGAACATTTTACCCAGAAGCACGTTTATAATATATGCAAAAATTACCGATTTTTCATTTTTTATACATATTTATTAATATTATCTTACTTATGTCTACAGCTTTCTAACTATGATTAATATTTATTTTGATTGACTGCATGGTCTTTTACAAATGTAAAAAAATGAAACGGAAACGTTTTTCCGGTACCGTCATAGACTGTTTGATGGAACCAAATTACTTGAAATACAATCGGAGGTAGTAGACCGAAAGTTAATTTTCAGTAAAACGACAGCAAAGAAATTTTTTTTCTTTAACATTCAATTAGTCAGTATGCGAAAATACGTTTGAGGTGAAAAAATATGCGGTCTCAAATGGTGAGATGAAGTTTGGACTTCCCCATCTTTGTAGTCAGTTTTTATATATCAGTAGACGTTAAAAATCTTCAACGGTGGCTTAATGCGTTCTATCATGAAATATCCGTGAAGTTTGGTGCCCTCATTACCATAATACTGTGTATGTTTTAAAGCAAGTGCATATCAGATTTGCTAAGTTTATGAAGTTCATATTTGGGATTACGGGTAAATGTTATCGTAACCAACTGCAAGAAGATCTGCATTTAACATCTGGATTGTAACGCAGAATTACATTTTCCGATTGTTTTTTACGCATACTCCGTTTTATGTACATTATTGGTTTTTCTATTTCGAATGTCTGTATCTATGATTCTATGATAGTTTACCCATATGCAATACTACACGATACTGAAAGACTCTTTCGTAGTTGGAATAACAAACTCCTTAGCTAATAAAAGATAACAATTATCTTTAAAAATAACAAAAAATTCCTAAACTAATAATACGTAATCAGAAATCTTGCCAAAAATAACACTGAACAAATTCCGAATTTTACCAATCGGAAGTCTTTCTGAACTACGCAACTGATATGCACTATGCAACAAGGAATCAATGTAGAGATTCGTCAAGGCCTTTCTTTTTAATACCCAAAATTACCCAGAATATAAAATTGACTAAAATATTTCCTGTCTAATCCTGAGCCAACCCATAGAGCTTCAATCATAATTAAATAAGAATTAAATTACCCGATGTGAAGAGCGAATTAAAAAAGCAGATGGTAATTATGAAATGCTGCTCTAAGTCTACCCAACTAAATTTCCATTTTTCAATAATTAATAGAGAAACTGCAGTTTATTTTTTACAAAAATTGAATGTGTGTGTAACACCTAAAGAAAATGTGGACCTTAAAATATAAAACGTTAGTGGTTACGTTATCATTTCCTTAACCAGACGCAGAACAGAAGAGGAGAAAGTAACTCCGTCTGGAAGAGGAAGAGAAAGAGAGCTAAGCTGCTTCTGGTGGTTCCCCATTACCGTAGAACCGACGAAGTGGCTCGCGCGGGCGCACGCGTGGGTATTAAATTAATGTAGTCGACTCCAAGCGGCGATTAAACAAAGGGTGAAAATTGAGGACCCTCGCTCTTCGCTCGCAGTCCCTGTCCACCCGCTTCGCTGCTGCTGCTCTTGAAAAGCCGTGAACGGCCGTCGGGCACGAGGGAATCTAGAACAGAAGAGATCTTAAACTATACGAGGCATTCTTTGTCAGTTGAGCCACTATAATTTGAAAAAAACAACATTTGTTACCCCGCGAAATATTTCCGGTACAATCTGCCAATTTTTATATAGATTCTACAGGCTTCAAAGCAGATTAAATAAAATTGAGTCATATAAAAAAATATCAAAATAACTGAAAAAAAATTATTATCAAAAAGAGGATGAACTGACGCAGAATGAGTCATATGTGTATAGCTGCTTGTACGAATACCCTGTGGCCGTATTTACTTCTCTTGCCCACACAGAGCTCAGCCGCAGGTTCAACTTACGCACTTGGCTGCTCCACCGACAAACACACTAGCGCGCTTATCCCGTATACACTTCCGTAGAAGCGTGCAGTGAATATAGTTTGTGCTATCATTGCACCTGTGCGAATTGGGCTCTCGCAACGCACAATTACAATCACTAACCGTGCAGGGGTTATACTGTGGATCATCAACAGTGGGCAATCGGGATATAGTGGCGCACACGGTGTGAGCAATGTACGCGAACTAACGCGACATAATACGCGTATATACATGTACAATTGAGTGATATTACAGGTAACAGGCCAATCGAGGGCAGTGCATCGATTCACATTCGAGGATTTCAGAGACATAGGGGCCAACTATGTTATATATATATATCACAGAGTTGGTTATATATATATATATATATATATATATATACATATCTCATATAGGTGCGGCATAGTCATAATGCATATGTACTATCGTTGTATGTGGGCTAAGCCATATACATAGCCAAGAGATCTGAAATGCTCACGTTTACAATCGCGTTTGCACCTGCTGATAAATTAGATATACAACTATACAGCAGCGTATTTATGCGTAATAGAGCCACTCAAACGTGTCGTGTAAGAGATGGAAAGCGTGTGTGCGTTTGTAAGCTAGTACGTGTATGAATTCACTACGTTTATATATACCTACGTACACATCGGAGATGGGTATAGTTTGGTATATGTGGTATAATAGCATAGGCGTGCTCAGGGAGTGAAGGGGAAAGGGGGAGCGGGGTTGTTCACTCCAGGGGTAACGCCGACTGGGTACCTCGCTCGCTCGTTCGTTCGTTCGTTCGTTGAATGCGGTTTAATATTAATGGGAACTGATGATAAGCAGCGCAAACAAGCGTCGAGTCTCCCGGGAGAGATCTGCCTTCTGTTGGCCGCGTGCAGTGGGGCGATACACGTAGAAATCTGGCGCGCGCACACACATACACACATGCTGACCGAATAGCACAGTAGAACTTGTGTGCTATATTGACAACGTCAACACTAGAACCATTACCATCATCAATAGTGCGCAGCGGCACTAATGTCGCTGGTAATAGTAAAATACCCATGGGGTTTTATCGAGGGAAACGAAAAATTGGTGGGAGACTTTAGGCCGTGTAGCGACACCCGAAAATCTGTAAGGTTGTTACGAAAATTATAACAAGCGTATAAAACAATAAAATGTTGGAGTGGACGAGCTTACATGTGAAATACAACGGCGATAACGTTTTTTAATGCCCATACTTTTTAGACATCTGTATCGTTCATTTTTCTCCTCAAAGACAACGGTAATTCGTTTCGATTTCGGCCAACATCATGGTACTGTTGAAAGTCTGATATGAGCAACAAGGGTCGAAAGTTGGCGATTGCAACGGGTGCAAAGGGTTCTGCAATCACACGAGGTGCAAACGCTAATTTTGGACCATGTTACACAATATATATTTCTGCAACGAATGCATACTTTAAATAGTAGTTTAGCGGGTTTTGCGGGAGGAACATTGAAAAGTGAGGTTACGAACTTCCGACGCTACACTGTAAGAAAAATCTACTTAAAATTTAGTGTAATTTTACTGGAAGTTTTTATTCATGAACTAGTATATGAAATTTAGTATACAAGTGTAATGTCAAATTACTGTACGGTACAGCATATTCGATAATTTACTTAAATTTTACAGTAAAAGTACTTGAATTTAAAAAATTTGCTTTAATTTTACTGGAAAAGTACATGAATTCTATACCAAAATTGTTTATTAAATTTCAATGACGAGTTTATGCATAAAAACTTGCAAACATTTCTAATAGTGTAGGGTTAAAAGTGAAGCAGCATGGATGAAAGTAACGAAATCGCGAATAGCGCTAACAGATCATTACAACATGCATGTGTTACAAAATAGTATATTACGCCACTAGGGAGGAAAAGTATACTATGTTCAACCGCGTGTAAGATTACCATCCGAGCCGATGGCGAGGGTGGTAAACACGTGGATGGGGATAGTCTACTATCACTCTCGAGTGGAGTATATTATTTTTCGAGTATACGAATAATGTAAAGCCCGTAGGGCGAGAAGTCGAACTTCCCGCGCAGGTATGGTGAAAAAAACAATTTTTTTATTGTATGATTGTATTATTATTCGGGATCATACTGAATACGGATTGTATGAAAAATTTTCAAAATGAAGATTCCTGATCCAATATAGTAAATCACACATCAATAAATTATTCGGTTTTGAATAAATATTAGTATGTCAATGTGCTGCTGAAGCCGAATTCGCAATCCGATCCTCGAAATAAAAAGGAGATAACCGAAAAAGGTAGAATAAGGTTTAGAATAACATTCGTTTTAACAATGGGCAGCCCTTCTATCCCGCAAATTTCTTGTCACCACAGCGCAGATCCACCACATGTGTTTCTCCACAGTGTCGATACTACACGCCAGTTTTCCCCCACATTTCTAACCTTCACCCGCTTTTTCCTCCACATGTCGTCCCTACACATTTCAATCCAACACATTCTTTACTACACAATGCGAAAGCCCACAGGGGCAATACAGCACGTTTCAGTTCCACACAACCGATCCAAAGAAAACTTTTCCAACACCTTTCGTTTCTACCGAAACCTTACCGACACGCAATATTTTCTTCGATTGATATCGATAGAGTTAATGTGTAGGAACGAAAGGTGTTGGAAAAGTTTTCTTTGGATCGGTTGTGTGGGACTGAAACGTCTTGTATTGCCCATGTGGGGTATCGCATTGTGTAGTAAAGAATGTGTTGGATTGAAATGTGTAGGAACGACATGTGAAGGAAAAAGCGGGTGAAGATTAGAAATGTGATTATAAAAAATTACAAAAATATAATTGACTGGCGTCTACCCAATTTTTTTATGCTTCTTTCGTAAGTGATGCGGGAGTGAAAAAAAGTAATCCCCCAAAAAAAATTAGTACGCCCGGCATTAAAAGTGTAATCATCCCATAAAAGAATCACTTGGAATAAAAAAAATGTTGACTGAAGAATCTTGAAAAACGAAATTGACTCTCAAAAATATTCAAATATTGCCTTACGATTTCTGCACCATCTAACCACATTCAGTTGTATTTTTTTTGCGAAACTGAACATCCGGTTCTTCTCCAAGAATATTTATAATCATTGAACGAATGGTCATAATGTCAGACACGTTGTCCTCCCGTCCTTACTCAAATGGACTACGTACGGGAGTTATAGTCACGAGGACGCCAAGTTTTTTTTAGAGAAACATCTTCATCTGTTAAACATTTATCGAGGGTTTTTACTGCGCCAATAGGATTCGGTTAAATATTAAGCATTCATTTTTTTTATTACAAAAGATATTTCAACGAAGTATTTTCTTTTTCAAAGTGATTTTTACGAAGTATTGAAAGAAAAATTTGTAATGCCTTACGAGACTCCTCACGACCGAGACGCTAGCGCTACTCTCATTATTTGGACGTTCGTCCTTTTTCATCTGCTACGAAATTCTAACTGGAATTATCTCAGTCGAAACGTCGGGGCCGCCAAATGTGTCAGGTTCATTATTTTTTATTTATTTTTCTCTTTTTAATGAGTCCCGGTTCAATCGAATCGGTGCCCGCAATGCTAATATCTGGTCACTAACAATTTGGACTCTGTCGAAAAATTTTCATTCTGTCACACTCACACATCGAATTTGTCCGACGATATACGTGTATGGCGCGTACCAGCACACTCACATGTCGTCTGTAACTCTAAATATCTGTTTCAGTAACCTGGCTGCGCCAGGGATTGGTCTTCGCTAGGTAGCATTCTCTTCGCAGCACACACCATTCCAGCAGAGCATTTTTCTTAATGGTCCTTAAGGGGGATGGGAAGTCAAAAAAGTTTTTTTTGCTCATAAGGACACCTTTCACCCTCAGCGAGGAAAAGAATTATAAATGTCCTCCCTTCAGGATCACACTGAAGGGTTTTGTTATAAATCGACCAGCCGATTTGGTCAACCGCTTACTTTGAAGCCAGGTTCATGAGTTTTACAGAGTGCGCAGGATCTGGCGAACACTGCTTTGAGGATTGGCCTTCGCTAAAAATCATTCTCTTTACAGTTGCACTGCACGCCAATTAAAAGTACCCATTTTTCTCTTAATTTTTAAGTGCCCCAGTCACCTACAAATCTCATTGGGAAAAAAAAAAAACTAAAAATGATATACTTCTTTTAAAAAATGTGACATGAAAACATACATAACAAGTATTACAATTACGCAATTTTGTAAAGACATACAGTGTATCAGAATAGTGTGAGGTAAAAAATGAAATTTTTCTTGTGTCGTAACTTTCAGACCAAGCTGTTGAATAAATTTTTTTGTTCAATGTCTTATTTTATCTGTCAAAGAGTGCATTCTGGATTGAATATAGGAATTTTTATTTCAAGTCTTTATGACGAAACTATGATTTTGAATGTGTTAATAAAATCTTCTCTATTAAAAATTTTCGAAAAAATTAGTCACAATATATGTAATTTTTACTGCATTCAGAATTGCTATATTCAATTCAGAATGCACTCTTCAACAGATAAAAGTAGACATTGAAAACCAAAATTGGTTCAACAGTTTGGTCTGAAAGCTACAAGTGCAAAAAATTTCATTTGACCTCATACTGTTTTTGTGCACTACAGGTCTTTATAAAATTGCACAATTATAATGCTTGTTATGTACTTAATGAGGTTTGAATGTAAGATTTTTGAAGAGAAATATATAATTTACAGATTTTTTCTTCATGACATTCTTTAGGTGAATCGGCCCCCTTCAGGCAGAGTCATGGACGAGAATAAAATATCATAAAATTTCGGAATAATACTGGCAAAGATCTTTAAAAGTGTGACCTGTTAAAAAAATTGCCTCGCTTAATTGGTGTGCATTGCATTTTCAATGTGGATGAGAACTAGTTGAGGCCAATCCCTGAAGCAGAGTTCTCTGAATCGCATTCAGATAGTAAAATATCATGAATCTGGTTTCGAAGCAACTAGTTGACCTAATTTGCTGATCCATTTTTAAAAAATCCTTCGGGTTCATCCGGAAAGAAGGTTATAAGTTTTTATTTTTTCTTGGACAAAGAGGAGAGTTGCCCTTTTCATTAGAAAAAGAGACACTTTTCCGGTTGTACCGTTTAATTTAAAAACGTCAATGGATTATAGGTATCGATGCAGAGAATATTCACTAAGTCGAAAACCACAATTAATTGACCAGCGCTATCTGAAACCCACTGCTGCGGCTTTTTCATTTGACGCTGCTTGTGATTTTCGATTTCGACTTAATGCATATTCTTCAAATTACAAGGAAAAGTTATTGAATGGTGTAATCACAAGCAGCTCTAAATGGAAAAGCAAAAATAGTGACCCTCACATCAAGCTGGGTAATATAATTGTTGATGTACAAGAAATGCGGTTAAAATCTTATTAAATACATAACAAACATTATCATTCTGCAATTTCGTAGAGGCATACTAAATACAGAATCGACTGAGGTAAAAAGTGAAAATGTTCACACGTTCTAGTTTTCTGACCAAACCGATGAACAAATTTTAGTGTTCAATGCCTCATTTTATCTGTTGAAAAGTGCATTCTCCATTGAATATAGAAATTTTTATTCCAAGTTGTTATGAGGAAGCTATAATTTTTAATGTGATGATAAATCTTTCTTTATTAAAAATATACTAAACTAGTAGTTAGAGCAAATATAATTATCACTGCATCCAAAATACAATCCATACAATCCAAACAATCCAAAGATACTATTTTCCTTTAAGTTGGTTTTATTTTCAACTAGGCATAATTGGAAGGTCAGTTAAATTTTTTTTTGTTCATGAAGACGAACCCCCTTCCCCTCATTAAAAAATAATCCCCCTCTGCGGAATAAGCCCGAGGGATGTTTTTGTAAATGGACCAGCCGATTGGTTCAACCGGTTGCCTCGAAACCATAAATTCATGAGGTTAATACTCTGCGCATAATACAAAGAACACTGCTGCAAAAATTTGTCTTAACTATATACGAGTCATTGTAGTATTTTAGTTTTATAATCAATGTACATTCCTTAAATCGTCAAGCAAAATCCATTTACTGGTCCAATCACGAGCAGCTTTAATAAAAGCACTCGCAGTAGCTTTGAGATAAAGGGGACTGAGTCACTTAAAAAAAAAGTCGCAATAAAGAAAATCTGTAAATGATAGCTTTCATTTAAAAAACGGTACAGTTAAACCTCATTAAGGGGACCGAGTCACATAAATGTTATGAGAAAAAAAAATCTGTAAATTATCCCATTATTTTTTAAAATGTTACATTTAAACCTCATTAAGTGCAGTACATAACAATAGTGCATAAGGATGTTGTGAGGTCAAGAGTGAAATTTCTCACTTGTCGTAGATTCCAGACCAAAGCGGTAAACCACTTTTGGTGTTCGATGTCTTATTTTATCTGTCGAAGAATGCATTCTGGATTAAATAAAGCTATTTTGGATGCAGTGATAATTATATTTGCTCTAACTAATTGTTTAGTATATTTTTAATAAAGAAAGATTTATCAACACATTAAAAATTATAATTATTATAAAATTCCTATATTCAATGCAGAGTGCACTTTTCAACAGATAAAATAAGGCATTAAACACTAAAATTTATTCATCGAGTGGTCAGAAAACTAGAACGAGTGAACATTTTCACTTTTTACCTCAGACGATTCTGTTTTTAGTACGCCTCTACGAAATTGCAGAATGATAATGTTTGTTATATATTTAATGAGATTTCAACTGCATTTTTTCTACATCAACAATTATTTTACCCAGCTTTATCTGAGCGTCACTATTTTCGCTTTTCCATTTAGAGCTGCTTGTGATGGCACCATTCAATGACTTTTGCTTGTAATTTGAAGAATATGCATTAAGTTGAAAACGAAAATTACAAGCAGCGTCAAATAAAAAAGCAGCAGCAGTGACTTTCAAATGGCGCTGATCAATTAATTGTGGTTTTCGACTTACTGAATATTCTCTGCATCTCTTCTCAAAGGGCAACTCTTCTCTTTGTCCAAGAAAAAATAAAAAATAATTACCTTCTTTCCGGATGAACCCGAAGGATTTTTTGAAAATGGATCAGCAAATTAGGTCAACTGGTTGCTTCGAAATCCGATTCATGACATTTTACTATCTGAATGCGATCTAGAGAGCTCTGCTTCAGGGATTGGCCTTAACTAGGTCTCATCCACTTTGAAGATACACTGCACACCAATTAAGCGAGGCCATTTTTTTAACACGTCACACTTTTAAAGATCTTTGCCAGGATTATTTCGACATTTTATGATATTTTACCGATATTTTCTCTCGTCTATGACTGCCTGAAAGGGGCCGATTCACCTAAAGAATGTCATAAACAAAGAATCTGTAAATTATATATTTCTCTTTAAAAATCTTACATTCAAACCTCATTAAGTACATAGCAAGCATTATAATTCTGCAAATTTATAGAGACATGTAGTGCACAAGAATAGTATGAGGTCAAATGAATTTTTTTTTCACTTTTAGCTTTCAGACCAAACTGTTGAACCAATTTTGGTTTCCAATGTCTACTTTTATCTGTTGAAGAGTGCATTCTGAATTGAATATAGCAATTCTGAATGCAGTAAAAATGACATATATTGTGACTAATTTTTTCGAAAATTTTCTATAGAGAAGATTTTATTAACACATTTAAAATCATAGTTTTGTCATAAAGACTTGAAATAAAAATTCCTATATTCAATCCAGAATGCACTCTTTGACGGATAAAATAAGCCATTGAACAAAAAAATTAATTCAACAGCTTGGTCTGGAAGTTACGACACATGAAAAATTTCATTTTTTACCTCACACTATTCTGATACACTGTATGTCTTTACAAAATTACATAATTGTAATACTTGTTATGTATGTTTTCATGTCACATTTTTTTAAAGAAGTATATCATTTTTAGATTTTTTTTTCCTATGAGATTTGTAGGTGACTGGGGCACTTTAAAATTAAGAGAAAAATGGGTACTTTTAATTGGCGTGCAGTGCAACTGTAAAGAGAATGATTTTTAGCAAAGGCCAATCCTCAAAGCAGTGTTCTCCAGATCCTGTGCACTGTGTAACACACATGAACCTGGTTTCAAAGTAAGCGGTTGGCCAAATCGGCTGGTCGATTTATAACAAAACCCTTCAGTGTGATCCTGAAGGGAGTACATTCATAATTTTTTTCTTGGCTGAGGGTGAAAGGTGTCCTTATGAGCAAAAAAAACTTTTTCGACTTCTCATCCCCCTTAAGGACCATTAAAAAAATGCTCTGCTGGAATGGTATGTGCTGCGAAGAGAATGTCACTTGGCGAAGACCAATCCCTGGCGCAGCCATTTCAAAGCCACCATTTGACCCTATCAGTTGATCCACTTATAACAAATCCTTTGGCTTCATCCTGAAAGAAGGTAATAATTTTTAGTCTTTTTTTTTGTGAAGGAGAAAGTTACCCTCATAATAAACAAACCTTGTTTTAATGCAGTGTGGAATGAAAAGCACTCGCAGGGGCTTTCAGAACAAGCCTGTCGATGGATTTGTAAATGACAATCTAATCGATTGACCCATTTACAAAAAAAATGCTTCAGGTTTATTCCGAAGAGAGGCAATAATTTGTTATTTTTCCTCTTGTGAAGGGGAAAGTGGTCTTCATGATAAAAAAAAATCCTTTTGGGCTGAACGTCCCACTTATGGCTAATTGAAAATAAAATATTGTCTTTAAGTCTTCAAAAGTAGATAGTGTCTTTGTATTTTGTACTTACTTATTCGTGTTTATTGTTCCTCTGCATAAAATCTTCAATCGAACTTTTACAAGGTTATGATTATATTCATGTAGCACGAATACAAGTTTTTAGCAGACTGTTCTTGTGGCTACTATAATTGCGAGCCGGCAAGCATACGATCGCTGCAACTTCTTCGGGCTGCCGCTGCGGGTGCTCGGCACCACCAGTTGTGTTATGTATGCGTTTTTCTTCACACGTATGCACACGTATATGCGATCGGACAAATCTGTTTCGATGAGTGAGTTCGGACAAATGTGGAACATTGGCCAGATATTAGCACCTCGGGAACCGATTATATCGCAACCGGTGTCATCAAAGAGAGAGGAAAAAATAAAAAATATTGGCGCTGATACATTTAGCGTCTGCGATGTATTGCCTGAGATATTTAGAGTTACAGACGACATGTGAGTATGCTGGTACGCGCCATGCACGTATATCGTCGGACAAATTCGATGTGTGAGTGTGACAGAATGAAAAATTTTCGACAGAGTCCAAATTGTAAGTGGCCAGACATTAGCATTGCGGGCACCGATTCGATTGAACCAGGGCTCATTCGAAAGAAAAAGAAATAAATAAATAAAAATAATGAACCTGACAAATTTGGCGGCCGCAACGTTTCGACTGAGATAATTCCAGTTAGAATTTCGTAGCAGACGAAAGAGGACGAACGTCCAAATAATAAGAGTAGCGCTAGCGTCTCGGTCGTGAAAAGTCTCGTAAGGCATTATAAATTTTTCTTTTAATACTTGGCGTCGAGACGTTATCGCGTCTCTTGATGATCCACGGTTCACATACATAGAAAACAAAGTAAACTATACTGAAAAAAATATTTAGAAAATTCATATGCTGTATAATCATTTATTTAGTATAAATATATTTTTACTAGCCCGTGTAATATATTTTTACTAAGCACGTGTATAAAATTCAATTTAATATATGAATGTAAATGGAAAGTCAATGTACGTGTGGTGTGATTGAAGTTCATTCAGATTAAAAAGCGGATTTTTTTAACGAATTCAGTACAACGGTACATCAATTCTACGTTACACTCGATGTACTAAGATTTCTAACACTGTTTCTGTAAAAGAGCTTCATCCACATGTTTAGTAATTTTGCCACACGTGTGGAAATTTTACCTTTAATAGATTTTATATAGGACGAGGATGTGCATTAGATGATACGTCTTTTGGAACAAATTTAGCAAACTATATATAATTAATACTATTACCGTAACGAATGTAGAATGGTACACCAATTTTACGATATACTCGAGTAGTAAATTGCCTATGCATGTACCCGTTTCTGTAAGCGAGCTTCCTACACTGTGCAGTTATTTCACCAAAATTTGTTCCAATCGTGTATTGGGCGTTATCCCAAAACGGCAACTCATATTTTTTTACCTTATTGTAACACGAATAGATTATAATTCCATGGTAGACCAGTCTTGTGTACTCAAAACATAAAAAAAGCCTCGAACAACATACAAGCGTCTCCTAAAATAAAGTGGATTGAATAAATCATGGATGATACTTAATGCACATCCTGCGGTGTTTGTCTCCAATATTTGCGAATTACTTGAGTTCCGTCCCAACAATATACGAATCGTGGAAAGCTCGTTGTGGAGTGTAAGGCCAACCGAGGGGCTCTCGGGAATCCTCGTTCGTGGTCTTTAGTTAAACAGACAGGCATCATTGCACACGTGACAGACATTATCCTTTACATATACATATATAGGTAGGACCGTTTACCCATAGCACGGTAATTTGGTGGGCCCATCAAGCATCGACTAAGTATAGTTTCCAAGCCCTATATACAAATCCACTCAACTTCGCATACACAGTGTGCGAGGGAAGCTAACATGTATATTCGTACAAAGTCTGCAGGCATTGCAAGTGAGAATATGTATGAACGGACTGACGGACAGAGCGATCGACCGAGAGAACGGAGCCGGGGCTCGTCGAGTGTTTGCTCGCCAAATTAGAAAACGATCGACGGGTGACTCGCCACACCGCTCTGCGCCAAAGGGAATCGCGTTTTCCCTCGCCCCTTCGCCACCGGCGCTTTGCAGAGCGTTCGAAAATGCAGAGCGGTATGTGTGGTTGCTCCATAAAGGGTAAGTCTGATTGAGAAAGCGCCCAAGCTCTTGTGATCCGCACGCTGTACATCCCCATTTTTGCCATTGCACAAAATATACACAAGACCAGATTACAATATGGAGAACAGTAGGCGAATGCAGAGTCGCGGAAGTCTATATGTACGCAGCGCAAAACCACGGTGAGTTGATGCTGATTACATCGGCAAAGGAAGTCGCGGGGGCCATCATGGAGAACGAGAATGAAGCGAGGCGAGTGGAAAACGAGAAAGTGATGGGAAGCTTATAGTCAGGAGGAATTCAACGTAACGGTAACGATGCACCGAGCGGTTTAATTCGACTCGGTACCTGCGCGACTCTCGACGGTCCGGTTTCTATGAAACGAACCGCACGTTCACCCCAACTGCCTTTTCGCTCAGACTAACCATGTTCATGTATTATTGTGCTATACGTATAGATGGCGGCTATCGAGTGTACTGTCTAGTATAGTGGATATTCCCTTCAAGAGTATATCGTTATGCTATGTGTACATATATACATTTGGTACCTACATATTCAGCTGTAACTGTATTTATAACGAGATGGCGAGAGAAGAGGAGGATACCAGCCTGGAGAACCATTCTCGCTCGAAGGGGGTTCATTCGTTGGCCCGCCACCACCACCACCAGCGCTAACACCATCAACCCAGGGGTCGGATGGTGGTTCGCTGTGGGTGGATAAAAAAAAAATTCCTATCGTTGTGGAAAGTGAGGTGCTGGCATCGAGGGAGGCTGCCGGGGGGTGGAGCCCCGTGCAGTGTACACCAGCATGCTACGCTATACACCCCGTTTTCCGCAGCATCACGGCGCCCGAGCACCGAGAGAGCGAAGCTCATATCGTATTAATAGGCAATCCGGGCAACCGAGGGGTGTCATAAACTCAAACCCCTAATACTCGCCTAAACTACCTCGGTTAAATAATGGAATCCCTATTCGCTTCCCGGTTTCCAGGCGCTCTGGTCGTCTCCCCCCCCCCCCCCCCCCCCCTCCACCCATGCGACTTCACCCCAACGGCGAGACGCGAGCTTTCGCCACCCACTCTCAACGCCGCGATACCCGCAACTTCCCTGCGGACCGCACGAGCAAGCGAGAACATTTGCTCGGAACGTCGTGCTTTGGGGAAGCTGTGTACTACTGATGACGGTGACTACGTTTCGACGTCGTGACTGCATGGACGATATAATGAGTTGCCAAAATTGCCTTGGACTTTTTTTCTTTTTTATGGGACATTTTATGATTACAAGAAAAATTGCTCCGAGTTCGCGAATTTGTTTTATGGGAAGCTAATTGAGAAATGTAGAAAAAAGAATTTCGTCACAAGGATAACATAAGTTAGATTATGTACACGGAAAATAAGTTGATGAGATCAAGAACTTATCTCGATTGGTTATGTTTTAGCTCTTGGGCAATTATTCTCGGAGTTGATCAAGTAGATGAGAATGTTAGTATTACGTCCTCTAGAAGCTCATATAAATAACATGCATACATTTTTGACGATTTTCTACGTTTTACCAGTCAAGCATATTATTTATTTATAAATTAAGGTATTTTTTTCAACGTAATGTAATAGACATTTGTTTTTATTATTTTATATCTGATCTGGGCAAAATACATGAAAATACTCAAAATACAAAATACTTTTGGTACTTCAATCCTTTGGTACTTAAAATACATTTCTAAGGACGTTTCAATATACTCTTCAAAAAATCGTATGGAATTCAATTCTAAGGCAGCGCATTTCTTGCACGAGGTTTTCAGGTGACAACCCCATTAATTAAGTCATTGGAGTGACTTATTGTCGAAGAAAGAGAGAGAGTAAGACGTATCATTAAAAGCGCTGAATAATTCATTTCGCTTGTTAAGAGAACATGTTAAACTTAAAATTTTTAATTGAACGTGAACTTTGTAAATGTTTAAAAAATTCTCCGAACATATAGGATAAAAAATTGAAAAGTATTTTGTATTTTAATAAGTACTTAAAATACCTGATAAATATTTTAGTATTTAAAATACGTATTTTCAATACTTAAAGTACATGATGTATTTTAAATACTGCCCAGCTCTATTATATATCAGATTTATCAACTCGGTGTTGTCGAGTAAACTGTCCTAATATAAAATCAGGCAATAGTATGGGCGTCTCGATTCTAAGCAGCGAAAATATTCTGTTCCATTCTTATACATTTGTACACTCACTAATTATATTATCAATAGCAAAGAACATGAATAAGCTGTGGACATGAGTACAGATTTATTTTAAGTGTTCGTGAAAAAGCTTGTTCTAATATCTCGCTCTGCAATACAGTCAACAGTTAATACTTCGAGACATCTTATTTTCTATTTTTTCTTGATGGTTATTTTTGTCAGGGTGAAGAAATTCGCTCGTTTCACAGACGACTGGTTTTCCGATGAGCTGTTAAGAGACTCACAGCGAGACACGAATAATCGTGACGATTAAGCCGCTCTCGAGATCCAAAGCCTCTATCCGTCGCTCAGGAGGCGGAAAAGAGATGAGAGACTCAGGAAATGGCGAAATGGAGATCCAAGCAGAGGGATACTTGGAATTATATTCGTCGCGAGTCGATGTAATCGTTACGACGTACCTACGTCGGAACGGATATAAAAGTGTATCGACGTCTTTGCGACCCTATATCTTGCTGATTCCTATCGTCGTGTCCTTAAAAAAGAATCTTTTTACGAACGAGAATGCTACGTAGCTTACGGTTCTATACTTGGATTTTCACGCTCGAATTCTCGTCCTCGAATCATTCCACAGACGTCCGCTCTCGGTATGCGTCGAGGGCGCACGAGGTACTCCCGATTAAACAGTAGTGTAACGATAATACGGTACGCGCTGCTTCATTAATCATGAATCATAGCACGTCGAGCCAACCATTAACTATAATTACGTTCAGTTGTGCGGAATGATGACTGTGTATATACTGTTTCTCCGGACGTTGAGCAATCTATATTTATATGTAGCAAAGATTTCAAACCCTCGTTGGCACGAGACACTCATACAGTATAATATGAAATGATGAATGATTATGCTAGTTGTAAGAAAATCATTATATTGTTAACCGAATCCGAATCAGTTATTGAGATTTTATAGATTGCTTTGGAACGTTGTTACTTCGTTTGTTCATAATTAAGCACTTTATCTACGGAAAATAATTGCTCTAATATAGTATAACTTAGTTATTTCATTCTTCAAGCTTATATAAATACTTTTGCACTAACCAAATGCATGTTCAATTTTGAAGACGAGATTAAAAATGATCTATGGATAAATAAACGACAATTGGGACATGCAAGCCACTACGTGTATGTAATGAACCTGCAGAGACTTAATTAGCCATCCATAGTAAGTACATTGCCCGTTATTTAATCATTTTTTGTCATTTATGCAGTCGGTTATTGAAAATCAATAACCTGTTCGACAGATTGCAATGTTTTATTTATGATGATAAGCTTTCACCCCGCCTAACACTAATGATTTATTATATTTTCAAACAATTCATGAATTAGCTTCGAATTTTGCGTATCAATGATAAAATCATTCGGTCTGATTTTTTTGTTTTAGTATTAAAATACGAAATGTTCAAGTTTTTGAAAAAGTATATTTATCTGATCCTCAATATGAGATGGCAAAATGCAGAAAAGCTCACAAAGGCTTTTGATTTTCTTCTTTGTTATTTTTTGCTGTATGCTATTTGCATATATTTTCTTTTATATTAACATAAACGTTATTACTTCAAGATAACAAACTTCCATATACTGACTTTAACGACATCCGACTAAAAAGATTGAAACATTCCGAACTTTATTGCCGAGTAAGTTTAAAAAAAAAGCAATTTGATAAAAATGTGATAAGAAAAACTGTTGTAAATAAAATTTCTACTCATGGAAGAGAAAAAAGACGAAAACAAGCAAACCGGCGCCCCGGAGGGGCTCCGCTCCCCCAATCCCTCAAAAAATAGCCTTTCGTGCCATTTTTAAGGCACTCGCTCTGAACGTCGCGCTTCGCGCTCCGTATGGTTTGAACGTTGCGTTTTGCACTTAAAAAAAAAAAAAAAAAAAGGCGATAATTTACTTCTTCAGTCTTTGGGATTGGGCGACCGTTTGGCGCAAAAGTATTAGTCGGTCTGACGATTAAAGAAGTAAAGAAGAAAGAGAAAACTATTTCTTTTCTTTACACGTGCATGAAAAATCCGAGTTTGCAAAGCATTTTGCACATGGCGCGACGCGGTTTCCCTACTGTTTGAGGTTGCTATGGTAACTTCGAGGACCAACCACTTTTTGCATGTCTGTAAACGGCAGACAAGCCCGGATTTTGCAATGCACTCGTAAAGAAAAATATGATTTGATACAAAAGCTTAATCTCGCTTCTTGCGCACTGTGAAGGCAGTGCGAAGCCGAAAGCTCAGACTTTACACGGGCCGTTACTCGTTTGGCCTCTTGTATCGAAATATACTATTATGTCACTCAGTGCGAGAACTCGAGGGTACTCGACGAGTACCCACTTTTTGCACTAGTGACATAAAACTCAACTCGTGTGATTGCAACACTCGCCTTCGGTCCGTGCTGCAAACTCGCACTCGTCTCGAAAAAAGTTCATCGCACTCATATTGTAATAAACTATTACAGGCGTTATTTGTCCGGAACTACTGAATAACGAAGAAAAATGTTTGCTACACCGTATCAAATAATGTTCTCCGAGTAAAAAACGAGAATGAACCAAATTTCCAGGGAAACTGAACAGACTACGCTGTCCAGTGTTACACGATCGGTCGAACGTCGTGGAGAGCAAGCCCGGAAATAAATCGAACACAATACTTGCGATCTTTTATTCCATGGACTTTCTAGAAGTGTTCATGGAATAAAATTCCATGAACTTTCTAGAAGTGTTCATGGAATAAAATTCCATGAACTTTCTAGAAGTGTTCATGGAATAAAATTCCATGAACTTTCAAGAAGTTCATGGAATAAAACCTTGGAAAATATATATTTTTTCAATCACTTATGCGCTACCTTGTGCAAATTATGAGATACGGAGTCCAATTTAGTTCACGTATATCATGGAGCAAGGTTTAAGTAGGAATATGATGTAAATCAGTGGAGCTGTATAATATTTATAAGAATTGAACTTTTTTGAAAATTTTGGCGCTTCGTCTTTGTCGGCAAGATCGGTCATCGCCGGTAAGGGACATAATCGCGGTTGTCCCGCGATGCTGCTGTGTCTGTTTTTGGCAAGTGACAATTTATAAACGATAACAGACAAAAAATAACAAATACGAGTGAAAGTGTAAATTAACAAATAATTTTATGAATTAATACATATTAATCATGACTCTGTAAATTGGATAAATGTCAGTAATAAATATACTATACGAGTGTTGCGTTGAGGCTATGTTGACTTATTATTGAAACTTGTATATTATTTATGAATTATTATTCCAAATGAAGTGTACAAATTCATTCAACAAATGGAACAATAAAGAAGAAAGCTAAGGAATCAATGGTTTTCATTTTATATAATGTATAATATGTAGTGTAGTATGAGGTTTTTAAGACAAACAATATTTTCATTGTCATCAGTATTAAAGCAATTAAAATTAAATATTTGCCTCTTATCTTGGTAGGTAATCACTACTTTAGAATTTTCTAAAGGCAAAATGAAAAAAAAAGTGTTGGCATTGAGGTAAAATATGAGTACGCTGCGAATCTTGCCTAAATTTATCAAGTTGGTGAAAAGTTAGCGAGCCATGCACATATGCGTACCTGAAAAGGTCAATCTTTAAAGGTAAATGCCAATATAAACAAATAGAAAAATTACTATAATTTTAGCTCGTTCGGTCTATTTGGCTCAAAGTTACCATGTAATACGGACGTCGGGGTAACCAAAAATCTGTTTTTCATAACAAAAATTATTTTATAATGAAAAATCTATATTCATTTACACCAAGAATATGTATTTCACTGTGTTTGAGAAATGTGCTGTGAAAAAAATGGATTTATTAGAATTAAATTCACATTAACCTATAAAAAACGTGATTAGGTCCGGTGGAACACGGGTTTAATAGGCACTTCTGTGCGTTTTTTCAAAACGTGAGTGCCTAAAAAGCTGCGAAGTAGAATTTTGCAAATTGTTTCATCATTATTTTTTGTTTTTCTTCACAAGGCTACCTGTATGAGGATATATGCTAATCGATTTTGGCTTCCTCACAGAGAAAGCTTTGTAAAAACACTAAAAATAATGAGGAAGAAATCCGCAAAGTTCTACTTTGCAGATTATTAAAATAAAAGTTGAAATTCTATGAAATCTGAACCACATAACAAATTATCACTGTGTACCTATTATTCCTAAATAGTACAGATTTCATGTATAACATTTGAGTTCTCTATCTTATGTTTTACGAAGGTTAATTTAATAACATAATTTTTTCTAAGAGTAAAAATTTTGACAAATTCGGATCACATTGCACATTATGAATGAACTGTATAGTAATCATCGTTGAATAGTACCATTTTCATATATGAAGTTTGAGGTCCTTTATTCATGTTTAACAAAGTTAGGCCAAAAACCGAAATCTTTTTTAAAGATTAAAATTCTATAAAATTTAAACCGCGTTTCCGATTAAGGTGAAATTCAATACTAAACAATATTTAGAGTAACCGTACTTATGAAGAATTATTGGGCAAGCTATCACCAATTTTATGAAAGCTAGAGTGCCCACGTTCTTTTTTTAAAAATGCAAAATGCTATAAAATAAAAATTCTTGCATACATTTTGGAGAGTAAATGCAACAGTTACAGACTAGCTGCTGCTATAGTTGCGTGCCAAATTTTAACTCAATAGGTTTAACGGTTCCTCAGTTACAGGTGACTAAAATTTCGAAGCTCTGCACACACAAACACACATACACGCGGACATTTTTGCTAAAAAAAATTTCTCGCTGTATTGGACCATTCTGAACGTCTTGACATAAATATCTCGAAAATTTTTTTTAAGAAAACGAAGCTTTCCCTATGGGGAAAAAAAAAAAAATACATCGGAGATGGTTGAATTTTTAATTATAATGTCAATTGGATGGTATTTGATTATTATGTATGATACCATATTATTTAATAGACTCTCGTCCATAATACCGGTTGTTGTCTCGGCTATCAAAACTCATGTTTTAGACATACGTATTAATCAGTCGATAAAGTAGCAAATGCGCACCTCACTTGTTCACGACATTTCCATTATACCTCTTTAAAATTCTAACCTTCATCTTAATTTTTCTTTTTCGTACATCATATGCCTAAAGACCAGTTGAATTTTCAAATTAAGCACCACCAGTGAGAACCATCAAAATATAATAGTGGAGAAGCCTGAGCGAGAGCGACGGTCGGAAATCGTAAAGTGCTCGACACCTCGACAGTCCTGGACAAATAAGAGGTCGAGAGGGAACGGGCACGACAGCCACGGCGTCCCAGTGAGGCGCGGGTGTTGTGCGGACGCAGATCGTGGATTCTACGTTGAAGAGAGCCTTGGCCCAATGCTCTCGCTCTCTCGTTTACTCTCATGCCCTTGTTCCTCCGAGTGACAGAGAAAGCTGTGCGCGGGAGCGGTCAGGGGCAAGCGGGGTGAGTGAGAGGAGCGACGAGGAGACACGCGGGACGTTTCCGACGAGCTAAATAATAATTCTCACTTAACTAACTCGGTTAACTAGCTTGCGGTGCGCGGCTAATAATAAAGGCGTCGTCGTCGACGCCGGTGGGACGAGAAGACTCGACGAGGGAGAAGTAGTGTAAGGGTCGAGAGACGGGGAAGGATAGAATTTGATGCCGAGTGAGAAGCGACGACAAAGTACGTACGGAGCAAGAAAGTGAGAAAGAAAGATTTGGTGAGTATCGTTTCCAGAGGGCAAAGGGGCGTCGAAAACGTATAGAGATTCGTCGTCGAGGACGACGACGATGACGAACAAGACTACTATACAGACACGACGAAAAAGAGGAGAGAAAAGGCCGCAAGCAGAACGCCTGCGGTTTGATGCGCGCGCGTCGAGGCCTGAAGTCAATTTGTCGGGGAATGCGTTTTGTAGAAACACGTGCGACGCACGCCATCAGTCTACTGTACTCCTTAATACACACCAACACATACTTACACATACTGTTTCCTAGTTGACTAAATGAAATCCAAGTCCTGAGTGAGCGAGTACTGGTGCGGAACACTTTCGGGATTCTCCAGTACCTCATACACAGATCAAGATATACATAAGTGGAAGAAGAAGAAACAGAGAAAAAAGAAACCCAGAGAATACCGGCGAACGAGTTTCATATTTCCAAGAAAACAAAAAATGGAGGATGCGTGATATATTATTGAAAGAGGAAGGCTCGCGCCGACGCGCAGTCTGGCAGGACACTTGCGTTCCATGCAGTCTGAGAAATAAGCTCATGAGAAGACACGAGGACTTCTTAAGGAACCCACAGAGTCAAGCAGTCTCGTCCGATGCTGAAGCGCAGCGATGCCCACTTCCTGGTTGTTTAAGGGTCGAAGACAGTCACGACCTCGAAAGAAACCCTCGTCCGTCGTCGGAGGTCTGTTATCGTTCACCATGGATTCTTCGAAAGGAACGAGGAGACGAGACAGACTGAGCATACCGCGCGACAAGGGTAGAGAACCACCAGACAGCGACTCACGGAATTTCGTTAATTAGTTCGCACGCTTGTATACCCAGTTGATTTTCCTCTCTGCCTTTCTCGCTCTCTCGGTCCCTCCGTCATTCTCCTGTTATATGTATAACCAGTTGCCGGGTAATTAGTTTGTCAGAAACGCGAATTGCTTTCTCCATAACGTAGTGTACCCATACGCATAGATAACGGGACAGCTGGAATAGTTAATAGTTTAGAGGTTTAGAATAAATTAGGAAGCTTAGGGTGCATTAGCAATCTGCTCAGAATTTGCTAATAGGCTCTTTCAGAAGTTCTCTATGAGAAACAAAATATTAACACCAGTTTTCCATGTGTAAACTAAAAACTCTCGACCTTGATAGAATTTGCCGCTGGGTGGAAACACGTGATTACTATAATTTCTGTGATCCTACGATAGCTTTTGGAATGCATTTATTTTACTTTTAAACATATAGGCATATTCATATCCTGCAAAATCAGAATTATTACTGAGTCAACGACGATAATGACTAGTCAGCAAAAACGGTAAGTATGCAACCGATTTCATTGTTACTATTGGGACAAAAACGTAACATCGCAGATTCTCTAATTTTAGCTTCGTTCAACGGTTGATTAAATCATTAATGCTAGACATCGTCCAGCACCAGTGATAAGACGAGAAAAAAATTCTTTTAAATATGAATCGGTCTAATATATGGTCCCAATCTATTGAAATACTCACCAGTGCCCATACAGAATGGGTTAATTGGCCGATGATGATACCGGGCGTGGAGTTATTGATAATATTGTGAATATATCACAATTGTAATCATCTCAACATTGTTCTGAGAAATATTGGTATTCAAAGTGAGCATAAAACGACTTTACACTGAAAAAAATCGGTGTTAATATTATTACGGTATAATATTAATAATATTTCAAGGCCGAAACAGTGTGTAGATTATAGGTCTATCAATATTGTGTAAACGAAATATACACTGACATAGTGTAAAGGGACAGTGCCAGAATCTTGGTGTGAAATTATCTTCCACACCGTAGTATTAACACCGTTAGGTACAAGATAAGATATCTAAATGCATTGAAGAATCGCTGCAAATAGTGTAATGTTTATCATTGTTGTATCAATGTAAATTTCATAAAATTGCTTATCACTACTAGCGCAGTGTTCACTGACAATATTATGGGACTTTAAGACCTCCATAATGTGTAAACGATTGACACAAACCGGTGCAATTTTCTGCACTTATGCGTGTCACTGTTTAATTGTATGAAATATTTGAATAAAAACACGTTTCATATAATTATTTGATATAACTACAATATGGCCTTCTATATCTCGATCAGGTTTTCCGTAGTTTCTTCGTAGCCACCTGCAAATTCAACACGATAGTGCATTGCAAAAGAGTAACTGCGCAGGCACACTCTCCGGAAAGAAATGGAATGGAATGAAAAAACGGGAGGGAATCATAAAACTACTGAACGAAACCTTTCATATTTTTTCAATTTAACTTTTATCGCTTTCACTGTCGGCGTTGATCACCACTTTTGTCACCGCAATGTTGCAAAATGCCTTTAAACGGCTGCTGTCTGGCGATCGCTCTCCAAAAACCAAGTGTGTTGCAAGTGTGTTATTTTCTATCTTTTACATTATGACGCCTTTTTACATACTTCGAAGCGTGTTCCATTCACGTATCGTTACCATGGATGAGCCCTTGGAAGTATGTAAAAAAGCGTCATAATGTAAAAAATAGGAAATAACACACTTGCAACAAGGTTGGGTCTTAGAGTGCATGGCTGAGTGCGATGTAAGCATGCTTCTTCGCGCTTATTGTTAGACATTTGGGAATTCAGGAGATTTGTCAAGATGTCACATGACCACCACAGATTGAAGATCGTGTCAACATTTACTTTGTAAGAGTGTGAATGAAACGCCAAATATGTCATTCATCAAAGTAACCTCATTTTGAAAGTATAGCGCGGATGCAAAATCGGTAATTTTCAACCAATCACTCGCACGCATGCGTAATACTGTTTCGGAAAATAAACTGGCTATGTAATAAAACTGTATAAAATCGGTGTTATATTAATATTAATAATAAATAAATAGAAAAATATATACAGTGACAGCAGGGTTCAAATTATATTTATTTGAACACTGAATAGATAAATCGATATGTATTCTAACAAGATTGTTGAAATGAAAATCAAATTGATTTTCATTTCGGAACTAACTAGATGGACCTATATGTACACCGATTACAATGTTAAGATGGTTTTCTTTTCAACACTCAATCGTAGTAAAACTATGGTTTATATGTCATTGATTCACTTCCAAATCATGCAGTGTTAGTTGTAGCAACGTAACAACCGATTCTCGTGTTGCACATTACACCGACCACAATTTATTCCACAATGGTGTTGCTAATAACACCGTGGATTTTAACGCTGCACAGTGTACCAGTTTACACCGGCAGATTTTTTACAGTGTATACAATAAGATACTGGCATTAATTCTGATTCAGAATAAACCTGTATACACAATACTAATTGTGCACTGATTTTCGTACATAGACCTATCATTTGCTCTGATCATATGCTACCCTTCCTCCACGTTCTATTCATACTCTCCTTTTTACGTTTGCCTATTTTTTTGAATATGCATACCTTTTCCACTCAAGTTCCCACTTACTAGTAGCTCATAGCCATCACAAGGCACAAGGATTGGCGTGAAGAATCTAGAAGGATATATACGGAACGTACTATAGCCCAACGCTACTTACTCTTTTCGCGATCCCGGCTAGTAGGACTCTCGTGGAGGGGTAAAAAATGTAAATCGGGCCAAAATATGTCACTAATCTGGTCAAGTACTCACCAATGTCCAAGGAGAATCGATTAAGTAGCTGATGTTGATACCGAGCGGGCAAATATTAATAATATTGTGATTATTACAATTGTAATCATCTTAACATTGTTCTAACAAACTTTTTTAATACAATTTAACCATAACAGAACATTCTACAAGTACACATTAGCATTAATGAAAATTCAAAATAGGCCGTCCACTGCTTTTCCTCCATAGGCCTATACTCTGCTCTAAGCATATCCAACCCTCCTCCTCGTCTTCATCATCCTGCGCCCCTTCTGTTTGTCTATTTTTGTGAATATACATACCTTTTCTACTCAAGTTCTCACTGACTAGTAGATAGTAGGCATCACAGAGCACAAGGATTGGCATAGAGAACCTGAAGGTATATATACGGAATGTACTATAACCCGACCCTACTTACTCTTTCCGTGGTCCCGGCTAGTAGGACTCGCGTTGAGCGGTAAAAGGGTAGATAGATACACGGGCACGGTATTAGTAGGTATTAGGTGTTGGCCTGGGAATGAATGCACGTGCCTCCTAGCGTCGGCGAGGCAGTGGCAAAGCATCCCTGACCCTCCCTTCCCCGTCGTTGCTCACTCCATAGCTCTCACATCGCCATCCTCCGCAGAGCAGCCTCCTGCGCGCTCGCGAGTTCGGATAATTCTTTAAGTGCTTCCTTCGGCCTCGTCCCTTTCGCGGGGGACGATCCGGTGCTCTCTCGATCTCACTTGCTCTCCCGCGTACTTTGCTCTCTCGACGACGACGACGACGACGACGACGGTGACGACGGCGACAACGACGACGACGAATCGCTCGCGACCCCACGACCCCCTGAACCGACCGATGTGCTCGCGGTGTCACTCCAGGCATTCACTATATATTTTCCTTTCTCTATCGCATTTTCCCTACCCATCGCCTTCCTCTATCTCGTTTTTCTCCTTGCCTTTCCGCGCAATACCCATACACTGATTCATCCAGCACTGATGCTATGATGCTCTTTTCTCTTTCCTCGGTCTGCTCCTTCTCGCACTCGATTTCCTGCGCTTTTCTGAATCCTACGCTTTGAGGATTCGGGTCGAACCCAGCGCATCAGCTTTTAACCAGTGTTACGTCACTGGTTGTATCAATGATGCATACGTACTCTATTTAGCTCGGATGAGTCGGTGAAATAATTATGCAGAAGACAATATCCGATGTAATGTTAAATAAATAAATACATCTTCGCATATTCTAAAAGCCAGTTATTATTGTAATTTTTTAAATATTTTCCAAAGAATCGGACAAGATTAGTTTGCCATTCATCGGAGTAATATTTTCACACGCATTTGTCAGTCCTACGGAACTTATATACCAGTCGTAAAACGGAGGGGATTGGATTTAAAAAAGATTTACTACTGCTGTGCTTGGAAGTATTTGTTGTTTTACGCTGTACGTATGCCCTGTCTATTTCTCCCATTTGCTTATTTTTTTTTACAGTCACGGGGGTTGATTTTGTAAGAAGAGACGTGAAAGAAGAAGTGTCACTCGGATTGTAACGCAGTTAAAGCACTTTCGTGAACATCTGGAGAATATTAGTGCACTCGAGCTGCAGAGTCGCAGCTTCCTGAGATTCCTGGATGACATGTTGGCAAAGTTGAATTTTTTAACACTGAACTCGTGCTCGCTGTCAGTTTTAACGCAATTACTTCATTATAATAATTACTTTACAGTATAATATTGTGGTTCCCTCGAGTATATTTCATTCAGCCAATGAGAAACATCGCTCTCGACAGGCGCATCGTCAAGCCACAGAAAAATTTATTGCTAATTATTTTTCCTGCTGGCAGAATACGGATACAATTATAGTCATATACGTACAACGGACCCGGGCTACGGTACTGATTGTATAAAACTCTGAAAAAGCGGAGGACAGGTTTATTTTGAGTTGTGCGAGAATAACGCCAGTCCGAGGCGAGGAGGAGGCGGCAGAGAACTCGTATATCCGAGAGAAGAGAAACGCGCGTGAGGTATAACGTAGTCTACAAACGAGAGGGCGTGGTGCAAAAGCCAGGTAGCTGTGCCACACCGGGGGCCACAGTTACCAGCATCAACGCTCGAACATATTGTATACATCTACAACTTGCTTGTACCGAGGATACTGTACACCCACGTGTTCAAATACAGGTTGATTCACCTACAATTTGTGGAAACTAAATCCAGATGTCAATTTAACTAATTGCAAGAAATCGAAAAATTATGTTAATTAGATATTTCATTCCGTGCATTTGAAAAAAGATATTTCGTCAAAACTATAGCAGTAGAGAGAAAATCAGCTGTGCATTCGAATTTATTGTATTTATTTTTTTATTTTTTTTGTTAAACAATGTGTTATCTCGTTGTTACTGGAAACACTAAAAAAAAGCGGGACAATCTCTATTCTTGTCGGACAATCGAGATATATTCGCATGAGTATAGAAATTATTCCCAAATTTTTCAGTACAACGAGTACTTTTTAAAACATGCTGCTTTGAATCGAATTTCATTACAAACTACGTCCAACGGCTGGGAATTATTTTTTCACCGTTACATTATTGGCTGAATATAGTATTTGATAACAATGCACATTTTTTAAATGTTGCATACACTGAAAAAAAAACTTTAGTTCGGTGAAACGAAAACCGTTCCATTCAAATAAATGTGGGCATGTGCGGGTGGTCCAATAAAAAAAATGGTCGATCAAATAAATGCTTGGTTCATATCGAAAATCTTACCAACCAATTTTCCAGTCGAATAGAAATAATCCTTGTTCTACTACATTAAACTATTATTTGACTGGAGAGTATAATTCATTTGGTTCTTATTCTGTACTCCAAACAGTCCGACTGTTTCGAGTATTGTGCAAGATTTTCAGAGCAAAGAAATCATGGATTTAGTAGAATAAATATTTATTCAAACGAAACGAAGATTAGTATGAACTGAGTAAGTTCTTATCCAGATTAAAAACGAATTGAGTTTAATCAATGCCATGCGAGTTTGATGAAGCACACTTGCAAATTGTCCTACACTATATTCGCTTGCAGTATGTAATATAGCATCGGGATCCAGTAAAGAATAAAAATATATCTGGACTTTAAAATATTAAAAAAATGTCAATTTTACTGGGGCATTATTTTTCCAGACATATTTCGACATCCCTTGCGTATTCTTTTCTTTTATGTGGTCATTTGGTTTAATTTGCTCAACGAGTTAAATTTTGTAGTTGCAACATTGGTCTCGTTAATTCAAATAATTTTTTCATTCAAGTGATTAAATCTACCGTAAGCGAATTGGATTGATACATTCTTAGATGAAATAATCTTCTTTCTCACTACAGCAAATAATCTTTTTTTTAACTCCAAAAATATACGCCACAGATGCCATAAATTCTTGATTCACAGTGAAATAAATATTTATGTAATACGACTATCTTATCGTTTGAATCAATTCATCCTTACGATATACTTATTGCTTATGGTATTAAATATGACTGCGCGTATTTAGTTAAGTAATACCTCCATCGGGATTCACAGAAAATCATGTCCCAAGATTTTCTCATATAGAAACTGTTTCAGCGAATAATGTACCTAGTACGTGGTATACATATATTTAATTGCCTCATGAAATGATTCAATTAGTCACAATAAACTATTATTTAATTAGAGAAAAACAAATGCTTCAGTGAAATTATAAAATGAAATCACCGTTCAGCTGAATAGCAAGGATTATGTCAAATACCAATGTATACAATGAAGCAAAAAAAATCTTCAGGCGAAAATAAAAGTATTTGAGGAAGTTGTCGTTTTCGTCCATGTATTATGATAATTCAACTACATATTCAATATTTACGACTGATTAATAAGTTATTTTAATATCGAAGTTACTTCAATAGATGAAACATATGTTGCTTTTACTGTCATATTTAGTATGCTAGTGTTCGTTTCAAGTAATCAATCCTGTCAACCTCTGAATCATATATTTTTGTCGTAAATACTGAATTTTTTTGTGAATGCGAATAGCGCATCTAGCTGCTTTATCAAATATATATAGTGTCTGTAACGAATAATAATTATTGGAACCAATGAAATAAATTCTTCATTTAAAATATGTCAGTGCAGTAATCCTGCGTAGAAAATATGCGGAGTCCAGGATAGAATCCAGGGAAAAATCCAGGATAGAGTCCAGGCAGTCCAGGATGGATTCCAGACAGTCCAGGGTTGAGTGTGGGCAGTCTAGGATGGGGTCCAAGATGGACATCGGGACCGGATTAAATCCCATTCTCCAATCCTGGACTCCCCAGCGTTCATCTGGAACTGCCCGGACTCCACCTTGGACAAAGTGTTACATTTAGTTAATTTCGTATTGGTTCCGTTTTTTCAATTAACATTTTGTCAATGTAAACAAATTTCAATTAAACAAAATGGATTTTTTTAAATTCCTTCAATTTTTTTCTCAGTGTACGGAGTTAATTTTTTAAAAATTGTTTTTGACTCAAGTCATTGCCAATTGCATTGTGGTATTCCTCGCATTTGCTCGGAATTTTTACATTAAATTGTAAATTGATTACAATAATTTAATTTTAATTGAATCAGCTTTGTGAAAATAATTAGGATGGCTTAAAGAACATAAGCTGACAAATTAATGTTGCTCAAGCAAAAAAAACTTGATACATACTCGATATCCGTCTAGTATTGTCGAATTCGGCTCAACGCATACTAAGCTAGCTATGTCGGTAACCCGGAGTCATAAGCGTCATTGTCTACATGACGTTAAGTAATAATTATAACCGTCACTTTGAATGCTTCAATAATTATATAAAAAATAATCGAGAATCCTTTAAAGTAGTTGCAATCGGATGGAAACGATTATTAACGAATAGTTTGTATGATTGGTGCACCCAGAGAAATGGGTCAGATGAGTTTATTTGAATCAATTATGTGGTGTATTTGGAATGAATGAAATCTTATTTTAATCAAATAGAGTCTACTTCGATCACATTAAATTTTATTTCAATCAAATAACGTCAATTTCGGTTGAATAAAATACTATTAGGCCGGCCATTGAATAAATTATTTATTTAATGGCCAGCCTAAAAGGATTTTATTTGATTGAAATAAACTTTATTTTTTGTAAATAAAATTTCATCTGATCGAAATAAACTCTATCTGATCTGAATAAAATTTTATTCATTTCAAATAATCGATTTAAATAAACCCTTCAGACCCATTTCTCTGGGTGTGCGAATTCAATTTGATTTATACGACGATTCAGTAAGGAAACGTCATTTATCCATGAATGCACTGTGACTGTAGTTGAATTGCACGTTAGCCCGGTGATTCCACCTTCTTTCATAATGGATAAATTTCGGAATAATTTGCAAATCCGTAGTGCTTTTTATTTTTTCTCTATCTTCGATCTGAGTATGTTTATTCTCAACTTAAAGATCAACTTTGCTAGTCTTCACGTAAGCGCCGTGTAAAAGGATCGCCTTTCGAATTTTAATTTTTAATACGACTGACTTGGAATGCGCTACCCATCACTATTACTGGCGCTGTGACGCTCGATTCTTTCAAATCCCGGCTACTTTGGCACCTCCTTGCGCGCGAGCGCCATGAAGCCGAGGACCTAGGCTAATATAAACCATCTATGTATTCTTTGTGCACATTTCGTAACTAAACTTAGCTAGTGTTACGGCTCACTACTAATCACCGCTCTCTGTACAAAACTTTCTGTCACCTTTGCTTGTCTGTATGTTTATGGTCCTTTGAGGATTCTATTTTCCCTGGATCCAATAAATTCTATTCTATTCTATTCTATGAGTTTGGATTGCCTTCGCGACATAACAACCCTAAGAGTTCAGTAATGACAACGTTGTATTTAAAATAAAATAATGAAAATCAACCCTGCATTCAAAATGTATTTTTACAGGATCTATCGATCCTATATTCTATATAAACAAAAATCAACTGAATCAACTGAACAATGAACGGGAAACTCAATCGTCTTACTCAGTACTATCATTAAACACTATAATTTCACTAAAATTTTACATCGTGCCGAAAAACTTTTAAAAAAAGTACAAACTACATGTTCTCATCGAGCAAGTAAGTCAGTCGTATCGGTTTGTATCTATTCTGAATCGGTCTGTATACGCGCGTACAGAAGCTCGCTATCCAATACATAGAAGCTCCGGTTGCTCTGTCTCTATCGCACGTTCGCCTTTAGCTTCAGGCATACACATACAGTGGCTCGCGCTCGCCCGTCGACTCTGTATTTCCACGGTGGTCGTATAACCGAAACGAGCAGCCGACGCGACAATTGCCGGATGCGGTGATTCGCGCGAATTGCGCGTCGGGACTTAGTACGTGTATATCGCGTGTTATATAGATACGGCCCTGCGGCGGTGGTTTGTAATATTATGATAACCCACCGCCCGTTCCCCACCAGCGTTGCCATCGCCGCACTCCGCGCGACGCGTATACTCTCGGCAGCGTTCTTCCCTCGTTCGAGGGATGGGGGAGGGGGGGGGGGCACCTCTCCCTCCCCCCCCACCCCGAAGCCGTGGTTCACCTCGTTCCACTCTCCTCCTCATCGTGCCCACCACCACCATCAACTCTCTGCTCAACCAACCCAACCACCCTTTTACAGCGGCCATGTTGCCGGGAAATATGATTATTGTTATTATTTGCACCCTCCTTCGCGCTGTATCCTCCTGACTCTTCACCTACCCCTCCCGCGATCTCCTGTGTGGTGATGGTGGTCTCTGCCGCGATTCTCGCTGGCTGTTGTTTCGCTCTCATTCTCATCTCCTCCTCCAGCTTTTCATACTCAACTCGGCTCTCAGTATTCTCCCTATTTTTCGCTCCCTCGTTTCTCCTCCGCATTCTACGCCGAGTCGAGGAATTGGGAGAAAACGACCGAGAGCAGGACTGAAGCAACCACTCGTCAACGAGCAGTCTTTCTCCTAGCTGTCTTCCCTTTTTTCTCTATTTTCACTAAGGAGAGGATCTCCGCCGCTTCAACGACTTCTCCTCGCACTCACCTCTCCTGGCCACCTTTGACCAATCTCTCTCGTCCTCATTTTTCTCACTCTCCATCTGCCCCTTTGCCAAGGGTACTTGGATGAGGAGCACAGCGAGGGTATGCACGGGAAGAGCATCAGAATTTTTCTCTCGAGTTTGCGATCTCTCTTCGTTTCCCTCGTCCTCTGATGCCATCCGACCATAGCCATCCATACGAAAAACTTTACAACGCGAATGCCATCTTTGCGGACTTTTCTTTTCCGGATGGAGGATCATCCGCACGGCACCGACCAACGGTCCCCGAGGAAACGTTTCATCGACCGAGCGCCGCGCACTTTTTCTCTCCACGCCTCGGTCTCTCGAATCCTCCCTTCTCCGAGCCGTGTCTCACGCTTTATCGTCACGGACTACGACTAAGGCGATGGATGAAGAACATCTCCAAGCATCACCCTAGGCTAAAGGGGCGCGCGAGGAGTTTTATTTTTTTGGATCGTTCCCGAGTGGTATACCAGGGTGTAGAGAGGTTTTACTAGAGTGGTTCCAAGCTCTTTGGGTACACTCCTACACATAACGTATCCGGGATATACAAACTTTCGTATTTTACCCTTCATCATCTCTATCAAGTTTTTTTTTTATTCGCATGGCAGATGAAATGATACATCACGTGGTTCATGCCTAGGGGTCAAACTTACCAGCTAACCTACGATGAAAGTAAGAAGAAAAACTAGAACGTGCGGAAAGAAAGAATATAAATCACCAGAAATCTTGCCGATTTCCTTCATCATGTTTCTCTAATCCGTACACCGACAAGCTAATCTCCGCGGTTCGCTTTCCTCGAGTGTGTACCACATATGTATAGATGTATTAAATGCTAGAGTGGAGGGAAGCTCGCTCTACTCGTCCCAAATTCGAGGAGAAAGCAGTGGAGAGAAGGGAGTGCGAAGGACTGGCAGTAAAGGTGGTCTCGCGCGTGGTTGTCGCAGTCGTGGTAATAAATGGGCAACACGAGCGCTTATAAGGGGTAGGTAATCTAAAGCTTTCGAGGCGGCGGCGGCTGCGTCGTGGGGAGGGTTCGCAGCGGGAGAGGGTGGCTCGTGAAAGAGGAAGTAAGCGGTGCAAGGAGGGTAGAGAAGGAGTCTGTAGTAGCTAGAGAAAGGATGGGAGAAGGAGAGAGATAGACGACGTTTCGAGACGGGGGATTGAGCGAGAAGTAGACAGCGAGAAAGCGAACGCGAGAGTAGCGGTATGCAGAGGGGGTAGTTACGAACGAGGGTGTGAGGTAAGGTATAAGGTGGGTAAGATGGCGGACAATTTGCCGCTCGACTACTCTTGCCCGCACCCACCCTCGACGATTCCTCCACCGCTGGCCTATGTACCGGGTAATAGATGTTCCTCCTTCGCGACAGAGAGAAGCGTGGTGCCCGTGCGCGCGCGCGCGATCTCGCTTTAGACACCCACACAAACGCATCATTGCAATTGAGACGGAGTCTCATACACACTCGCCATTACGATCTTCGGATGGGCGAACGTTGGTGTGGCTCTCACCGGCAAACGGCGCCGTATTGTATGTGCATTAACGTGGAGTTGGAGCTCAGCTGGCGTTCGCAAACACCGATTTATATACACACATGCATGCGCCGGTAGTAATACGGCGTTTCTATGCACAGTTACAGGCGGGAGAGGAAAGCGTTCTAATAGGAACACGCATAGGGCGCATATAGGATTACAACCGGAATTTACACCAACACTCGGTATTTTGGTTTCTGAAAAATTGTTAACTTCAATTTGGGTACAGGTAACATGGAAAAGTAGAAGTATACTGAAGATTAATGTGTTGATGAACTGGAAATTATAATAAATGGGGAATTCCACTTTTATAATGTGGAGGGAAATAGTTTAGGTGTAGAAAAGTGGACGCAGGGGAGGGGGAGGGAGGGAGGTGTATTGTATCCAGGAGATATTATAACTTCTGGACTTTCTATCTTTATAAAGTATTTTTTTTTGTTCCAAATTTGAAAGGTTGTTCTTGAAAATTATGCAAATAATTATCATGCAAATAATTAGTCACATTTAAATAAAATCCTTGCACACTGCCCAATCTATTGTACTGAATTTATTTAGGAAGATTGTTAAAACAATGCTAAATTCATTTGGTTTGATGATTTTGTTTCAAATCTTATTTGGTATTTTCTAATCAAGCATTTTCAAAATTGCATTTGACAATATTTTTTTTCAGAATAAAATATTGCACTCAGATTTGTTCATCCTAATCTTATTAATTATATCGGGATACTATGTTTTTGTGGGAGGAATTTTTTTTGAACTCTCTAATGCAAATTGTAGATATAAAGATGCGTGGTAGGATGCAGTTCTTTCCAACGCTGAAGATATTTGCTTGTTCATTTATTTATCTATTGACCACATAAATGGGTCCAAACCGAATTTCCAGAAGCCAGGCCATGCCCTAGAATCCATACAATTAACAGTTGACATGAGAATAGCAGTTTACGAGAAAAAAAAAAAATGTTGGTGAACATTAGTCGCACAGGATTGAATATATCGTGGCCTTCTAACGCCTAAGCCACAAGCTGAAAATATCGGCCCTTGCGAATTTTGCGATCTGGTGGTACGCGGCAGCCAGCTATATGCGCATAAATTGCTTGAAAAAATGGAACTTCAAAGATTTCAGTCGAACGCGTGAATCGTTCATTTCCGCGAAAACGGAGTAGTGAAACAAAGGGCTGGTAAATCAATCTTGGATATTTAAAAAATATTGAATATTACGTTTTTAAGGAAGAATTTTTTTTTATCAAATTTTTATAGGAATAAATTACTTACTTTTGTTTCAAGACATTAAGTCTATGTTCCTTATACGCTCTGTTCAATATCTTTTCGTAATCTGTATCGGTAAAAAAAATTGAAATTATGATTGTTTCCAAAAATACTATTGTGTAACAGTGAATTTAAAGTTGAACTAAAACAACAATATGTGATGCGCAGATTTTAAAAAATTATCATTATCCTTATTCCTCTCGTGATACCTTGTAACATATTAATACTTTTTTAATTTAAAAACAATAGGTATTCTGGTTTCTAAAAATGACAAAATTTTGCTGAGATGCACTTCTACTTTTTGTCGCGTAATTTTAATGCAATTTCAAACATAGATTTCACAGATAGCACTATAAGAATATAAATTAAGCGTACGTCTGTATTTATCAATAAGATTGGTTTTTCCTACTTTCCTTAGATTTATAATTTCCGAACACCGTTGCGAACCCTGGCAAGATGTGTCACCGAATCTTTAACCGGTCCCGTTTATCCCCTAGTTTAACTGCCCTTGTAAACGAATTTATTGTTTTTTAAACGATTTCTATCAGTGAATAAAGCAATTATAAACGTCGTCATAAACAAATGTTTTAAAAATCAATTCCGTCCACTGAAATAACCGATTTCAACTGACATTTAACCAAGCAAAACGTTTTCAATCGGTTTAAGTCGTTGACACAGGGGGCTAGTCCAGACTTATGTTTACTCGATCAAAAAATCGGTTAACTTCAGTTATTTTTGGTTAACACTTCGTTGACACAACTTGCCAGGAAAAGTCTCTATTGAAACTAAAATCGTTGACAATAACAGACTTTCTGTACATTTTATTGATCTATTACCATTCTATCACAGATTTTTATTTTTATTTTTTTACAGAGGACAATGGGTGTATTTTCTATTTTAACGTTTTCAATAGTGCTATATAGAAAGCACATAACCTATTGTGTTATTTGCCTTATTGTTATATGATATATATTTCACCGAACTGTTTAATTTGCAAAGAGTGTGTATTTTGTTTTCGGGTGGCCATAGATGTATAGTGAGGTTCACGTATATCGAACCCCTCGAACTATGCAGGTATTTAAATGGGCCGACCAACACACCGATCTACCATCGAGCCGGTTTCCGCCCTCCGCCACAAACGTCTTCGAGTCCTACCATTAGTGCGCCACCCTCGCGCTTAACGAACGCTAGGCTCCGGTGAGGTACTCGGAATCGCATTGTCGAAGCTGTTTCTCGCTCTTCGCCTTTCTCTCTTGACATTCCATCCGCCATCTTCTCACTTAATAAAATAATTACCCTGAGTCAATTAAGCTTGGCCCAACCCCTTGGCTTCGCGAATCTCAGCCCATGCGACGGGAGGAGCGGTAGTTTGTGGCCGGGCCGTCACGAACGGCAGCGCTATAATATACTGTGTATAAGATCGGACATAACGCGACTTCGTCTCGCTCTCTCTCGTTAGCATTGTGAATATGAACTGATTACCCGTGGGATCAAGATTGAGAGGGAGGTAATGGCTCTGAGTGTTCATCGGTAATTTTGACTTTTTTCGATTTCACACAGTACGCATACTGTACCGATTCAACGCTGCAGATTAGCTGCATGTTTTCCAATTAAACTTGCAATTACTCTGGGCAGACTGCACGGCGTGCCGTCAAAAATGCGTCATGAACTGCAGCATTAAGCTGCGGTATTGCCGGCACGGGGTGCTCAACGACACGAATGCGGGCACTATGCCTACATAGTTTGGACAAGCTTTGACGCTGCACAGCGTGATGGATCGGTGTAGGTATATTGCCAGAATTCAACACGGCGTGCCGTCAATACCGCAGCTTAATGCTGCAGTACATGACGCATTTTTGACGGCACTCAGTGACGGCAATGTGCCGTTACTCTGCGGCCAATTGTCGATCTGGGAATTTATATGGTTTACATATTTCGAAAATGTCAACATACATATATACTAATATTGACTTTGTATAGGTTTTGACTTTGTATAGGTTTGATGAGGTAGTAAGTACTCAATTAATGTTTTTAATTAAAGGTTGCGATACAAGGTACTAAGCAGTGTTGTGAATGGCAGTATCCTTGTCGGATAAGAGAGGTTTCTTCTTATTTATTATTCTTTCGCTTTCGCTCATAGTCAAACCAGTTATCGGACAGGAAAATTTCTGCCGGTTATCTACCAACATTTTCCTGCAATGCCTACCGAAGGATAGCGTTAAAGCGAGTTGAAACACCGTCTTCCCCGGCCGTTCCGTGCCCAGTCGGTAACAAAAACTGTAAGCAATTATCGCCACGGGGGTCGAATGTTGCTGAATAAAAGAAAAGTCTTACAGCATGCAGAATTGGTAAAGAAAGGTTGTAAAACTTTTCTTTGAACCAGAAACATTCGGGACCAGTGAAAATAATTGTTTACAGTTTTTGTTACCGATTGAGTATATTTTATCTTGCCTTAAGGTATTTTTTATCGTAAATTTACTGAGTGATAGATGGCAGCACGGCTAAATGCTCACAGGGGAAATCGAAAATGGCGGCCGTCGCGATGTTTCGCCGTGTGATCGGATCGCAATTGCAAAGTTTAATCGTTTTTAATGCACCGGCAGCGTGTCAGATTCAACCGAGTCGCAATGCGGGTATGTGGAAGCCACCACCAGAAATTAAGCCCGGTGTCAAGGGAAAAAGTTATCGGCGTATTGTACACTTCAAGGACTCTTACACGGTCGAACCGCTTGAGGTTACGAATCTTGCCGGCCGTGATATAAACCATGGTAAGTAGATTCCGTACTACAAACTCAAAATTAACAGTGAAATTTGAATCGTCGCAGCAAATATTTACCTTGATTTTCAAAAGTCGACAATAACAATAATAATCCTTTCTTTTTTACATGTATTTCATGTATTCAGGCAGACCATCAAAATTACATTTCGTTATTAATTATATTTGCAAAATCAACTTTGATACATACATTGTCATAATAAATTTTATACCACAGTGTACGTGAAGTGCCTACTTCACACACACGTCGCTTTGCTTGCGTGTGTGAAACAGGCACTTCTCGCACTAGTGGCATAAAATTGTATACGATACTCGTGCGAGAAACTTTTTCTGATCTCGTGTGATTATAGCACTTGCCTTCAACTCGTACTGCAAACTCACACTCGTCGAGAAAAAATTTCATCGCACTAGTATCGTAATGTACTATAATATACAAGTGTGATGTAAGATGAATGTATGATATAGTAAAAGTGAGTACTTTAATTATTATCAATTTTATCAATTGTCAATTGGAGGTTCAATGCAACTTATCAGTATCTGCTCAAAAACTTTAGAAAAAATGTAACGTGGTAGAAATAATGAGAATTCGACACAGAATCTGTGTGCCAAAAACATCTTGTAACAAACTAACATTTAACCAACGAAACTGACATCTACAGAAATATTACACCAGAAAACTTCTGTATCTAAAAACCATACCCTAAAGAATAGAATCCGATTCTATCTCTACATCGTAAAATCATGATCCCTGAGCGTTCGAATAGCCTTGTCTGCCTGATGGTCACATTTAACTTAGAGACTTGTGTATTTTACTGTTCTGTTGACATAAAGGTGTCTCATGCAGAGATTGAAGCTATTTTAAATCTCAGAATATAACATGTCGAATTGCAATTTGCATATCCAAAAATATCTATAAACTGATACATGTGAACTCTTCATAATCGTGTTGTCCTAGCTTGAATATATTCAATATAAACCTTCAATTTTATAATTTTGTAACAAGACAAATAACTGAGATCTATCTTTTCCACAGGTCGAGTTGTAGCCAAAGGAATTGGCGGAGGCATAAAACACAAGTACCACTGGATCAAGTGGACAAGAGATGGACCAGAAAGTCTTGACGAGCCACCAAGGGAAGAGAAAGTCCTTGAAGTCTTCGAGGATGGTTGCAGAACTGCATTTGTGGCTCTCGTTGGTTACAAAGACGAGTTAAAGTACATTCTCGCCACGGAGAACATGAAGCCCGGACAAATAATAAAAACGCACCGGGGAATCCCAAGAAATCCTGTCCGTGCTTTCGAGGGCGACGCTTATCCACTCGGAGCACTTCCGATTGGAACGAAAGTTAACTGTGTCGAGAAATACGCTGGTCTTGGTGGATTCCTCATTCACGCTGCGGGAACTCAGGGCATAATCGTTAGAAAGGAAGAGCCAGGTCGTGTTATCGTTCAAGTTCCAAGTAAGAAGCTCTTCAATCTGGACCAGCATTGCATGGCGACGGTAGGTCGTATTTCAAACATTCTTCACGGCGATACGCCCATTGGCAGTGCTCAGCGGAATCGCCAACTCGGAAATCGTCCTAGAAGCGGCCTCTGGCAGCGCAAAACTGGTCGTCACGGCAGAAAAATTCGCCCACCTCCGCCTGTTAAAAGATACGATCCTTACGTTCCCGAAGATCCTAATTTAGTGCGTATGACCTTAGTATACTGAAAATGAAAAAATTTGAAGAATATTATATGATAATTAAATAAATGTTATATACAATGTTTTTCCGATCAAAGGAATATTTATTATTGTCATTGTTTCATTTTCATTCTTTATGCACGTTTTATCCGGATCAACCGGTTTTGCGGACTGTTTTTATGTAGTTACATAGATTCATCTTAAGTGTCTCTTTACATCAAAATACATGATGTCTTCAAGTATCTGTGAATATTCAGAGATTCTGAAATACGTCTCCTTATTTATACACATCAGACGTTTTCATTATGTAGGAATGACTCCCTTAATTTTTTTGAAAGTAAGGGCGTTTCCGATAATTTCATTCTCCCCTTGGCAGGGAACGTCCACGTTATTCCTTCCAGCGTGCAGTCAGCGTATTATATCGGTAACCAATAGCCATAGGATAACCGAAGCGTCAGACGCACGTCTGAGAGATAGAACTAGTTCTTCAGAGACCCTTGTTGTAAATGACCGTCTTGATATTGGGATTTTTCGCCAATATTTGTTCACGAACTTCGGGCTCGAGTCGATCCACCGATATCGGCACTTTCTGTGCAAATAGCGCGCAGCACAGAGGCGTAGCGAAGGTCAGGCAGATACCGCAAACTGCCAATTGGATCGGCATTGCAGCCCACTTCGCACGGGCTAGCGTGTTGCGTCTTTCGAGGATATTCATTAACACTGGAGCAAGAACTGAAAGAAAGAAAATAAGTATTTAGATAGTACTTAATAACACAGTTTACGAGCTGCTAACGCGTTTGAATGTGACGGGAAAGAGGGAGATAAACGGGAGATGAGAAAGTTCAATTTTCTTCAAAATGATATTTCAAAGTATTCCCACGTTCCTTAAACAGGAAAAGTACCAGAAATAAATCCAAAACTTTAGTTAAAAAAAGTCTTCCTTACAATTGTTGGTTAATCACTCACAGAATTTCCGAAAATTTAGTCGGTATTCTTTTTTTCAAAACAATATACATTCAATTATTCGGTCGTAAAATTTGGATCTAACCAACAGAATTGAATATAAATTATATTTCTTGTGAGTTATAAAAATCCGCATATTTTTAACCAATTTACTAGCACCTTGTAGTAGTTTTATTCACAATTGCCCTCAGGAAATTAAAAAAATGAGCAGTCCCTAGGTCAGGATTATAAGGAGACTTAGAGAATCGATGTCCGAAATAAAACATGAATACAAAGTAAATAAAGCCATTGTAATATAGCTTGATATTTGCTTCGACAGAAGAACTGGATAAAAATGAAATTATAGAGTACCAATTTTATCGCATTTGTAGGCTAATAGCTGTTATAATTTTTTTAAGCCAATGTCACGGCGTAACGTGTCTGTTAAAGGTCAAGTTGCGGATCAGAATTCGCTAGCATATTTTGTTCTCACGCGAAGGCGATGCTGTGGCTTTTTTGCTGGCGCTAATTACGAGAAATTAGCTGCGGTTGTATACAGAGTTTGAAGCTGCGGTCACTGCGGAAAGTGGCATCAGGGATATGAACGATGGCCGCAGCTTGTTAGTAATTGTGGAAGTCAATGTTTTTGAGGAAACTGACCCATGCTAGGTGAAGACATGAGCACTCGTGAGAGGGTGACCGAGGATATCGCTTCTCGTGCCGCTTTTCTACTGTTCCCGAGCTTCTTGCCATCCTCATCGTGAAGATCTATGCCGTCACGAAGCTCCGTGATCCTCATGAGCGGTATATTGACGCAATTGGCGGCTGCCACTGCGGCCAGTGGAACGAGACGACCCGCAAGAGGTGGTCCGCGTTTCGCTAGCCGATTCAAGGTCAGAGCCGTAGCCACGGCACCACCTACAGCGCCGACATAACTCTGTACGAGGGTCTCTACAGGAATCGGACTGGCGCCACTTCGATTCGTGTAATTCACCACGGCGTTAAACGACTGGTTGCACCACTGCCAGAATATAACAGCTGGCGTCGACCTGCGAACAAATATACCATTAAAATATTGTCACCAAGTGCAACATGCTGTCCACGATGCAACTTGATGAAACCGTTATGAAATCATTCGTTGAATTCAAGATTGAGGAGGTTCGAGAATTCCACGATAAATGAATAAGTGCTTAATCGTGCTAATAAGAAAAGAGACACAACCATTTGAATTTTCGTACATCACAAGGTATATTAATAATCAGCTTGTCATTTATTACCTAGTCTCCCAAAATCAGCCGGGCGGGGCCACTTTGTTGTCTGCGATGGGCATACATTCAATAAAACTATATACATTTTTTTTAAAACTAATCAATTGATATGCAAAACTTCAAATTTTTACAATTCCGTAACAATTATGAATATTTTAGTTAAATTGTTGGTTTTAAATTATTTATAATGTTTAATAGGCTTAATAATATTTAATCATTCAGACATGAAAGTATTTCAAAGTGATTTTCATTGAATAAATGCCCATCACTGCTTCTCGTGTGTCTATATTGTTTTCACTGGCTGAAGAATATCCTATCATTTAAAAAATTGATCGACATTATTAAATGTGTTAAGAGTTTTTCAAGGAACAGAATGAGCCATTCTGACTGAATATCGGTAAATAATGATTGATTATATTTGGACAGAAATCAACGAAGATGGAAATTAATGTAAATGGCGTTGGAATGCAGTGTTTCTATAAATGTTAAGTACTCAAATTGGAATGTAAATTAGCCCCCAGTAATGTTATTTTATCGATTACATCTTATACAACTAATTACAAATACTTACCACATCGTACGTATGACTAGTATCAAGCTTCTCAACTTCCTCAACTCAATGTACAAGAATTGATGAACTCAATGTACAAGAATTAATGAACGCAATGCGGGTATGTTCTAGTACTCGGACAAATAAAATTTTTGATACATGCACGATATTGCTGAGTTACAAGCTAACGAAGATCTTGACTAGTTTTTTTTTAAGCCCCATTATCTCTAAAATGCCTAATACAAAAGTAAAAGTTGTAAGGATCTTTCTAATAGTTATTTTCATGAAATTTACAACAACAAAAATATTTTATTAATTGATTGCATATTCGGCGATAAATCGATTTTCAATTGTTAACATCGGTTTTTCAGCAATTATGACTTTTTGCATAGTTAGATTTTTTTTTGTTCAGATTCTACAGACTATTTCCTATAAGCTGTTGTCCTCCTGATGGAGAAATTCAATTTTTGGATATTATAAAATGCAGTATACAAAATAAAGTATAAATAAATACATGAAAATTAATATTTTCAGAAAAAAAATTAATTTTATTCGACCAAAAAATTTTGTTGAACCAAGTATGAAAATACTGGAAGTGCAAACACATTCGTGACATTGATGTTTGATGGTGACTGAATCCATATGGAATACCTCACTTACTAAGGGATTCACCTCGAATTGATTATTTGAACGAATCCATGCACGCGTTGTTTACAAAATACTTTTTTTTCATTTATTTATTCATTGAATAAGCAAAAACTTAGTGGTTATTCAATGTGGGTTTTCCAGCGAATTACCTACAATATTACGCATTTTGTGAACGATGTGCATTAGATTGTTCCCATTGTCAGGCCAGTCAAACACTTATAGCGGAATAATTGGTATGCCTTTTTTTCTACCCGTTCCCGCGTATATATATATATAGAAGATGCGAGCGACGCGTATACGTAATATTTCTCTGTGTAGGTGGGGTTCATGCGTCATGCGTGGGAGTTCGTCAGCTCGGGATTCTCGTTCACCGAAAGAAAGATACAGAGTGAGATTGGGTCGCTCTTTACAGCTGAGAGTCTCTTCTACATGCAGCGTTTCTGTTGGGCCCGACGCGTCAAGCTGCAATATCATAACTTTGAAAGTGGAGCGTTCGAGTAATATAAACCGAACTTAGAAATCAACCGGGGTCACAGATCAGAGCCGAGACCGCCTTATCTTCGAGCGTGCATTCAATTTCTACAATGTACACATTTGTTTAGATGCCCAATAACGAAACTCCTTTCGAAAAACGAGAAAACAAGGCTGCACGTGTACTGAATAAGTGAAGAATTGGAATTACAGCTATTAATGAATTTCCGCATTTTCGTAAAGAAAAATAATAATAAGATCAAGAGTGCGAGATTGTGTTCGTACTTATAAAAGGTCATCATGCATCCGGTGATCATCATATTCATAGGAACTTGGGCACTCATCCTTCCAATCAACACCATTTTTTCACCTGTGTCCGGGTGATAAGCGCTGTCATAAAGATACTTGCTAGACCATAATTCATCCTCGGATATCTTCAACCGTTCTAAGGATTCTCCTTTTCTGCAAATGAGAAATAACACGATGTTACAACATACTGATAAGTGATAATGATTATGACACTCATTGTTTAAAAAAAAGTTATTCTGGTGCAATAAGCAACGGAGAGAGAGATCAACACGCGATCTCGGGTATCGTATATAATATGTTTCGTAATCGCACTGGAAAGCTTACATACGTTGCGGCGCTCGCGATCGATCCGCTTACGCACGCAACGTAGTGTAGCGGAGCAAATCTCGTCTCTCCTTGTCCATTGAACCCAAAGGTCCGCGACCTTTTTGCGTTGGAAATTCGCCATTGGACGACACAAGTTTCAGTGCCAATGAAACTATGTATAAATTCGTATTTGGTCTTGCACGTTGACCTCCGTGAACTCGTACGACTCTTTACAAACACGCGGCACTTTCCAATCGTATTTCAAATACATCGCACGGTGGTATCCCGGATACGGTTAACCCGAATTGTCATACCCGTTTAATATAATAATACGATTATGCACTAACAATAAAAGAATAATCAATTATTAATATGTTGCTTATTAATTTATTATAATATGACCATTTACAAAGAATTTTGGTTTCTAACAGATATAATAATGCATACAATATTTAAATAAAAATGAATGTTACATAAATAAAATAATTCAATATTCGTTCATTCATTATTTTTCCAATTGACTATGGCATTTTTAACAGAGTATGTTTACAATTTCTGTTTTCCGCATTACAATGAAATTATTATTATTTCACCAACATGGATAAATATATTAAAAGTGAATAGTAAATTTGTCATGGAACTTACTAAATGAAATAAGCAAATAAAGTGCGTTTGGAAAGACCGGGTAATCGCACTGGCTGACTCTAGTCAAAGGAAGAATATTTCGACTAACAATGTTCCCCATCTCTTATCAACGACAATGTCATTAATAATGCCGCACCTATTTCATTATAAGCTACAAAATCCCAACTCACCTATATTTTGAGACGACATCTCGAGCCCGCTCGAGTTGCGTTTCAGATGCAAAAACGTTGAGTGGATTGGTGAGATAAAGGAAATGACGGGCTCTTCCGACATAGGTGCTCTGGTCCCATCTGGGCTTGTCAATGTCTATTCTCGTTGCTCTGCCGTCCTTGAGGCTGACGGCTTCAGGTTTCGACATCGTCGCTCTTTTGATTTTCGCGGTTTTCTCGAAATAAGTGTATTCCACCTGTTTACGTTGTTCGCACCTTTCACTTCTCGTTTCCCTTCTTTATTTCTCTTTCGCCGCTTCACTCGGTTACTCTCAGTTCACGTCTTTCGCGGGGATTCTTTCCCCACTTCTTCGTCTTCTTCGTCGTCTGCTCTTCTGCCCCACCAGCGCGGACTTGTCTTCCGCGTTTACCTGCAACGCGGTTTCAAGTCGTTTGTAGGAGTGCGAGCCTCTTTAAACGTTGTTCGAAACTTCACATACCAAAAGTGTAATACTTAGCGTAAAACAATATTTAATACGGTATAAGAGCCACTTACGCGCTTGGCGAGGTCCAACACTCACTCACAACACACACCACACTGACCACTGACCAGCAGTAGCAGTAGCAGACCAGTCTCCAGAGTCCAGTGCTCTTTTTTCATTCGCGTTCTGCCCCTGGGTTTGTGCATATGCGTGCCTGCGCGCCAGCTACACACCGCACCCTTCTCCTCACATCATCTCTCAAATCGTGGAAGCCTTCACTATACTCTTGTGTGTACAGTTTCTTCCTCATACTTTCGTCTCTCTCGTTCGCGCGAGTCAACCAGTTATTTGGCTCTCACTGTCTCTCTCTCCTCTCTGCTCCCGTCTCTTTACATCGTGTGTATACGTATATGACTACCACAAAATCCTCGTCGCATCGATAACTCCGTTGCGCGCGCAACAAACGCCCACAAGGAGACTGAGCGCTTTCCAGATATACCACGAGATGGTGTGCTACCTTGAATAAGAGACAGTCGCACGAGAATCAGCGGCAAAGGTGTTTCCCGAACTCCCAACGTTTGATGTAAAATGTAGCCGGCGTTTAACTGCAATATTATCGTTGCGCTGAAACCTACCGTGGTTGTCAGCGGCGTAAGTCGATAAACAGGATCCGCCGCGGGCTGTCCGAACATATCCGAGATATATTCTCGTCTTGTTGCTATAACGAGTTAAGGTAAAATATTCAAAAATCGATACAGGTAGATGTTCTCCTTATTTCGTAATTTCCGAGAAAGAAAAAAAAAGAATATTATGAGAATGATAAGGAAATCCAGTCACGTATCCCAGTGATGTATTTCGCGATAATTAACCACATCCCGAGGATTTTGTAGCCGCGACGAGGATGCGCTTTCATTTATCGCTTATCGAGGACTGTAATTATCAATCCAGCAGTATCTATATTTTTCTTGTGATACGACGATGACCCGATTCCGTCTCGTGGAACAAGTCTTCGAATTCGTGTAACTGGTGACCACCTGAGTATATAATGATGAAATATGTCGTGTAGCCTAAAGGAATTCAGAGATAAGGTTATTAGGTACTATGTGACAGATACGTATCATTTTCAGTTCATTAAATTACTTTGTATCCTATTCTCTCATTGGCTCGTCTCTAGCCAGATGTTATGCAAGACTGCATAAAGCGAATTTTCAAAGTTTTTATTCTCAACGATTCGTTATTTGCATTTTTTAAATTTATGTACGAAATCTAGGGAAACGTATCACAAGAAATGTATTGTAACAAAATAAAAAATCCCCAAGATCCGAATAATCATCGTTCGTCAAGATTTTCCTGTTTACAATTTCTTTCATCCCCTTGAAGATAGAACGATGAGGATTTGTGTCTTGGTCCCTATAACATTGGTTTCTAGGTCAAGGAATATATCTATGTGCCACTGAATTGGATTAGCTCATCATAGGCTCAGAAAATAGGGTTTAATTATGAAACATACAAAAATTTTCATGCGATTATTATAAGAAAAAAGACCAGAATTAATTTAATCCATTGAAGGAAAAGGGAAGAATTCGACTTCAAGTTTCATTTAGTAGGAAAGATTTTGATCTGTATAAAAAAGTAATAAGTAAGTTGGACTTCTGCCAGGAGTTTTTTGTTGAATGACTTGCCTTCAAAATATAAATAACTCAATTAGTTTCTAAAAACAAGAGGCGGTTGCTTTGATTACAAAAATTATAATGTGATTAACCCGTTTACGTACGAGGGCCTTGAGCAAAAAACTGTCCCTGGGGCCGGCGGTTATGTAAAAAGCATGATTAAGACCCATACGATGTATAGACACCGGCCGCTGGAACAGGAAATCCCCTCCATACAGGATATGAACCCTGTACGTGGAGGGTTAACCGTTTCTGGTTCTCGAAATAGAGCAGGACGAAGTTCGAGTTCTTCATAAGAAGTTTTGTAAGAACATGTCTCGTCACTCGAGAATTGTAGCGATTTATATGTGAGATGCGTGAACAAGTATTAGCGCGAGGGTACGACGCGCACGCGAAGTGCCAAGAATGTTTACCTTTTGTATATATAAGCAACAAGAGAGTCTCAAGGCCTGTAGAGAAGATAGCTGAGTTTCACGGGTCGCGTAGAAAAGACAATAGGTTCAGGATGATTTTAGGCAATCCAAGATGGGGTCTGGGCAGTACAGGGTGGAGTCCATGATGGACAATGGGATCGTACTAAATTTCATTCTCCATCCTGGACTACTTAGACTCCAGCCTGAACTCAAAATTTTTACGCAAAGGAAGATATGACAATAGCGGACGATGCAGTATTATGTATGGTTTTACTGGAGCTGGGTTAGTTCAAGAGAAAGGATCATGAGGATCAATGCAGTACTGAGATACATGGTTGATGTTGGTCTATGCTTAGAGGAATTTTTCTATGGCCAACGCTGTGTTAAAGCGCGCAAGAGAAATTTGGTTAGCCGAAGGAAGATAATTATTAGATATCGGTGTGTCGCACTCCCGACTTGTATACTGTTCGCTCCATCGTCGCACGTTCGTTCTTCACTGTGGCGTTATGCACTAAGAAAACAAAAACTGTTGAATGCACTGCGTCGTTTATTTGACTCCTATATACTTGAATCCAAATAGCTTGGTAATTGAAGCAACTATACGTATGGTATAAATAACCATATATTTCGTTGAGTCAATTGTATAAGAATAATCTATTTGATCTAGTCGAGAGTAACTGAATGTATGTATTTGATATATATTTTCGAATCAATCAAATTACTTAATTAACCTACATATATACATGTGGAACTGTTTCCATAGATACAATTGTATTGATTAAAATTATGTCTTACTTAAACGGATTTAATTTTTCATTAGCAAAGGAAAAGTATTTTCTCAAGTGCGTTAAAGAATATAATTGAAAAGATCCAATATAGTTATATTCTTATGTGCAGTAAATAAAAAAATTCATTCACTTGGTCGCTCAAAAATGAATCAGGGATATGTTTCATTTGAAAATTCATTTAATTGAAACAATTGAATGGATTTCAATTGTTTATAAACTAGGGGATAAACTGAGTTCAAATAAATATCGTTTACATGGAAGTAAATATTGTCCATATTGAAACAAATATTGTTTTGATCCATCGATAAATTTAGTGAGTAGAATTGACGATATAATACGATATAATATGAATAAGTATTTCGTCCTACGTTTTTCATAGAACAGTTTCGAATACGCATGGCGTTCAAAAATCATATTTTAAATCATAGAATCAGTATGAATTTTTTCATATTTTTTAAAGACGGCCTTTTTGAAATTGGTCTTGGAGGATTTGAAAATTTTACTGGTGGTACAAAAATCTGAAAAAAATTCCGAGGCCTTTATGGGTCGGTATTAAGATCATATTTAAGAATGAATAAAATCGATGAGGGTGAGGGTCATGGCCTGCTGAATTGACATGGAATGCCCCATATATACATGAATACATATGGATATTTTTTGTAAATCACTTATTGGACGTCTCGAACTATTCTGTGTATTCTGATATTAAAATCACATACATAGCTTACATACCTTATATGACCAATCGCATTTCGAAAATATATATACTTGAAGTACTATAAAAATCTAAACCGACAGCAGTGGACGCGCGGTCGGTGTGTGGCTTCGGCGGTCCCCAGAGTTAATCAGCATTATTTGCAGCCATAACTTGGATGGGTGACCGCTTAGCCGGGCACTGTCTTGCACGTCAACTGCCGAGCGGGAGGTAGTTTTTCTGAGTTTCTAATATATCCTTATACAATAGAAGCTCAGTAAACATAAAGCCTTCTGTATCGGCCAGGTTTGCCGCACTTTTCCTGTGCCCTCGTGCAAATGCGATACAGTAGTGCATTAGGATGAGTGGCTGCGGACAACACTCTAGAGGGGTCTCAATGAAGGAACTGGGAAAGGGGGGAATCTATGAAATGCTGGGGAAAAGAGGCGGAGCGGCAAAAACGTAGAAGCCTGAACATCGCATACGGAGAGAAACCAATAAAAATAATACTATAAACATCTAGGTAATTATTCTAAATATCGTAAGGGTTCAGGAAAAACACTGCGTTGACAGAGAAATCTTCATAACTGGACTACTGGTTCTAGTGAACTATGATGTTTATACGGGCAAAAATGTCTTGCACGGACAGGTAACTTTTTGCTGAACTATCATTTTTTGCTAGGTCAGCAAATATGTTTCCTGGATTGACAAATAATTTACTTGTTTCTTTCGAAACAAAAGTGTTCCTTTGAGATGTAATGCAATGTCATTGGGGTCAACTCTTTCATATTCTTACGCTGGATTTGCTAGGTCACGGGACAAAGAAATTGTGTAAAAGGCTACATGTTCTCTCTCATAAGAATGAGACTTGTTCTGTGGTTTGTTGACATTGGAGACGCTTTGGCTAACGAGAAAAGGATTATCCGATGCACAACGAGGTTAACATGAGTGGCAATTATAATTTTAATATCATTAATCATCAAAATTGTAATGAATTCTACTACTCCTAGTGCCACTAGGTCTACTAATTCAGCAAAGCACAATTTCTCTCTAAAATGAATCGAACTATTCTTCATAAATCTGCTGATACTTACTGAAAAGTATTAAGGCGACTTAAGTACAAAAAAAAATGATCAATAAATCAGCTATCCTATTACCGCTCCACTAGCAATAGAAAAAATATATCGATCATGTATGGCTAGTTTTTTTTTTAAAATAAGTAAATTGAATAACTAGAATGCTTCGATGAGGTATAATTTGCTACGTATACTTGTAGCAGGCACGTAATATCGGTTACTCTGCACAAGATTGATGATAACACGATATTCATGATGATTTATAATTGTGGGTTGCATATAGTCTCGTAGAAAATTGCATCCCTATCACACCCTTATATGTATACTTATATAACTACATTCTCGATCGGCTCTATGGGCCTAAAACACGCAAAAAGTTCATGGTTCTGAACTGTTGAAACAATTCTGATGTGTAAATTAATTCGAGAGGGTCTAAAAATGAAAATGTCTGGTCTTGTTTCCGAACTTATCCAATCGAATATGAGCGAAGATTTGTTTTCCCTCATCTTGAATCTTCAGGTCAGGATGTCATCACGAATCTGTTAATGTGCTGTAGCGGTTTCATCCGGACTTGATACAATAGCTGTCAATTTTAACTAGAGTTATTTCTAGGATATCGAACAGAACATTATCGCTACACGAAAATTTTTCCTATTTGTAAATCACTGTAAGGATAAAAATATGTCGTAAATTACTGACGTGATGATAATAAGACTAATAAAAATAATGATTCGTTCACAGAATATATTGCAGGCATTGTTATTATTTTTATTTAATACTTGGGATGAAGATGTAATATAACGCACCGAAAGAAATCTTAGTAAGGCTTTGTACTATATAATCGTAGCAGGTAGTATTCTAATAAGGTTTTTTCTTCGTATACCCTGAACGACACGAGTTCTCCTCCGAGTTCTACAGTCACATTTGTACTAAACATAGATTTTTGTCATAAACATAGTAATACTCGGAATAACATACATGCCTAAATAGAATTATTTTTTTCGTAATTTAAATATATCCGGGCCAATCTACCACGCTTTGAACAGGATGTGAACTTGATCTCTCCGATTTGGCTTGTAATTTTTTGTAGTCTTCGTTGGACCCTCAAATTCGCCAATTTTTTTTTCGATGGGAATTCTTTCATAAATACATGCTTAAAATAATATATCGAATGCTATAATTAAATAAAAAAATTAAAAAAAAACTCAAAAATACCTTGTTCAATATCAAAATTTTCTAGTTTATATCCAAAGTCGACAAAAGCTTTCATCTTATAGTTTTTGGGATTTTTAGTATTAAAAAAATCATTAAAAAAAACCGTTTAAGAAAATATATTTTTTTAAATGTGCATATTTCGAAAAAATCTGAAAACATTCTGAAAGATTCGGTTTTACATGAATAAACATTTAAGCAATCCCCTGAAGTGGATTAATTTTTTTTCTCTTCTTCAATAAATCCTTTGTTATCAACAAGCTTAAACACTATAACCAGAAAAATCTTGACCACTTTGGCAATGAGCTAGACGATTTCGATATTGAACAAAATATTTATTAGAATTCTTTTAGATTCTTAAATGATGGTGTTCGGAAATGTAATTTTGAAAATATATTTAAAATAATTGCCATTGAAAAAAGTCCGGTGCATTTGACGGTCCAACTAAGACTTTAATAAATTACGAGCCAAATCGGAGGCAGGGGACCGACTCTACACCTCCCAAGTCTACACAAAGATAGGTCTACACAAAAAGTCGACACAGAAAGACTGTACACGCAGACAGCTCGACACCGAAAACTCGGCACGAAAAACTCGACACCAAAAACTCTGCACGAAAAACTCGACACCGAAAAGTCAACACGAAAAACTCGACACGCCGAAAAGTCGGCACAAAAAACTCGACACCGAAAACTCAGCACGAAAAACTCAACACCGAAAAGTCGACACTTCGATCGATTTGGGGGAATTTTAAGGCCCTATCCGATGTGAAATTTTCCGTTAATTACAATTTTTATTTTATTCGATGCGTAAAAGGTGGTTTTATTTCATTTTTAACCCACTATTTCGATGTATTTTTGCCAGCAGACAACGAATATGTTATGTTTTTAAAAATCGTGATATTTTTCACTGAAAACCCAGAAATACATTACTTTTTTCATTTGAAACAAAATATGATCTATTCAGATATCCCCTTGAACGATAGTATCATACTAGTGCGACAAAACTTTTTTTGACTTGTGCAGGAATCTCAAACTTTCTGCTCTTGTAGTGTAATATACTATTTCGCGCGAGTATCGTACCTATTTTTATTTCACGACGTGTGTAAACAAAGTTTCACACACGCTTCGCTTGCGCAATCGCGATTCGCCCACAGAGTGAAATAAAAATTGTAATTAACGGAAAATTTCACATCGGATAGGGCCTTAAAATTCCCCAAAATCGATCAAAGTGTCGACTTTTCGGTGTCAAGTTTTTCGCGCCGACTTTTCGGTGTCGAGTTTTTTGTGCCGACTTTTCGGCGTGTCGAGTTTTTCGTGTTGACTTTTCGGTGTCGAGTTTTTCGTGCAGAGTTTTTGGTGTCGAGTTTTTCGTGCCGAGTTTTCGGTGTCGAGCTGTCTGCGTGTACAGTCTTTCTGTGTCGACTTTTTGTGTAGACCTATCTTTGTGTAGACTTGGGAGGTGTAGAGTCGGTCCCCTGCCAAATCGGAGATGTCGAGATCAAATCCTGTTCGAAACGGGGTGGATAGTCCCATATATATTCAATCCTAATTTAAAAATGGAGCATACCCACACTGAGAGAAAAGCATATCGTTTATTTAACGATTTCATATGGTAAAACGAATATAGGAAGGCTTGCAATTTTTTATGGTTGAAGCGATGATAATATGGTTCAATAAACGATACTTGCAAGGTTATTGGAAACAAACGTTGACATCGTATATGCAACAAAACGGCATATTTGAAACTATTAGAATATTTTTTGAAACTATTATCATTTTAATGATAACTACTATAATTATATTTGCTATAACCATAAAATATAGACGTTCCTCCTGGGAATTATATTAGTGGTTCATCCAACTATTTTCTTATATTTGCTATAACCATAAAACATAGACATTTCTCCTGGGAATTATAGTTTATAGTTAGATTATCGTCAGTCCAACTATATTATTTTTTAAATTACCAGATTTTTCTCTGAATGCAAACAATATTTATTGCCGCGGTTTTGATAATTCTTCTTTAAGAGGCAGTGATACATCGCCTGAAATTTCTTAGTCCCATGTTAAACACCTATAGGTCTGTCTTTCTCGCACTATTTTTCTTTTAATTCTCGGAAAAAAAACGGCTGAATCGAATGAGGTAGATCTCAGAAGCTTATAGCCCAATTGTATGACACTCCCACTTACCGCCAAATACGGACCCTATCTGTAGTCCTGTTCAGGAGAAAACAGCTTCCGAAATTTCTGCGGGGGTAGAGAGGGAGGGGGGGTGTATTACTGCCTCTTTAGAATAATATGGAAATCATTACATTGTATTTACTCAGGCATTTTTATTTCTCGTTGGGCGATCCTTCACGCGATAACCAAGCACAAATATGCTGTATATTATTGTAATGTCTATTTTCTACATATATTAAACATGCATAGTTGTTCAGTTCGCGACAAAAAATATGAATTTCCTTATTACAGTTGTAATGGTCAGGCTATAATCTTACACTTTCATGTGCACTGCGGCTTCACGATCCTTTTGAGATTACAGTTTTAAATTATGAGGCCTGATTCGTCAAGTATTCTATGTGGTTTTGCAATAAACATACAAGAGAATCCGTTAATCAGTTACCTCTGTAGAAAAAAGAAAAATATTCAGCATTTGCGTACGAAGATGCTCATCACCATGATGGTTAACTGAATGAGTAACAGTATAAGGATCTACGGCCCACTTACAGCTTATCTGCACTGCCCAGTATGCTCCGCTAATGAAATGAGACCGAAAACGAAAGGTGCAACAAAAAACCTGAAAACTTGTCGACGCACGTCAAAGTCACGTTCGTGCACTTATTTAGATTCTCTTACGGGGAGGTTACCGTTCATAGGCTTAAAAGAGCGTAAACTTCGGATTTTTTTAAACCATAAAATGAGTAATTTTGAAAATAAGTTTCAACGTTTTATTCTTCTAGCTATGCAGGGCAAATTGTAATTTTATTTAAACATTTAAAAAAATGATGGCTCTAGTTTCCGTTATGTGGATCAAAAAAGGTGTGACAGTTATTAAATCATACAAAATTTGTCTCTATCATTTTTCAATTTCCAAAAAAATCCTGGATAACGAAATAGCAGCCGTGTGAAATTTAAAGAAACAGTTTGGAAAAAAATGCGTTTTTTACATCGGGAGCAGCAACCAAAACAGCATTAAAACCTATGACAGTGTCCAACATAATAATAAAAATCTTATTTTAAAGACCTCGTGAATCTCACCAAAAAACTATACAGTGATCTAGAAATATTAAACATTAGGCAAATATTCTGCCTCAGGGCATTCACGTACCGCATACGAAAGAAAGACAACAGTTACTTAAAACACAGAAAAAAACAACGCGAGCACAAACCCAAAAAAATATTAAACCGCCACACAGAAGAAAAGAAGCTACAAGAAGATGTTATGATTAAATAGCAGCAAAAATATGTAAGTAACTGCCGGAATCAACAAAAACAAAGCTCATCGTGAATAATATTAACAATACAAGCGGAGAATCAAAGGGAATGCAGAAACTTAACCAATGGATCGAAGATGAGGGCTAGAAGGTTATAAAAAGAATCGTGTTGTTTCGATAAATTTAAAAAAAATCAACGAAACAATTCTCGGTAATAATAAACTTGCAGGCTTATTGTGACATGGATATATAAATATGCATATAAAAATATTCATAATATTTATATTTTCTTGTTTTATATAATTTTGTTTTATTAATTTATATTTTAACCTTTTTATTAATTTTGTAAAAACCACACCTTACGAACACTCACGGGTACATTATAAAGCCAAGGGTGCATAATATTGTAAATGCGTGCCGTGTACATGATGGTTATTAATTGGTATGAATGGAGTGTAAAATTTAAAATCCATTCTCATGTCTCAGAGCCATAACCTCTCTGCAAATCGATTCACAGAAATCCAATTATTGATCAGTACTCGTCAAGTACTCGGTCAATTTTGGAGCGAAAACTGCGTATTATTTGTGTGATTATTTATTTATACCAAATTTATAATTTTCAATAATTATGCTTCCGGCAGTTGCGTTCTTCATCGACACCTATCGCAGGGTCAATTACAACCTGCGGTGATCATGGCTCTGTAAAGTGGATTAAGAAAACTTGTTTACGATGATCTAGTTCACCGTCGGTTTGACACAACCCCTAGTAATTAATTTTTCGTACCTTTTAATAATAAAATAATTATTTTACATCTTTTTTTTATTGCTGTTGGTCGGTAATTATCGAATCTTCTTTCCAACCACAAGCCAGTTATGGGTCACATTTCATTATTCATTATTCATCGAGTGTATGAAAAACATTTGATTAACAAAACCGTGCTCTAATTTTTCTACAATAATTGAAGGGATGTAAATTTGCGGCACGCCCCATGACACCAATACTTTTCGGTCTTCATTTTGAATTTACCGGTTTCTAGAACCTGCGCAACCTGATGAGAAAACAAACTCAACGTCAATTAATTACTACAAAGTCACTACTTGATCACTGCGATACCAATCGTGCTCGGTTGAAGTTATTGATGATTTGACGGAACTGAAGAGTGATCTTGACTTGAGGTACTGTCAGGATCGAACACGAGTGACTTATACATATATCTCGGAAAATTTTAACCCCAGGCAGACCCTCTGCGCTTACTTTCTGTTGAAACAATTCACTGCTCTTTTTCATTTCGTAGTGTAAAATGAATTTGCAAAAGTCATTTCACTTATCTGTACCCCGACATAAGATCCTAGGAAAATCAAGTACGTTTGCCGTTCAGAATGAGATTATATATATATATATATATCAACATTGAGAATGTTATAAATTATTTTTTGAAGTCAATCGGCCTTCCTTATCTCTCTCTAAAAAGATGGTGGGTCACGAGATATCTCAAAAATATCGAAGATTTGATATTTACATTGTTGCCTCTTTATTCGTGCTGTGATTGGTCGTTGCAGTCGTTAGATCGACTTGAACCGGTACCAAATCACACATTAAATTTTTTTGTTTATGTCAAAAGTGGAAATTGGCATAAAAAAGCTCGGGTGCGTCAGCGCCCGCGTAGGATAATCCTATATTAAAAAGTTCATGGGTGATAAATGCGGAATTCATTGTTAGCGATTTATTCATACTCTGATTCGTCGGTGGTGTCGTCAGACACACTGGGATCAGGACCAAGTTCATGCATTAAATTTCTTTGTTCATGTCAGATGTCAGAACTGACGTAAAGAGACTCGGACGCTTAAGCGCCCTTCTCGGCTAACCCTAATACTTTTTTTACAAAGGCCATGAGTAACAAAAAACATTTTCATCGTCTTATTCGCGCTGTGATTGGTTCCTGAAAAAGTCCGCAATAAACTCGGAAGTTTGGTGTCAAATCTGACATGAGAAGAAGGCGGTAGAGAGCCCATGACTTTTTAAAAGGTTATAAAAGCGCAGCAGCGCAGAAGAATTTTAGGCACCTGCGCTATCGCGTGTGATTAGCCTAGTTTATTATAATATTTTGCAATACGGGAAACCCAAACCTGGCAAAATTTAAAGTTTTTTAATATGTCTTATCGTATGGCCAGACATATTTTGGAGTTTTAAGTTCTAAGCATTAAAATTGCAAACTGTAAAAAAGTTCCTTTTTCGACGGAAATGAAGCAACTTTAATCATGTGTCTTCAATCAGAGTATACAATGTTATAATGTTACAAGGGAGAGATGTGTGTGATCTTTTACAGAAGGTGAATTTTCGGGTCAAATTATCCAACGTGAAAACCCGGACCCCCCCTCCTGCCCCCTACGTAGCATACCATAAGTAGAAAAAAGAACGACAAAATGAGTATACTAAATTCATGCCCAAAGGTCAGTCTTATGCACGATTAAAAATGACTTAATACGAAGAAAAGAAATTTGCGGCATGCAAATTATGTGAATTATAACTTCGATCTTCCCATGATTTATCGAGATACTCACATAATTTCTTCGTACGTTACTTATCACTTATTGACTCACTTCCAAGATTCGTTTTATTAGCGATAGTCGCGCGATATTGAGCGGTCAACCACTTATATGATTACCGTCCAACAAGTACAACGTAGAAAACCAGGTAAATAAAAATACACAATTCAAGATATACGGCCTGAATACTAGTTAGTTACCCACCTGTATAGATAGGATGGCGCTGTATCGAGAGCAGTCAAGCTTAGTTGTATTATTGGTTAATAATATCGGCCACGTTTAAACAGCCTGTACAAAGTGGGTCAATTTAAAAAACATCGCAGCTCGTCGCCAGGTTACTTATGAAGTTAGTTGCATCGACTTCCATGTCGTCTGCGAATCCATCTCAGCCCCTGAAGGCATCAAAGGCGACTCACTTCTTGTGACAATTTTACACCCAGGAATCCGACGATGTTGCTATTCGGCCGTAAGCTTGCTCATTCTGCAGTCGCAGCCGCGCGTCACTCTACTTCTATTTTTCCAAAGAGATTTCACGGTCTCTCCATTACTTCTTGAGTTATCTTTTTTTTTGTATCGTTGTAATTGTGTGTCTTAAGGGGTCGTCAACGGGTGGCCGCATAAGTACAGTCAAGGACTTGAGTACTTCCTCTTCCACCTGTGTGTGACACAATGAAAATGCACGGAGATATGCTCGGTGAATAATTTTTATTTGTTATAGCTTGTGTGCTCAAAGCAGTGAGCATGAACAGCGTATATAGAACTAGTGGTGACAAATGCGAGTGAAATATAGTCTCTCATTCTTTCTCAGCTCGTTTACCCTCGTGAGAAAAAAAACAGTGATATGAGATTTTATGTTGCAAGTTATTACTTCCTGGAACGGAGAATAATACATTTCTCTTCACCGTAAATTAGCTCTCGGGTTTCATGTATTGCAACGTGGTTGAAGGCTTCATCAATCACACTTGAATTAGGTTGAAGGTGCGATGAGGGTCACTTCGTCAATATCACATTTTACAGTTATCGGAAATTTGTTTATCTTTTATTTATCTATGTCATAGTTTTCCTCGCCTCCATAAGAATTTATTCTGTGGTTCAACGTTATGACATGGATAGGAGAATGTATGTTAAACTGTTCGAATACGGGCACAGGAAGTCAGAAAAATATTTTTTGTAGAAATAGGACAATATTTTACATTTGCAGTCATTTTCTTTTTACAAGCTTAAGATATTGGCGTAATGTAGGTAAATGCTTAATTCAAACCCAAACAGCATCTAGTATTTGTAATACAAAAAAAAAACATGCTTGCAAATTACTGCTGTTTACACGAATTTTTCAAATTTATGGACAAATGTTTGCGGGCATCAGAGGCTTCTGAACGGGATGCTAGTAACAAAAACATAACCATCCATGCTAAATCGTTCGACTTTGGTTTATTTATTTGCCGTTAATAGTCGATAAAATTGGTTGCAGTTTGAAACGTAGACGGTAAATGTCCTTCGTACATTGAACTGGTCCATGAGATAGTTCTGATGATGACGCCTTAGGAGCGTTACATTCACACCTGATATAACGCTGATATAACACGAAAAAAAAGTACATATTTGATGATGTACCGACAGTGAATCTTTTTTGGTAAGACAATAAATAATTTTGCCCGAATGGCAAGTTATTTTTAATTTCAGGATACATATTTGTTCACCCAGGAGGAAATTTTTTTTTTTTTCCAACAAAGAAAGGGGAATAGTTGTCGATATATAAGCTGGTCCAGCAAAACGTTTTACCCCATGAAATTTTTACTCAGCCCTATTTTTGTAGTAGAGTAAATTGCAGAAACACCAAAGTCTTATAAAAGGCTAAGCAATCGCCGATTCAAGTATTTGCCGGGAATGAGATTCGAGGTTGCTTGTCTTGGATGTTGCAGTTGAGCGATAATATAGTGTCAATTGTAAAAAGATCTGACGGCGCGTGTCGCTCCGATTCAAGTTAATCAGACATTCTCCTTTTTGTAGTAGAGAAGACGATACCTGCAAGCCGGAAGACCGAGCGCAAGTAAGGCAGTGACTACTATACATCGTATATGCAGGGAACAGGGGTACAAATTAACCGGTCCCGGTAAGGAGGCTGCGGGTCTCACCCAGTGTGGCATGCACACTTTTAGCGCTCTTTGCACTCACGCTTACACTGCGCTCGTCTGCGCATCCTAGCGTATTATATGTGAATATAGGTATAGAGGCTTGCGCTAGGCTACCGAAGCCGCATTCAGCCTTCGGAAAAAATAATCGCGCATCGTCAACTTATTGATATGCCAAGTAGTCTTTCTAGCGGCAACTACCGTGCAGCAGAGCCATTCATTGAATGATATATAATCTTGCATAAAAAACTGCACTTCATACGGCGTTCTTATTGTTTTTGTGTGATTTGATTGCCTCTTTTATGTTACGCGGTATTATTTGTCTTACATTTTTTCCGGTTTACCTTCGAGTGAGAGTGAGAACTCCTGTGCTACGTTGTTTAAAAAAGGCGCTTGAGCATAATTTAAGGGGTCTACCCTAATTAGACGGGCAAAAAAGGCTATTTTCACGAATTTTTTTTTTTACCGGTAAAAATTATAAATATGGATATGAAAAGTGTTAAGCGTAAAAAATACATTATCAAAATACACAAAAAACAATTTTTTGTATTAACTTTACTCAGTTTTCGTACAGGAAAATGGGGGAGAAGACAGGTTCAAAAAAAAGGTGGCTGTTGATAAAATCTCTTGAATGGATGATTTGAAAAAAAAAAATGGTTTTGGATTCAGTAGGTAAACGGCTATAGCGCATATCATACGATTTTTTAGTTAAAAAAATACGGTGAAATGGCGGCCATTTTTCCAAGAACTAAGGAAAAGCACGTTTATATTCATCGTTTCTTGTAACAAAAAAAAAAGTTACACTCAAAACCTCAAAATTCGTATGATATGCGCTTGGCTATGGTTTTAAAGAACATGTGGTAACATTTTGGTAAGGTTCGGTTGAATAGTTTCGGAGATTTTATCACCAAGCCGTCCAACAACGTCATTTTGAGAAAATTGGGTTCAAAGTTTGCGGCGCGTATATTAGCGCGCTCAGGTAGCTAAGAAAACGTCGCTCAAAAGTACACTTAGACTGCTCGGATCTTTATAAAATTTCAGTATGATACTTTTAAATATGTATACGTTCGAAAAATGCAATTGAAAAAAATCGATTTTTTCACAATTCTAATTAAGATAGCAAGACTATACGGTGGTAGACACGATTCTATTCTTCAGAAATTGTTTTTTTTTTCTATAGTCTTAATTTTGGAGCCCAATTAGAATTTAAAAAAACTTTACCTAATCTCGATAGCTGTATCAACGATGCCGACAAAATTGGGCATTGTATCTCATCAGTTCATCAGTGCTATGAAGTTTTTTATCTGATTTACTAGTAATAACATTTTCTATCGTTATATTTTAAGCGATTTATACTGCGAAAAAAAAATTCCATGTCCGTAGGCTGATAAAATTTATAAGCTTAGTACTTTAAACTGTCGTTCAAGAACACGGCACTGTGGATTTCCTATTGTTTTGTAAAATCCATGTACCTAACTGTAAATTTAAGCAATATTTATTTTACATTTTCAAATCTTGTCACGAAATTGCTTAAAATCATTGCAGGTATTTGAAAATTGTTGCAATGACATAAATCTAATAGGGAGGTTTTTTAAGTTTACGTACTCGTTATAACTTATGTTTCAGTGATTCGTCTTTAAAAAGTATAACACGCCTCTGATTAAAATGTATTTCATGCTGGTAATTGAAAATGACAAAATATCTGCAATTTGCAAACACATGATTGGAAATTCCAACACTAGTATTGACAAAGTCTTTTTGTGTATTCAAGTTTTGATATTTTAGAAATATTAGATAACGGTAAAGTTCACAAATTCTCTTCAGTGTAGTCATAAATAAATGACAAGTTTTTCGTTATTTTTGCAAATAACTTAAGCTTTACACACAAAGTGTTTGGAAATTTTAATACTATTAGTGAAACGTATGAACACAATTTTTTATATTAGTGTTCTGTTTCTCGGAAAAAAACTGCAGCACATTTATATTCGAAGAGTGACATTCACAGACTGTAATAGTATATTACGATATGAGCGCGATGAAACTTTTTCTGAGGAGCGTTTAACACAAGCGTTTTATCCCGAATCACCGTTTTCCAACATAACTTTCGATTACAAAATAAGCTTGATAAATCCAAACTTTTCTGTCCATGTACAATATTTAAAAATATTCGGTCCGTGGATATAAAATTTTACGTAAAAATTTTCCTGACAATCTTATGGCATTGGAATTATTATCAGGTGTCGTCATTTACAATTTTTAATACATTTGTGCTTGAAATTAAAAAAACGGTAATTGCATTAAAACTTTTATTACATGAACCAAGCAGATTCTTTTATAGTGCACTTGATAATCAATAAAGTATGTGGTAAAGCGAACTCAGCTTTTCTTGGTAGTTTTTTCAACCAAGTTGTCAGTTGTACCAATCGAGTTTTTTTGTCCGTGCAGAAAAGCTACTTTCCAGCGCCAAATATAATAAATCTAGCTTGTATAGTGTTATTCTAGGAAAGACGATTATCTGAGTTTCTTAGTGTTTGATTTGCCGCTGCAGGTTGACGGAGCGCGAGACTGAAAGCTTGCCTCATTCCTGCGCGTTCTTAACTACTTAGAGGTCAACGGATGTGTTGGATAAAAATGATGCGACGACAAAAAAAAATTGGTTTTCCGTATATAATCCATAATAAAAAGGAAAATATGCGCTATTGTACTCATTCGTCAGTCTATATTTGTTCAAAATAACGCTCTATATGCGTTTGGTTAAAAAATCCAACTCTGGCTGCATATTTACTCGGGTAAAAAACTTAGATATAACTATATATGAAAAATGGCCCTATATAATTATATAATATACACATCAACATCATACAAATCTATTAAAACAAAAAGTAATACAATTGAAACCATTCCATATACATTCTTGTGTATATGAAATGATAAAAATTTCTTTTGATAGAGAAAATGAATTATACTCTCTAATTAAACGGTTGAAAGTATAAATAAATAGAATTATGATTCATTCAAAAATGCAAGTGACAGTAAAACATATTTTGCCTATAATAGAATCTGCTAGGCTGAAGCACTTTGGTCAATGGCCGATTCGCAATATATGTTTATATAAATATTGTATGTAATCATATATGAGTATATATATATATTATATATGATTTTTATATATAATTTTTTTTACCCGGGTAGCTTGTGATTATCTGCGAAATCAAATTTTGATTTTACTAAACATTTATTTCATATCCTGTTTCTTGCAGATTAAGTTGTACTGTTCGGTCGCGTTTTCCAGTGTATTCCTATAAATTGCTTCCGATTATGCGTTGACTACAAATGGTTATATCTGACATCGATATAATCTAGTCAATCAGACTAACTTTCATAAGCACAGTTAGCGTTTTTCGAATGTAATTTCATGGAATTTTCATAAAATTTCTCAAATAACGTTCTTGAAAAGCTGTTTTTTCTGTGATCAGTGTCCGAATGTTCTGCGTTACAATACCCAATTAATGAATAAAAATTGCAAGCATAAGCACGGTTGATAGTTAGTGACAGCATAACTTCAATCAATCGGAATGCTCGGGACCGAAAAATTCCCGGATTACCGAAATCTCCGTGAAGCCGATTGAAATAGCAAAAGAGCAATAAAAAAAAAGTAAATACATCAAAAGTGGTTAACGATATAACTTTATTTTGGCTGGGTTACAATGAGATTTGGTACATGTTACACTCAATTGTTGGATAGTATAAGCTAGTATATAATGATTATAATGTTGTTTTCATTAACGTTAAGTCAACTAGGCTGTTTTTTTTAAGTGATCAGTGACTTAAAAAAAACCTCGAAAGATGTTTGGTCAACCCGTTTTCTGGATAATCAGAGTTCTACTGTGTTTGAACAAAGTTTATGCGTTTATTTGATCAATATTTATAGTTGATAATGAATCCTACTCTTGTGAACGTCGATTCCATATATTCTCACCTGAATAAAATGTGAAACTGATGGGATACGACTGATTGAGGAATAACCAGATCACATTTTTTCCGAATCAACTTATACTCATAGTGTCGCAGTGGTATATCTATGTAGAAGCATATTTCCAGTGGTTTCACGCAGGAGTCTGCGAACTCGACGAAGACCTGGATGACGATAGGACGTTGTCGTCGCTTCTCTTCGACTGCTCCTAGCATGTGTTGGGATCTCTATGCACTGGCAGATGCAACTGTTGTTGAGAGGAGCGCAGCGTGCAATCACCGCACTGTTGGAGGATGAATCTAAGCCGCGTGGACCGTTACCCCCACCGACCTATATGTTTCTCGTATATATGGACAAGCCTTGCTCTAACCATCACCAGTGAGCTTGAGCACTTGTTATAATATTAGTCCCACGATTCCTTCATCCTCTCACGTACGCACGTGCTCGACGTGCTTCTCCTTTGGTGTTTCTAATTACATATTTTATTCAAGACAGTTCAACGTATCTGACCTGTCATACAGACTGACATATATTTATACTTGCCCATCGGCGATTTGACGTCATCCTTGTCTCTTGATGTGATTTGGAAGATTGATTTCGATCTAGAAATACTAAAGACAATTTAATAATGTTTCGTCGGTTAAGTCGTTGAGAATATTGTGTAGGTCTGATTGAACGAGATTTGCAAACTTGCTGAATGCCGGTTAAAGTGGTTACAAAACACTAGAAAATGCCGTGCCGAGCCTCCAAAGAAGTGCGGGAAAGGTCGCGGTATCCAGGATACCGAGGTGTCAGCGGAGTGCGTGGGTCCCTACTATCCAGGATTGTTAAGTGCGCTATTCTCGTGTTTTTGTGCTCAAGACGTTCGACTTCTCAGATACTCGAGGAATCGTCGACCAATGATTTTGTTAACAGATGTCGAAGGGATTGCGCCGTCAAAAGGGACGTCGTTGTATGCGGCAAGTACAGAGTTGTGCGGTGGCTCAATGAAGTTGTGAGACAAAAGGTAGGTATGTTACCGACAATCGCTTAATGTCCGAGTAGAAAAAATAAATGATCGCAGTTAATCAGCGGTTACGATTCCATACTTATGACTTGCTTATCTGTGAACTTGAGATTGCGCATGTGCTACCTGACATTGACGACAGTATCGACGATTATTATGTGGACTCATGGTTGCTTTGTTAAAAATTCATGGTCGACTTCTCATCGATAATAGAAAATCGAACCGCTTAGCGCAAGCGTTGGAAACAATTTTAAGACAAATGATCAGAGGAGAGAAATCCAGAGTGAACTACAAGTGAAATAAAATTAACACAAATCAATCACGAATATTGGATTATGTCAGTGGATCAACTCCCTGTGTTTATAACCGCTGATTAATTAAAAATAGGATCCTTTGAATGATATTTAATATCGCACGCATGTAAGACCTGAATAGCAACGCGGCCTTTTTGCTGATATTTAAACTATTTGACAAGGTCCTGAATATGTTAAAAAATTCTTGATAACAATGATAGGACGTACAGCGTTATAAAATGTAATAGATGGTAAAGGGGGTGATTTTATTCGACCGCCTTTTTTATTGTTGTTATAACAACTCAAAAAGTTAAAGTTATTGCGAGGCCTGCGATACTTTAGGGCTTACATATAAATATGTTATCTATTCCTAAACGATTTTCAAGAATCCGTTTTGATATTCATCATTCTGTTTCGAAATATCATTTACTTATTTCTGAATATAATTCTTGCGGTAGGCATTTGGATGAGCGAAGTAAATGTTCAACATTTACAACACCAATCGCGTTACTCGCATTTACATAACTTATTGCAGCATCGGTTTCGACTAAACTATGTAGAAAGTAACTGTCAATTTCAAAGTTATGTTACTATTGTGTTCTACAAAAAAAAAAAAAAATATCACTTAGTATAAAAATATTACTCAAGTGTTTTTATTTTTCAAATAATTTTTTCTGTATGGCTTTGAGAGGTTTGAAAACGCACATGTGTTTTGGTTAATTATTAATTGACGGATCTTTTAATTACAGGAAATCAGTTATGGGCCATTCAAGGTCATTAGGATAGCATCGATGACCTCTGAATCGGTGATCCCGGAACTCCCGTTGCCCCGCGACCTTAAGTTTGGTGTGGGTGAGACGCTGAAGTTCGTGAGAGACGTCGCCGAAGACCTAGTGACCCAACGTGCGCTCGTGTACACTTACGATCAACCTGCAGGCGCCAGAGCGCTAGCCTCGGGACCCATGATCTTGGACGAGGACGAGATGGTAGAAATGCAGAGAGGGCAGCTAGGTTTGTATAATACTTAGCAAATAGCAAAACTCCCAAGCCTCACAAGTATTTACTCAACAAAAACCAACGTTTTTCTTCGATAAATGACTTCGGGGCATTATTAACTTTCCGTTTTGTTTTTCCATCGCTTACCTGCTTCACGTTTTTCCGTCTTTGTCCCTCTTTTTTTTTCCTTTCCATTCTAATATTTAAAGACTGCTCCAAGCACCAACAAGCAGAGGGTCGATTTATCAGATTTTAATAAAGTTTAGTTGAAATAAGAAAATTTTCTCCTGTGTTCGGGAGCCCATTGGTATTTGAAAAAAATGGGGATATCGTTTATTTAGTTCCAATTCTGATGTACACACGTAAAGATTTTTTTATCCCTCCACCTAGCATTCTCCGCTTATTCACTATTCACTTCGCACCTTACTAAGATCGCCTAACTTCCAATGCGACCGCAACCAACTCAGTTAAACTGTACCGCGTTTCCCATGGATAAATGGGAACTGCGGAAAACCCGTATTGGAATGAGAAGGCCGTATATTCTTCTAAATTCCCGGCGTATGCACGAAAGTAACTTACTCAAGTATATAAACCGCGGCCCTACAAAAAACTGACCTCCCGCTCACTGGTTGATGGGCTAGCCGACGCACGGGTAAGCGGTCACGCATCAAAGTTATGGCCGCAAACAATGCTGCTTAACTCAGAGGATCGCTACAGCCGTACATCAACCGCACAACCAGCGGTGTCGGTTAAAATGAGTATATATTTTCATGTAAATATATATTGCATTTGCGCGTAGTGCTACTACTGGCTGAAGTGTGTACACTAACGGTGTTTTTGATTCAAGTATCACAACTATTTGATCTGGAGCAATATGAAATTGGATTATTGAATTCGAATGTCGTTTATTTGGCGCCTAAATCAAGTGGCTCGACTTCTTACAACCGAAGTCATTCAGTGGTAACGCTGGTAGCTAAAATAAGAATGTTTTTCGGGAAAATAAATAGGATTCTTATATACTGGGTTTTTTCTAATGTTAGTTGAAAGTAATAAATTATTTCTCGGGGTGCACGAATACATCACATTTGCACTAGGTGACAAGGAGACAGCAAAAAATCTGTCCGATTGTTAAAAATGTTGGTAATATTAATAAGCAATTTTAGGTAGCTTTAATGCACAGCATATTATATGTATGAGATATGTGATAAGTAATAGAAAAAATAATTGTATTTTAACTGTGATTAAAAAATTTCCGTTTAATATATAAGTAAAGCCCAGCTTGTGACAGCTTAAGAGAATCCTCTCACTTTGCGCATTTAAAACAAGTTTAAAACAAGTACTGCCCCGAGTCCCGATCGGGACCTCGTGTGATATCAGGCATGCACGATGACATTTCTACTCGGGGCGGTCTGTGATCCCACTATTTCCAAATTAGCTCTTGGCTGTTCCTAGAATGGTGAAGGAAGCTGCCTATGCGAAAACAGTCATGTCAGGAACCGCGCTAGGGTCAGGATCAAGGCTGTTCACATTTGTTCAATATTACTACGATTTATTATGTTCAATCATATTTATATCATATTTGTACATAGAAATTTATATATCGGCTTATGCATCCGGGCTTATTCCTAAGGAATGCATTAATTTTTATACTGAATTTTTATATATTCTACGGTAAGCTATTTCAATCTATTTTTTTGCTCCATGAATACCAAATTTTTTAAAAAATCGCTCGCGTTGCCCGCAAACAAGTACGCTATCTCCCAACTAAAAATACCATTTTCGATAATCACATATCACGTTTCTTGATTATTACAGTGAAGCTTTCGAAGCACTGAATAAGCATTATCTTAACTCTTCGCCCCAGAAAGTTCGGAATTCTTTCACACGTCAAGAATTTTTATCGTTTTTACACGTAATATCAACATCTGAACGAATTATATAGTCTTTCTGTTTGGTCATCTACCTCAGCAGATTTTTTCCTCTCAACAGCGCATTATATTTACGTTTTACTTTTTATATACTGAACATAATTGGATTCCTTTCACCAGTACTTACACCTGAGAATGGTATTAAGATAACGATGCTTGACTCTGTAGAATATCCACGAGTCATCCGAGGAATTTAACAATTCGTGCAACAATAAAGACCTAGTAGGTTAGCGAACGCACCAGTTTCCGGGTCAGTAAGACTCGTCACTAGAATGCTCCTCCCTCAGTAATATAGTGCTACACATAATGTATATATAAATGCCACAGCACAAAAAATAAACCTCGTATTATTGTTTTTATTAACAGCAGATTGGCGTCTATTCAAGAAAAAGAAGAATTTAATATTGCCGATACTCATACTACTGAATCTCGTCAAGATTAAGTTGCTTATTCTTCCTATCCTTCTTGGCGTTCACTTCATCAAGAAACTCATCGTGATCGGTGGATTCTTCGTCCCATCGATTCTCAAACACCTCAAGATTTGTAAGGTTCCAAATCACATGCCAAGTTATCCTTTCCACGCTTGGGGAACCGCAGATGAAGCTCCAGTTGACTATCCATCAGGTACAGTTAATCAGTCCTTATAATTAATGTTGAGAGAGATTATCGTCACATCATTTGAGAATTGACGGCAAGGTCGAAGGTTGAGTGAAGAGGGATTCGTTTATGAATATTTCACTTGTTTAACTAGTATTATTATACGAAATAATATATACTAACGATGATTTGGATCACCTTTAATGTATTGCTCGGTCTTATAATTTACACACTTTATTAATAGAATTGTAAGCCAAAAATAGCGGAATACTCATTAGTTTTTGATGAGTGTGTTTTCATGCATGAGTTTTTGTTTCATCTAAAAATTTGTAAACTCACAATTATCTTACTTTTTCATAAGCACTGTTGAAATCTGTGAGATTTCCTCAATTCTAACGGTACCTTGAATTGCTTAATTTATGCCTAAAGGATTTATCTCTCGCACAACTGTGAATTATTCAATATCTGTGTCTTTTGTACACGTGTATGTTATACACACGACAGCAAAAAATGTTGACCTAAAATAACCAGATGTTTTTTATATAACATCAAGCAAACAAGGACAATATGAATTAATGAATTTCACCGATTTTGACCTCAATCTTATCGCCCTTAAGGCATAGATTACGTTTTATTCAATGTTTTGCAGGATATGGTCAAGATGATCCCGGATGGGCGCATCGGAAAGATGTTCAATTAGGACTGGGCTATGGCGGTTCATCATATCATGGTTATGGACCCTATTCGGGGTACTATGGTAACAGACAAAAGCGGTGATGAGACCACTCGTAGACCGGAATCGTTGAACGTAACAACAATGACGATTCCGAAAAACAATTTTTTCTGTGACCAGTATCCAAATGTCCCGTGTTACAATTATCGTATTGTTGAAAATTATGTGAGAACAGAGTTATTTATTTATTCAATGTTCATGCGGATGTGTGCGTTATATATAGTTCTATTATTCATCCTACTTTTTTTGTCCGTCGATTCCATACATTATCTGGAAGATAATATATGAAATCTGAAAAAAAAAAAATGGAACTGATGAAATACGACTGGGATTATTTTAGAATCAATAATTCCTCTTGTTATTCTCAAATGTGGGATCTATCTAAGCCTTGACTTAGTACGTGGGTAACGCTAACTTTGAAGTGGGATCAAAGCTAGAAGATTCGATTAAGTTCAGGCTACAGTTGGTTTAGCTTTAATTAGAACAGTGCCTTTGTATTGTACTTAAACTAGTGACGTATAATTATATATTCACAAGAAAAACATGAAAAAAAGTATGTCAACAAAATAAGTATCAGAACACTTGTAAACATGAGTACGAAAATTTACTACCATTTTCAGCAGACCTATATTTGGATTTAATGTGTTTCTACGAAATTCTTCATTATGAAATGATGTAATGTGACACTAATTATAATTGACCTTTATTAGTGTTTCTACCAAGGTAAATTATTATGGAGTGGTGGCGTATTTTGTTGCTTTGGCAGCGAAAAATGTCAGGTACAGCAAACGATTTGCTATCACTCTGCCAGTATTTTCTCATCAACTTAAATAAACCGAACGAAACACGATAGTCGGAATTTATGTATGCTTAATTACTATAAAAAGCGGAAAGAAGTTGATTTATAGGTTACGACGCTATGTACGCCGTTACTACATGGACCGTTTGAAAATTATCTGAGCCTCGATCACGTTGTATAAACTCTCCCTCACTCAACAAGTTTTCGTTGACCGAGTCGAGAGCAGTCGCTAATTGATTCGAATATGAACGCAAAGACGGGAACTCAGTTTAGAACACTATGAGGCAACGACCTCCTTTTATACATGGAGAGTTGCAATGGGTGTCCCAGAATAGTAGTAAACATCAATCGGACCATGTACTATAATTTTGGGTAGACCTATGTTTGAGCCTGATTTATTTCTGCGGAATCCTTGATTATGAAATTATATACGTAACACTAATTATTGGCATTCATTCATATTTCTACCACGAAAAATAATTATGTAGAGGCGGCATATTTGTTGCTGTGACAACGAAACATTTTTTGGTGCAGCAAACGATTTTCTATCATTCTCCTATATATTTTTCTGTGTGTTGCCTGAATTGAAAGAAAAAAACAATTGAAGACAAGCCAAATAAGCTGAATGAAACACGTTAGTTGCAATGTATGTATGATTAATTACTAGAAAATGCGGAAAGACAGTGAGTTATAGCTTACGACGCTACTACATGGACCGTTTGGAAAATATCTAAGTCTCAATCGCGTTGTAACACTCTCCCTCACTCGACAGGTTTTCGTTGACCGAGTCGAGAGAAGTCGCTTATTGATTCGAATTTAAACGCAATGACGGGAATTCACTTCATGACACTATGAGGAAATGACCTCCTTCCATACGTGGAGGGTTCGAATGGGTGTCCCTCCTCAAGGTCGACCAGGTGCGCTGGAGAACGTAGCTTCAAGTCCATTGGCCCCGCAGCCCAACTGACCCACTGACAGATTTGGATGGGCGCCAGCTTGGTCGTTCTTGAGTGCGTGAATGTACGCACGTTGTATCGACTATCGCGAGCCGTCCACTCGAGCAATGTGTCGCATCGTGTGTATGCTCACGTATATTCTGCGTTCCTCTGTCAAAGCTTGTGGGCCTGGGCGCGCTCGCTGGATCGAGTCACTGGCGTTGCGGTGTCCGGCGTTTCGAACGAGACCAGGAGGACAGCCAACTCGTGGGTGGTTCATGAAAAATATAATAATAAAACACCCATAATTGGAGGGCATTACTATGTAAAATAATTTTTTATCGATATCCGAAAGGAACACATTTATCAAAAGTTATCAGTCTGTAATGAAATAAAATTACAATATTCAATCAACTGTGTCCAGTTGATCTGTGTCCAGTGTCCAAAATTGAATTCGTTGAATGCAAATGTTGGCACTTATAACGTTACCATCAACTCTTCAACTGAAAACGCAATATTCCTGCTACAATAGAGGAACACTTATTTTTAAGAACATCTTTTCAAAATGAAGATACGGAGTTGTTCTGTAAATATGACAAGAGATGGAATACATTCAGTTATTTTATTTCATATAGGAGAATGTATTGCTACGCAAAAATTGAAATAGCATCTTTTTTCCTAATACCTTTTTCATAGTTTTTTCTTGAGTTTGTAATATATTAAACTTCAATGAGAAAAATGTTGACTGTCAAAAGGTTACTGTATGTGCAAGATAATTCTACTAGAAGAAGAACTTGTATTCTTATATGAGTCTGTTGATTATCACCGGCGCCTTGCAAAATGTTTTGCATGTTGTAGCAGAGTATTTGCCGGCATATCGTTTATTTGATAGAGCAGATTATAATAAAGATCACAATAAATTTATGTATAATTCCTCGAAAACAATCCTATAACTTAGTTCCTTTGCTTCATAATAAAAACGGGAATAAAATAATAACCTGATATATCTTCCGTATATGGTGAATCTGTTATGCATAGGATAAACATACTTTGTAACACATTGTTGCGCTTCAAACAAAGAGACTGTAATTTCGTTTTTATTTTACTGTGCATTTATATTCTTCCGCTTGACGTTCACTCGTGTAGACTACGTTTCTCGGTCTCTTAGTCTCGTTCTCGTTCACCAACGACCCTTCTTGAGCAACTCCCCAACCGAACGAACTCGTTCCGGTCTTTCGTTAATGACGATAATCAAATGACGGATCGGACATTCGTATAATCGAAAGGCAAAATGCGACACGCCAGGCTGCCATGGCACCAGAACGATCGGTAACTTGACCGTTATATACGTGCGTTACTCGGGATCGAAAAAAGTTACATTAACGTAACGGAATTCAGTCTATACATCGGCGAATACATACAAGTATACTTGAAGGTTGTGTGTCTTCCGATGCACCACCCATATCTTACTCTGTTCGAGAAGTTTCGAGCCGCGCGACTGCAATCCAATGGAATATCGCAGCATACCAAAAAAAACTACAAGAGAAATCATCATCTCTCCAAAGTTCCATTTGGAGCTGATTAATTCATCGACCAAATTTTTTTTCTGTTCCCATTTTTTTTTTAACGAACATTCGTCCTAAAACAAGAAAGACAAATTATTTCATTAGGCCAATCAAATGAAAAAAAAATCTTTTTACCGATCTTGACCAGTTTCTCAAGTAACAACTGTGTGAACGTATGCCCTGGAAACCGAAATCTTACACGCACGATTTTTCTTAGTATATCTACGGAAAAAACCGAAGTTCAAGATGACTTAGCCTTTTTATTCGAGCACGAGAATGTGTATATGGACACATATAGCATATGTCGTGCATGATAGTAAAACTTCGGTTCGGTACTCGGTCAAGATTTGAATACGCGTGTCACATGTGAATGTTCGCTAGGATGACGCCGGCGTTGTAGATGAAATGACGATTAGTCAGTTTCAGAGGGTGTGGAAATGCTGGGGGAATCGGTAAACGCTGACGAAGAGGTGGAGAATGGAAAGATGACGAAGTTGCTAAGGTGGCGGAAGTTCGAAGTGGCGGGAAAGCATGAGCAGCAGAAGAGAAGGAACGTGGAAAGGAAGGAGTACCTGGCAGTAAATTCTATATACACTATAGCATGTATACAATAAACGAATGGAAGCAAGCAGGCGGCAGCAGCAGATCCAGCAGAAGCGGCGGACGGTCGGACGGACGAATGGCCGGGTAACCCAGATTGGTTAGTCCAGCCGATTCTCCGGCTCTGCTCGCCAGTACCGTGTCGTCCGTCGAACACGACTCTCCGACAAAACGCTTAGGTTAACCGTTTCTTCCCTATACATGATAGCTGGGATTATAATACATAAACTCGATTTCGATCGCCTACCGATTGTTTGGTATCGTTGCTGTACGTGACCGCAACTGGAGAGCGTGGCCTTGACTGGATGAAAGCCTTGTGGTACTTGAACAGTAAGTTGATATTGCTATAGCAAGAAATCGGTGATCGCGACATTTTTTGGAAAGTAATTCTTTGATTTACTTCTCCAACGCGCTGCAGTTCGGTAATCAAACGTCACGAATGGAATGTTACGATAAATGACGAAAAAAAAAAAAATTTCGGTTTAAATACATAACCGTGTAAAGTGAAAGATAATAATAATAATAATTATGACCGTCGCACTCACGTTTCGGAGAAGTAAGCAAAGAATGCCTTTATTACTAATGGAATCAGTGCTCTAACTTAATATGGTAATTCGATCGTTATTAAGGTAATTATGAAACAAATCTTATAATTGTTACGATAGAGCTCATTAAAGTACACTGCAAGAGGGGATGTTCGCCGGTCGTTTCGGTACATTCACCTACAGGTGAATGTTCCACGGATGCGCTGGTCACGTTTCTTGGACAACACACTCAGTTTCCACCTATTTATTATTTTTCTGATTTTTTGGAATTCGCACTTTCTGAGTTGCAATTTAAAACCTTCAAACACCCTTCGTTGATGCAAAATGGGAAAATATGGCTCCTTTAAACGTTCACACAAAAGCCTAAGAACCTCATTTCACTCTTTATAACCTAATTTGAGGCCCAAACATAAGAATTTGAGTCCACGGTAATCAAAGGATCGGAGGAAACACCTACGGCGTTTACCCTACGGAACTACCACATTTATGTTTCGATGGAGGTTTGAATTTCAAGTCGGGTCATGCTCGTGTGGAGGGTGAGGTGACGCGTAAAATATTGCATACTGGTTACACATACCGTTTTTGCGGTTCAGGTGGATCGTAGCGGGTTTTTACGAAGCCGGTTGGGAGCCGAAGAGCTCATGCTCACTCGCGCACGCGATTCCGGCATTGGCCCATAAAAGAATGTAGGAGTGCTGTTGGCCTACCTAAGAGGGGGTTACGGATAACCTGAAGAACGGTCTCGCCGAATTTTCAGGTTGTTGTCTCACCGAACGTTCAGGTCACTCTCGCCTGGAGGCAAATGTATGCTAACGAACCTCGCGGTCTCGTCACCTCAATATTATAGTCTGTCTCCGTATAATATAGTTAATACATTCCATATGCGTAAAATTTCCCTACGAATCAACATCACCATGTATGACTGCTTAGAACTAACGGGTTTTTAAGTATCGCGATAACAGTAAAGTATCTGCTCACTGACACTGATTTCTTCGACAAAATTCTTAAACTACTACGCATATAATTAATTCTTGAATAATTTGGTTACAGACACCGGAAGTATTGAAGTGAAGTCAACGATGCAGATGTTTTACCGTTGCTAACACCTGTGGCGGTCATAAGGGTTCGAGGGTTCGTTGTCGAACCTGAGGAGTGAAGGGGTCGCTTGAGATGCTGAGGAGGATGGCTAATCGAATCGGAAGAAGAAGAAGCTGCTGTACCACGTTCGTCGTCGTGGTCTTGACCCTTGCGTGTCTACCAAGCGTGTCGCACACGCTCAAGGTCGCTGAGGTTGAGCGATCACTGAACGAGACAAGGTACCAAGCGGAACATGCTGAAATCAACGAAGTGTTGCAGCTGGAGGCACCCCAAAGGGTTAACGAAGATGAAGAGCAGACACCTATGAATTATAATGGTGATATAAAGCCGCAGGATCATCCTCACTCTATGCTGGGCAAACCAACGAAGTTCGATTTAGACATTAATGGCATGATGCACACTGATAAGAAGAATCTTCACCAAGCTGAAGCTGATAGGTTGGGAAATTTGACAAACTCTTCTCACCTTAATCAAACAGTGGATCGAATGGACGAACCTGAAGAATGTGACGGTGGAATTTCGATGGCTTGTTTCAAGGAAAGTCTGGGAGAGTTGTTGGAGGATATGGCCAGTGCGGACGCTATTAACGTAACCGAATCGGTTCAAATAGTCAAAACAAAGAATTTCACTCGTGGTCTCAATAATATCGATGATAAAATAACAAAAACTGATATTCTAGAAAAGGTTCACAGGTTCGCGAAGAGTCATGTATTGCGGATTAAGGTACCTAAGGAGCTCGTGAGTTCCAGACAGTCGAGAACGTTTTTCGGTGGTAAGCCTTAATTTCTGATACTATACTGCTTTTCATTGCATCATGCCGCAAATTGACATGGCTTTTAATAGATTAATTGGGAAATCTTTTGGCTTGCTGATCTTTTGGAACTTTTAACGCTGATTGAACAGATTATGCCTTTGCTGAATAATTGAATGGCTTCTTAGAGCCTTAATAATAAATTTGCGATGCTACCAAGAAGCTTGGTGTCTGCCTCATATATTTAGAATTCTTTGACAGAAAACTTCGTCGACAGTCTTTGAAACGCGGAGGACAGTGCGAGGAAAATGCGAAAACTGAACGCAATGGCTGCAGCGCATGGCTTGGACTAACCGCAGGGCTTTAATCGGCTGGTACTTTTGCTTTCAGCTGTTTATGAGGGAAAGAACACGTTTTTAACAGGATTCGGGCTTGGTTTTCTAGCGTTCGGTCTGAAGAAGCTGTTATTCCCGTTGTTTATCGGAGCACAACTCATCAAGAGTGTACTGATCGCGCTCTTTTTGCCCAGCATTATCGGTAGTATCGGTAAAATCGTTGGCAAAGGTAAGCTCAAGTGCACAATATCATTGGTCATTATCTCCGAATCGATTTCGAATCCTTTCTCAATATTTTTCAGGTGTCTCATCATTTGCTCAATCGTCACAAGGTGCCACAGCTCAACCGGAAGAGAACTTTGAATTCAAGGACAATTCAGATCTTTACAGTGAGGATTACATGACTCGTCAACCTTTGGGAACGCTGCCAGCATCGGCCATGTACGACGAGGGTATGCTGGCGCAGGCCCAGAAGCAGGAGATAGCATCGAGATATTCATTTGTTGATCCTAGGATCACCAATGCCAATACATATTCTGACCGTTATTACACAAGACACGTGGCAAATAATGGTATATCAAAAAAGCAGGATTTCAAGGTTAGACACAATTCATAATTGACCAGAGCGTATTTGCGCTACTTAAAAACCAGTGACAAAAATCAACACCATGATCTATATGACTATATGATTTGCCATCGGTGTAAGTTATCGGTTTTCAATAAGCGTATGTCAATTAATTTTTTTACTTCAAAACCGTTAATTAAAAACTCTAAGTAGTTTAATAAAATTGCATGATAATTGATTAATTTGAATGTACTTCTGGCAACCGCAAGTTGTTTATATATTCTCTTGTGTAAATTCAACACCATGAATTTACACAAGCCTATTTCCAAGGAATAGTTGATTCGACACACTGGATTTTGAACAGTTTTAGCTTTGACATATTTTCAAATTTCAAATGATAAGTTCTGTTCAACAGGTTTTCCACGAGATTCCAACAAGTTCACTACTACTAACAAACTACGACCCCTTCTACTCACCCCTCTTGTCACGTCTTGACGCCGTGTTCTCCAGGCTAGGGCACAGTACCGAAGGTTGCAGAGAGTTTGCTGTTTGTGCTATGTACAAGAGTCCTGCGCGATACGCGCCCTATTCGAATCTCGTTTCAGCCCAATTGTCGAGGGAATTGAACGAGCTACGAAGGCCAAGCAACGACAATCCCGACGTGTTACGTTTCTTCAGGTACATGAAAGCAGCTAAAGATGGCCAGGATGGCGTGAAGTGCGAGGAAACTTACTCCTCTTGCAGCGTAGCACGTGACGATCCTAATCAGCGACAGAATCAAGCTATGCTGGCGACTTACCAGGACATCGACAAATTGGTGCATGCACGGAAGCTCTGAGCTTCTTCCGCGAAATAGCAAATACACTTAATGAACTCCCACAATTTGACTCGGGATAAATTTGATAAGCATCATAAATTAATTAGACTCATCAATTTCGTTCCGGTCTCTCAGACTTTTACTCAAATTGTGGGAGACGTTTCGAATCATCACGAGAATACAAAATCGATTCTACGAGTGACGAAACTGGATGTGGGTGAAAGATATAAACAGCAGATACTGCGGACAATTTAGCACTGCAAAGTTTGTATAACGAGACTCCAGGTACCTGAAGAAGATATTTAACGGATTGTGAGATACTTGATTTGTAAATCTGTCAAAATGCTCGCTCGATTTAATAATTTCTTCTTCTTTTACCTATCTCCATGAAATTTGGGCATGGCCCGCCTGTCAATAACTTATTTATTATTAATTTATTTGAATGGTGCGCGAAGAAAGGAGAACCGCACAAGTCTGTAGAATATAAGTACTGAAACTAAATTATCGACGATAAATTTGTTTTTCAAGACCAATCGACCACTGTAACAAACGAAGCAATAAAGATTCGAGCGTCGTATCGGAATTCCATGAAACTTAGTAGTTCAAGTTCTCGCACACATTTTCTTAGGATACATCAACAACGCAATATCGGAAAAACTCAAATAATTTAAGTTTTTGCCACAGCCTTATCATTAGAAATGCACAATTGAAAGTGAAAGCCGCGGGAGACGAGCGGCACATCTGTGAAGTGAATCTGAACCGGATCTACTGAGCTGCACCGTTCCAGGTTAACTGACTTGACCGGCGGTAAACTCTTCCTCTTAACTCTCTACCGCAACCTCTTCGGGGTCCCATTTACCATAGAAAATTGCTGGGCTATGAGCAAGTGAGACAATTACTCTGTTGTAACAATTCTGAAAGAGATGGAATAGAAGAAAGGGTCCAGCTTTGGTGTGTGTGTGTCGCAAAGAGAAAATTAAGATTGAAGGAGCGATGACGCACGCTGGGCTTGGAAAGATCGGTGACTCGGCCTCTCGAAGAACACACTTTACCATACAAACCCGCGCTTACCCCCCAAACCACAGGGTACCTGGTAATAAAAATCCCTAGTTCCGGCCCGGTATCCTGTGTGAAGATCACTTTCACTCTCAATTTTTACGTATTGCACATTTCCTCTTTCTCGCACTCGCTTTAAAGCAAATGTTGATCTCACATGTTTCGTAACAACAAACCCACGCGGCTCTTTCTCTGCGAATACATCTCTGTCGTAACCGAGAGCGCTCATATAAACTCTGACCGGCGAGGACTCGCCGGTCATACGTGCATTCGGTACCGATGGACCTGGTCACGTTTTTGCTCGAACAAAAGTAACGTCAAATTGATGAGAAAACTTCTTTGTGTCAAGTGCTGATTGATCAAAACGAGTACACTAAACAGTGATTGACCGGCAAAGGTAAGTTGCGAATAAATCGGCAGGAAGAACCGATGATCGGTATAGAAGCGGCATTTTTTTTCGCGGGTGGTTATTCTATTCAATTTGCGCTGAGTGCCGAATGGACAATTGAATTGAGATCAAAGACGTGCTTCGATATAGTGTATCAATGTAAAGAATCCACGACTGGTGGTGTCTGTTGAATTTGATATATAAAACGAGGTGGTACTGCGGCTGCTCATCCGCCTGAGCTCCCTCATTGGCTCGCGGAAGCTAACGGCACTTCGTCGCCATCGCGTGTCGGCTCTGCCGTCAGCTAGTGTGTCTGAGGCACGCGTGAGTGCCACAGCTTTATCTTGGTAGCTGTATTGTTAGAGAGTGCATCCAGGGATTTCGAGAAGCTCAGAGAAGTTGTAGATCACGTGATACGTTTGTGTGCGGGTTATGCGTTTTTAATCATTTGCGGTAAGAATAAAGTAGAGTTAGCTTTTTAAATTTGAAGGTATTAGTTTGTCTCTATTGGTATGTGATAGTAACAATTAACGAAGATTCTATTGTGCAAATTGTGCATTTAGAAGCGTTGGATGCAACGGGTTTGTGAACTACATTCGGTTCGGTGGTTAGTCATTAATTCAGTTGATAAGATGAGTTAATTCATAAGATGAAATAAATTTAAGCATTGTTGAAAATGTGGATTTTTGTAATTTACGTAACAATACCATATTTGGAGCGTGTGTGATGAACCGTACGAAGTTTAATGAGATGGAAATTTGATTCACTGTTACAAGAGTTTACCGTTTTTGAATCCCAAAAATGTCGGCGTGACACTTTTCGAACCGTCGAAGCACGTGGAGATACTATAATTGCGCACGGTGTAATGCAAGGCCAGACAGATGAAAATAGAGCACTTTCACCGTAGTAGTAAAATAAAGTTCTTAACATTACATATTTATCGACAGTTTCGGAATTTTCTGAATGGATTCTTACAGATATTTCCACCCTAATTTTTGTTTTCTTATTAATGAAGCTTTTATACTTTATTGAAAGACGACTTCTAGATTTTCGTGCCTCTAGATACAGGAATGTCTAAAATGTAAAAATCGGTAGATAAAAATAAAATCGTGGGTTTCAAATTTTATGGCATTTATTTCATTATTTCAAAAATTTTTTGCGTTCTTAATTCTTGGATCTGCATCTATTTAGCTGAAATTTTATGAACAAATATACTGTTCTTGGGCTATGATTCATGTTAAATTTTACGAGAACTTTTTGAATTCCGTGACAATTTGTATTTAAGAAATGTTTATGTCGGTTAATATCCCACCCTTTGTAAAATCAGAGCTCTGTGGCAGTATCCTTTCACTTAAATTCACGATACTTTGTCATCACAGATACATTCATTTGATAAATAGCCGTTATGCTGGTAAATTTTGATTTTACTCCGAAAAAAAATACATTATTAACGGCACGAAAAACCAAAAATCAAAAAAGGAATTTGCAGAGTTCGTCTCAGCAAGCTTTTTCTATAATATGCAAATAAAACTGAGTACGTGCTTAAAAGTTTGATGTTCTGGGCTGTTCAGGTGCCCAGACAGGTGCTGCATCCGACGACGATCATGAAGAACGTGATAGGACTCTTGATCTGCGCTCTGTCGCTGTCGGTAACGATACCGGTTCAAGGCCAAGCAAATGACAGAGTTACCTTCGAGGATTCTTCGTCGCAAGAGCATGGAAAGTCCGGTAAGAGATTTAGTCCCTTTCACTCCGTTTTCTTCTGAACATAAGCCGATACCGAGTCGGTTACCGAGCACCGGCAGTGCCAGAAGACCGGTTGGCAAGTTGCTTTCACCAGTCGCCAAACTGAATAACCGATCCCGGCATTATCGACTGAACGGAGTCGGAGACATATCCATTGATACTCCAGTGTATTTAGTTAATTTGAAGATATTTTCCTTGTAGAAAATAATTAGGCATTTCCAATATATATGAGTGAGGAATGTTGTGGCCGCAATCAATGATTTTAAGAAAAAGGTATTGGCTATTGGCGGTGCCAATACCTTTTTCTTGAAATTTCCAATATATATTTCCTAACGGTATCGTAATATTCAAATATTATCGACAATATAGTTTTTGATGTTATTTAATCTTAACTTTGACACGTGCTGACACTTTTCAGCTCATTATGTTTGTTTAAATTTCATAATTAATATGATGATTATAAATTACTAGAATTTCCAACCACGGTAGTAAGAAATGAAATAGCCATGTTACCTAAACGAAAAGTAGAACCATTTTCCATTAGAGTCTCTAAAATCCTAACTCATTAAAAACAAAAATGGCTCATACTTCACTACTTTGGTTCTCGTAAAAGTCTGTAAACAATTTTCGGAGGATTTGTTTCCTTAGGACATTGTTTTACCAATATAGCATACTTAGAAATAAATGAATATAACATTATATAAACAAATAGAGTAAGGTAAGAAATAATGCGTCGTTAAAACTTTGTTTATTATTATTGTTTGAGTATACTATTGAATAACATCTTTATTTAATAGTACTTATTGATTGTACAGTTTCAGGTGAAGCACCAATATTTCCTGGGGCGTCACACTCTGAGGGTGAACGAGTCCGAAATCGAACTCGACAGGGCAAGGACCTCTTCGATTGGATTGGGCTTGGTACCGGGCAACACATCGACCCATATATGGCAAGAACGAACCAAGCGTGTTTAAATGGAGATCTTGCCGAATGTTTCAAGTCCCGTGCGCTAAATTCATTCTCGGAATTCTTCGATCAACGAGAGTATCATTTGAATGAAAATATCAGGGTGGTGAGAATGCCTAGAGATGTTGTGCAGGAAGTAAATCGTCAGCCGTACGAGTATGCAAGCACAGCAAGGTCAGTTCTCACAGAAATTAATTGTCTCTTGATTTTGCGAAACCGTATTATATTTCCACATTTATTTTCTTGTTCTCTTAGAGCGGAGGAGTCTGAGTGGGATCACTTGGTCAAATTTGCAGCAAGAAAAGCTGAAAAGTTTATAAAAACTGTGGCTATCCAAGTGGAAGTGCCTTCTTGGGCAACTGGAGAGAATGAGGAGTACGCACCAAGGTTTATCGATGAAATCGCCGACGAGATCGACGTCCTGGAAAATAAAAAAGATACACTTTTCTGTAAGTATATGCAACTTATATTTATGCAAACATCGCATAAGAACCGGCCACTTTTTAAAGTCCTATTTCGATATGCATTTAAAATAAATAGCACACTTCATTTTATAATTAATATTTTGTAATCGAAATGTGCTGCGCTCATTAACAAAAAAAAAAACTTTTGAATAACTACAATAAAAAATATTTTTCAGTTTAATTCCAGGACAAATTATGCGAAAAGTTGTGGAATATCGTCCTCTAATTATTTTTCAATGTATGTAGTGAAATTACGTGGAAACTCATTTTTTTATCAGTCGTCAAAATATTCAATCATAATTTTCTACGAACTACGAATAATTGTTGCGATATATAACTACAAGATAATTAATACGTTAACTGCTGATAAAATTATATAATCAATTAATAATGAACTTAAATTCTTTTTTAGCTCGAAACAGACTAAAGCGTCTGTTGATTCCAATGCTGATTATCCTGAAGCTCTTCAAATTAAAGCTTCTGCTCTTCCTACCACTGATACTTGGTCTGGCGTCATTTAAAAAATTCCTGGGCTTCATGGCTATCGTAATACCGGGTGTAATCGGTTTCTTCAAACTTTGCAAGCCCATGCTACAGAACTACCAGCCGCCAGTTTACACTCAAAGTGGTGTAGGCTTTCCACACTACAAGGAGAGTGCGGTCCATCACGGATTTCCTGCCGATCATCATTCGTCTTACCACGAGAGCCCGGGAGGATACCAGAACGGTTATCACGGTGACGGTGTATCGTACGGCCAGGATCTCGCCTATCAGGGATATAGAACGTATGAAAACTCGTAAATTATGCCTGACATCAGAAAAACATTATAGATGCACGAATTTACGCTGATGGGGATGTAAAAAAAGCTATCGTAAATCTTCAGATGCCAGTGCGACCTGAGACTGCTCACATTTGTATTTATACCAGAATATTAAGGTTATCGAATTATTGAACAATCAATCATATGCATGATTGTGTACATATTAGATAACTGTACATTGTAGATGTTTTTCCCAGTATTTGATTTTTGTATGTTAATTTATATTTAGATTTAAGAACCGGATGTCTACCTGTAAATATATATCTATATAATGGATACAATGAAAGTGTATGGAAATTTACTGCCTTGAGAGGGACGAAGCGAGAGCCAACAAAACTTTCACTATTGTTTGTCCGGCCGTTTCAGTGAGCCGCTCCACTCCGATACCTCTGCAAATCGTGCCAGTTCGACATCTACATATATGCGATTTAGCCGGACGCTACACCGGATGTAGTAACGTGCTTCGCAATTTTTCCTCCTCTTCGGAATGTCCAGCTCGACGCGGTGCAGTTCGGTCCGCTTCTTTTTCGTCTTAACTCACTTGATCAACGGTGTTCACCGCAGCGATTCCGTGCCATTTCACTCGTGATTACAAATGAGTGCATCGGATTTGCTGCATCGTAGAAGGTGTGCCGAACGTACATGTATTACACACGATATGCGAACCGGAAGGTATGCGCGAAAAACAAGGTCACGGCCGGCGAGATTACGGGCTTTGCTTGTACTTCGTCCATGAGTATATAAGTATATCCAACATTACTTGAGCGACTACGACAGTTGTGTATCTACTGCACACCGAGAACTGGAAGAGCAACCCCATGCGTTCGTATATGCGTGCACAACTATGTTATAGCCGCATGTTGAAAGTTGTTTTCTTAGGCTGTATATATGATCGTTATTTTCTCTCGAGGTCGTATTAATTCGGATAAACACGAGTGATTAACGGAGAAGCTAGGGGTCAATGAAACGTCTCAACATATATATATATATATATATATATATATAGTTATTATCATTGAAAATTGCTCCCTGTCAAAGATGCACTCCACATGGTAATCTTCTTTTCGGATAAGGACTTTCTTCTTTGGCGAATAAATAAAATAATTGTACGGTTGTGATATCGATTTCTAGCCGATGACTTCCCAAGAGAAATTTCAATCAAGTGATACTAAATACTAATCTACAGTCTCGAACCCAAGCGTGATGCCACGTGTATCGATGTCCCCTACACTGTAGTCACTTTTTATGCACATGCATGTTGTTGTCACGTTTTATTGCCATACAAAAGAAACATTCTTGTACAGGGTGTAAAACGTGACTACAATGTAAAGAATCGAAAACAACAACCTTGGCAACGTGCTCGGTTTTTAGAGTGTTTTCTAAGCTTGTTGTTTTCTATGCTTTACATGTAGTCCATTTTCGCACAGTTGATATAATAGTGAGTAAAAAGTAGTGACTCCAATGTAAGGGATGAGGAAAAATACACTTGGCGACATACTCAATCTTTTGAGTGCGGTAACATATCTTTTTTGTAGAAGAGATTGTACAGGGATCGGGTGTTCACTCGGAATGATGAACGGAAATCCTCTTTATCATGTTTCCATCGGGAAGGTGAAAAGCAACAAAGAGTAAAGACCAGAGGAAATACGAGAATATGCGAACCGGTCAAATACGTTCTCACTCACGATCCCGAGAATCGGACGGAACGGACTTGTTGACCAAGTGGCCTCGTTCCTCAGCAAGAATATACCGGAAGCGGCTGTTAGCCGTTGCCGAAGCAAGAGCGCGATTTCTTCGCCATCTTGTTTCTCGAGCCAAGTCTTTGCACATACCCCCTTGCAATTGCCTATGATGGCGAGGGGAGTGAAAAACATTTCTTTGCCTCGCAAAGCATGTTGCTTTCACGAGAAGACGAACATCTCTATGCCACGCAACAGACGATAAGTAATACAATGTATTATCCCGTACTTAGTGTGAGAATTTCAGTTAATTAAGAGTTTGCTTAATCGGCGAACCAAGATTAAACGAACTGCTTAATTACAGAATTTTGAAAGCTCCCAATAATCCTTACGCTCTTTTTCTTATCATAATCAAGCTATCAACACGTGCTCCGGTAGAGATCCGCATTTGAACATATTGTATATGGAGAATAATTCATTGCTGCCATAAACAACAGTCATGGATTGACGTTCTTAAAAAAAAAATTAACGTAGTTATGACAATTAAGCAAATTGGTGACGGCAATCAGTTAGTTAATTCAAAAACTGATTATGTGCACGGGAAAAGATGCTTGGTTAGAACAACCAAGCATTTTTTCACCAAGCGCTTGATTACGTATCCGGTAGTCGAATGATCGGTCAGATCAACCAGTTTATTAATTAGCGCAAGCAAGTTCATTGTAACATCACTAATAACTGGATTGGCGTAACCAAATACTTGAGTGGTCTGAACAATTAATCAGCCGCTGGATGTTTAACCAAGCGCTTCGTTGTCCTAGTCAATCTTTGTTTGAATTCTACCTGGGCCTTTTTTTAATTAGTTGGCACATATATTTGATCAACGCTCCAAAAAATAGAAAAACTAGCTGCATAAAAACACTAATTTTTTCAATCCTCTTAGTCGTTGATCCATCACCTGGCTTGTTGGTGCCTACCAGTCAGTTCATGTGCCAACCAACTGACTTCCCGCGTAGAAACTATATCACGGGTGCCTGACTAGTTCTCAGACACCCGTGATAGAATTCTTATTCTAGTTATTGGGTAGACTAAGGAGACCAATTTCCCGATCTTATTTAACCAACCACATTGACCACATTGTGTCAGATGACAAGATTTCTACAAATGCTCATTCTTTATTGAGTATCAATAATCGGGGTCATTAAAGACACTGTTGGTCCGTAAAAAAAGATACATTCCGGGAATCGGGTCATGAAGGTGAAAAGCCTGAACGATTAAACCCAAAATCTAGAAATGTGGGACGTGAGATGATTCGATTGGCTGCACCCACGTGAGATCGTTTATACCTGGGTCCAATAATCGTTTGCGGGGTCTGCTGGTATGTATGTGGTAGTAGTGACTATATTAGCGAGCCGTTTAAACGGCTCGTAGAGAATTCTTGAATGACGAAATGGCAGAGATCCTGCTGACAGAGGAATTCGACTTAACGGTGTATGCCGAGCCCACGAGGGACCAAAACATTCTGGCACTTTCTGGACTGGTCCAGGTGGTCAGTCAGAGCAGGCGTTAGTGAAACTGGGGCAGGGTCGAGTCGATCTTCGAGGTCGATGCGTTGATGGAACTCTTCGGTGTACAGGGACGAAGAGGGAGCGGAGTTTAGTAAGAAGAAATAGTGAAAGAAACGGAAATGGGAGATCTTGTTATCAAGGTGTGGGGTGGTGCCCTACGAGTGAAAGACAAATAGAAAGTGACGGAATTGTGTCAATAATTCAGAGTCATGGTCTAGTTTCAATGCTTTTAAAAGCAGTTGCTTAAGTTATTTTCAGTTTCAAAAATGTTGATATGTTTATTTTCAGCAAGTACTATTCAAAATGAAAAATAAAGTCATAGCGCGTAAATAAATATTTCGTCCGTTAGTTTCGAGTAAAATTCGAAGTGCTAAGAATAAAAATGGAAGCATTCTGCAATAACATAAATATGATTTTGTATGAACTTGGGTTCACTGGGAAGAATATCAGAGCTGACTTTTTGTGGGAAACAGCGCTGGATTATTTTTGACTATTCCGGAGGCAGAAAGTTCTTTCATTAAATATTATAAATGCTCTGATATGCACATAAAAACGGTAGTTGGACTATTAATATGACCATTCAGAATAAAAATCTTTTTTTTGTTTATCATTTGGTGGTTATTAATTTTACATTATTGTTTGCTATCAAATATCACTATTATATTTGTTTCTGTTGAATCATCAACGGATCCTGAATGTAGGTCACTTACCTTTGCTGGTCACTCTATTTCGCTGTTACTTAAAGGGCCATTCACGTTTCTTCTCACCCTACTCTTCTGTAATTTTTCTTCTTTTTTCCATTCGCGCTAAGTGTTGTGTAGGAGGTCATACGCCTGCGGGGCACACTAGCAATTAAGTTATATAGTATATCATGCGAATGTCAGGGAACGTGAAGATCTATAATTTCTCTTTATTTTTTTTTGCTCTGCCATTATGACCTCTTGCAGCGTGACTGCGCAGAAAGTTGCTTTCTGAATGAATTTTTAAGCATATCCTAGGGCTACTAGGTAAATTCCACTCATTCACCTGGGATGTGGTTCTGATATAATTATTTGATTGAAATATACCCTACTAGATGAAAATAAAACAGTACCAATACAGCATTTGAAACGATGAGTTAATTTAAATTCAAGGAATAACTTAATTTTATGGGCGGTCGATTAGTATATTCATTTGATTTACACAAAATCTAAATGATGACAAAAATTCCCAAGCCTTCTTTACTCAAACAAGGATTATGATTGTTTAAAATAAAAACTTTGTCCGATTCCAATAGATTGTGCATTCCATACAAAAAATATGCGACTGATTTCCCTCGATATATGCACAGCTGCATGCATGTCAAATTTTGCAGGCATGATGTGTACCAGATCCTGGCTGAATGAATGAGTTGTTTTCGCTTCATACACTTCCTGTCAATCAGATTCTTTCCGTCGTCGCTCGACTGCTCGTTGCATGCTCCTGAACAGTGTTGGGTTAACGCGACCACTTTGCGCGTCAAACGAGTGGAACTGCGTGGCTTCTCTCATCCCCGATGCAGAGAGAACCAATGAACAATAGGGGCGAGACTTTACGGAATCGATTTCTCTCCCGTTAAAATTAAGTTCCTGTTCCCATTTCTCAAGAAAATGCCACTTTACTTTTTTACTATCCGTGCTTAGACAATAGACAGAAATACATTAATCCCAGCAGCAGTCGTGTGCAATTAGCCAACCTCTCGTCTTCATGACCATTGTTCGCACATCCTCAATCCAAACCAGCATACCGATCTTCATACCAGTCCACCTAAATTTCAAGACCATATATGGAATAAGAATTTCTCCAAAAGTCGTCAACGTCGAGAGATGAGCGCAGCTAGACTTTTGATCTTTAATCTTCCTCGCGCTCTTTTAACTGAAGACACATTTCGCGAGAGGAGTGTGCACACTGTGATAATGCGGCAGAGAGCCTCGTGGCATATATGGTGGGATATAACATCGTATTGCTGGGATGGATGCCGTGCGTGCTCCACATCCGTGACACGGTTCTCTCATGCTGTTGGTTGCTTTTGCTGGATGGTGTCCGCTTGTGGGGCTGGTCCGGCTTGCGAGATCTGCTTCCTTCAGTCTCGCTTAGTCGACTATACGTATATACAGGCCACCATGGAGACTGGAATCACGACTACAAGCGAGACTCTGCAATCACGAGTGTGGGAGCACATTATAGCAGTGCTGTCTCCCCGCTTCGGTTTCATATATACGTATATTTCCTACTCGTGTGTGGAATGTTTCTTCGTACCAATACATTTCATCCAGGCACGCACATGTGCGAATTAATGCATATACATTAACTCCCATCCAGAGTAATACATGCAGCAGACGGTGTGTGTAACCATGTGTGCTATGGATGCACGAATGTATCGCATCACAACATCGCGTCGTCTGGTTCGTGGTCGGATGTGCGTGAGCGCAAGGGGAACCAGTTTAACGTGAAGGTGCAGAGACGCGAGGAAGCATCCCGAGGCGGGATCACTTCTTCTCTCTTCTTGCGCGCCCAAGATCTCTGGTGGAATAGCACGAGCGCGTTTCCCACTACACTACCATCCAGATCGTTATTGTAAGAGGCCTTAACCAAAGCCAACACCACTTGCACACCGACAAATCCGACTACCACTACCACCACATCTGATATTGGCTGAAACTGAGCGAAAATGTGGTCTGTACGTTGCACCACCACCGACGTGTATCTTCACCCAGAGGTGGTGGCTGCGGTGCTCCCTCGGCGTAGCTCACTAGTGCCGAGATCTACGTATATAAAGTGGCCGGGGCGAGACGCGGTTCAGAAGCCTTGCTACGCTCGTTCACGCATCGAGAAGGGTCTCTTGTACCTCTTTAATATTACTATAAGTACTCCCTGGTTATCAGGGAACGAGCCAGGAGCTAGTACCAGGGATAGGAAAAAAGAGTGCGTGTGTGAAGGAAGGAACGACGCGGAAGACAAGTTCAAGGACGTTAGAGAATCGTGCGCGCTTTACGCTTCGTGATAAATAGAGGTGAGCGGTTATTAATTGTATCACGTGATATTATCGGCAAATAGCATGATCATTTTCAATCAAATTACGGTAATAGTGTAAACGCACCATTTGTGGCCGCAGTGCCATTAGTGCCCATATAAAAAAATGTATATATCAATTCATCATTACTGCAACCTATAGAGATTACGAAATGAGATTATTCTAAAATAATCAAAGCAAAATTTACATTGAACATACAATGCCTGAAATGTATTGTTTAATGATATATGTTTGAAGCCGTTTGCACTATTTGTAGCCAGCTCTGTTATTTACCTGTAACAGGTATGGCACAAATGGATCAAGTTGATAGCCACATACGGTACTATGATGTCCACAAACGGTACTTCTGCTCTATTAGGTTTTTCTTTTATCGTTGAATTAGCGTATTACCAGAGAGCGTGCGAACGTTGGCCATGGCACTGCAAGTCCAGTTTTATTTTAATTATATCTCATTTTTAGTGGATACAATTTCCAATTTAGTTTCGCTTTATTTACAAAAATTTATTTTCTGATGTCATTTTACAGAATAAAAGATGAAGGCTGTCATTGGATTGATCGCGCTGTGCGCCGTAGGCTTGAGCCTCGCTAGTCCCCTTGAGAAGGTCGAGAAGATCGGTGTCCTTGAACAGCAGACCGTGACTTTGTCCGATCGTGCGAAGTATGAAGAAGAATTGATGCGTAAACTGAATTCAAAGTGCTCGCAAAATGACATTAGCAGTTGCGTGATGCTGAAGCTCGTAACTTACATGAACAAGTTGCTGAAAAAGGCATCGATCGAGCTTACAGATGACATCGAGATCAGAAAGACTAGCCAGGCGACCGAGGAAGTCGTGACATTCGAGGCTGCCAGGAGCAAAGACGATGAATCCGAGGTTCTTGATCTTGTTACGAGCAAAGTTTACTCTTTCGTCAAGTCCAGGAGCATTAAATGGCGAGTACTCCCTGAAGACGATGTCGTAGTTTCTGCAGCCGAAGATGAAACTGGCTCATTCAACCTTGGACTTTCCATCGAACGTGCTGACAATGCTGTCCAGGATGGTAAGTTGCCGTAACCATTAATGAAAGATAAAACTGATGTTTTTAGACGAGTTGAAGTTAAAACTAAAATCAATAGCTCCATAAAAGACCATACTTGTATTTTTCCAATTTTAATTGGTTATTGGTTCTTGACGTTTTATTATAGCAAATTAGTTCTTAATCTATATAAGTTGATCTAATGAGTTTATCTATATAATGGATTTATATATTTTTCCCGGAATACGGAACAAAAATTAATAACCTGCATTTGAAAAAAAAAGTATAGCTTAAAATACCGGGGGTTTCAATACGTTTTTGTGGTACTTATAAAACCATGTAAAACTAAAAGCATCGGTGTTATGTATTACCCTGGTGCACTGGTCATGAGTGCACCCAGGACCGTTCAAAGGTTGGAGACTCTTTAACTGAAATATTTATGTAGTCATAAAACATTATGACTTAGAATGTTAGATAGTATGTTAAACAAAAAAACGGTGATCCAATTGCGAACCCTGTACCCCCATAGAAATCGGTTTGATGGGTTTATTTGAATTAAATATAGGAACTTTTCGAGTTAAATTTAATTAAATTAAATTTAAAAATGATTGATAAGAATAATATGCATGCAATAAATTTTATTTAATTTGAATAAAATGTTATTAGATGGGCCATTAAATCATTTTTTTCTTCAGATGATGGCTCAATAGGTTTTTATTTTCATTAAATGAATAAAATCAATTCTAAATATAATTTAGAAAATATTTATCGAATCGGAATGAATACTATTCATTTGAAATGAATTCCACATTTGATGCAAATAAACCCATCAAACTAATTTCTTTGCATGTAGAATGGTTAAAATATTTTGCTATGATGAGCGTTCTGTCGACGGGAATTCAACTACTTATACGTCATTCTAATAGAATGTATTTCAATCTTCAAGGTCGTGGAAAGAAGAACAACAACCTGGGACCCCTTCTAGCGGCTGCTGTCCTCAAGATCGGTCTCATCGGTGGTCTCGCATTTAAGGGTCTCGCTCTTCTCGTAGGAAAGGCACTTTTGCTGTCAAAGATCGCTCTTCTTCTCGCCAGTATCATTGGCCTCAAGAAGCTCTTCTCCCATCAGAAGCACGTTACGTACGAGGTGGTGGCGCATCCTCACCACACCTCAAGTCATACCTACAGTGAAGGCCACGGTCACGGTGGCGACAGTTACTCGAGCGGATGGGCAAGAAACTTCCACGGTCAGGCAGCTCCAGCCGGCTCTCCAAGTGCACAGGAACTCGCATACTCTGCTCACATTAAGAAAGATAACTGAAGCAAACATGACACGTCATGATACCGAAGGACCGTGATTTTTGGGATCGAGGTCGATGAACGAGCAGAGCAATTTCCACCGAAGAGAGACGGAAAACGAAGTATCCTGTTTTTCGTCTGACAATCTTCCGGACTCGATGGCACGTTCAAAAGAATATACTCGACGATGTTATGTCGCTTCCATTAGCGAGATTCGTCGGTTTTATCCGATATAGGAGAAACTCCCAGATCTCCTCGCAGTCGTTAGCAATCGTCCCTTCACCTCTACAGCTCCTTCCAGTTCCATTTAGTCATCCGATCAATCTCATCAGCACGAACCGCATACCAGACATTTTCATTTTTCAATATTCTCATACTATTTATTGATATAACATTTTTTATGCTTGCCCTGAAACTCGCGAATATTTATTTATCTTCCGACGGAGACAGAATTATCAACAATGACGAAGACGACTGACTACTAAACTCTTCATCATCGACTTAAGCGATGATCATAATACGATGACACTACTGGCCTACCACTGACCGCGACTGTCGAATTATTTTTTCTTAATGATGACTACTGATCCAACTGATACTTGGACGGACATTACTACTATTTACTACTGCTACTGGACTGCGGCTGGCAACGGACTAAGTGATATTACGGATTACGGATGCGTACGGCAGGTGGGAATGGAGGTGTGTTTGGTCGTATTCTTGAAAGCACGCACATTCCACGCTTCGCCTACTTACCCGTTTTGCGTTGCACATTGAGCCGGATTCGTCAGGAACTTGAACATACCGATCTACCATAAATAGGACATACGATTGACTCGGACGGGCTTATCCAAAAATCAGAGATCACATTAGGAGTAAGAGACGAACGAAGACATCAGAAGACAATCACAACGTAAGACAAATAGACATGAGTTTTTGCTTTTATCGTTTCTGGCGGAAAGCGTCGACGCGACACGAGACTCTATCAAGACTGACGAACGTTTAGTGGGAAATCATAAAGCGTAGACGATACCTATTTTCTCGCTGAGATCAACAAGCCACGACGAGACAGGCTTGCGTGACTATAATTTTATTCGTAATAGCCAGACTCTTATACGACAATCGAGTTGCAGGGATTCTATATACTTAAGTCCGCGTCAAAGTCGCGTAACTCAAATTTTCTTCTACTCCACCTCCTCACCACACAGATTGTACCTTATTATCGTACCATAAAGTTATTCATAATTTTATTAATTTATTTTATCCCGTTAACACAAACGGGTGTCGATTGTATGATAAAACTGTTATTGCTTGTTGTGCAAATAAATGTATTTATTGTTTTTCTTGTTTATGAAATTGTGTTTGATTTCGATGATATATTATGCCGTCGGCCCCTTCCGCCATATCTCGATTTCTGGAGCAGAAAAGAAATTAACAAAATCGACTCTATGATTATGTGGGCCACAGTAATAATTTTATCGGCGTTAAAGATCACGGTAATTTTAAATGAGACTCATTATTTCTTAAGTCCAACGCGATTCAATTAGTAATTATATTTGATTCAAAACCCTTTATGTACAATGCTTCGGAGTTAGATAAGCCAAACTTTCAATACTTCTTTCAGAATGGTAATTGCAATAGAGTGTTTGCTAATCAAAGCATATATCTTATAGGCTTTACAAGCTTGAGCATTCATTATAGAAATCGGATTTTGCCGGTGTAAATTAAAGAGGTGAGAAGTACCATAAATTTTCTTCAATTTGACACACGTAAAGTCAATTAAATCGAACCTGACGATTACCAATATATCTCGTCGTGAATCACCACGCGAATTACCGTTATAGTTGTACACTTGGCCAATTCCTGAAGCCAATCGACGACTATCGACCTACAGACCTGCGAAGCGCGTTTAAAGGAACTACTGAGATATACTGTGACCTCGACTCGCGTGAAGAGCGATCGGACTCGAGCAAAGCGTGTGAGAAGGGAAACTACCATGACCCGGAGCGGAGAGGAGCGGCCGTATAAAATCTTACTCGACTGAGTCGTCCTCATTTCCGAGACTGGTCAGCTTTCTCCACTCGAGCGATCGACCGATTGCCGGCCGATCCGCGTGTCCCACACACAGATGCCGCTTTGAGATATAAACGATTGCTAGTTCGCAGAAGAATAATGTCCCGCTGCAGTCTCCGGCAATCGACTTTCAATTTCTCACTCACGGTCCCATTACATCCATCAATTTTTTTGTTGCTACCTTCTTTCGGTACGCACCATTCACGCACTGTTTCGTGCGGTTTGAATTTGGATGAAAAATCGACCTGAAAATCGGTCCGAATGATTCGATTTTTCGTTCACTACATTTTTCACTTCAAATTGTGTCAATTGAATAAAAAGTGTGAAACTTAAGAGATATGTTGTTTGTTTTTTCGTTCAGTAGATACAGAGGACGATTTAAAGTTAGCATTAGTGAATTGTGGATAATTTATAAATGAAGTATTTTTTTTTCTATGTAAAAAAACTGCACAATTCTTTCAAGCGTTGCATTACTCGTTATAAAATGTTAATCCCACAATGTCCGTTCTTTCGTTACAATTGCCTGTTAGTTTTCACGTAGTTATTTGTAGATGATTAAATGACCCTTAGCACAAAAGGAAGTACAAAATTGCGCAAATATTATTGAATCGAATTTACTTTTGTATTTCATCAATACAGTAACCACTTTTTGATAACATTAAAAACTTTCACAACCACATAGAATAATATAGCTTAGACCTGTTTACTGAAATATACATTACTTTTAATTCTTATCTGTGTCTTGTTTTTCTTTACTTTTCTATATGAAATTCATTTGTCACTACGTGAGTATAACAGTGATTTACGGAAAATGTTGTTCTCGTACGGATCATGAGAAAAATCGTGTCAGGCGCGAAGGCATATTACAAAGTGCAGACATGTTAACCGCGTTTAATATAGAGTCGATCAGGGTTCGTTCAAGGATAAAAACTACGATGGATATCCGATATCGATAGTCGTAATGATCTGACGAGGGCGGGTAAATCGAGTCATAGTATCGAAAGAGCGATTTTGCGCCAAATCGGGTATAGCTGTTTGGACCGGTAGTGTACCCAGTAGCATCATCGTCTCCACCGTCTGCGGTCCATCGATACGTCGGAACGAACGAGCCGAACGATTTCGACCCGGCTCTAGTTATACCTGTCGGTCTCTGGTGGCGCGTATATAGCTCGTACGCCGTTCGAGCAGGGCGTGCATGAGGGAGAAGTGGAACAGAAGAGAAAGGCTTACGCGGAGATGAACTAGATTCGTCGTTTTTCATCTTCCTCTCTTTCTCCGCAGTTCTTTTTCTTCCACATCACCTTATTCCCTTGCCTTCTCACTCTCTCGGTTCGTATATCTTCTTTCATCTTTCACGCTGCCCCTTCTGTTTTCTCAGGTTAATACAGGACTCGATTGCTTAGAGTTCTCGCGTTGAATTAATCGATTCCTCGCATATAGAAACCTTCCAAGAATTTCGACTATTGACTATGCAAATTGAAAATTGCGATTCCTTCCCAGGATTCAATGCAATTTTAATCCGCAATAAAGTGAGATTTATAATATTTTCTAATTTTAATATGGATTTGGAATGAACATAAAATAAATCGAGTAGTAATTCAGTGAAAACGTATAGGCCTGGGAACGTTTGAAGGATAACTATTTATTGTAAGTCGATACAATTTTGTTTCTATGTTAATATTATCTTTTTATAGGCATCTACTCACTAGTTGAGAAATCGATGGGAAAAAAATCGTATTTATTTAACCATTCAATAGATTGTTGCGATTTCTGAGCTAGGCTTGCTACAATTTCTCTTAGAGAATTTATAAGTATTTCTTTGATTTCGCGTATCGTTAGTATTTTTGTGAAAAAACAATTTTGAGTTCTTCATTGTTAGAACTTATTAACTTACTAGAAGTCTACGTGCTAAGATAAGCACAAATGATTAATGGTCATAATAAAAGTATTATTAATTTTAGTTACTGACCCAGACACCTAATTTAACTAGGTTATTCACCTCATCTGGAATTTTTTTCATTGAATAAGATCAAGCAAATCTCAGTTCCCTTTTTTTGCAAGCACAGTAATTATGAATGTTTGCTCAAATTCCTCGATGCATTCTTTCACGCTTCAGAAATGTGTTATGACGTTAGAGCTACCAGCTCCTTAGCATAACCTCCTATGGCTGCGATCGTAAAATCGTCTTCATAATTCTAGTACAGACGTCGAACGAGTGAGTATCCGAGAAAAATATATGATCTCACGTTAGCACCGACGGGGATAAGAAATAAGTTGTACCCGATATTCTAGAGTTCTTCGGTAATAGTTCGGCCTACGTTACTACGATACTTCGCCGTTCGCCGGTCATCTATCGTTGCATTCACTCGATCTCTTGCGGGAGCAATGTTAATGCTTCCGTAACGCTCTAAAACGCCACGCGGTCCAGAGAGACTGTGCATCGTTCGAGCCAAACGAGCGAAACGAACAATCGAAAAGTCCGATGAGCTTAGGCGCTACGTAAAAAAAAACACATCGCTGCTCCTGCTATAGATACCGACTTATACCGGGTAAACCAGTGATGGTTTGTTGAAGAAAGAGCATCTCGCTACTTTTTGTTTATGGTTATCTTGGGCCAGCACAATCACCGTTCGCCGCACTTCAATCTATATAAACTCCTGTTGTTCTCGTCTCCAGTAGTCATTCGGTCCTCTGCCTTAGGTTACGCGTTGTCGGTTAAATTTTCCGGAAGACTATTAAGTTCTTAAGTTTTCCAGGTGTTTTTCACGTGGAAAATAACGGTTCAAGGGTCTCAAGAGGGCCAATCAGTGACAAGTTGTAGATTGACAAAACGCTATGTTAAGGATAAGCAATCTTTGGTCCATTGTGATCCTTGCTATCTTGCTCGAAAGAGATTATGGTGCCTGTGAAAACCTCCAACAGGATCCAAAAGATCCTTGGCGAGGATTATCGATGGCATGCACTTCTGATGATCCAAAGAATTCTTCGATCTCATGTCATGGCGTAAGAATCGTGAAGAAAGTCATACAACAATTGTTGGATAGTGCTACAACGAATATAGAGATTTCTGAGGGTGTTAGCATCGTCAATAGTGAAGACGCTGGAGCTGCAGTCAGAAGAGCCAGAAATCTCAAGGGTTTAAGCAACATGGGACCAATTCTCGGCTTTTTAGAAGGAAAGGAACTCCGAGTTAAGCTTCCAACTTTGGCACCGGCCAATTTGGAGAATATAATCATGGACAACTTACCGAAAGGTCTGTGAAAACCAAGAGTATTGATTATAATCATTAAATTCATTTTCAATAACATGGTTAACGTGTTTTTTAGGACGTGGCCAAGGAGACAAGGGTGGTTTTGGTGGTGGAAAGAAGGGAGACAACAGCCTTTTGATTATGGCACTAATGATGGGTAACAAAGTTCTCCATAACTTGTGTTTTGAGTTTACCCATGAAATCGATATCAAAATGTTAATTTCTGTAATTAGGGAAAATGATGGCAGCCATTGGATTCGGAGGTCTGAGTATGTTGGCGATGAAGGCACTGATGGTTTCGTCGTTGGCCCTTATGCTGTCCCTCATAGTGGCAGCGAAAAAATTCGCCGGCAGTCAGGATTCCGGTGGTGGCCATCATGTGGTTTATGCCCAGGAATCAAGTGGTCATCATTACAGCAAGCGAAGTGCGAATATCGATTACCTTAACCTGTCGCCCTACGGTGCATATGCTAGCATCTACGGAATGTCTAGAACCTCGTGATTTCGATTGCTCGATTATCCTTGCGTCTGAGTTGTTGATCAACTGCAGTCTGGAAATTGTGCAAAATCTCCAGCAAAAATGAAAACACAAAAGCAGCGTCTGTTTATTCAATTTATTCGCGTGCTGACACAAACAGCGGTGACAGTGACCGTGACAGTGACGAAGATACGACAATAGCGACAATAACTGACGACGTACACACAAATATACAGCACGAAAAAACAGCTGTTGAGACAGTGACGAGACCAAAACAAGTGAGAGAAAGTGGTTGGTTTCGGCGACTTCCAAGACGCACGTCGTGTAATGAACAATTTTCATTTTTCTCCACTTTCTTCTTCGACTCTTTCTGTTTTTTGCGCCACATTCCTTTTATTTATTTAATCCCATTGTTATTGTATGTATTGTCGGCGATGATATCGCCTGCGAAATTAAATGCTTCATTGTTACAAATTCGATTGTCTATCATGAATGAATATCGGACACGTTTGGGTACTCTCATGATTCGGGGAATTATATTACCATTGATATAAGTATAATTATAATTATAATTATAAGCGGTCGCTGTATCAGAGGTCCAAGCCTATGGTTCTGTCCACAGACTCTGACCGCACATTCTTTCCTTTTCTGTCACGTGGCTCACGATATAGCAAGTACACCCAGATTGAGTGAGACGGTGTATCGGTCAATGAGAAAAGTATGCCAGCAACCTGTTGCGCTTGCGGCTATACGCAACTGCGTATCGTATATGTATGAGTGACTGTACAGTACACGTATATTGTATATAATGTATGTAGTATAGTATATATATATATATATATAGTATGTAGTATACCCTTGAGGTCTTATCCTTGCCCGTGAACCGCATGGTTATATATTAACCGATGCTACCGTGACACTGAACTGTTGGCGCACGCGTCTTGCCTTGACTTTCTGCACGTTCGATACCAGATAAATATATTATATATGTATATATACAGACTATAAAAAGTAATCCGAATGTTTCTTCCGTACATTTTGCGGTTACTGACGGGCAAAAACATATATTGTTAGCGGCACGTGCTCTTGATTTATCGATCGATCTGCCGGTATTGACAGAACGCTGTTACCCAATACTGGGTGAAATTTGAGATTTCGACAAATATTTTGCAGGATTCAGACGAAAGTTTCTTTTGGATCGATAGCACAAAATTAATACTTGTTGGTTTGCTGGTGTGGATCGTGGTCTCACTCGGACCGAAGGCATTCTCGCCTTTCTTCCGCCTCTGCTTTTCTGTGGCTTCTGGTTCCCACTCCACGATATGCTCGAGGATCTTTCTCCGCTTCTGTCATTCTCCTTCTCCATTTGTGTCTCGCTTCCCCACGTCACGAGAGAAGGCGCTACGGCCGCTGGCACTGACAGAGACCAAGACCCACTAACACAGATTCCAGCCGCTTCCTTTTTTACGTTTCGAATATCATAAAACGAGGAGGGTCCGAGTCGAGGAGTCGCAGACGAGAATGGTGCTTCCATGCAACCGGATAAGTCCGCGCTCTTGTCGACGGAACTCTCTGATCGGATCACGGATACTTATCAACGGATGTTGCACTTGCAATTTCTCGCAATAAAAATAAAAAAGGCAAATCGAACGATTACCGAAACATAAATGAAGAATTAAAGACCAAATACAAAGCGTTATCGATGATCCCGTAATTATATCATGAGTCTGACTCTCATAAAGTCATAAAACTTTCTACTCTTTTATTGGGTCGTTAAGTACTATTAAATAATCGAACAGTCGCTACTAAACATAATTATCTTCTACTTTCGATAATTATCAATGGTCAATTTTGGCAAGAAAATTATTTAAGGTATGTGATATTTCGTTGTATTAGGTCCCGTGACCTAATTCAACCTGATCATTAATCCACAGTGAATGGTATCGATCTCTTGATTGATATTACATTTTTCTATCGACCTAGAATTAACAGCAGAATTCCGGTTTATCAGCACATGCCCACGCAGAACATCGGCTTAATTCCGGGATCGTTCATAATGTATAAAATAAGTATCGGAGGTCCAGGCGATCGCGATAGAGACAACAAATTCCGTTACATTCCACACTCATTACGCGTTTTATGGATGGATGGAAAATTTGAATTTCAAATCGATATAACTTACCACTCTCCTGAAAGAGACGCGAACGCTTCAAGTTTGTACGCCTGTCGACAAGTGCCGATTTTTCAGGTCGCGTGCGTTTTAGATGTCAGCGGCCTACAGAGGTGGGCCTGTCATGCTTCGAACGCGGAAACTAACAACGCATCAAGAATTCCTAGCAGAACTTCCTCGCATCCAGAAATAAGTTACTCAATTGTATAGCGGTACGGTGTTTCGAAGAATATCGATACACCTCTAGTTTTCTGCGACAGTTGAACACAAATTAGTAATAAAAAACGAAAAGAAAACTAACTAACATGAGTTCTTCTACTGAAGCAGTACGTGAGAAGAATTAGAGAAAAAGTCTTGCGACCATATACTGAATTTGAGAAAAGTAATTAAGACCAGTACAGGGTAAGGAGAAATTCCCGAGCTTTATATATCGGTATATAAAGCTCGCCTGCATATACCGCATATTAATTTTCAGATGCATTCGTCGTTGAAATGGAGATTACATTTCTATACTGTAATTTTAAAATATCACTATCCTATATCCGAATTCATATACCCGATTCGTAAATCTCATGTTGTTTTGAAGATTAAATTTTTTTACATTTTTAACAGTGCAGCATGGAGTCTGCGTGGCGATAAATATAGGTCAGTTCAATGAGAGCTTTGTAAATGAGTCAAATGGAAGACTTATGATGATTTACACCAGGTGGAATTATAATAGGAAGAGAGATTTATACCTCGATTTTTTTTCTGGATCGAGGGGCTTCCTATCCAGCTAGTACGGCTCGGGAAACAGTGAGATGATAGTAGTTTCACTTTTTGCAGTCACGATCAGGACTTCTTCATCTCCCACTTTTCCTGCCCCTTTCAATGCTCTGGCGGAGTCAGGCACAAAAAAAAAGACGAGAAACAGGAGAAAGGACGAGATGCATTCCCGGCAAGCGTAAACGATAGTTGGAACAATTTTGTAAATTCGTGATGTAACCTGTATGAGGACGACATCACAGAACTACTTTTTGTAGCACAAATAGTTGTACAACGAAACTGCGGTCAAAATTCTAATCAATGCAGTCTATTTGCTATATTGGTTTATTATAAAATATTCCATTTTATGTTTAACTCGAATATTCTGAACAAATTCGATAAGCAATGGAATTCCTATTGACAGGTGTCGTAATTTCTTATAAATCAAGGATCGCATTAACATATACTAATCAAAATTGTAGAATTTCCAAAAGGCCAATGTAAAAAAAATCTGACCTACGTGCAATTTAACATATGTCATTTTTTTAAAGGCATGTTCGAAAATTTGTCCATCAATCAAATAAATACTCTGGTTAGTGTAGTCTGCTATATAGTATTGATAACCATATTAGTCATTTTCATTGATTCTAAAAACGATTCCGCGAGATGAATGTATCATATGTAACAAATTTGACATGGCATCGACTTCTTCAAGTTAAAACTTTCCTAAAAATCGTCTTTTCGTCAAGTTTGAGTCCCCAGAATCAGTGAAACGATCTGTAATGCTGTTTATTAATTTCTTGTAAATTATATTATGGAATACAATACAAGGGATACAGATAGAATGCTCGAAATGACCAAGTATCACGCTACCACTAGTTCACGGTTATTGGATGTGGTGGTGAGGAACGAAACGAAAACGACAAGAGGTATGCAACAAGTTCGTGAGCTGGTCGGCGGGAGAGTCAGCAGCAGCCGCAGCAGAGAAGCAACGAAGTCTCGGAGGGTCAGAGTAGAAAGTGGTGCCCGCAAGTGGCGCGACGACGAAGGTCGGATCCGGGATGTTTCAAGCTAACTCAATACTATACCAGATTTATTTCATTCATGCTCCTTCGACACTACAGTCACTGTACTTTAATACTCCTTTCTCTCTTTTATTTTCGTTAGTAACTATGAAGGTACACTGGATGAAGCGCAACGCGAGATCGTACACTCGTGGCGAACGAGAAAAAGTGATGTACCGAGTGAACGACGCGAAGACGGATGTACTCGTTGCACGGTCAGAAGGAGAGAGTAGATTTGTACGCACATTTCTCGGAGCCTCGGGGAAGCGGATAGAGAATTGTGTGTACCTAGCCTTTCCATCGAAGTCTCGCTACTCATAAAGACCTCACGTGCTTTGCCGCGATAAGTGATTACTAGGTACATAGAATCGGCTAAGGTGCTTAGCCGTGTACCAGACGAGACGCCACTATGACTGACAATCACCACGTGGGTGTCAAGGCATTGCTGCAGTAACTTCCAATCACAGTGATAGATAGAGATGAGGAGAAAGGGTCATAGATAGGAGGAGACATGTACACATTGAGGGCTGTAACAGTAGTTGTCTATAGCTGCAACTCGTTCATTCCACGTGCAAGAGGCATAAGCGCCGTTCCTTTTTTGACTGACCAGCACGGATTTGTCCGGAGCTTAATAGCTACACTACCTATGTATTGTGGATACCGGTACCCGGGTTTGAGTTTACTGATAGTTTCCAACTATATCCCACAAGTAAAAACAGCAATGTCCTCGTGTGTTTTGCTAATACGGAAAAAAAATTTCTGAAAGTAGGTTCGAATTCGGAATGGGTTGATATATATGTTGTGGAAAATCAAACAATTATAATTGACCAATTCTGCTAATTTTGTTTTTAGGATATTTCAGGGAAAATTAAACATTGAGGACTTGATTTTTACGTAGGTTAATATCTGGTGTAGAGTACATGTGAGGCTTAAAAACAATTTCCTAATCGTTTCCCATTTAGACTATTTAACTCAATCAGTTGACATTGCGATTTACGGAGTTGCTGATTTTTTTCATACCCCAATTTATTGTACTCGTTCAAGGAGTATCAGCCTGAAAAAAATGTTATTGTCATTTTTTTCTTGACGGAAAAAATGGTCATAGAATAATAATATTCCAGAAAGTTATTAAGCATATAAATTTAAAAATTAGAGCCTCTTCAAAACCTAATTATTGTGGACACGCAGTGTAGACGAAGGATACGTTACTTTTTAAATCTCGTTCCTACTCAAAATCTCCGAAAATAGCAGATATAACCCAATTGGAGTGAACGAAAACTACTATGGACTGATGTGATTATGTTTGGACTGCTAACTAGGTTCTATAGAAGGAGATGAGATTTTTTAGACCCTTGTATAGATCTCCAAAAGTGGCAAAATGTATAGATCTCCAAAAGTGGAAAAATATCTAAGAATTGAACAAAAAATTGGCATCTACCAATATTTTGAAATAATGGCGCCAGACATATTCTCGCGAGGATATCGAATTTATGGGACATGCTACGTAGCTCAAATAAGAATTTTTCTGTTCGAAGTACGGCTCTTCTTATTTTATTATCATCAAGTTCTATAAACAAGACAGTATATTAAAAATGTTAACAAAAATCTCTCTTCATTTTGAATAGAAATCTACGATGATATTAGATCACTTTTCGATTTCATCAGCGTTTTTCCATGGCTACAAGAATAACGTGAAGTTGTTGAAACAATCTCAGTCATCAATTACTTGAAAAAATTTCAGTTCTCATTTGTGCGCTCTCATTGAGATTTCATTTTTATTTGAAAATGAGGACCCCTTTGTGAACCTTGAAGAATATCGCAATTTGTCATTAGGTATCATTATGGCTAATATCATTTCCAAATTTGGGATAATGATGGAACGATCAAAATTCGGAATATCTCATATCACTAGTGTGAAATTTGTAAGGGAGAGTTTCACACGTGATATGGCCAATCGTCAGTTGACCGTTGTGCACGTCTAATTTCTTAGTTAACCATTAAACGAGGAAAGTAAAGGCCACAGCGAGTTGATGGAACGTCGAATGGGGCAAACGGATCCAAAAACACACAGAAATATTCGGACACCACCGAACCTCGTGCCTCGAATACTTATCCCATTAGTAACTTTCACTTTTTATGATGCGCGTTTTCTCGAGACGTGACCGAGAGTACGAATGTAGAGGCAAGCTTTAGCCCCGCTGTACACGACAGATAAAAAGAAAGAGAGACCGATGATAATGGAGAGAAGAAACATATCTTGGAATCTGAAGAAATTAGTCCAAGTCCATTCATTTTCGATTGACATGTCAGCAGGGAAAAGAGTCCGGTCAATTTTCTCGGTCAAATTTATTAAATATTCATCGTTGAACCCAAGCCGATCGTTATCAGCTGAGCCCAAAATTGTGACTGGTCGAGTATGATCCGGAATTGATCTCTCGCTCTTTACCTCCCGTCCCGCCCGCTGCGATCGCGTATCGACTCATTTTTCAGCCCACCACGGTAACTCTCTCAGCAGTAACTGTAGTTCTGAATTCCGGGGCCGAAACACAAATATTTCAAGTGGCGTAATTGCTAATATTCATGAGCTTAATACAGAACTAGGTAAACGACTACATTACGATGAATAAAAAGGTGCGATTATTGAAACGGCGAAGACGAAGTAAAGGAATACTGGAAGCTACGCGCTTTTAAATTCCATTACAAAGTGTGACGAGTATCACCACCAGCACACATGAAATTAGAAAGAGTTGGTAAGACACAGGAAAGTCTGATAGAAGTGGACAGAGAGTCGACATCGTTGTTTAACCGCAGAGTGAGAGAACACATAGAGAGCCGTAGAACTTTACAGAGGAGTTTGTCAAGTCAAGACCGAGGGAGAGAGAGAGAGAGAGAGAGAGAGATTAACATTGGACAGCTGGACAGGTTGAAAGATAGAAAAGATCGTGAGCTGGCAAGAAGGTGCGCCCTGCCTGTTCCTTGTTCTTCTTCTCCTTCTTCCTCTTACGTTTTATGGCGACGGCTGTCATGCATCTCCGTCTATTTGTTAGTCCTGGGTTCGGTCTGTTCGGTCGTCCCGGGGTCGCCGTGCGGGCATTAGGCGCTATCCCCCGATGGATCTATGGGTCTCGCCCATTGGGTGAATACTTTCGGACTCGGACTTAAATGGCGTGTACTACTATGTGGATGATGCGTACGCCGACGCGACCAACGACGAGTTGCGCGTCTACACCGACGCCGCGCTGCCCCCGTCCTATACGCATACGACAAAATAGTGGAGAGAAGAAGAAGAATAAAAAAAAACGAAGCGTGGTGGAGCCGCCCGCGGGGTGGGGGTTGCCGGGCGGTAGAAGACGCTAGGAGGGGGACCCGCCAAATATAAGCTAAAGAGCCTGTCGGATGGACCACACGAAAATTTCTCTACGTACGAGGCGGGTTCAGGAGAGTCACTCACAAGGAGAGCCTCTGATTGTAAAATATAAAATAAAAACGTCGGGAAATCGATCGGGATTATTTTAAATACTTGAAGAAACGGTAGTTCGCGAAGATAAAATAATACTAAAATGAAGTCGCAACTTGCAATCGTGTTTCTGGCTACGGTGCTGGTGTTGGTCAATGCGCAGAGCTTTGACGACTGTCTGCAACAGGACAGTATATCATGCGTGCAGCGAAGCCTCTACAGAAAGGCCAAGGAATTCTTCGACAAGGACAGCTTTGAGATCGTCAGCGGTGTCAGTCTTGTTAAGGCTGCCAAGAGTGGCAGCAACTCACGATCGGGCAAGGCAATCGCTTACGACAAGGAAATCGACACTGCTACCAATGTTGCTGAAAGACAGAGCGTCTTGGAGAACTTCGTTGGTGACGAGGCCGGTGACTTTTTGTCTGGACGCAGCTTGAGGGTAAGTTGAAATAAAAAATAAGAAATAATAATCTTACGCTGATTAGTGTGGAATTTGTGCGTTGACTCATTCGTTCACCCGATATATTTTCAGATCAACTTCGCTCCAGCCATCGCGAAAATCGGTGAATCAGCTCGTGCCATGGTTGACTCTGTTCCCGAAGAAGTGCAACAGGCTGTTAACGAAGTCGCTGAAGGTAAGGCCCATTTTTATGTCTACTTCGAAAAAAATCTTCGCCGATACTAGAAAGTGAAATCCAACAACATTGTACGCAAACAGGAAGAAGATTTGAATACAGGGATAAAAATTAAATTAATTATTTCATTATTAACGGCTACATTAATTCGTAAATTTCTAAATTCTAAATACATTATTGAACTATGATATTTCACGCAATGAGAGGCGAAGTCGAACGAACATCTAACGGAGTAATACAAATTATTGCCTTGAGGCCGTAATCCTCTCACCTGTTGAAATTTCGTTTCGTTAAGTGTTAAACATTTTCCTAAATCCAAATGGTGTAAAATTGGAATTTTAAAATTTGACTTCTTATCGTTCTACGTGTCTATCTATCCTTGCATGAATTAAGAATATCGTCTCCACAGCTAATTAAATTCCACTGTTTGACGGGTTTTTCAATAATTTTTGGATAAACACTCTTAAAAACGACGCACTGAGAGCAAAGCATATCGTTTATTTAACCATTTCACATGGTAAAACGAGTATAGGAAGGCTTACAATGTTTTATGGCTGAAGCGATAACAATATGGTTAAACGATACTTGTAAGGTTATTGGAAATAAACGTTGAAATCGTATGTGCAAAAAAACGGAATATTCGAAACTATTAGGATAGTCTTTGGAACTATAATCATTTTAATAATTGATACTATAATTATATTTGCTATAACCATAAAATATAGACGTTCCTCCTGGGAATTATAGTTTATAGTTAGATTATCGTCAGTCCAACTATATTATTTTTTAAATTACCATATTTTTCGCTCAGTGCGATTTTTCGTGGAGCAGTTATTCCTCGAATTAGCAAATATGTTTCGTCGTTAGTTGAAAAGTTAATTAATATGCTTACGCAAGAGAAAATGAAAAGTGACCAGCAATATTATATTTATCATGTTACTTCTCAGTATTGATCACACTTTATTATATATTGCAGGACGTGGAAAGAAGAAACTCCTGAAATCAATCCTTCCCCTTTTGATCGCCGCTAAAGTAAAGATCGGTGCTCTTGCTACCCTCGCATACTTCGGAATCGGTCTTCTGGCCAAGAAGGCAATCTTCGCATCGCTTATCTCCCTCGCCATCTCCGCCTTCATTGGACTTAAGGCACTTTGGGCCAAGCAGAGCGGTGGTCACGATATCACAGCTTACAACTCCGGTGGCTGGAATTCTGGAAACTCCGGTGGTTGGTCCGCACCAGTGTCGAGCGGTGGATGGTCATCGGGTGGTTCCTCCGGCTGGGACGATCCTCACTCTGGTCAGAACCAGGCTTACTCCGGCTACCATCACTGAGAAAAACCATCAAAAATCGAAACGACTCTATAAAACAAGAAAAATGTCACGATTTTTCGATTTTTACGTGTCGATTCGTAAACTCTTTTTCCCTGGTCTCGGCTTCGGCTGATGAGTCTTCGAGTATTCGAGAGTCCACGCCCAGGACTCGCAGCGTAATTAATTGTCGTGCGACGATTAATTCCGTGTCAAACTCTCTCAGGCTCTGACCTCGCCATTGGTGCAAATATTTATTATTATTAATATTATTTATCGTCCCCTACCCTTTTATAAAATGTTGTTAACCTTTAAGGAAATCCCTTTAAGGTCATCGATGAGTGTGTGTATATATATATATATATATATATCGTTTATATATGATTTTCTAAGTACTTTTCTATCGAACAAGCAAAGAAAACCCGCAACTTCCACTATACCATGCTATTAACGATGCTCACAATGCGTGTGCTCAAACATGCACGTGCGTTCGTTCGTCCGAGCTCGCTTCCTCCTTTACCTAAGCCACCTGTGTGTGCTCAGCTATTTTACCGTATTGACGCACCCTAGGAGCAAAACAGCTGGTAAGGATCGGCAAGCAGCTCGAGGCGTCCGCCAATCAATCAAATCGAGAGGCTAGTCGCGATTGTTCTCGACATGTCAAAGTGTTCGTATATTTTTCGATATTATGTGTATGATTGTTTGTATATTAAAACGAAAAAAAAAAGAAAATGACAATGAGTTACCACGTCGCAATAGTTTCATCGCTGTCGACAATTTTATTCAAAACCTCGCCCGAATATGGATCTGTAAAAATAATCTTTCTTCCTACTTTCTCATCGTATTTGGGACACTGCGTGCATATTCATGAATGTGTATGAAATATACGAAAGCGGATTGAAACCCGGCCACTTTTCGTACGCTTGCGAGAAACTCGTTCGCAAGATGAGCAAAAGTCGTGGCCAGACCACCCGCGAATCCGGGCGACCCACTTATTCTCCCGAGGGAATAGCGATCTCGCATCGATTTGGGCATTCAGTCGGGGATACCATGTCCCTTGGGTAGAGGGCGTTTCATGACACGAAAGGGGAAATCTTTTGCGTCTCCTAGCGGACACATACATTACAGGAGGTAACTTTCCACGATTCCAAGAACTTTTTACTCACACCGTTCAAGACATGTGATATGCGGACATCGAGAGAGTACTCCTCACATTATGCTACAACCTGCTCACTTACTTACTGCGTCCTGTACTTTACCGGGCAAAATTTCGATTGGCTGACCGTTAGTCCTCACATCGCGTGTGGTACCCATAATACAAGCGGGAACCTGATTCCACCTGATGCGTGTAGTCAGGTGGAAGAGAAATGAGAGAAAGGGGGTATACGAGGTAAAGAAAGACGAGCGCCATGTGTCACCTGTGGGACCTCTCCACTTTACCGAGTGGACGCTCGGTAAGGCGTCCTAAAATACGCACAAAGCACACTCGATTTGAGAAACTCTCGAACGACCGAATTTACCATTCGCAGGAAGGTTGTGAGAGTATACCACACATATCACTGAAGTGTGTCTTGAACCAATGACCCTCTGTATTTAATACATTTCGTGACTATAGATGCGTGTACGCCGCTGAAGAAGGAAGTTTGAAAATTATTTTCTGGGCCCCAAACAGATCAGGGAATGAGGACAGACCAGAATATTGCTTCGCACATCAACTGCCAGTAAAGTTATAATTGTACGCCGCTTCAACTACCAGGAAAGTGATTGATGAGGTGTGACGATAATCGTACCGGTCTTATGGAAAGATGGTTCTGGATGGGGGTATAAATAGCGAATGCCTAAAAAAGCGAATTTAAAAATAAGGAACGTCTAAATGGAGAATGTCAATAATTATGGAATTCGCTTATTCAGCCATTCGCCATTTTTATCATTCGCTATTTTTAATGCAATTTAGTAACATGGAGGTCGAAATCGCGAATGGTCAAACTAGCGAATGCTGGAACAGCGAATTCCATAATGATGACCATTCTAGATTCAGACGTTCCTAATTTAACAATTCGCTATTTTATCCGATCACTATTTTGGTCATTCGCTTTTTTTACCCCCACCCACGGCTCTGTAGTAATTACATTTATTTACATCATTTTTGTGCACAGAAAATATTCGATAATAGTTATTGAGTAATAGAGCAGCTGGGCGTTTAGAGATAATTTCTTTTTACTTCTCAATATCCATTCACTGAGCAGAAATTATGACTTTGGTAAGTGCAGAATTTTTCAGTGACGGACAGCTTATATTTATAGTTCTTATGAATATACACTTTTTGTAAAGACAATTGAACATACAATTCTTGCATTTGCTGTTGTGGATAGATTTTGTCCATGAAAGGGTGCCACTATTAAAAGTATTGTTTTTTCTAATAGGGTTGAATCAACGATATTAGTCTTGAAGTCTGTCATGCTTGTTACACCATACACAAGTATAGACTCCCGAGGGATTCCATCCTGCGTTAGAAGAATTCAAGCGATATCGATTCTGTAAATTATATGCGATCAGGCTGTATCATGCAATATTACATGCTCCAATAAGCGACCGCCTTTTTATTTGGTAGCGTGTTTTAGGACACCTGTAGCATTATTTCAGATTACTGAAAAATACGCTAGTTTTATAGTCCTCGCGTGTTTCAGGACGAGTTTCACAATGAAGCGAGTCTTTGTGAGTGCGAAACACGTTGGGACCATGAACTTGACTCACTGTGCATTCATTACCAAGTTTATCTTTCGCCGCGCGGTCTATCTACCTCCGTAAAGGCCTTCTTCATTTTAATGCTGCTTGTAAGTTGGAGAACTACAAGTTCAAGGAAAAGTGCAGCCTGATGGTGTACTCATACGCTGGAGGAAGTACATCCGGAGTCTTGCGAGTATTATTTCTCGTTTCTCGATACAGAGTCCTGCCTCACAGCGCCGGCAGTCAGAATCGGGTCGAGCACTTCGAGTGTCTGACATAGTAGGCCCCTACCTACTGGTACCACTATATACTTGCCTGATCGCTGTGACGTGTACGCGACTCCAGGGGATCTACCAACGGAACATCGCTTTCGCGGCCACGAGACTCTGTCGCTACTAGAATTAGTATTATACTGCTCAAATATCCGCATACCTTGGAAAGTTTGCCAGACGTCGGATTCAATCTTCCGTGAGAAAAACGGGTATCACTCGAAACCCATTAAAATGATAAAACTTTCTTACCTCGCCAATGATAGAACTCGTTTTTCGATAACTCATTGAAAGGAAAGGTTTAAGCAGAATCTCAAGATTTTGAATGTATATTGGTTCACTGACAAACAGATTAGTTCCGGCCTTTAATCCTATGCATGGTTTACGACAATTGCAGCTTATGATATTAATGAGGGTTTTCGTTGAGATCTAGTTAGAAAAAAAGTAAATCTACAAACTAAATAGCTCCGGTCAAAACAGAATTAGGTTAAAAGCTGTGAGAAAGAATCGAAAATTAAGAAATCATCGTAGGTTCAAGAATATGTTTGTTTAAAAAAATAACATAAATACCATATCAAGTTCTCACATATAACACGTTTCTATTTTCACATCTTCAAAAGAAAATTTGGTTGCCCCCAAATATTGTGAGCCAAAACAGAAATATTTGAATACCGTAGATTTATGATAGAATAAGCATTCTTTCAAGTACCATTCGTAATGTCAAGAATCTACTTGTGAAATGGTAATACTGTAGACATTGTCAGTAGATCAATTTGTCTGAAGCCGAGAAGAGGCATGAGGATGGAAGGAACGCTAGACGTCGGGGAGTGGTCAAGTTCGTACGAGAGCGCGAGTGTTCGCGCAATTTTCACGCCTCGTTACGTTCTCCTCGTGGCGTTGCTACAGACACTGGACATTAGTATAGTACAGTGGGATTGTACTATGCTCTCGTACGACGGTTAGCAAAAAGAGGCAGGAGCGAGAGTAGCAAGGAGACGAAGGACGAGCCACTGCTTCATCAGCAACACGTGGTGCCTGTGGGTGGGAGCGCGGGGTTAAAAAAACCGTAGTTACTTTGAAAGGAAGAGGAGAACTTTCGTTTGCGGTGAACGTTGCCACTGCCGCAGCCACTACCACTGCCCCGCCGACGCATTGAAATGCCGGGCTCGTTGGTCGCTGTTGTACCCACTGCACGCCAGTATCATCTCAGTATTTACTTTGCCATTGGTTTGAATTTAAACAATATTTAATTTACCATTTTAAACAACGTTTTAAATTGTATCAATAGTGTTAGCCCTGTTATCAAAGTTCGAAAAATCATATCACAAAATTTTCGACGTTGGCGCAATGCGAAGATTACATTCATCAATTTTTTGCTAACAGATTTAGACACGCCTGTTGCAACGCGATGAATATTATGAAGCTTTTTGACGATATATACAAAGTTTCGTGCGAGCCAGTTCCATGGACAACTTTTCACAGACAAATAAACCTAGCGGCTCTTCACAGTGCTGTGACTTTTTGTTAATAGATGTTGGCAGCCACTTACGACTCCTTGCAATATCGTGTCATTGATTTGATATACATTTAATGAGTGATAGTATCGATATAATAACGACGTTTCTTATAACTTGATTAAGATCTTATACATAAAATCCTCGCCGTATCCGTATATTGAAATTAAGGGGGTTGAAGGGCTGTAACTTTAGTCGAATCAATACATGATAAAATTGAACTGCCATCTATCTGTTTATCCCTTTCGCCCAAGACATTATCCAAAATATTTCAAAATGTATCGTTATCTAATTTGTATAATGGAAAAAAGTATGCTGGAAAAGTATATATTCCGATATATCGAAAAATATATAAATAACGTACGTGGATATTTCTTGTTAACTTTTAATATTCTTTGCAATATCTAATATTTCGTCACAGGCGTACATTTGGCGAAAACACGTAAGGTATCTTTTTTTGTATATTAGTAGTATATAAAAAATTCATAAACTCGTAAAATATAAAAACGCGGTGACTCGACCACCTAGATTGCTTATATCGAAAAAGAATTTAAATAAATTGGTCAATTGTTCTCTTGAATAATGCAAGTGTTCAACATTTTCTTACATAAACGCATATATAAGTTCTAAAGAAAAAATATACATTTACATTGAAAATTATATAAAAAATATCGATAGTACATATTCTATTCACCAAAAATATATATGCACTAGTATACCATCGTATATACTGTAAGTGTATTAAAAGTTATATCCGATATATGCAATTTTGGTCCAAAGTATACTTGGTAAGAAAAAAAAAATACATTTCGATATTTTTCCGAGTATACTTTTTTTTTCATGGGGGTCTGTTCAGTGTATTTATTTTCGTCCAGCAATTTAAGCATTAAAGTTTAACACAACAAAAATGGGGCACGAAACTGTAAAAACAAAGTTATCCTGTGAGTAATCACTTTGCTCACGCCTTCTCATTTTCTTTAATCATGGACTTATGCCTCGTAAATTCACGCCCGTTTTTAATTATTGTAATGAAATTATACTCGCAACGGCGTACATTACACGTTTATGTATATTCGAATTATTACGACCTGCAGCGATACGAGTCCACGGGTTCTGGGACAGCTTGTTCGGTGCCGGAAACGCACCTGTCTTAATGCGCTCCTCGCTGTTAGATATTTCTCAGGGAATCCAACATTTTTCGCAGCAATTCAACGACCGTTTCAACTAAATCGCATTAGACATGCTGCATACACTCTAGATAATAGTGTCACTGGCGAGCTATCTTGTGCGAGTTCTCAGTGTTTTATACTTCTCATTTACCAGAAATTTACAAGATTGTTTTAAGATTGTTACGATCTGTGATTTACGCACACGTGGCCAAAATTATGATATCAGTTAATCAAAGATCATTTTCAGAACAAATCGATGAACACACCAGGCTTTATAGATGGATTGAATTACAACAAAGCCCCTATTTCTGAATTATTATGTTACCATTACAAATAAAGTATGGTAATGACAAAAAAATCCATCCTCTGTTCCATAAAACGGTTTAGAAATCGATACGATCGAAATTAAATACAGTCTATTTGATGCAAATGCAAATTTATTTATTTCCAACAGATTATATATTTGATTGAAATAAACCCATCAAACTGATTTCCCGGGATGCGCGTTTAATCTTTTTTTTCCACCAGACAAACATCGTTTTAAACATCATCACGACTCACTTGCTATTAGTAACACGTTTCTTATTATTGATATTCTCTTTTGCCCTTCGTTTGTTGTTCTATTAATTCATTTATCATTACAAAAATAGCAATATTTAAATAAAAGATTATCAACTTGAATTAGTAACTTTGGCGATTCTTGCTTACCAAAATATTTCTCCGGTAGCGTAAAAGTCGTATAAAAAATCCATACGGATGTTACGTCTGGACTAACATCTTCAAAAGGTTGGTCGTCTCGAAAAATATAATTTTGTGCGACACTTCCCTAGCACGTTGCAGACTATAATCTGCTCGTATTTCCCAGGCTTATTATCTTCTATGCACACTGTGTACTTAGCCTCCATTTCACTCTGTTATAACCTCCATCAATCTACAATCTCAGTATCTATATGTTTTTCAAACCTATGCCTATCTGGAGACTCGGGTCTACTAGCTTGGAAACAATCGTCGAAGCAACCGTTACCTTCCCGCGCGCGCCATTCTTTCTTCCGGAGTGTGAGCCAGCCAGGGTCATGCGGGGTCGCAGACTTCGGCGTCTGCGTCTAATTGCGGTACGCAGGCAGGCATCGGCAATTCGGTCGAGCGTTAATTGGGGAGCCGAGAGTGTCGAGTAATCGGCGTGTAATTTGGAGTCTCACACCTCGACGACATATTGTTTTCGGCTTACAGCTGTGATGAAATACGAGATTTTTTTTTCCATGCAAATCCCAATACCAAATATTTAAAAATATACATTTTTCGAATCACTTAAAAACCTGCAATTGCAGTTAATTTTATTATTATTTTGAATTCGAATTCCCTATAAATTCATTATTATAATATTGCAGTTAACTCGTAAAAAAAGATAATTAATTCAGGATATCAATACATAGGATAATAAATTTGATATTACATTTAATTACCCACATATGGCGAACGTAATTATGTGAGAATGAGTTACAATTAACCCAGTAATACACTCGTTTTACGGTTCATTAATTCTGAAACAATTTTTAAGTGTATCGCATGTATTTCTCGATCACACGGGTAATCTTCTGAAGCTTAATTTTGACGGACGAAAAAATAACCTATGAAACACTTCATGCGCTTGAAACTCTCATTTAAGTAATTTTCCCATGACGAAAAATGTGGAGTTTATTATACATTTAGGATGGGAACAGAGCAAAAATGTACACTCCCCGATTCTCATTGAAGAGAACCTGATCGGTTTTCACGGTGTATTCGGAGTTATGGCCTATACAATAATCCTCCCGTAAAAACTTCATGAGCGACAAATGCGAAATTCATTGTTAGTGATTCAGTCGGCCATTGGTCGTCGGTGTTATGAGACACACTGGGACCAAGGCCAAGTTCAGGTTTTGACTGTTTTCTTTTGTCAAATATTTATGTCAAATGTCAAGACTGATATTAGAATCCGCTAATCCTTCTTTTAAAAGTTTATGAGTAATGGAAAGCATTGTCATCGTTTTATTCGTGCTGTGATTGGTTGCTAGAAAAGTCCGCGATAAACAAGTTGAGTTTGGTGTCAAATTTGACATACGAAGATCACGGGCGCTGCAGCGCCCGTGACCTTTCGAAAGGTCATAAAAGCGCAGCAGCGCAAAAGAATTTCAGGCACGCGAGCTAGCGCGTGCGATTAGCCTAGTCTTTTTAAAAAAGCATCAGTAACGGAACGCATTGTTATCGTTTTATTCGTGCTGTGGTTGGTTGCCAGCAAAGGCCTAAGCACATTCAGTTTGGTGTCGACGATTTGATATAAGGAGAGGACGGATGTGGCGGCACCCGTGACTTTTTAGGACGTGTGATTAGCTTAATAATTTAAAAAAATGGAGATATGCTTTTACAGAATCAATGCTTCAGAAGTTGGTTTCATTTTGACTCTGAATGTATCGCTGTTAGCTGAGCGATCGACTCAGATGATCCTGCAAATGTACTTTCGATCGAGCTCAGTTCCTCTCTCTACTCTCACCGGCGCTCGGACTTGCGGAGCGTCGCAACAGCAAACGGTATAATTAAGAGGAGAGCGAGGAAATTCTTTCCCACTTCTGGGCTATCCCTGCATCTATATGATATATCCTTCCATAAAGAGACCGTCGTACTATAACGACAATTTTTGATACATCGACATATGGATATTTCTCGGAAGTACAGTTCGAGGATGAATTAATGCAGGGGCCGCACAGATTGAACAGAAATCGACGACGACAACGTCCACTTTTTCCCTCCAAGGTTTATAAGTATGAGGTTCACATATCTCTCTTTCGACGAGATACTGGCAGGTCGCCTCGCACACTTGGACATCGACGAGATTCGACCCAGTTGTAAATGGGTGAGTGGCCCGGTTTCCCTGCTGCTGATGCCGGTACGTCGTCTTCGGATTCAGTAAAAGCGTTCCCGATGAATTTCGAAAGGGATCCCGAGAGCCACCTGCGAGTTGTTCGCTTGCCCCCAGCCCCTTCCCCCCGCTATGTCGTCGTCTCGTCTCGTATTGCCGGGCGGTCAACGCAGTTCGGCGACTTGCCAATTAGCGACAAACTTGCAATTAGTCGTCCGAGTTTCAAGATAGAACAACCGGTCAAGTTCAAAGAGAAATTACACGAGCCTCCACTCAGAGAGATATTATCAGTGAGAAAGATCGAATACAATTTATCCACCTCGTTTAAAAATTCAAAATAATGTGTTGCGCGAAGTAATGTAGGTGTAACATATTTAATTATAAATATATAATTTCTGTGTCATTATTAGTCTGAAATATTTTTTTCAGCACTAAGGGTCTCAAGTGATCTCGATAAATTGGGTACAATCTGCATCAAAAGTAAATTTGAAGAAAATTCGGATCAACGGTCACTTACCTAAGAAAATAGTTATTTTGCCTGCTTTGAAAACAGCAGATTATATGAAACGAAAGAAAAACGTATCCCAAAAACGTATTTATCTGTTCCGGTTTAATAAATTGTATATTAACGGAAACATGCAAGCCAATGAGAAAATACGAAGAAAGTACATTGGGTAAAAAAAAAAAGATCGTGCTATAAAAGAATATGCGAAGAAGATTCCGGGTTTCATGCAAGGGATCTTGTTAAAATCGATTCTGCTCGTGGACGGTGGCCTCGGTAAGGCCCCGCAGAAACTGACGCTGACCATGGCCGTGGCTGAGCAAATGACCGAGCACGGTATAGACGTACAATCTGTACTTTCCATTGTGCCTAATGATCGGGTAAGATCGGTCGCGCGGTGTTCTTGAAAAACGACCAAGAGCTGAGCGCTTTCCTTGATTTTTGCGCGATGCTGACGATGTCCACGAGAATAAGAGCGAAACCAACTTATACGACGCCTTTGTTGTCGTCGTCGTCCTCATCGTTGTAGACGTCGTCCTGTAGCCGAGAAATCGACGACTTCGTAACCCAGAAATGACGACGCAAGGAGTATGGAAGATCGTGCCACGTCATGCGGCAACCGTATATGTTTCCACTTGATAGTGGGATATTTATGATGCAGGTACAGGTACAAAGTGCTGTATTGTATACTCTCGTGTATATATGTATTCTTGATTAATCGAGGAACATAACGGGGCGCGTGACGTTTATATCAAAGAAGAGAACTTGGTTCAATTCAAAGGGCAATATTCTTTCAAGGGTTCATTAGGTCCGATTGATCGAGTGGGTAACCTCTCACACCTCGTATAACATCTCACCACTTTATTCAAGACAACATTCCTATTGGTATTATCTTTGCTGGGAAATAATCAAGATCAATATTCGATTAAGGCACACACGCTGAAATATAAGAATGAGTTAATTAGCATCAAATGCATAATCCGTAGAATCTATTTGAATCAAGCAGATTCTGTATTTAAACGCAGCGCGATCTTACTGAAAATTCGTGATGCCATATCGTCTATTTCGGCTATTTCCTGATAGGCAAGATGTCATTTTCATTAAAGCCAAATTTATTTTTCCAATGTTCGACGACGTCATATATTTTTGTTCCAGATGAATTCTACGTTGTTGTACGAAAGCATTAAGCTATTTTTAACTTGCAAGTTTTACAAAACGTGTATGATTTTTGGATCTACAAATGGAAATTCCGATTTTTTCTTGTTAGACGATGCTAGAGAACCGACTCTTCATATCTAATTTGGGTATCTGAATCTTTGGCATCCGTAAGCGCAAACCTCAAGTCACACTTCAAACAAATTCCGACCAGGACAATTAAAATCTCGTTCGCGACATAACTATCTCCACAGATATATTGTTGTCCATCATACCAATCTCCATCAACGTAATGCACAGCGTACCGCCGGCACCCGGTCACGTCCGTCAAACGACCGCATACTTACTACGTGCAATACGTACATATGTAAGTAAAAGCCGACAACTAGATCCACTACGTAAACCTGTTATCATTCTCTCCAGTTAAACACGACTTTAATACAAGGATTCACCCTGGTATTCTTTACGATTGGCGGGGGAGCGCACGCGTAACGAGTAGGTACATAAGTGTTTCAGTTACTTCGGATAAACACTTTGCTGTAATAGTGGTATGCAATTGTACTTGTATAAAGAAATGATGTACGTAAATAGGTAGAAACTGTTGGAGCATAAATAGTCGGACATAGCATTTTGTTCACGGCTGTTATAAGTCGTGCAGCATCGGAATTGCTACATGTACTGCGGTATATACAGCAGCACGTCCGACTCCTTGCAGTACAGCTGACCATCGTATTACCATTTCTTGTTGGTTTGCCTATGGCAAAAACCAAAACTTCTTCGTTTATACTCAGAATAGAAGACTCGAAGCCATGTATTCCATCGAACCTGCTATTCATACTATGTTATATGTAGTTGCACAAATAATTGGAGCTTATGCTACGTAGAAGCCTGAAGAAGATCACGTTGAAATAAATACAGCCGCGTTCCTCTTCCCACGGGTACTATTCCAATCGTGTACGTCTATCTCCTGCTTTTCCTCTACCTCGGTCATCATCATCATCAGCACCAGCGAAGCAGAAGCTGAAGGCAGCTTTGGACTGATCACTCGCGATCCTTAATGGACCTCAAAGTAGGTCTTGAGCATGGTAAGCAATGAGTAGAGAGTAACAGAAAATTGTTGTAAAAGAATATATACATGCAACGATATCGTGTGGAACTAAGGTTGACCAGCACCATCAAGTCGCAAGTGAACAACGGGGCTGCTTCTTATTTTTTATTTTTTTCCTTCTAATCATCATCATTTTTTCTCATCTTTCCCCGTCTCTCGTATTCCTCAAATCTCTCGCTGTCACTCTCCTTCTCGTAGAGAGGCCTCCTCTCACTTTAGGTATTTTGTGCCGTAGCGAGCGAGTGAACGAGCTCCAGGTTCCTTAGTAAATTCGAATGGCTGCGTTACAGCAATGTTCTCTTTGTGCTCTGTCTGTCTTCATGGTTCTTTCTCTATTCTCAGCTCTGTCAGCCTGTGGCGTTCGGCGCAGCGCCCGCGCGGTTGCCAAAATACAGGTCGACTGTTATGGGAGGCAGCAAAAGGGTCTTCTTCTTCAGGTTGTCCAGTCTTGGTTCTCCTTCTTCCACACGGGATATATTATATCGTTTATATTCTACAACTACCACTACATGAAGAATGTGTGTAGCATTCGAAGGTGCAGAAGAAGCACACACAGTCGTGAGGAAGAGGCCAGTGATACGCGCGGGATACCGGTAGAGAGGGATGATGACGCTGCCTTGGTAGGTTGAAGGTAGGGGTAAGCGGAACGTGTGGAACTACGATACACACAGGGGATAGCGAAAGATAGTGGGGAGGAGAGACAGCACACAGACAGGGAGAAGACACGGAGAATACACGAGTGAGGATGTCGGTCTTACGGAGCAGGAGAGGTGTATACGGGACGAACGGGAACCCCTCTGTCTGTCCTCAGTTGCCTCTACCCATGGATCGCGGTATAAAAGCAAAGCAAACCTCTTTTAGATGCAACACACAAGTCAACATCGCATCAACGTTGACACGCATCAGCGACACCAGAGAGTATACAACAAGCGCTTACACAGGAGTCAATTCGGTACATACGAGCTTCCACCGATTTGAAATACATATTTACCTCGAACTCCGTGCTTTGCCGAAAAATTATCAAATATTTCCTGTTCATTAACTGTTCTGGTTTTCACGTTAAAAACTCCGGTACCAACGACAATACTGACTTTGATTTTTCTGTGAAGGATATCCCAACGAAAGGAAGTCATCGAGATGGCATCAAAACATTTTGCGGCGATAATGTGGGCGCTTGTCGTCTCCACGGCAATGGCACTTCCGGCCACCGACAAGAACGCCGGTGGCGAAAACGATCTTATGGCAACGATCTACACCGATTGCCTCAAGAAGGAATCTGTCAGCTGTATCAAGTATAAGTTGTTCGCATTTGTTGACAAAATGTTGGCTGACAAGGAGGACATTACCCTATCCGAGGGTATCACCGTTGTTAAGACTTCGACTGCCGAGGAAGGAGCACCAAGGTAGGTTTTGTCGTGTGGTTCATTATAACAATGATTCTTCACAATGTTAATGGTAATTATTGCATTATTAAGCGATAAACCACTTATAATAACTTTAAACTCTCATTCCAGGTCCATTGACTCTACCGACGTAGACGCTCTGCTCTTTGATCGCCTCGGCAGATTCCTCAGGACCCACTCAGTCAAGGTCGATCTCAAGGGAACCGACATCCTTGGTGCCATTGAATCCGCTGGACGCAGTCTCGATGACTTCAGCGACAGCGTCGCCGAGGGTCGTGGCAAGAAGAGTGAGTACACCCGATCTATTTATTTATAGACTAGACGAAGATGAGACAGTTAATGAAAGTAAAGAAAGGATTTGCCGCATACTTCCGGTAAATAAAAACTTAGAGACGAAGTAGCAAAGCCTAACGGTAACAGAAGAGGAGCCGCATGCGGAAAATTGCATGGGAACCTTGCAAATAATGATCGAAGTTATAAGCCGTATTATCGTGACTAAGGGGGATTAAGTCCGAGTGTCGGTTGCGGGGGCCGGAATACGAGTCGCGAGGGGAGTAGTAGTGTCATGGCGTCTCTATGGCGCGTCGATGCTCGCAGGCATTGACCCACTGAGGAACTGGTTCCGCTTCCCCTTGATCCTCCACGGCGTGTACATGAAGAGGAGAGTCAAGCGGTGGCGGCCGGTGGTGAGAGGCAACACCAGCAAGAGCGTTGGCTGCTGACGCTGCGACTACTAGCTCTTCGGCCCGCGGAAGACCAAGAGAACCAGCAAAGAGAAGAGAGAGGATCCTGCCGCGCGGGATTTTTGACATACTTTCTTCAACCCAACACTGACTCGCTCGCTGTCGCAGCTCTGCTTCTCGTACTTCGCCTTGACCTTCGCCTATTCCACTTAAAGCATCTGGCTCTCACACTTGTACTCCACACGTATAATTCGAGAACGATCTCACGGAATCTAGAATCTACTACATCTACTGTCTACTAAACGAGACATTTTTGTTGGACCGGTTACAAGCTACTATAAATGTGAGATCGTATCGGATTGGTTTCTCTCGTAGATTGTTACAATATCACTGATACTGAACTACCGAACGACGCCTTGACGATTTTATTTAATTTAATAAGTTGCATTTTTATTTCTACTGTATTTGAAAACTTATTTTATCCCTGTTATATCCGATTACAGAGAAGGCACAGAAAATTCTTGGACCCCTGATGATGGCCATTGCCCTGAAGGCTGCAGCCCTTCTGCCCCTCGCTCTTGGTGCTATTGCCCTCATCGCCGGAAAGGCCCTTCTCGTCGGCAAGATCGCTCTCGTCATATCCGCCATCATTGGACTCAAGAAACTTTTGGGATCCCATCAAAAACACGTGACCTACGAGGTCGTAGCACATCCCCATCATAGCAGCAGCCACGTGGTCAGCCACGAGGAGAGTGGACACGGAGGTGGTGGATACAGCGCTGGCGGTGGTGCTGGCGACTACGGTGGTGGCTACTCCAGCGCTGGTGGTAGCGGACACGGCTGGGCTAGGAGTCTGCCCCAGGACGCCCAGGCGCTCGCTTACAGCGCACATCGGCCACAGGCGCAAGCTTAAAAAGTCATATCCTACCAGCTGTATAAAAATCCCGCTCGTATAGGTCCCCCCAATTATTTATTTCGTAGTGGACCATTTCCCATCCCTCCCTTGACCTCATTTCTCTTCCCTCTACTGTTCCTTTTCTGTATTTCTTCCCTTTCGATTTAATTTTTGAATATCTGTTACTTCCTTATATTCTTCACTCTCCTTCGTGCATTCTTCTGTCCTTTTCTTTTAGGCCTATTGTTCTTTTTTTATTCTAACATAGGCCACGTGATTTCTCAATTCTCAATCTTCCCTCACGTCGAGGGTCTCTCTCGCCAGTACTGCACAAATACTCAGCTCCCGCTATCTTTTCCAGTTAAAACGATCTTCGTTATTTATTCCCTAAATTCCCTCGACCTGTTTTAATGATTATTATTTATTGTATAAGTTGCTGTGGTTTAAAAAATATTTATTTCATTTTGTAAAAGAAGGAAAACAGCAACAAAAAAAATCACTGTCTCTTGTCTGTTTATGTTTGTAATACGCGTCTGTTTGATTGTTTTGTTTTTTTTTATAATAAAGTGAGGGCGAACGTTAGCGCCTGCTGAAAAGAAAATGTAAGTGAGCCATTGAATTGAAAGATGACTCCGAATGAATTAAAAGCATCGTGCGCATTGCCGATCGAGCGAGCGTGCAGATCGAACAGGTTTGCACTTGCCTAGTTAAGACAGCTTCCTGTTAATCGAACTCTTCTGCGTTTACCTTCCAATTCCCTAGGCGAATCCTTTTAAGATATTGCGACAGGATAGCCATGATAATAATCGATGTACGGTGAGTAGGATAAATCGGTGCAAGGATATGTCGATACCCAGGTAGTTTCTGGAAATTCCGCAGATCTCTATTCTCGTTACAATGATAACTTTGGATACTAGAGGCTTGAAACAGATTAAGGTATTCCAAAAATGGAAAACTCATGCCAGCCTTATAATTTTTTTGATCGGTATATCAGCTATGTTATCATCTGAATATTTTCACCGTTCTTATCCACATTTTTCTGCACGGTCGTGGCAATAATCTCTCTATACGTCAAGCGATTTAGGTTCACCTTGACGACAAATATGTTGTCGTTTACAGTTATGCAACCTGTGCCTTCTCATACATCAGAAGAGCAACTAAATTCCGATCCATCGTAGCGGTTTTCTTGTGTGGGTTTCCAGCAAAATACGAGGCCAGGATCAGCGTGAATCTCGGCGACAAACACTTGTGGGTGAATTTACCGTGATCGTGTACTGTCGGCTTGAATGTATATTTTCGCGCTGGAATATTTCTGGCTCAGAGTTTTTATGAAGTATGTACTAGTTCTCGATAAATAAACGTGCCAATCATGAATACGATCTCGTGTCTCAAAGCGCTTTACACAGTTTTATGACCATATACCTCCCGTCTCCTCGCCGCACGAGTCTTTATACGTCTTAATATCCTTCACGGATTTCTTCCCCATTGCGAACTCGAAAGTAGAAACTTTCGCGTACTACTTCGATACTGACACAGCAATACAAACAAGCATCGCAGGATATATTCAAGCATTATAATGGGCAGGTAAGGAATTGTGGTGACTAATATTATTCTTGATTTCTGTGAAGTCGTTTCGAATTTACGCGACTCGGCGTGAATACGAGATAATCCGATTTTTTTTTCGTGCAGCCCGCATCAGCTTTCATTGTATCTCTTGAATAAGAAGCGTCCATCACGAAGTGGATATTCAGCATAAAGCTTCACGTCACTTGGTCAGAAGGAATCGCGAACGGGTCTCGTCCCGGAGGATATAATGTTTTCGAGCAAATCTTTGCGAACTCTGTCTTCCCCTTCCTCATTAACAACAATATACAGACAATATTCGGCACAACTTCCAAAACTGGAATCGGTAGAATGAATTGTAATCATGTTTCCTGATCAAAATGATAACATCCCGAATGATGTATGATCAATTTCACAGCGATTCATCAATGCGTTATTGAGAAATGCGGATGGTTCCTTGGAGCAACGGTGCAATGTGATCGTTGCGAATCAAAATGCGTTTACCTTCCATATAATAGGAATTAAGAATGCATTCCTACGGCTTCTAAAAATAAAATATTCCGGTAAAAAACATATACCAGAATGTATTAATGAAAAATAAAAAAGATGATTTGATACATTGCTATTTTTACAATGTGGCGGTATAATAAGTTGGTAGATAAAGCCTTCAAATATGAAATATTAGAACATATGCAAAAAGCTTGTTTTCGACTTCCGATTACGGACTTCGTATGTTGTCCGTCTTCACGCCTGAAATATGAAATATGCAAAGGACCCATCTTATTTATGGGATTATGTATTATGTTTGAAAATGCGTCATCACTATAAAACCATCAACAACGTCGGCTATGTTCTCATCATTTTCGCCGACTTACGAGTTCAATGGAGACTAATTCTATTGTTACTTGATGCACGTTAAAACGACTTATTTTAAGTACCGTGAGTACTAACGCATTTGCATATTTCCCATATTTCATGGTTTACGAACACCCGTGAAACAATATTCTGATTAGACCATATCAAGCCTGATATAAATCGTCGATATGAGGCCTGATATAATATATGCTTTGCCATGTCAAAATATATATATCCTTATCAATCTATATCAGGTCTTACCAATTTATATCAAGTTTAACCAGATAACTGCATATTAGACCAGATATGGCGATATCAGCCTATATCAAACTAGATCAGAAAATTTCTCTTCAAGGAAACACAAAAATCATTAGTATATATGTCCAGATCAAGATATATCAAGCCATATCAAAATTGACCAGATTTTTTTTTACGAGTATGTCTAGCTGTATATACCCATATAAGATTATACCAGGCCATTTCAGGACGTATCAGGATATATAAAATAATGATATATGCACCTATTCAACTATATCAAATCATACCAAGCCTGATATCAAGTTGATAAGGCTTGATCTGGCCTGATATGTCCAATTTTTATATCAGATCATATCAGGATATGTCAAAATGTACATATGGGCATATCAGATTACGTGAAGCCAGATATAGTTATATTGAAAATTTTGATGAAGCCTTATTAGGTCGTATCAGGCCTGATCGGAATATTTTTGCACGGGCGGTGTTGTCATTTGTAAAACCACAAGAGCTTCGAAATATCAGATTATTTTTGAAGCTCGAGTGGTATTCGGGGGATTATTATTCCCATCCAAATTGCGACCAATAGAATTGCACCATGAGACGAAACTTACGATTGATGTTTGATAAAATCCTTCGACTGTCACAATTGAATCCAATCTGTCCGTTTGACAGATGGTTAACGCGGCTAAATGATCTTTTGTTTTGTATATATAGCTACAATATTATTAAAAAATTATCAGTGTAATTCCGTGTAGGTTGTACCATGTGACGTCGAATGGTGCAATTCTATTGGTCGAAATTTGGATGGGAAAAATAATCCGATATATTCTTAAATTCAGTCGTCAAGATTTTGCAGTGCCGTGAAATAATAAAAGCAGAAAAGCTGTGAACAAATTCTGAAGTCCGTATAACTAATGTACTTTAAAACTTCAAAAAAATCATTTTATAAGATTCATATGTTCGAGAATTCCTATAAAGTCACAAGTCAATGAAACGTTGAGTGGATCTATTTTTTTTATCATGGGTTTCCATAAAATGTAATATTTTTAGACTGTAATATAATATTTTAACGGATGACCACAATGTCGATTTATCCGATACGACTGAAGAAATATCGTGCTTCCATTGTCAAGTATATAAATATCAATACTACATGTCAATAATACCAGTAAGTGAACAGGCCAATCTAAACGAAACAAAATAATTGCAGGACACAGCTACGAAATGGTCAAATTGAAAAATCGGATGTCCCAGTTAAGTCGTCGAAAATTCTCAAGAACTCGTTAAAAGCTATTGTTCATATTTGCGGGTGACTGTTCAATTATTGGTGCATTCACCCTATCCCGAAAAAAAAAATACGTGTATTCACATAAAAGAGATCAAAATCTATGACATATATCAAGAATGTAAGAGAGACTGTAGCAAAATGGGGACGTTGAAAAAATCATAGAAGCGGAGAAAAATAGGGACTCTAAATAAATAATCATAGACAGGAGAAAAAATGAGGACGTTGAAGGAAATCATAGAACCCGGGTAAAATGGGGACCGAAACAAAATCGGATGTGCGGTGCAGAATAAGGTACGTAATTATTATCGATAAGGATTCAATTTGCATGAATCGCACGTGCATACGCATTGCTCTGAATCGGCGCCAGCACATAAAAGATGGGTCCAATTTTCGGACAATCGCCACTGGACTCAGAATAAAGACCTGCACGAAACAGACATGGAGTATCGTCTGCAGAATGTTTTGTGCCCTATTTTACGAGAGATTTCACGGGTCTGCCGGTGGAAGATTTCTCGAGCTTTTTCAAAGGAGAATTCACCCGCGTATATTTTTGCTTTTTTTGCAGTAACTCGTTTCTATATAGTAAGTCCTTCAGGATGGCCGGTTTGCCTCGCGCACGCTTTCTTCGCGGTTAATTAGCTGCCGCGACTGATAGTTCGTATGGTGAAGCGCGAAACGACACTTCGCGGCTTGAGTCGATTTTAGTAAATCTAAAATTAATAAACATTGATTAAGAGAGACCCCAACACATATATTTTCATGTAGGTCGAAAATAAAGTCGTATGAGATCAAGCTAATTTGGTCACATTCGCGATTGCCGGTGTCTCATCCTCTGAACCCGAGGAAGTTATTGCCAATGACTATTCGATAGATCGCCGCGGTTGCTTCTAGCGGTATTGCCAGAGAATCGACGACATCTGCCCAATGTTCGCGAGGCCTTTTTTCGGCTGAGCTGATTAAAAAGTGAGGCTGTGGCTTATTTTCGAGTTCACGATCAAGGAGCAAGACTGTCGATGTTTGAAAAATGGAATAAGATTGGTGAGTATCCCGTTCTGCCCCAGACAACTTACTAATTTCCGAATGCACTAGAAGAGACAAGGATTTTCGTTTTAGCCACCAAACAGTCAATGTTGGTCAGTTTAGGCAATACTGCCTATATTAAAAAAATTAGAGAAAATTTGAACGTACCCCATTCTGCCCAAGACGATTTTTTTGCATGGGCAAAACAAACACGAATATTTTGTTTCCGTGTGACGAACAGTCAATATACGCATGCTGAAATGTTCTAGCTGCATTAGAAAGCTAAGCGTCCCCATTTTGCTCCCAGCCGCCCCTCGCTCCTACATTTCCATGAAAAATTCGACGTTTTCAATATATTTTTGCTTATACTTCTTTTTTTTTTGTAGGGATATCAAAGACCCCGCGTGGCACTCACGAAAAACGTACCGTGGTACTCGGAATACCTTAAACGATGGATTTCTCGAGAGACCCGGGCGACACTTCACTCACGTATCGTTCCGTCGTCAGGGCATCCGGTTCAACGCGAGCCTATCCGACTCTCTCGTCTCCGTCGCCATCAGCATCACAACTGGAGAAGCGGAAAATGCGCGAGATCACGTTGCATCTCCCTCGCTGATGCACTAGTGCGATGCAGCCTTAGCGTGTGTTCGCGTGACCACGACGGAGAAATTCACCGGATATGTCATACTTTTTCTTCTACCAGTATTTGTATACGTACGTGATTCGATTTATTTGGACCGAGAGTTTCGTGTGCAGTTATAGGTTTAATATAACTTGATAAATAATTAAACTTCCCGATAAATCACCCCGCAGGAGACAGATTCTTCGCATTTTCCTGATAGATCGACGAAGAAAGTGCATTCACTGTACGTGGGACTAAATAACAAAACGGGAGGAAAAGAGTGCAAAATTGATCCTGTGAACTGTTTCCCAATTTTATAACTAAGAATAAACAGTTTTGTGCTTGTAAAAAATTACCCTCAATATTGTATCATTATTAGCGCCAGTAATCAATTACAACGAAATAGGTTTTTAAATCGATGTTGTTACTATTTTTGATATTTTGTAGAAGTAATCTATTCCCGTTTCGTCATGTATTTCATAATTATATATGAGAACCGAGAGAACGGTAAAATTGTTCAGTCAGAACATAGTCAGTTATCAAGCTAATTTCAAGAAATATTGTTTTTTGTTTTCAGAAGTAGCCAAGTATTCTGGAATCCTGCCGGAACTTGATGTTGCTCATTTATTTCGACCGAGACGAGTGGCCATCAAAATTCAAGGACCCATGACGATGGCAGCATCTATTCTTATTGCGTTTCCTGTAATAAGTGGGGTAAACGGTAAACATTGGCCCTTTTGGTAATGTTCACAGTGACTAATTATTCTGATACTTCATTCTACTGATTTCAGTATCAACCGAGAACTGATCTACTTACACTACTGCCGATATGCGTGGCACCGAAAAAAGAACGCAAAATCTATGAGTCGTGGAGCAGGTGGTTCAAAGTATCACCAGCCGGTAGTTGTACCGCATGATTCGTGAGCGTGACCGTGCTTCGAACCGGAAGTAGGCTCGCCGGACCCTGGCAACGCGTCTGTACTACTACCAATATCTTCGCCATTACTGCATTGCTGACTCTATTCCTACCGCAACCGGACTACTTAGTCCTCTCTCGCGATCTTCGCGCTTTCGCGACACGCACTCGTACACGTCGTTCCGCGCTAAGATCATTTTCACGAATCGCACACGTGTTTCACTGCGCGAAATCGCCATGCCATTGTATTATATTAAGCGTCTTCGAAATAGCTATAATAAAATGGCTAATGGTGCTGAAGAATGAGAAGCCTCGAGCTCTCGTCAATTCCGACGGAAAACTATCTGTTCTCAAGCTCGACATGAGTATGATGAACTTGTGAAAGGGATGAGGAAGAGCTAGAAAAAAACATACGTAATAAGCACAAGTGCCAGAAGGTGGAGTTTATAATGACTCGACTGTACGATGACGAGACGGTAATAATGAGAAAATCGCAACGAAACTCACGGTGGTATGAAAATTAGCTTGTTTTTGCTAACAGGTGAAAATAAAAGGCACGCTAATTTCCATTAGGAACTCCGTTGAGAATCGTTTACGGGCCGTAGTTATACTGGACAATTTACCGGGCAGACAAGCGTAGAATGCAAACTCGGGCACTTAAGAGGGTCCCCTTAAGCCCCGCACATCATGATGGCTTGGGGACGCCGCACCGCCTCCGCCAACTGCTCTTTCGCACACATCAAAGCTTTCTGCTGTGAAATTGTATGTTATATATCCGCGCGTATAGTAGTGTAACGCCTCGCGCGCGGGTTTTCACTTGGTGTGACCCAGTTTATGGGAGATGGAGCGGCGACGGCGGTAATGGCAATGGCAATGGCAATGGCAACCCGCGCGTTCTCTGCATCCCGTGGACCTGCTGGTACTGTGAAAGAGGAGCGATCGGACAAATCTGTTTTACTATATTGCTCGGCGATATTGATGCGACGATCGAAAGGCGTCATAATTAATATCTATAATTACCAGCATCTTCAACTACTTTTTAGCAATCATTAAATTAGGGTGATTCAATTATTGAATATTGTTAATTATTGAAGGGTATCATCAGCGTTCAATAAACAGTTAGCTGGTGGCACTTTCGTGCACAACTTAGATGTTTGTTCCTTTGAAAGAAATCTAAATGAGCATTTTCTATTTCATTTTACCATACTTATGATAATTATGAATTTCATAATTATAATAAGTTATTGGAACGATATTTATCTCCACATACTCTATATCAATGTCTAATGAAAACCTTCTTGAATTACACGACCAATCAGTAATGCTGTAAAAATATAATTAGCACTAAACTGTATCAAATTCCTTGCCGATATCTATGATCATTTCAAATTATTGCTATTTTGCAGTCATTGATTTAGTACCTCCGCTGTAACGACCCTGCAAATTAATGTCGATTAATGTGCAGTTAGTTTTATCGTATAAACAGCGTACATTTTTTGTTTACGTCGGGTCTGGATTATTATTTTTCTTTTTTCAACTAATTAGTCGTACTAAAATTATTATAACAATATCACAGATATTTACCACCATAATCTCGATATTTATATTGTATTAGAGAATAAAGTCGTATTGAAAACGGAGGACCTCAGAGAATAGTCTCGAAATGACGCTAGCACAAAAGCATATGTATCAGTATGTTCATTTTGTAAGAAATGAAAACAAACGGAGATATGTGTTAAGAAATCTTAAATACTCCCATCTGTTGTATTAAAATTGTGAACACAGAGAACAGGCGGTACAAGTTTCTAATTCTCGGAGCGTTAAGGGGAAATGAAATCCGTTCCGGAGTAATGGCTACACAAGGAGTCTAGTCGTATAGTAGAATAGGGTACGATTCGTGACGCAGGGGCAAGCGGGTGATGGTGCGGAGAGAACAAAATGCCGTTCATGCCCTCAGAATATCCAACCTGATCCGTAGAAATAGCTTTTACACCATAACTCCACGTACATACACCATAGCAGCACATACGTGTACTAATTTTTTTTTAATGTGAAGAACTCGTATTTTGTATTTCGCTCTCAGTTACACTACGACATAGGCAAGAATTCTTAGAAAAAAAAGAGACATGTGGATCAAACATTAAACGTTTGACAGGATCCATGTGGAATATTTCAAAGAATAATCACATTATTTTCATGAGTTGTAAGTGTAAAATACAAAACTTATGTTATTGACATATAAATATTTTATTTCCGTCTATTACATTTGGGCAGATATAATATATTTATACTTGTAGGTACACTGAAAAAAAAAAAAATAATAATTGGAAGTGTTTCACTATTTAACTGATACAGTTGAATCATTTTTATGGCAGCATTCAGAATAGCGATTTCATTGAATCAATTCAACGGTTGATTTTCTTTATTAGCTTAAGTGGATAAAATATTTTTCTCATCCAACACAATATTTCATTGATCGAAATAAATTATCAACTTGAATCAATCAAATACCCACGTCCGGGCCTGGGCTATTTACTGCATCGGCTTAAAACGATAATAAACTTGAGTGAGTATTTCGTTGAATGGAAACTATGGCTTAGTTGAATATGTAAGATATTGAAACATATCAACTCAAGATTTATTAAGTTCTCGGATTTTTGAGAAACAAAAAATAATTGGGTTTCAAATAAATATTTCATGTGTTTAAAAAAAAAGAGTTGGGCCATTAATGCTTATTCAATCGAAATTTCGTTAGACCTACCAATTTATTTTCTCCGTGTTGGTATTGCATTGATATACAATTTCTATTGCATTGTAAAAATCGATGGCACTAAAAAAAGTACTGCGAATGGCTTCGATTGTTATCACTCGACCGCTTAATTGTTATGGCATCAACTGTTTTGAAATACCGTCGTGTGCTGTACTGTCACTAGGTTTCGATGTCGCATCTGACACCGAAGATCTTGTTATTTAACAGTATAAGCACACACTAATTGGATATGTTCACATAGCCAATTAGTTGGATGCACATTAAGATAGACTCGTAACGCATTAAATGTGCTGGAATTCACGGCAGAGAGTCGAGTATTCATTTTGCATTGCACTGGTCAATGGGCGCATATACGCAAGTGGAAAATATACATCAAGATTGACTTGTCGTTACCCTACAGAACTAATCCAGAAAGGTGATTTCACTGAACTTGAATATAGTGCGAACATCACTAATTATGTTGAGAAAAAATTATAAACTCTTGTGCAGGTAACCTGAATCTATAGATTTCTCTAGGTTAAACTTTTTGCATTGCAAGATTCAAGAATTTAATAATCACGTAATTTTTTTTTCAGACAGACTAATTTCACGATGCAGAGCAAAAATGTACATGGATTTGATAGATAAAATGGAGCAAATGAATTGTTCTATCTAACGATGTTATATATGTAGCATATGTATATATAAACTATCTAACGATAAAATAAAACCTTAATATTATCCCCGAGTATCGTGACATACACCGATCTTTTTTTTTGTATCACTTTCCCCGACTGTGAAGGCCAAAGACTTGTGGAAAATGTTCTTATAATCACCGCGGAATTTTCTAAATTGTGCCTGCATTTTCATCCCCCAGCGGAAATGAAAGTGAACAAATATAAAACTGAATAGAATAGTTTGACTGCGATCATGTAGTCTGTGGGACCACATTTGCCTCCCTCATGATAATTATATTACAATTTATAATCCTCCCGTGATAAATGAATAAAATTACATTCGCATAATTTTTACTTTCTCCAAAGTCAAACAAGCAACCCAACATCAAGCTACTTAGTATCTCCATTTAGCACATATTTATATCTAAATATCATGCAAACAGCCCAAGAACCACGAAGAAAATATTTAGCAGTTCGGACCTGAACATGAATATGCTAACTATGAACAAATCCGTTTCTCTAAATACCGCGTGCCGCAAGATGCATGATTGCATACTGCACTGCTGCAGTAATAAAAAGAGAAGAATCATGGAACAAAATGTGGTCCAGCTGGTTATAATTTAGGCGACGAAGAGGGCGAGGATTGTGCATCCGCTGGAGAAGACTTCGGCGTCTATGGATCACGATGTAAACATCTCCTGGTGTGTAATGTGTTCCGGCAGGAATATTGGTACGGAAAGGCAACTATCCGGGGGAGGCTAACCGTCGTATACGCAAGTGTGTCCCCCCGGTCGCGTCTCGCCTCGCTCCGGTGGTTGTTATGTCGTTTAAACGTAGACCGCACGCAGTATCGTGTTTGTGAGGAGTATCGTGTAAGCATATACGCAGACGATGAAAAAACATACACAAACAAGCTAAGTACGTAGACTGGAGGTAAGCAGGTAAGCGCTATGAGGCGGCAGCAGGGAGTAGTACGGTATGAAAATGGTCTTGATGCGTAAGAGGAACGTATACGCTCTCGCTCTGTAGCGGTGCGCGTTGATGCGGCGATGCTGTTTCTGCGGTGGTAGTGATGCCTGGTTTTGAAGCTGCTGTTGCTGCTGCTGCTGTTGCTGTTGATGGTGGTGTGCTCTGTAATGGTGGTGGGAGGTGATATCCCACCGGAGAGTAAGTACACCTGACCAGATATATAGAGCTAGGGCAGGGCTTCCGTTACGTACAGTCCACGTAGAGTGCTCACTCAGGGAACCAAATCTTGATCGTCCTCGGCTTCGTCGTGATCGTCTAAAACGCTCTGCATTTGACAAGACTATTTATACCTCATCATATTCAACGTCAACTTTATCGTTGCGAATTAAATACAAGAAAAAAAAAAAACGTAAGCGAGAGACGACCACCGTACGAATGGAGGATACTCGTTATAAACTCGGTTTTGCCAACTCGTGTTATCATCTTCTGAGATAAGTCGTCGGGTATTACACGTACATTGATCGTGATCGCGAGGATAAACAACTAGCCGGGATAATTGCGGTGTGATTTCTGTACGGAATTGTATTTCTGTTGTCGCTATCACGGATCTATTGGATCATTATTGCTTGCTTCGATCTATAATCCTTCTCTGAGGATCGCTTCTATCTCGAATATTGGTATAATCGTTGATCTATAGAGATGATTAGTGTTCGTTGAATGGTCGGACAGCGTTCGGTTAATATCTGATCGGGAGAGGGACTTAGTATTGGGAAATCTAATGATCCATTTGCCATCGGCAATACGTTTATACACACTCACGGACTTGAGAACCGATCATAGGTATCTATCGGGCGTTTGTTTCACACTAGTAAACACACTCTATACCTCGGTATAATAGCTCGCGCAACGCGTTTGACCCAGAACTTGGACTCTCCGAGTCAGCCAGCCGAGAAGAAGTCAATTTTATCCAGCTTGTCGGTCTCGATCCCGGAACGGTATAATAACGGAGTCGAACACACCCGCCCACAGCTACAGAGAAAGAGAGATAGAAAATCAAAGGCATAAAGAGAGATATTTTACACAGATATAATCAATTACACATGCGGATTCTCGGCTGAGGCGTTGGCGCATAAATTTCGGTCTAATCAGATCTGAGATTTCTCCTTGCTCCATTCTAGTTTCGATAACCGTTCTAACGTATTTGCCAACTGTGCCAAAATTCCAAATAACTTGCTTAATTTTTAATTTATTTTTGATAGTTTCCTTTTTTTTGTTCATGTTGGGATGCAGATTATCAGAAATGAGACGATTCGCCCAGGGATACATTTGCCTTGCCCTCTTGCTGGCCACAGCCTCGGCAAGATCAGCTGAGACGAACCCAAAGACCAACTCGATCGACGAGCAAACGGCGAGATCGTCAGGCAGTGGAGTCTTTGGAGAGCTTCGTTACGTCTACCAGGTGTACAAAGAATGTGCAGGCTCCGAATTGAGCTCTTGCCTCAAGCTCAAACTCCTCTCGGGCATGGATAGAATTTCGAGAAACCTTCAACTCAACATTGCCGAAGGTATCACCCTCGTAAAGGATGATTCCTCACTGGCTAGCACCGAGGAAGCTCCCAGATCAATTCAGGAGATCGAAGCATCTCTTCCAAGATCTCTCGAAGACAGAGAAGACACCCTTAACTCCATGATCTTCGACAAAATCGTCGGATTCTTTCAGACTCACACTCTGAAACTCAAGCTCCCCAATGTTGACGAACTTCAGAGGAGCTTGACCGAGGAAGGTATGCTCGAATCGGCAGAACAATTTTATTTAGTAACTTCATTTATATTTGTATGATAATGATCTTTAACAAATTTAATTATTCCAAGGTCGTAAAAAGAAGAAGAACATGGGAGGACTGCTCGCCATTCCCCTGTTGATCGGTGGAACTCTCGTACCTCTGGCTCTCGGAGCTCTCGCTCTGCTGGCAGGAAAAGCTCTGATTGTAAGCAAATTGGCTCTCGTGCTCGCATCCATCATCGGACTTAAGAAGCTCGTGTCCGGTGGTGATCATGGTCATGGTCACGAGGTCGTACAGGTCGCCGGTGGTCACGGTGGCAGTGGATGGGCGAGGTCGTCATCGGATCTCGCTTATTCCGCCTACAAGCCAGCGAGCTCCTAATTCGCCTAAAGTATGAGCGAGGAAATCATGTTCGTAGCTGTTCTCTGACCCCATCGTTAATTTATCCTTCTTCTCATTCTTTTTCTTCTGTCTCTATTTTTGGCAACGTCTCCCTCGCTCCATTGCACTCTCTGTGATCATCAATTTTTCTCTTTCTCTCTCTCTGTCTCACTTAACTTTCAAGGACGTTAGTCGATGAATCACGATTTTTCTCTTCCTTTCGAACGCACTCGCCCCGCGTCTCAAATTGTATCGCGAAGTCTTTCGACTATAGCACTTTTCATACATGTTTTCACTTCTTTCTCTCCTCGTTCTATTATTTAATTCATCGTAATTTATTCACTTGTATCCCACCATCGTAGCACGATCGATCATCCTCACAGTATTTATTGTCAACTCTAATTTTATAATCGATTAAACAGAAGACAAAAAAGTTGAAAAAAGAAATGTAAAACAATTTTTTCGTTGTTAATGAAAATCGGACGCCGGTACGCGAGCGTACGTCACGACAAAGATGCAAATGTATATTATTTATTATAGAAATCCAAATAAATTGCAATAAGACAAAGGTATTTGTTTGCGTTGTTACGTATTTAATTTTATTCCTAGAACATAAACAAATAAAGAATGGAATCGGAACCGGAAACGGGAGAGACTCGCGGATTACATTCCTCGCGAGCCTGTGAAGAGAAAGAATAAACACGCGCGTATCGTGTATACTGCGATATAACGGAGAGTCAAGGTAACTTGTACACAAGAGAGAGTCTCGAACCCGTACACGCGCATATCTCGCTCCATCCGGTCTCGGAGAGAAACGACGACGACGATGTTACTACCGGGCCATGCGGTAAAAATAATTGGAGCCTGACCGAGTCTACCGTGAAGCGATTCCCGGATTCGTGAAGGTGCTCGCTGAAAAGCATATCATACTGCTACAGCATTAGCAATCTTTTAGTTTTTGTATCGCAATCAAGCTCAAAGTACCTGCTCAAACTCAGAAAAAAAATCTTGATTAAAAGTCCTAGCATCCAAAAGATTGACTGAAACTTCTTGATTACATTAATCAAAAATTCAATTGACAGTATGTAGGAAAAACTTGATTAAATCAAGTTAATCAATGGTTGACTTTGAAATTCCATTCAATAAATAATCAAGTCCTTGGTTCTTATAGTCAAACTTTTTCTACTGCAAACTATTCATCAGTCTTTCTTTTCTCAGTTCAAGTCTTACATAGAAATAATAAAGTGCTTAATATCATGGTCATTGCATGTATGGGATCATTTGACGGGATCGAGTGCCTTACGGCAACAGTGCATCAATGATGCGCTGCATCAGATGCTGGATGAGTGTTGTACCTGTATCCGGAGTCAACCAACTGGCCGACAGCGGTAACAGGTCGGCTATTCGGAGTCTCTCCGATGCGATGCAGGCCATGAGAGCAAGACGAGACTGGCTCAGAGAACTCTGCTCGTTTCCATCTTCATCACATGTGCGCATCGCACTACTCTCGACTCAGCTTGGCTTATATCAGGCATTTACCTACATAAAACTTGTAGCGAGCACCAGCAGCACCGTCAGGACGGTATAACTCGAACGCGAGAGATTTATAGCGTGTGTGAGCTCGTCCACGCACCTTACGCACTCGATAGCAGGAGACAGAAAAGTTTTGCGCTACGCCCAGTGCAAACGCTGAGTATCGACGGAGTAAATGTAATATGTGTAAGCGCAGTCGAAGCGAACGACTGAAGGAGCGAAAGAGCGAATGAACGTAGACATGAGCGTGTATACGCCACACGGATCTAGAGCCCGGCGTGCCTCAGTCCTCACGTACGAGGAAGTAAACCAGGACGGCCAGGCCACAGTCAGCATCAGTATCCGCGCTGCTGGCCCTAACACTCTCTGCCTGTCGCGCATATATACACACCAGATGCGAGTCTACTGCCTTTATACTTGAATCTTTGTGGGCCTACTCAATGTTCCGTACTACTCATGGGTGGTCGGCGGTTTTTTTTAACTTCTAGAACCGTGAAGGAAAAGTACACATCTTTTTACTTTCCATACGGTTTCTGCCGAACGCACGAAAATTTTTATGAGTTTTGAACTTGATTGAGCTCTTGTGCAATAGATGAAATCTTATAACGACGAGTAAGTGTTCATAAAAAGTTGGTCCTTTTCCAATAATGTATGAACATTTTTTCTTTTACTAATATCACGTTATAAAAATTTATCACAGTTTTGGTTAGACATCGGGAGAGTGACTGCGTTAAGGCGGATGGCTCAGTCAAAATTGTGTTCTTGCATTTTATCATAAAGACAATTTTCAGCCTTGCCGAAAGAAAATTTTGAAATAATTTCCTGCATCCTGGATAGGCCTGGGAGATGTATTTGTAACTTAACTAACTCCGCATGATCCAGAAAACACTGATCGAAAGATTCACCTTCGCTCATTCTCATTTTTTAATTGGAACGTTTTTTATAGTCTTTAAAGCGGTGCTAAAAGCGAACGTATAAAACGTTATAATGATATTGGCACCTGGCACCTTATGAGTGAAATTCATAATTCTGGTTTCGACGCAACCAATTAACCCAACCGGTTGGTGAAGTTAATACTAAATCCTTTGGGTTAATCTTGCAGAGAGCGAATTATTTTAGATTTTTACTTCGGCGAGAGGAATCGGAGTCCTTACAAAATAAAAAAAATAAATTTCTTACTAATTCGGTTCCCTTCAGTGTGTGTACTTTGTTATGTAGCATGGATCGTATTTGTATTTCAAATAAAACAATTTTTATTGATATCAATGTTTCATTACGAATATTTCTTCAATAACTGCAGGTTCATAAGATAGTCAGAACTCGTTTTAAGCCTCCATTCAAACGGTATTTCATGACAGATGGAAATATGCTTCCGGCTTAGATTTCCTAATGTGTTGGGTATTACAAGCCGCGTTCTTAACGTAGACTCCAGTTATAGCGTAAATTCCAAGGTATTATAATAATTCAGAATGACCGTAAGCATGCGTCACTGGAATAGTTGATTTATGAAATTCTTGTGGTTAGTAGAAAAAAAAAAAACATTATTTTCCTTATCCCTCTTCGTCCTAAGTAAAGATATATTTACTGTGGTCACTGACAATGTTGAGGCGAATAGCTAAAGACGAAGGAGAAATAGAGAACGAAGGAGAAGAGGAGAAACACGACGAGGACATCGAGTACGGAGCCTGCGCTTGCCTGACGGGGGCCTTGACCTGACCTCGATCCTCTGACGAGTTCACTCTCACCGCTGCGTCGAGGAGAGGAAAGTGTTCCATTACAACCCGCTCGTGTACCAACGCCTTGCTCGTTCACAAGGCTCGCTTCTCTCTTCTGTATATTTGCTGCTGATTAGAGTATGGGGTGGACCTATATGAGCCTCGCATCTTCTGAAAATTTTCCCTGCAATGGTTCCTCACGTGACATCATTTTCATGAAATAAAAAAACCAATTTCGTATGCCAGATGCTTCAAGATCGTTCAAATATTGGAACGAATACATTGAGTGAAAAGTCTGGACTTATACGTGTTTGTGTGTATGTGTGTATATGGTTTTCTAAAAAAGCTGAATCTATAGTAAAACTTTGAATTGGCTAGACACAGAATATCCAATTTTAACTTCTGTAAATCGTTAACGACAGAGTAAAATTATTATGCAATGTAAAAGTATAAGTTTTAATCGCGCCTGGTAAAACATTTAGCAACAATCGATGACGGTGAATGTTACACAGTAAAAAATATTTATAGAATTCATATACTGTATAGTAATTTATACTAAGTTTGTGTAATGTATTTGTACGAAGCCCGTGTAAGAAATTCCATTTAATATACGAAAGACAATCACAATTTACTGTACGTGTCGTAAAATTGAAGTAATCTCATATTAAAACCACGATTTTATAAGCGAGTTCAGTTTAATTGTACATCAATTTAACGTTACGATCATTGTAGTAAAATTTCTATATACCCGCTTCTCCAAAAGTGCTTCCTGTACATGTGTAGTTGTTTCACCCTAGATAGGTATATTCGATATAGAACGAGGGTGTTGCAAAATTGAAGTCAACTCATATTAAAAATACGACTTGTATAGCCTATTTAGTATACTGTGCGCCGATTGGTACGTCTTTTGCAATTAATTTAGCAGACTGAACATTACTAATATGACTTGCGCAACGAATATAGAAAAATTGTATATCAACTGTACGTTATACTCGTGTAGTGAATTTTCTATACCCGTTTCTGTAAACGAGCTTCCTAAATTTTTCACCCAATTTATTTCAACAGTACACATTAGATTAGACTTATTAGAATTGTTACTTCGAAATTCTTCATAATTGCAAAACAATGTCATCGGGGTTAAAAATCAGTTGATGAATCTAATAAACATAGCAGTGAATCAATGCAAACGCCATATATTTTGCAATTTTCTATTTATTAAGTACTTATATTTAAATGACACAAACAAGTTCAAGTTAGGTACGAGCAATTTTTTTTACAAGGGTTAAAAGTAGATCTTTACATAATGTTTCCTTATTATTTTGCGTTTTGACCCATCTTTGTCTATGAAAAATCTAAATTTGATAAACTTACTTCCTTTTGAAGAAACCTTTATTAAAAATGATAAAGTATCAACGCGCAGAGTTCTGGCTTGTATTCTTTTTTTGGTTTCTGCAGCGTGTCTTCCTTTCTTCTGGATGTCGTCCCGCTGGCTGCGTGACTTCTGTGGCAGACGATGCGGACGTTCGATGAACCGTGATCCTCGGACACCCGGTTTAAGATCGTACGATAAGTTGTCAGCCAACCAACGACGATGGCCATCGGCGATACCGAAGATGCGGAAGCCCACGTGTCCAGTGAGATTCGGCGCTGAATGATATATCTACTATATTGCTGCTGCGCTTGAACTTGTTGCGGAGAAAGTTTTTCGTTACACCAATCGAAGACTTCTCTTCTCCCGATTGCACGTTTAATATTCACTTGCGTGAGTGAGAAGATATTCATGCAGCCTCTTATGTGTGCCCGTGTGATTAGCACGCTACGAATTTTATCTGATCAGCAAACTCTTCCGGAAATTCTCAAGTCGCCAAGAAATGAGTAAAAAGTCTTCCCTTTCGTTTCTATTTGTAGAGTATTAAGAAATCCAACCCGAAAGACTTAATTAACGTGGAGCTTGAATCTTACAAACTATATGTATTGGTACCCATATATCTATAGTTATAAAACAAAATTTGGCATGCTCTTTCATGAACTCAAAAATTGTTCAGAAATACCTCGCAGTCTCAATTGTTGATGAAACAGTCATGATTAATTCCTCAATAATGTAATTCCTTGATAGATAAAATAAGGTGTTTTCAATTTCTTAATAATGACTAAACATCAATAATTTTTCCAAAATTAATATTCAGTTGCCAATGTCAATTGGTAGTTGATAACCAAACATTACATGTACTGATGAAATACTCAGATACATTACATTCTTTGAATCAGGATATATACTAAGCTAAAAGCGCAATTATACTGTGGTAGAAGCATCATTTGCATTTGGCTTAATCTGCATGCTTATTTAATAAATATATTTCTCTCGGTGTATGACAGAAATAACTTGGAAAATCATGTTAATTTCCTGAAATTCACAACGCAGCCTCTAAAGATGTGAAACAGTAAAAAAATGTTTACGATAATCCCAGCTTATATTCGAGGTTTAAAATTTCGATGATGAGAGGATGGAGAGACAAGAGGAGGCTCTGGTTGTGTGACTCGGCTCACTCGCTGGCTGGAGAAAGTCCGGCTTGCCGGGCTCTTTTCTCACGTTACCTACTCGCGTTGAAACTTCAAACACGAAGATTCGATAGACGGCGATGAGCGAGGGATGCGGAGACGGTCTCGCACTTTGTTATACACTGTCTAACGTGCGGCGTTTTTTTTTCATTTCTTTCACTCGTCAACTTTTTTTCGGTCTAACCTGTCAAATACACTTTCTCTTTCTATCCCGATCAAGATAGATTATTTTACTTACGAACTTAATGCGAGCTGTTTATAAATCGGCGATTATTCTAATGATAAAAAAACTTGTTAACCTGATTCAATGACAAGGGCTTGAATACTTGTAAACACGTGTGACAACAGAATTTTGCGATAGTCGAAAGCTATGGCGTTTAAAAATAAATTCATGCTTGTTCGAACTGCTGTTTGAGGTTTCTGAAAAAAAAAAAACACTTCAAACAGTAGACATAAAAAAGTTTCACATGAATTCACTGGAGAATTGGAGAAATGTGTGATCGTTTTAGTCTAAAAACGTTTATTGCCAATTGTTTATATTGAGAGAAAAGAACAGCACATCATTTTTAAGCAGCACATAAATATTAATATTAGTGTATTAAGGTATCCGAGTATTCTCGGTCAATTGTTTTTAATGATGAAGTTTTTGCGAAACACATCTCGGGTCTGAGACAGCGATCGCTGGATTTAAAGCGCGCGAAATTGAAGGCTAATTCAAATTTCATAAATGAGAATCTTTACAAATATCGACCGTAACTGCTTAACTAATTGAAATTAATTAATCAATCAAATTAATAAATGTTAATTGTGCTTTAAAACCATTTTATACGTTGAAGAACTTGTGCTACAAAGGTGTTTGACATTTAGCAATTTATAAAAAACACTTTTTTCTCTGTCTTCTAAAATTCGTACGAAAAAACGGGGCTGCATTATTATAGTTGTCATTTTTAGCCTAATATGTTTTTTTGTTTGTAACAAGTAACGAAATTTTTCAGGAGCAGGAAAATAGAATTATAACTATTTTTTTTGTATCCACCATGATGTCACGTATTTACAGGTAGCCTTATTCTAAACTATTGTAAGATGTTAAGATAAAAAATTGTATTTTTTTCACATACTTTAATCATATTGTTGCTGATTATTTCTATTTAAAAAGAATTAGTCGAAAAAAAATGGACACTGTATTGTTGGAAGGGAATATTCTATCATGGATTCACAAGTTTAGGGTGAAGCTTCTTCAAAATCTGAGAAACCTGTTCATTCACATCGTCTTCTAACGGAGAAAGTTTCCATCGTTCATCTCCGAATATCTTCTCGACAACGATGGCACGACTCTCTCGCAGTGTCTTTTCTCTTATCCGCATTTCTTTTTCGGATACATGCTCGGAGAAGAAGTTTCGTTTGCATAAAAAACTTTCGTCATTTCAAATTCGTGGTGCTAAAAATACTCTAAAACATCCAAAAATAGCATTAAGATAAATATCTGGATAGGTATGCGATACAGCAGCCTCTAAAATTTAACTTTCTGATATAAGCAAATCCCACTAATAAATAAAAATTTATATCAATTGGTGTTAGTTGCGTTGTACCTATTATAATTTACACATTAATGATGTGCACTGTTTCCATTGCTAACGGACTAATTCATTAACGAAGTTCTCAGTTCCCTCAAAGTTTCCGCGTCGCTTTTTATTATAATTTTTAATTTTTAATATATTATTTCAATTATATCCACCGAGACTCACTGCAATTGAAACATCGATTTTGAAAAAAATATCCAGTTTTTCATGAACTTGATTATTGCAGAACCAATATTGAAATTTGTCTACGTTAAAACTTTCTACACATCAACTTAAAATTGAAGAACTTTCGCAATGGTATTTGGTGAGAATTCTTCGGGAAGCCTGTTCTTCGTGATGATTTGCATTTTTCAGATTGCTATAAAAATCGCAATTCATAGAGAAAATAAATAATTTTCTCTATTCCCAAAGCTTTGCACTACCGTTTGTGGATAACATAGCTGTCATTCTTCAAAGTGTTAAGAAAGTTAGCAAAAACATCGTAGGAATTTGTTTGGCACCAAGGAAACAAAGCTTCCTCTATTGAGTTTGACTGAATCATACTTTGTCATAGAAGATGCATTGTATATGGCGCACTAGATGGAAAAAAAAAGAAAAAAAACCATGCGAAACGCTTCTTTTTTCAAAATCATTCCATGCGGAGTTCCGTCGTTTCTCTAGGCAGTCACTAGGACAGTATTTCAGAAGGAACTTGGGCTTCGGGGTCATCGGAAGGCGCGGCCGGCTTCCTCTCCGCTGAGGTCTGGCGCGGGCCCAACTGCGGGACGTTTTCGTCGTCGACGTCGCTGTCGTGATGGTGATTCTGACCAGGCAGCACGCACATTCCACGAAAACCGTTAAGCGCCCCTCCGCCGCTTTGATCGCTGTGCTGTGCTGGTCAAGCAGTAGCGCGATGTTAAAGTGTCCGAATACTATCGTTCCCGGCAAGCGGAATAAATTAATTTTTACAAAGTTTTGGCGATAAACTATATCCTACGTTCATAACTTTGAAAAGGGCGAGAAAATTAATGAGGACATAAGTGGCCACGGATAACAACGGCGTTGTGACGTCGCGAATGGTCATATACACCTTTGGAATCTTTGAATGGAATACCGATCCTTGGCTTACGTCTCGTGGATTCCCGCTCGCCGAGGAGAAATTCAAGGACCAAACAATCCATGAATTAAGCTAAAATCAAGCCCTCTCATTTACATGAGGATATGAAATCTCGCACAGTCGGCTCTGCTATGACAATTTTATTTTTAACATGACCCAGTGACCTTTTCTCTGTCCGTGGCCGATCTGCTGGGAAACCGTGGATCTATAATCCGAAACATTCGCCGGAATGAAAATACAACGGTCGACCATTATCATAGTACCTGGAGATCTGACATATTTACGTTTTTTAATCAAGAACCGTTCCGAAACGAATATCTCGATCGTTGCGACCTTCATTGACACAATTTCCGTTCCCACGAATTTCCACGTGCAAATGCTCGGTTAATTCTAGAAGACATGAGCACCATGAGGAAGTCCTGAAGCCCGAAACGATCGGTGGCTCGGACACCTGCGCGACTTGATGTGATATCAACACCTGTCATCCGATGATTGAGGGTCGATTCATTTTCTGGTCCGGTAGTAAATTAACTCGTGACCTCGACCGACCTCGTCGCATATATCTGAGCGATTTGCATTGATTATTTTTCGCTCAATTTATTTTTTATTTTTTACCATTACTACGCGACTAAATTTCGTCACTCCTCATTAATGACTACAAATCTTCTTCCAAAGATAGATAAAATGCCACTGATTTTTCATTTTGAGGACACCGTGGGCGCGCGCGGCTGTGTCGAAGAAGCGAAACACTCGTGCTTCAACGATGCCGGAATTTAAGATGAATAATTTATTCATAGGATCGAGCATGCGTGGCCCCCATACAGCCATTGGGTATAGGCAGTGTACAAACTCTCGCACGCGGCTTAGCACACTCTTCGTTCTCATCTTCTTCCTCTTCTTACATCTTCTCTGCAGGGCTCTCCGCGGTACGATGCCGAGAGACTCTCGCCGCGCCGTGAGATTCGACACGATTTTCTGGTCAACCCGTGATCGCTGTGTGTCATCCGTGTGTATCGTGCCAAGAGCCCCGCAGGTTGACGATATTTGTCTAACTGTAAAATAAAATGTCTCTCAGCATTTTCGTGATGCCCACGTATGAACCTACTCTCCGTGGATATCGGCGTCCTTCACCAAGAAACTATGCGACACCATAAGACTACCCGTTTTGCATTCCAGGACAATAAAAAATTAGACATCAGTGACCCGAATTAAGGATTGAAGAAACCTATGTGAATAATTATGAGTTCTTTCAATGCAATGCTCACTTACGAAAAAAAAAAGAAATTTTGCTTTTAATTAACGAAGTGCGTGATTGAGTTCATTTATGTTTCATAAAAGTTCAATTAACTCAACGTCCTCAATTCGATATGCTTTAAGACCGAATGGAAATTGTCAGGATACTAGGAATCTTCAACAAATTAATAAGTCATTGGATCGTCATGCAAAATACATTACAGAATAATTTCTTTTCCGGAAATGTTGCAGAAATGAAACGATGACAATGACTGCGAGATTTTCGCAGTCATTGTCATCGTTTTATCCTTGCTGCGATTGGCCGGCGGCTATGCATTACAATTTTATGGTTATGACAAATGTTAAAATTCAGATAAAGGGACAAGTGTCACTGGCACTTTAGTAGCGATAACTATTAAAAAATTAGTTGATAATATAGTAGGGACAACAGAAAATAGCAATTAAAATTTCCGACACAATGACAACGAATTCCGGCGCATCTATGTCCGATGTCCTTGGGTTTGATATTATTCAAAATTAAAGGCTGTTTAAATATACAAAATGAAAAATACCCTGTATCTAAATACATTGCGTCAATTTTCAGTGATGTATAAGCAAAGTTGTAGATAGATTGTTTTAAAGCGGGTTATGGGGTTAATTCAGAAATAGACATAGTGTACTAAGCTCAGTAATCTCAATTCCTTCTAAATCGTTACATGGCCGTCTATGTGATGATAGGGGGCTTTTCATTCTCGACAACACCAGGGGGTGCATTGTGGATCCCTTATCATACTACTCAAGTTTTCATTATCAGACTTTTGAAGTCTAAAAAGCGTTCTTTGTTACATTCATTCACTTATCTATATATTTTGACAGTGGACAGCAGAAGTCCTTGAAATTACAATATCATATAATGACAGATGATAATTAAATGATAATCATTTGAAAGATAATTCTAGAATTCTATATAATTACTACACCTGGACTTTCTCAATGATTTTCTGCTTGATTCAACAAAACACAGATTGTGGTCTTCGTTAGTACTGAAATGTCATATAATTCAAAGTCATGATGAGAATTTACGACTTTGTACTTCAAGACGCAGCACGTTTATCGAAAGTTCCGAATTCAGGACAGATGCATGAATTGGGCTTACTACCTCAACAATGTGAGTACAGCGCCATCTGTTCTCGCAAAAACTCCAGTGTAACGAATACTTTAATACATGCCGCCAAACATCCTGGTACGAGGAAAATAAGACTTTGCTTAGCCAATTTGCACCGAATGACGACTGTTCTCACGCAGTAATTTTTTTAGAACGAACGGTAAACGAAACAATCAAATTGAGTTAATTCAACTGAAAATGAGATACAGAAACCGATTCTCAAGCGATGAATGCTAATTGCGATGGCTTGAGCAGATACAAGTACAAAGAAGGAATCGAAGGAAGATAAGCTAGCAGTGGGCGTGAAAAAAAAAGCCGTTTATTTCCACCCATTCCCAACCTGTACGCCCATTCCACCATTCTCCTGTACGCCCTGAAATTCCAAAACTTTGTTTTATTCCCACAGACTGACGGGACTTGTAGTGGACCAAGAATTGGTGCGTGGGCTCATACGTTTTTTCGGTGATGCGTACATAAAATTATAGCATGCGTAAGGCACATGGATAATCAGAAACCGGATATATACACGTGTATTGACTTGTCCGGGTACGTCTCTCGTTGCACGAAGAGCGTGTGTACCTGAAGTATGGACAGTTACAGGTGGTTGAATGGCTATAGTAGCACATACCAAGTTGAAATGTAGACCCTCCAGAGAGCCTAAGAAACGCTGTAGTAGTGTTTCCACAAAACGATTAAAATGAAATCAATTTAAATTACATATAGTAACTCAGCTAGTATAAGCTATTATTCTAAGCGGTATTATACTGATAGTAATAAGCCCAGGGTCATGACACTCCGCAGAGTCTGAGGAAATGTCAAGTATTACCGACTTCGAGCAAGTTGATAAAATTATCGAGTGAACTTTTCATATCAAAACCTCCATATTCGACGAGGTGATAAAATATTTTTCCAGAATATTTTATAAACTTCTTGAATTTGGAAGATTTAAACTCGGAATAAGATCAACAGAATTATCATAAATGATAATGACTGCGTTTCCGCACATCTAATTCTCTTGAAGACATGAAAAAGTCATGCGGGAGTAAGCGACTATTGCGCGAATGCAACGATGAGGTATGCGTGCACTACCTACTTCTCTCTTTACATTAGCTTCATACTGGTACCTATTCACTTTACTTTGGCGAGGTGTACATAGGCGTGCACGCACGAACATCCGAGATCTTTATGAACAGAAAACAGAAATCACCGTAAAACGCGAACGTCGTTATGGGTACGGTATATATCATACGTCTGTGGTACAACTACTGCAATGTAGCCCGTGAAATAACCAAGTTGACGAAGAGAAGAAGAGGAGAGATACCGATAGCCGAAGAAGGAAAAAAGAAGTGAACTGTACACGTTGTAAAGAGCTCTCTGTGCCTGGTCGTCCATCGGAGAGGAGCCAATAGCTCGAAGGGTATACAAGGGGGGTAGACGGGCGCGGTGCACGGACCCAGGGGGGACGTCAAACCGCGAGCCGCGCGAGCAAGCGAACGAGCAACGACGAACGACGTGTGTGCTCGCGCGAGGAGTACGAGGGGGGACCACCGCGCAAGTCTTGGCCCGAAGCATCGGCAGCAGGAGTAAGAACACGAGAGAGACCCCTCCAAAGTGGGGGCCATCAAAATTTCAAAAACGTACGCGGGCCCCTTTCGCGTCGAGGATAAAAGGCAGCATCGTGATTCTTTCGGTCAGTGTCGATACGAACGTCGTCGGTCAACCAGCACAAAAAAACACCTTAACCGGTCAACTTTTTTGAGTAAAGTTCTCATCGTCGTCGACGTACAACAAATTAACACAGTTCGAAGTTCGACTTCGTGGTGAAAACAAAAAGACAGACGTTTTATTTTTTCGGTGAAGTTACGAGGATAAAATATATCAAGATGCTGAAATTCGTGGCAGTTTTCGCGCTCGTTGCGTCAGCGGCTTTCGCTGCACCCGCCTCATCGTCCCAGGACGCATCGGAATCGAGGTCACTCCTTGAGGATGCATTCTCCGTTTACTCGTCGTGCCAGGGTGAAGCCGATCTCTCGGTGTGCCTCAAATTGAAGGCTCTTCGTTTCGTCGATCGTGCCGCAAGATCTGCAGACATCAGCATCATCGATGGATTTAAGATCGTCCAAACCGAGGAAGCCAAGTCAAGGTATGGCTCAATGTATTATTCAACTTCTTTTTTCATGATTCGATAAGACTAATCAGTAATAAAAGTGAAACGTACAAAAATCATTCGGATCATTCGTCAAATAATGTACTTCATTGATAAAATCTTACTACAAATAACATCTCAAGTATTACAGTCGAAGAGTCATAGAAGAGTCGTTGTCCTTTCGGTACGGCTAATAATACATTTTCATTCAATGCCAATTGAAGTGCAATATCAGCTCAATGAAATGTCCTTAGTTAAATTTCATACCGATCGATTCCATTCAAGCTAAGAGACGTAACGCAATTTTCATGTTCTTCAAGCAGTTATAAAAATACAGACCATTTACTGCCTACTTGTAGTATTTCCAGGAGTCGATGAACCTTCGATTTCTTGAATGAAATTTTACACTTCTTGTTTAACGATTTTGTACTACAAGTCATATTTATTTACTATATTATTACGTACTAGTACTGAGGCTATAATATTAAAAACGAGATTAATTATAATAACGCTGAATTGATTATTTCAGCCGTGCCGACAATGCAAGGTCGTTGAATGATATCGAGGCTACCCTGCCCGCTGAAAGCGAAGCCCGTGAGGCCGCGGTCGATGAGGCACTTCTGGACAGAGCTGGCAAGTTCCTTTCCACCCACACCGTCGAGCTCAGCCTCCCTGAAGAGGTCTCCCGCTCGTTCGATGAAGGTAATTATGATGGTGCTAATAGCTATGAATTCTCATAACTTCAAATATATATATATCGTCGCAGTTTTGCCTCTAACGATTATGTTCTTTTACCATTACATTGAATAGCTCGTGGCAAGAAGAAGAAGGTCATCAAGTCCCTCCTGCCGATCCTGCTCCTCCTGAAGCTCAAGGCCGCTGCCCTGATCCCCATCCTTCTTGGTGGACTCGCTCTCGTCGCCTTCAAGGCCCTCATCATCGGTAAGATCGCTCTGATCATCTCCCTCATCATCGGACTTCAGAAGCTCCTCGCCGCCAAGAACCAGAGCGTTGAGGTCGTCGCACATCCCATTTCTCACGGTCATGAAGAGCACCACGATCACCACGGCTGGGCAAGGTCAGCCGGTTCCGATTTGGCTTACAACGCCTACAAGCCAGTAGCGAATTAAACACTAATAGGAAGGACAATAGGGGAAGAGGGTAGAAAAAAGAGAAGACGAAGAAGAGAGAGAAGGAAACGTTCTTCAAATCGTCTCGCGACATTAAAACTACTTAAAGTTCAACCTCACTCATGCCGTGGCGACGGTTATTCATTATCGCCCGGGGAAGCGTGACGCGCCTTTAATCACGACATAACGACAAACATAAATGACTATACTACGGGACAACTGAAAGGACTAAAATTGACAGTGACTTGACGACATTAGACTTTGATATTGCAGAGGACAATTGGATTACTGTTATAGTTTTACGGAATTAACTGTTGTACGCCGACGACGACGACAACAACAACGGTTAATAACGACTGTGAAGACAATGACGACGGTAACAATAACAGAGAGACGCTACGAAGGACGAAGACTCAACTACGCAGCTCAACAACGTACAAACGGGTGTGATTAAAGAGACGTGAATCGAGCTTTCATCGCGATGTGTCAAGGGATTATATCGAAACCGTGCTCAATACAACTATACGGTGGCGACCCTCGATCACTCGTGCAGCATACCCCCCGGAGTTCACAATGTCTGCGATTATATTCTTGATGAATCTATACAGGATTTATATCAGGAGTCCAGGCGTCGATGAACTCTTAGTCAGCATCTCGCACGCTCCATAGTTTTGCCCAATGATTAATTATTTATAATCCGACCGATCGGTCGGATCGCCATGTAACTTATATATTTGTTATTTATGAATAAATCTAATTTTTTATTATAACTCGCTGTGTACTCAAGACCTCAATCATTCCGTACTTTCACCTCTTACAAAATCCGATATGTAATTGGTTGCAATTACAGTCAATTTAGATATGATTAAATGAGCGACAAAAACTCCTGTTCCTTGTCTAGGTAATAATCCCAATAACTACTTATGCTTATATCTCGATAGTAAATAATTATGAATTAGGTTCAATAAAAAATAGAGCTCACTTAGATGCTTTAAGTGTAGGTTCAGATTTGACAAATATTAAAAAATGTATAGCCGAATTTCCCAAAAATAATACTTCTGAGCAGGAGTCATAGTTTCGCTGAATTTATAGCGTTCGATAGGAATGGGCCTTTATTTAATGGAAATATATTTAAAACAATTACATATTTGAATGATTCTCATTAAGCAACATTAATTAATTTCTTGGCTGGTGGCTGGTACATTGGTCCACGACAAGATCAACACAACATGACAAAAAGATTGTACTTAACGACGACTTCGAGATAGGGAGCTTCAATATCGTCATAATGCTTAACATGGACGAGTCAAACGGTCGAGAGCCTTAAATTCTAATGACAATTAATTTCCATTATTGATTCAGAAATGTACAAGTTCAAGCCTTGCAAAAATAGTTAATCATAGTTGATTGCTATGAAAAATATTTCATATACAGACTGAATTACTATGTTAACCCTCTTGGAAATCTAAGTGTAGTTCTAAATGGTATATCTAAATGGTGTAGTAGTCTAGCTGAGTAAGTCGAAGGTCATGACCCTCAACAGAATCTTCAGAAGTGGTAGATATTACCTACTTAGAGGCAATTAAGAAAGCCGCGGACAAAAAGGTTTATGTTTTTGGACTCTCGCGGAAAACTTCAAAAGTGGTATATTTTACTCATTTAGTTTTAATGAAATGTTTTTTAAGGCTCCACATTCAAACTCGGGAAAAGAAAGTAGGTCGGACCGCCTATTCCGAACACGTTGCAATTTCGGATCATAAATAGTGAGTGCGGGTAATAATCTGAGAATTATCGGAGAAAAGAAATGGCAGAAGGAACGAAGGGATTAAACGAGAATAAATAAATCGTACTGGCACATGTAACATACAAAAATACGACAGTTCAAACAGTAATTAGTTGTCATCCAATCAACTTTAATTACTAAAAAAAAAGTAAAACGAAAAACTACACGTCCGACAAACAGCGACGTGGATCACTTTCGGTTAACTGGACGAGCCAAGTACTGAAGACCCAATTTTCGAAGCCGCTACACAATCTCCGATTGTTTCTCGTCGAGCGGAAGCCCGACGTAGGCTCTTGCGTCGGGTGCATCCGGTGTATCGGAGCCCTGTAGTCCCTGTATTCGACATTATAACTACTCTTTCCTTTACTATGTATGTATAGTATACATGAAGATACCGACAAGAAGAATGTATTGTACTTTCGCTGCTTCAGCTACTGATGATGGTAAAAGATTCGCCAAGTGAAACTGATTGTTCCCTCGTGTGTGAACTCCCGAGAGATGGCTATATAGGTGGGTGATGTAGGACCGAGTATTAACAGTTTTCTTTCGACTCTAACCCGTGTAGGCTGGCGAGCCAAAAACGTAACGATGAAACGCGAACTTCGCGATCTTTTGTTGTTTATTTGCTTTTCATCTGGTATCACAGTTATGATGGATCCGAAATCAGGTCCAGATCTTGAAATCGACGAAGATTCGGGAAATTTTCAAAGTGCTTTAGCCACATGCTTAGCCGAAAGAAGCTACGGAACATTCGAGTGTGTGAATCGGGGTACCCTGAGCGTCCTTCAGTCCTTAAACAGTAAGGACATCCTAGATTTCGACGAGATGAAATTGGAAAGAGTGGAAGGGCAGAGTCGTGACTTGCTGGATTTGGATTACGACCCTAAGGATTTTGGAAACGTCGTTCAAGCGGCTGCACGGCTCATGGAACGACGAAATCTGAAATGGGACCTCAGCAATCTGTACCCTGGACTCCAGATGAGAGTGGGGCCCATGCTGAATGGAAATGGGGTTCTCGAATTCGTAGTTGATGAAAGATTCAACAGCTATAGCGACAGACAATTAGGAACTGGTAAGTTCGTAGTTTCCACTCAAATCTTGTCAGTAAGACCGTGGGGACTAGATAGTGGGAGAACAACGCTGTTGTCTTTCTGAAGGTCGGAGAATCCCGCAAGCTGTTAGAAAACAAATTTAAGTCGATAAGGAAGAGCAACATCGCGTGAGTGTCGAAAGAGTAGGTATCCGAAGCTCATAGCTTGGATCTTCACCAGCTCTCACAATTTTCAAGGTCTAGCGGGTTGAGGTCTCTGCCTCCAGCTGGCAGCAAGATCAAGGCCGTTCCGGTTATTTAGTATTCTCTGACGCTACTCTCACGAAACCATGTTTGACTTCCGTACCTTCTTATATTTCAGGTAGAATGTTGATGCGGAGCCTTCTTCTGCCCTTCTTGCTTGGCTTTAAGTTTAGCCTATCCAGCTTAATACCCTTGATCTTCGGGATACTCCTGTTGATTACGAAAAAGGCTTTGATCCTGACGAAGGTCGCTCTCTTGCTCAGTGGACTGTTGGGCTGGAATTCAATCGTCACCGGGGGTCAAGGCTATCCAGGTGGATTTCCAGGATCAATCACTAATCAGTTCTCACAAGGACTTGGTAGTTTTGGTCTTCAAAATTCGTACAGCCATAATGCCTACAGTGGAGGTGTTGGCATTTCCCCTTATCACGAACAACAATACCCCTACAGACCCTACAGGACAGCTCAGCAGTCACCGGACTTTCCCACTTATGGTCAGCATGTCGTTAGAGAAGTGGTCAATGTCTACGATGCTGAGGATGACAAGGTTAGCCAGGAATCAGCAAGAAATGGCAAAAATTTTGTTTGGAGTACTAGAGTTTAAAGAAAGAATGTAGCCAATGTTTACCTGCCATCCGATTCTCGCTTAATGTATCCGATTTCCTACTATTATGTAAATATAGTGATATGAGTACAATTATGTCTTGTGAATTTTCTCAACTAGTTAATTCTAATTTATCTTTCATTTTGCCATCATTTGCTTTCTAAGCTAATAATAAAAATACCCACGCATGTTGCATCAGATCTTTATTCGAACCACATGCGTTCTGACGTCGAATGCGCTTAACTAGAGAATAAACAATTGCGATTTTTAAAATCATATAGTCTTTCTGCAAAAAAATAGAAATCAAATCTTCCGACGTATACAGCCGATATGCGAATGAATTAACTTCAATGCTTAAAGAAAAGTATCTCATTCAGTAAAGTTATTTAAAACGAGACTAGGAGAATATTTTTTCCTTCGTGTGTATTATTTCCAAAAATGGAAATACAGGCATTGCGAAATGTGCCAGGTGTGCTAAAGGCAAGAAGATGAGCTAGATGGGTATCAAACAGTCTCAAAAAAGAATCAGATTCGAATGCCATTAAGAGTCCGTCTACTTTAACTGTCCCGCTCTAGTTTTGTTATCGCTGCTTAACACAAAATAATCGAATCTCATAGGAATAAAAAGTGTACCAGTCTTAATGCATTTGACATTAATTTGTTACGCCCTGCTTTTTATCCGGGCATAGTGCTTGTATAATAACAGGTGAGGGAGAGACCGCAATAATAACAGACAACCAAGAGTCTGGACGATTGTCCCCATTTCTTTGATCCGAGTAGCCCAGAATCGGAGCTAAACACAACACACACCTAAGATATACACGTAATTGCATAGCCACATCCGTTCACTTCACTGTCGATTTCAGGTTCTCATGGCACATCTGGCATCCGCGTTTTTTCCACGCAGTAAACTAAAGAATACTCTTAGCAGTGCAATAGTAAATTGCAAAATTCTCTTGAACAACACCTACGATCTTCTGATACTTGCTTTCTCTCGAGTTCGCCTGAAGACCTAACTTCCGCTTGTCTAACTGTACCGGTTGTCTCGTTCTCTCGTCACCTCGCAGTCTGCACTCATTTGCACGAGTACGTGTGCGTAAAGGTTTTGCTATATTTCCAAGTAAAACGTATGGGATCCTAAAGAGGTGCGTGCGTCCCCAAGACGTTGAGGACCTCGATTACGCGAGTAACTACACTCAAGATTAGTAAGTGTGTACAATGTAATCGCTGCGTTACACACACCCATTAACTTCTTTCCCACCCTCTCGTAGAAATGAGTTTGCACTGTAGTGCCTGGAAAACGGAATCGCGGCTCAGCCAGCCACAGACCATAATCAAGGTAAAACGTAACAACGAGGTCCACGGTTCCGCACCTGTTCCGTAACACACAGACTATACGCATATTGATGCACACACTTCCAAAGCCACACAGTCAGTGTTAAAAGCGTTAAAGCGTCCAGTGGCTTCGCTCGGATACCTCGAGATTTGCGGGCAAACGTGGTCTTCGCAGTCAGTCACGTTCGCCAGCTAAAATCTACGTTTCCGAGGATCGTTGGACAAGAGGGTCAGGATGGATACACATTCGCGTGTCTGTAAGTCATTGTTTTGGTTCAGGAGTATTTCTTGTGTGTAAGTAAGTGTATGCCACTTCAGGGGCGTTAAACAGAGCGCGCGTACACCCAACTATGCCCTAGGTGCTCGTACTATTATGATCCTGGTCGAATGAACGCAGTGGAAGGAGACGACGAGAAATTGACGTAGAGGGAAGAAGAAAAAGAAGAAATATTCTATGTTCCTCTGTTAATGTCGAGTATAAAAGCCTCACTACCTAGAGGACGTTTTGTTAGTCGAAGGTGACGACGGCAGTTCGTTGTTACTTCAGGCAGTAGGTATTAGAATCGCTCTTGATAACAGTGCAAGTTACGATAACAATAACGTTCGTTGATTTACAAAAAGACATTGATCTAAAAGTATTTCAATTACAACTATCGACGTAATTAAATCAGGCAGCCAATGATGGGAATTAAAATCGCACCGAGATCAGCGTGCCTCATTGGCTACATGCTGGTACTTCTCACATTCACCGTGGATGCCGCACATGCAGGCGAGTTTGGAAAATTTTTCGAAAGATGTACCACCGAAAAAAATACATTTGATTGCCTGAAGCGCCGCGCATTGGATGTCCTCGACACTGCGATTAAGGACGATTCGGTTTACGTTATCAACGATTTTGTCTCTATCGCCAAAGACCCGGCATCGTCGGCCAGTGAACAGCAACGCTCGAATCAGGCATCTAACGAAACTGCAATCAAGACTCTCGACGAGCAACTCGACAGAAAGTTTCACGATTACTTGGCGTCGAGAAGCATCAAACTAACTATTCCCGGGGATGCTATTCAAGGTGAGTTATATGAAATGGGTTTATATGATTCCGTTTTATTATTGTTTTCTAAAATTCCATAGATAATTTATAAAATAATTATGTTCAATTGTATCAGGGCGTAAAAAGAAGGACAAGGGATACGGTGGTGCTCTGCTTGTGGGAGGTCTCGCTGTTGCAGGTAATTGGCGATTAATTGAAAACGATCCTGACCCACATACCGATCACACGGTCAACGAATTTATACTGTTACAAGGGAATTGAGATGTCTTACCAATGCACTTTTTTAGGTGTAATGGCGCAATTGGCGTACGGCAAGATCGCTTTTATTGCTGGTACGGCGCTGCTTACGGCGAAGATCGCTCTAGTCTTGAGTGCAATAATCGGCCTAAAGAAACTTGTATCCAGCGGTGGCGGCGGACACGAAGTGATCTACGCAACGGCGTCTGAACATCACGGAGGAGGTTACGGCGGGGGATACGGCGGTTGGCAGAGATCTGTAGACGCGATTCCACCAACGTGATTGAAACTTCAGTCACCGATTATTGAAAAGCGAGAAACCAATGAATATCAAAAATTAAATATAGAATAATTATGTATATTTTTATTTAATTATTTATTCATTTATATTGTCATTAAGGTGTCGATCGAAGAAACAGAAATTATGCACGATAGAAAATTCTTTAATAATATTCTTGTGTGAACCATTTTGAGCGAGTTTAGCTACTACACTGAACGACTGAAAAAAAAAAGTTACTCCTTCTAATATCAATTTTTTCTCTACGATTGTAGAACCTTGATTATTCAAACCTCGATCAGCCGAGCCCTCAATTATCCGAACGATGACTTAGATATACTAATTTCCAACCGCTCAATTATTCGTACGTTGCGGCGAATGATACATTGTTGCTCACGACATTACTGCAGGAACCACGCGTGTCCATTCAATACAAGAAGGTTATGAAAAAAATATTTGATAGTCAACATAAATGTAGGAATTTAATATATATCAACTGATTTTATGTAAAAAAGCGTTGTTTATAATCCCGTCCCCAAAAGAATTACTGTTCGATCATCTGAACTTTTTATTATCCGAACTAGTCTCGGTCCTAATTGGTTCAGATATTCTAGGTTTTACAGTATGCGGAATTTCCAATAGGTTTTGCACATACAACCTGTATATAATTACGGTAAAAATTAAGGTATTCGAAAAAAGTACAAAAGGTACCATAAAAAAGGACTGGAGCTGTCAGCTAATGCCTCGTATGTGAATTATAATGCATTTTTGTTATAGATATATAGCGTCGTTATAACGCATTTCTGTTATAAATATATAGCGTCGTTATAATGTATTTTTTATATAAATATATAGCGTCGTTGTAATACATTTCTGTTATAAATTCATAGCATCGTAGCGCTACCGCGCATTTTAAATCGGTATGCGATAAGTATCGAGTCACGAGACAAGCAGAGTACTCGTTAGAAGACCTCGATAGTTTTCATTCATTAATTCCGTTCGAGCCACAGATAGCATGCACGGAGACGAGGTAAGGAGTGTGCATCTTCTCCATAACCATCACTTGCACCGCCATCACTGGTTATTTTCTCTTTTCCTATTCACGATCGAATACGTCGCCCGGCCGTTCCTTGTTCCTACGGCATGTGTGGACTCTTTCGGTTGTCTGTACTGTATGTATAGAGAGACAGGTCTTTCTCTCCTTAAAGAGAGATTATGCTTCCGTCACTTATCGGCATATCCGTGAGCACGCGTCATGTGAATGTGCATTGCAAATTGATAGATCTGATTCAATAGAGGTCACCAGCTAGGTCAGCAGGTGATTTTAAATGATTCCAAGTTTAATTCATTATAGAGCTTATGACTTAAAATACCAACGAACTCTGCTCATATGGAAATAATGGCCACGCAGGATACACGGAAAAAATGCTTGGTTATATATATACACCAGCCGATTAATTGGTTAAGACAACCAAGTTATTGGTCAGCGGCGCCAAGCGCATTGTAACACAACCAATAACTTGGTTGGCATAACCAACACTTGGATTGGCTTAACAAATAAATCGGCTTGCGCGTATTTAACCAAGCGGTTAGTTGTTCCAACCAAGCCTTTTTTCCGTATATGGAAGGATATATTGTGACGAAAAACTGTATGGGCGAGAAACATTCTTGGGTATATATCTATTTTTTGTGGGGAGCGACAAGGTTTTGTATTTTTTACAATTCAATTAAAAAATTGGCAGATGCATTTGAAATAAATAAATACTTTATTAACCATATCATGCGTTTGTATGTTTGTCACGCTTCTTGTACATTTTCATAAAGTGGTGAGAGCGGCTGTAGGTAAAAAGATTTTATGCTGTGAGTGAGATTGTCGGAAGGAGTCTATCGAGCGTAACGTCTTCTCCTGCGATGACCACCCTCGTAACCACTGCCGCTGCTTCCGTGGTGATCGTAGTCGACGCTTGCGCTGTGAGTCTGAACGTAACTGTGATGCGGATGTTTGACTATCTCGTACGAAGTCTTGTCGTGATGTTCTCCTGTATTTGGGAATCAATTTTCAATAATAATTGCAACACAAAATATTTAGCAGAAGCGCTGCTTCATGGATAATAAAACAATGTTCGAATTATTTTTGCGATAGATGATTTTTTAGATCCGTATTTTCGTTGACCCAATTTAAATTACTGCTGGAGGTAAATTGTACGTGCAGAATTGGTAGACAAATAACACTTTTGCTTTGCCCGTAAGCTCGACTCTGGCAGAGGAAATACAGGAGGAGATTCCAACTACCAACCGAGTAATGACATTCTGCTTAAACTCTAAAGAATCGGTCCTTAGACAATATCATGCTTTGTAACTAGAAATTAACTCTTTTCCTCTCCAGGAATCGAGAGGTTAAAAATGAGCAATTATGCAGTCGTGTTACGTGGCCAAAATAAGGTCATTTTAGCGCAGTCGAGAAAAAAAATACAAATCAACAAATCTTTCTTTCTGAAAGAGCAAATGCAAATAAAATGTAATTAAAACGCGGAATTAAATCTCACCCAAGGCCTTTTTGAGAGCCACGGCAGCGGCAAGAGCCAGAGCTACTTTGGCGACAACGAGAGCTTTGCCCGCCACTAACGCCACCGCGTGGATCATCGCGTAGAGCAACGTGGCTTTGGCCGCAGCAGCCATCATGAAGAAGATCTTCAGAAGTCCTCTCCTCTTCTTCTTTCCGCGAGCTGCAAATAACGCGATATGATCACCCATAATAGAGAGATAATCCTTCTTCCTACGCTAATGTACGCTGAGAGAAAAAGATTCAATGAGTTTTGTTTGAATCAAATACGGGGTTAGCCTAAATTGAGTAATTTCCATCAGTTTAATCGAATCAATTCCAACTAAGTAAATCACGCGAGGTTGTACATGAAAAAGTTTATTTTTCCACACCACCAAATTAAATAATTTCGTTTCTTCAAATACCTACCGACTATAATTTATTGGCGACCAAATATTACTTATCAGTATCTAATATGCGCTATTTGCTTTAAATGAATTTAGTTTGATTCCAATCAAACCTTCAAACCCATTTTTCTGGGTTATGATAATCGAAGTCATCGAAAGTACGAAGGAATAATCGTAAATTGCTACGATCATAGGCAACTTTCGGAATGTTCATACAAGGATATCGATACTTCGGTACCTTTCACTCGACAATCAATTACACGTCTCCGGGGAAACACTGGGTCGCTAGTCGCGGAATCATCGATCAACATAATTGTTTCTATCGATCCGTGAGATCCTTCATCCATGGGAATGACACGAATAATCATTGCGATGTTTAATTGTATTCAGTGATAATTGAGCCGAGTTTGTACACGAAGATGAAAATCCATAAGGACGATCCTACCTTCCTCGATCGCTGTCGGATCGTGGATAATTTCCCCGGCAGGAAGTTGCTCGTCTGTCGATAATATCGCGCCATCCCGAAGTCGTACGCTTTCCAGTGAAGCTTGAGGCGTTACCAGCTCGACGACTCCTGTTTCGACGGCCCGTCGACAGGGCGAACCAATCGTTCCGCCCGGATCGTCGGTGCAATCGATTTTCGCCCTTCGAGACGTAAAGAATTGTCGATTCACGGGTTCCACCCGTACCGCGGTTATACCAGCGGCGCACGCGATAATTCCGAGTACAAAGAGCCGACGTCGAAGCATGTTCGACAGGGACTAGCCCCGCGGGTCCAGCCTCCTTCATTTTTATAAGAGACTTGTGCGCTTTCGAGCAATTAGTAGAAGATGTGTAACAAGGACTTAGAATATGGTCTTTACTAGTTACCGCATACAGAGCGTGAATGCACCTATGGATGCATTACACACGTAATCATTGCTTCGCTGCCCATTGCTTCCGGTCTGTGAACTTCGGATAGAACTTGCGAGCCGTCGGGAGAGTACAAACTCGTATAGGCCTAACGTTTGTAAGTGTTGTCCAATGCACCACAGATTTCTCATGCTAATAATATGCTACGTCTATGTACAACTTGGTTGCTGGTTTTATTTGCACTACCGAACGAGAACGATATTAATCGCGTCGTGCCGCGCGCTAATCATCAGTTAGCGTAATTGCCGCTTTTCGTTATTCATACAGGTATTACATTATGTATTTTTACGACTTCTATCGCCTTCATAACGATGACGTACTATGTGTATTAAAAATAACATGGTACGTAATATAGGGTCAACGAGGGCTAATTGTGGTAATTGAGGTAAAAAGTGATAGCGATATACACTTTTTATCGAAAACAAATGCCTTTCCAGTATTTTTTATAATTCTACATTCTGACGTTTACATTGTAAAAGATGTACAATCAAACACGCTTGTGAAAAAATACTTTTAAGTAGACAAAATCGCGGTGACTATTCTGAGCCCAAAAGTATCCCCTTGATCTCACGTGGCCATCCAAAAAGTAAGATTACTGAGCGACACATCTTACGTGACAGTTGGCATTGTTCACGATTTTTATAAACTATATCATGTATCCCTATCAATTATGATTTGAAATACTCGATGCAGTGAAAGATGGGTTTATTGTAACCAATTATTTAGTGAGATTTTAACAAAGAAAGATTAAATTATACATTCATAATCATAGCTTTGTCATAAAGGTAAACGAAGAGTTTCATCTACAGAATTTTGTATCTTATGGCGTTGTTAGGTGACTTACAATCCTTAACCATTAAATACGACGGCTTAAACATTGTTACGGTTGGTATCAGAAAAAAATACCTATTTTTTTAAAGTTGTTTAAGGTTCCAGGATAAAATCAAGCTCGGCATGTTTTCGTCTATCTGTCAAGTATATAAATCTTACTATATAATTCAGCGATTTTTTTAACTTTCTCCGATCTGCTCCATAACTGGATATATCAAAGTATTACCAAGAGCGACTCTATCTGTATTTTTTCAGATTTTTGAAAACAATATTTCAGAGAAAGCAATTTTTTTTTTTTTCAAGTGCGCATATCTCAGAAACATGAAGTTACTAAAAAATGTCCTTACGTAAAATTGATTACTTTTTGTTAGCTTTCGAGTGGACTATTTGCTATAATAGTCACATTCCGGTGAGTATGAATCCTTACCAAAAAACGGAGAAATTATGTTGTTATTAAAAAACGGAAGTTTGTTTTGGATTGAAAATATTACTGAAGTTTCATGCACTATCTTCGACATCACACAAAAATCGCCAAAGTGTCATCCATCGATGTTCTGGTATTAAAAAATTTATTTTTGTCAACGTTTTGCAAATAAGAGAAATTATTGTTTCTTAAATGAAATGACGGTATTTTTTTGGCTAATAAATGTACAGAATATTCCCGCAGGAGAATCGATATCGCAAATGAATCGTCAAAGTTTCACGGATTGAGGTTTGGGTAGAAAAAAAATACCCCCGTTTTTCGAACCTCCCACATGAATGAATTTTTTTTAAATACCAAACCATCGATCGGTGCCACTAATGTGGCGATTTTTTCGCTAGAGTTTGACGCCACGTTTGACGACGACTATACATTTTTCTTCACGGATTTCTATTAAAGCGAAATATGTGACAAGCACCTTCCACCCACGAGGGGACATACGTTTGCATACGAGACCTACCAGTACGATAGTGCATTTCCAATGTGTGGTATATGAAAGTGGATATTGAGGACTAAAAAGTAGCGAATAATCGTTCGTATGTGTCTTTTCTTCCTATTCTCTCTCCTACAATTTCTCCTCTGATCACCGTTTTGTGTGCCACGCGGTCGATCGAGCATCCTCGATCGGTTTCTCAATGCCGGCGGACGACGTAAGGCCGTTAGAGGAACGTTATGGGTATATGCATGCGCATCCTCAGCACGCGGATTCACTGCATGGACGTGAACTTGCTAGCGGGTCTAACGAGACACGAGAAGATTCATTTCGCGTGAATAACTCTCACGAGTACGTCCTCCGACCTCGCAGACTCTCGCGCACCTGTCGTTTCCATGTATTTGCCGACGAAGCTTTCGATTAATTGAAATTCTACAAAGTCGAACTATGGAGTTCCTTGTATTACTTCAGTCTAATATCCCTTGTAGTTTGAACAAACTTATGAATAGTCACAAAAAAAATCTTCGAAAAATATATTGAAAACATAATAAGAAATACATTATTTATCACGTAATTGTATATTTTTAGCATAGATTGTATATTTTACAAGTTTTATTCGATTTGAGCAGAAATAACTTTTTCTGCCCATTTCAATTCTCTGTGCAAGGCAAGTAATCGGTGAGATATCTCCGCGTATCCTTTTATCCCCAGGTCAATTATATTTTCGATAATAATAAATATAAGAAATTTGATGGAAAAATATATTTTTAACGGTTCTAAGATAATATGTTGTATGACCCTATGTTTAAGTACAAATTGGTAATTCCTTTAGTCTATAATAATATTTGAGTTTCATGCAATATGCGCGAATAATTCATATTTTAGCATGTTCATTACGCACAGGTATAAGCTATGTCCGTACGGAAATATGCTAGCTGATATAAAATACAATTTTGTACAAGCACGTTAATTACTAATTTCTCTTAACCGAAGCCGTGACTATAGTTAACTGCGTAGCATACACATGAAAACCTATTATTTCTAATAACACTTGTGTCCTACATGAAGCTTATATCTCGTTATTGAATTCCGTGTACGTGAAGATCCTGCATCCGTTGAATTCGTGGGCTTCCTGGCTCCCGAATTAATCACGATACGAAGACTATATATTTTTATATCTTGTGTTTTTACAGTATACAGTTCCGTAAGTAGGTCATTAACCCGTTAATGATCTTCCACTTCCCAAGTAATCCTAATTCCTTGTAACAAAAACACCTTTAACTTTCGACAATTCCTCTCTCTTCACGGTGTGACTAAGCTATAATTACAGTACTCTAGCGAAAGAACTTCGTTTTCGTCGCTACTGTATTATAACCGCACTCGGTAATAGACACCGAGATTTTTTTCTTTATTCTCTTACCTTTCTATCTCAAACGGGAGTAACGTTGACCCTCGAAATCGAGGCCTGCGTGTGATCCATTATCCGTGAGAAGATCGCAATCGTCCGGGAGCGTCTAAAGCGGTAGCAACACTGCGCAAAGAAGAATTACCGGAGGGAAGGAAGATACGCTGTGTTCCGGATGTAGCACGCAGTGCAAAGGCATCAACATAGTGGCGTTAATCGCAAGACTTTGCAAGAGCCCGGAGACAACCGCGTGTCTCGCGGTTCCCCGTTCGTCTTCGTATACTATACGCCAGAGCCATGGGATAATCGTAAAGTAGGTGAGAACGCGCGGGGTAAGCTACGAGCGCATCTACCAAGTTGTCGCACATTAGACATGCGCTAACCTCGATCGAGTGTGTCTCTTATGCAGTACGTATGGGCTACGACTTTTCCGATGCTAGGACACACAGTGAAATATTTCCATACAGTACAGCTCCGACTATCCGATTTCATGGAAACACGCTTAGAATCATAAAAAATTTGAATGAGTGGAATTCTGATAAGATAAAATATTGTAAGCACCAATGACTTCCCACACAACAACAACATGGGTTATTATCGTCAAAACATGTCTTAAGAACATTTATTTCTGAAAAATGAAAAAAATAAAGAGTGTAGAAGAACATGCAGTTTTTGTTTCGTTTGTCGAGGTAACAATTCCACATTTCTATTAAGAAGTCGAAGGATGTCGTAGAAGGCAAATGATACGCCAGTGGATGAAAGCAAAACGCAAACAAGATTCGGCTGGGAGGTCGGTGGAGAACTGTTATTTTGTGCGCAAGTAAGCTTAGTTAGCACGCAACGTTATAACGGCAAATCCGCACGGATAACCGAATATACTATAAACGAAGTCATTTTCCAGATAACTGGTCAGTCAGTCGGATAAGCCACCATTTCGATAACCGTTCATTCTGATATTGGATCATTCGAATAATGCCATCATTCTGATAACTGCACTGTGTGATGACCGACGTTCGGAAAATCGAAGTTCTACTGTAGGTGGATTCATGCACACAGGATCGTGGTTCACTCGTGCGAAGCGCTCCGACATGACTATATATCTCTACAGTACATGCGCGAGTCTTGCGCCTGTGGGTCCGCTGCATCGGTGCATAGGTGCATTGGTGTATCGGTGCATCATGATGAGCGCTGACCTGGCTGTTTCTCACTAACCCAGTGTAGACGTTTCGGCAGCACACTATTCACTGTGTGAGTGATTCCGATGTACATGTATTGTCGACTGGAGGAATACATAGTCAGAGATACTTCCCCATGCACGAGAACTAGTGAACGTTTTCAGGATGCAAATCGCTTTGCTTCATTATTCCTTTGTAATAAGATGGAAGACGTGTTCTCCGGGCTTCCAAGCAATTAAATTAATTGATTCGAGCGTCAAGAAAGTGTATACACACAGTTATTCATGGATCACCTGCTTACACACTTGCAGTCGATTATTACAATGGACACTTTATTTACATCATCTACCAGGTCATGAGTTCACAATAAGCATTTGTTATTTTTTAGCTTTTTCTCGAAATCGTTTAATACATCAATGTGCTATAAAATTCCCCGTTACAATATTCCGCTTTTCAAGGAGGAATTTATCTAGTAGCTTGAGTTTTAATTCTCCTATAAATTATGCCGAGGTGATGAGAAATATGCATGAGGAATAAGAACCTATGGTAGAGGCATTTTTCTACCTTCATGGGTACTTAGCTTCCCGTTTGGTCTCATGTACGAAGCTCGTCACAGGATAAGGTAAATGGATACGAGAATCGCGGCATTGCGTTGGTGGCCAAATACACTATCCACATTTTCACCCACACTTTTCAATGCTCAGTGCATCCTCGCTCGAAGTAGCGTTACTACTACTACCACTACTTTTACTACTACGGCAGAGGAGGTGCATCTTCGGAGGCGAAACCATCCTTCTATGATTCCGCGAAGACACGAGCGAACTAGTTTTCCAATACTCTCTGTAGCCCAAAGGCCAATACTGAGGTCACGGTGCCAGCCTCCTCTCGCCAATCCTGTTTTTCTACGGACACACAAGCACACAGTGAATGTCGTACTCGTTTTATTTGATCTATCCCGATGCATCGCAACAATCGGCATTGGACTGAACGTATGTGTATGCGCGGACCGTCTAAACGATCGACTAACCAATCGTCTGATAAGTTGATGATACATACGGCGAGGAAGAGCGGCCAGAGGCGTGCAAACATTTATGCATGTTTGCATACCGCAAATTCCCCTGAACATGGTGTTTTCCATAATTCAATGGATATTGGAGAAGGAATGCAGTCGATGATAATAGTAATGACTGTAGCTGACATGGAACTGGTTGTCAGGTCATTCTGTAAAAGTATTCAGTTATTACCTGTGCCACAAACTGTTTTAATTAAAGCATGCATTTAGGTAAATCACAATTCGGCAATAATGAATATTTTAGAGTCCAGTGGATGCCCTACGACATCTGTGATATTTTTACGTATCAATTTTTTAATTTTTACTTTTCTCATAGAGTTACGAAATTTGCCAATTTCAATTATAAATGCACAAATTTTGTTCATGTATCTACATACAATTCTTTTTAATATAATTATTCTTGGAAGTATGTAACGATGACAGGTGTAACATTTATTGATTTGAACTTTGATTGATCCATCTCACCTGCGTCATTTTTGCTGTCAACTTCATCATTTTCCTTACAGGTAATCAATCAAATATCCTCGAAGGCAATTAAGAAGCAAAACTATGCGAAACATCAATTAATTGCGCGTGCCCAGCAATCCACCTGGTTCTTCTTTCGCATACTCCATTTTCCTTAAACAAGTCCAGTGTTTTTTAAGGAAGTATCTCACTCAGCTCTCTTCCTACTTCCCACAGCGATTCTTGGTAATAAGGAGTTTACACGAAGAGAATGAGAGTCGCACGTAGGCATTAACGCAGCGTAGAGCCTGCGTATGTGCGACCCGTGGATCTCCATGGTGGATCTTGAGTGGGTCTCTGTGTCACGAAGGTCACATACTCCCGAGTCCATGAGAAAATCTCGCACATCCCTTCGAGTATGATTCCCACTTGTATGTACATGCATATACACGAATGGAAAATCGGTGGACGTGGAAACCAACGGGCTCCTTGCAAGGAAAGAACTCGTGGGTAACCTGTGCAGGTCCCCTTATGCGGATGTTGATAGCAACCATCTCTATCTGTCTCTCCTTTCTTCCTTCACTCCTCTCCTCGCCCTTTCCTTCCTTCGCGCATGTTCCTTTCAACGACCTTTCTCCTGCGCTCCTCTCTGCCATGTCGCGAGTCTCTCTGGCATTGGGCCGTTTTCTTCCTCTCCTCCTTCGCCCTCCTGGACTCCCATCTCCATTCTTCTGTGTCTCGCGGCGTACGCGAAGCTCACGGGTTCACGATTACTTAGCCACGTGGGAGCATACGCTATAGCTATCCTGCATTGCTACACTACTATCTATAGTTTGAAGAGAGAAACAGCATAAGAACCGTCAGCTTTGGAGTTAGCAAGAGCTGCACGGCACATCCCCTTACCCTTCGCCCATCGCAAGATCGCTCCCCTGATGCTCCACTCGTGAGCGCTACTGGCTACTTCTGCTAACATCGCGTGGTTGCTAGGTATATAGGAGGCCCGTTTACATCAGTCTGTTGCCAGTCGATCGCCTCGAGATTCACGATTCACGTAGCCCCGCACCGCAACAGTGCTCTCAAGAGGGATATTGTGCGCGTACCGAGGTATCTCGTTGCTCTATTAAACACTGCGACGCGTCAGTTGTCTGTTGCATCGCTGCGGAAGAGTCTGCACGTGGATCATCGCTGGCCGAAGGGACTGAGACATCTGGAATCTGATCAACGCGAGGAGCAGCCAAGTTATTGCAACCACAATGGATTTGTCAAAAAAGTGCGTGTTTCTCGTGCTCATTGCACTGAGCGCAACCTCAGTATCCTCGCTGGACGAGGGCAGCCTCTTCGACAAGGGCTATCGTTCCCTATCTCGAATTTACGAGGAGTGTCAGCTGCGAAACGGTGGAATTTCACCCTGTCTCAAGAAAAAAGCTATCAACTTCTTCGACAGGCTCGGGAGAATTGACAACCTCCCAATAGCTGACAATCTTGAGCTAATCAGAGTGGCTGCAGACCCGGGTAGCGAGAATACCACAAGTAGTAACGGCAGGAGTATCGACCGCGATCTGGAGATCGCAATGGCACGCAATGCAGGAGCATCGAGGGACGAATTACTGAACGACGTGCTATTCGATCGTATCGCCAATCTGATGAACGGTTTCAACCTCCAGATCAGACTGCCAAAGACGTCTTCGGGTGACCTCAAGAGAAGCATCGAGGAAGGACGTGGAAAAATGAAAAAGATGATGGGTATGATGATGATGGGTATGGCTATGAAGATGGCTGCTCTTATTCCCATCGCTCTGGGAGTACTCTTCCTTCTCGCTGGCAAAGCTCTTATAATCAGCAAGATTGCTCTGGTTCTTTCACTGATCATCGGACTTAAGAAACTGCTTAGCCAGAAGAGTGGGGGGGATTCGCATCACAGTGGATGGCAATCCAGCGGCGGTGGCGGTGGATGGGATAGGAGTCTGAAGGCTTCGTCTGGGGTCAACGAATACAATAAACAGGATTCGACTCAAGAGTATGCGCAGAACCTCGCATATAGCGCTTATCAGAAAAACCAATAATTCATGTAACCAAGAAAAACCGTTAATCATAAGGGATTCCTGCACGCGAATAGCGATCCGTTCAGATCGCAGTCTGAGGTTTGGACATTGACATTTTGACAAATTGACGACGTACAATGGTAACTACAATGTAACTGACGTTGACTCGACAACTTTACATAACGAATACTACGTGACAACTGTTATTGACTAAACGTATAGTAATTCAACATATTACTTTGGAAAATGAACATCGACTGTGACTAAGCTGACGACAAAGATTACGTTCTAACTGTAACCGCAGCACAGTGATTGTTGATCGTCATTTTTGTGCGGAACCTGTTTAACTATTAACAAAACACTACTAACACACGTAAACAGAATGGACAGGATGCTTTAGTGGTGCTAGAGTACTGCGAACCGGATGTACTGGTAGCAGCTGCAAAGTCATAAGCGCGTAATTAGGCGACAGGGACAATGTAATTGTGGCGATTCATTTAGTTGGTGAAAAACAAAGAGCGGTAAATTTGTTGATTTTCGTTGGACATGAAAAAAAAATCGTGTTTCCGTCCGTTCACACATTGCTGGACAGGAAGTCTTGGCGAAGATTTTTTACAATACCGTGAACAATCAGCTCACAGCCGGAATACGAACTCGTATTACCGGAACTTGATTCCGTTGCTCGTACGCTCGATCGGGATATCGCTCAGTCGAATGACACACTTAAACGCGCGCAACGGCGCAGCCGCTACTCGGTACTTCCAGCTGACGTTAACGTCTATTAAGGTGGAAGAAAAGGAAGAAGGATGATGCCTCTCTGGGATAAACGTCGCACAAACAGTGTACACGGCTGCGAGAGAGCACATCACGAGGCATTTCTCGCTTTTTTGTCGAGGCTATATTCGTCTATACTCCTATAATCATTTAATATTATCGTTCATCTTCTCGTCTCAATTGTCATACATCAGATTAACCATCTCTTGTTCCTGTTTGTATCTATTATCTGTCTATTAATTTATTATTATATCAATTATATTTATTTTATTGTATTTACGTAGTATATAATCAGACGGACGCGACACGTCGAACGAATAAATACGTAGATTTTATAGCAAATATTGAGTCTTTTTTCGAGTTAACCTCTGACTTGAAGCTTGTCACTTTTGAATCCCGCTTCGGAATTTATCAACAGCCATCAATGCGCCTTAAGTCCGAGAACAGCTGCGAAGAGTGCGAAGAAGAATCCAGCGAGGGCAGTGGTAGCTATCAACAGGATCTTTCCACCGATGATTGTGGGTATAAGAGCGGCGAACTTAATCTTGTAAGCCATCAGCATCGCCATTATTGCTCGATTCATCCTTTTTTTAAACCTCTTCCGCTTATCTGTACAGATGTTCTGATTGAATGTAATTCCCAATATCGCAAAAACAATAAACACATATATCGATTATAAGACGATAAAAGCTCACCTCGAGATTCCAAATCCGTTTTCGAATTACCATTAAGGTCAATGAACGCCAGCTTGTTGGTTTTCGTGGTAACGTTGGTCGAGCCTTTGACCAACTTAGTATTTACTTTACTACCTTTAGTGATACCTTCAGTCACGGCAATTTTGTTCCTTGTGCCGGTTAAGTTAGCAGTGCCTGGTCGGTGAATCTTCACAGCAGTAAAACGTTTCAACTTCCTGGCAAAATCACTACGTGTATTCGCTGACGAGTATTTTGATTCATGATTCGAAGATTCTAACGATAAAGTGTCGAGCGCACCAGCCAAAAAACCAAATGTCAGTGAGATTACAACTAGATACACATAGGACCTCATCCTATTACAGTTTGCCTTCAAAGTCTTCCCACGACAGTCCTTATCCAGTTACACTCACTGCACAATCGCTATTTTTTATCGTTAGCGAATAGTAGACGCTTTAGTGCACTTTGCATTTCGTTGAAGATATTTTCCGTCTAGCACAATCCTAGATGCCACGGGTCACGTGATTATCTCACTCGACGTTACCGTGATGGTAAAGCGATCGTCGGCTTCTTGGCTACCATTAATCCACCGTTCGCTGACGCGCTCCGCGTGTCAAGATCAGTGGTCTACGGCGGACTTTTCGTCACGCAGGCCCGAGCATCCCTTAGTTCGATGTTTACTTTGCAATTGTACTTGATTAATTTATTATTCTATCGTTCTCCTGTCCTCTCACCGCTGAACAATCGGCAAAGCTTGTCGGAAAGATTGTTATGGTCGGATTTTTCTTTGATGTCTCAATATCCGCAAGATTCTACAATGTCCCCATCAAGTCAACAACGAGAAGGACGATGCCAGGACGCGTTTTCGTTTGGTAGCAAACGAACGGATGAACGAACGACTGGTAACTAAGCGATGTGGTCTCGATATTCCGCGGTATGCGAGACTCTACGAGGGGATGTACAGTACAGCGGGGCCTATGTCGACGCTTCACAAGACGGGCATTCTTGTTGCACGCTTCAGTTGCCGAGGAAATCGGCAGTCCGTGATAAATGAGTACGCGGAGAATATGCGTATCGTAAATACTATGATCGGTCCGACCGTTCCAACTAGTATCGTAGACAGGTGGACAGGACGCCGTGATGTCTTAGCTTGTTCCTTCATATGTCACAACATGCACCTACATTCGGACGTAAAATCAGTTCAAGCAACCTGATTATCAACTTAATTATACATGCTACTTTATACTAAATATTTCGTTATGTTAGCTCATGAAATAAGAACCTCGTTTGTCAGGTTTGAAGCCCAAGTAGTATAGAATCACTTCTCGCTAAATCTTGCACTTTCATCGACAATTACACGAAGCGCAATTAGATAATATATTTTATGTAATGTCATTGATTGAATTCTGTAAAATTGTACAGAAGTCAAGTAAAAATCACATAACAATGTGAATTAAATTATTCACGTCGCAATAGAGATCCTGCAATTCAACAATATTTTGTACGTAGATACGAAGAATCACGGCATTACTTACGCTCCTAGATAATACATAAAAAACAAACTATTGTACTATCGATCAAATCTCCGTTGATACCTGGAATACTTGGATGCAGGAAAACATTATTCTATTTATTTAGGATACGCTCTACGGACATCAGTGCTGCGGTTTGTTGATCCATTGATATAGTTTCTGCGAACGTAGATCGATCTGGTTTTTGCCAACGACTATAATCATGTGGCAGGGACAGGGAAGAATTCGAATGAACGCCGATTCCCGAGCATATTGGTTACTCGGCTATTCTTGTATGTACGTGACTCCATCCGATGGTCATTCCTGACGTTCAATAGCAAATGGTGAGATGAAAGCGTATCCCGAAAAGAGAAATTACATGACTCGAGACCGACAGAAAAGAGAGTGCTCTATATATCAATCGATTTCGTTAAATAGGACCCATTTGCGTATAAAGAGAAGCCTAGATTTTGTCCCTCGAAGCTTGTGTAATCTCATTAGTTTGAATGAAGATATAATGGCAGTAATTTCATACGGTCAATGAATTTTAGTCCGATACGCAAAACTGTTCTAAGTTAATTGATTCGATACAATTTTCATTATGAATGTGAATCAAGTGTCACCATAAATCTTGAGGGTATTAAGTGGTTTGTCAGAATTAAACAATGATTGACACGAGATTATAAATTTGAAAATCACGAAAATTTCGGGACTTGACTTCACGATGTCAGTCCCAGATGGATGACTCCTTTATATGGACACAATACATTGTTAGGAACAGCACAACATATTGTCAGAACAGTACAATAAAAGAAAAGAAATAATGCTACTGAATCACATACATATATTTTAAAGTCGAATGTGTTTGTAATTTAAACATTACAATACAATTTCCCGACATTAAGCAAGATTGATATGGACGGTCAAAATATATTAAAGTGATCATTGCATCCAGCTGTTTTTCACTCCTGGGTGATAAAGAGTGTATTCAATTGGTTAGTTGGCTCTAATTCAGTTTTTAATTTTCAACAAATGTGGACAATGATTTATATTCATTTCAGTGATGCACAGACCATTCTCATATATATCTGACAACGAAAATTCTTCATTTTCAAAGTCAGCAATAAAGACTACACCTAATTGAGTTCGATTATACAGTTCCCTAGTGTGTAAAGCAAGCAGTCTACAAATCGGTGCAATTTTATTCATGTACCAGAACGTGAGTCAAGACTGTCTACATATCAGGACCCAATACTGTTGCCCATTCCCTTCTAACGAGTAAAGATGTATCAGTTCGGGACCTCGGATAGTAATTGCCAATTGAAAAGGAGTAGAATCGGGAGAATTAGACTGAAAACTCTATCTAACTGGTGATCGTGTCGCCAGTGTCGTCATTACGGTTTTCCTCGCAGTTACCGTTCTTTATTGTTTCGGTGTCCGACCATAGCCATAATAATTATCTAAAGTACGGCGATAATTTCAACAGTTCCGACCAAATTCGGAAATTGCTCCACTACATCATTTGATGTGAATAACAATATCTCGTCTAAATCAGGCAGCTTATTGGAAATCGAATACAATCTGTAAAACTTATAACGATACTAATTACTAATAATTATTAAAAATATGCTCAGGTTAGCGTATTATTGGACATTACATTGACCTATCCGAGCGTGAATAGGCTAGACCGATCATTATTGTACATCGTAATGTCTACTCTTAACCCAGTTTTAGCTCAATTGTATTGGGCTATTAACTTAGTAGGAGATACTGTGACTTACGCTCACGGTGGATACAATGACTTCAATGTACTCGAACTATCATCTTAATTCAATGGTCACAATTTATCACATTGCCGCGCAACAATATGATTTAGTTGAATTTTATGTTTACCCGGGGCCGAATTTTTTTTTTGCAGATTTTACACTATTTAACGGGTGGACACCACATCGGCCAGAGACAGCAAATTATTCGAGTGTGAAACGAAGTTCGCGGGATCAGGACCAATCATCGCTGTTGCACTCTCCCACGAAACACACCGTGATCGGCATCGGTCTATCGGACTTGTCCGATGAGCTTTTCGCTACGGTCAAGAACAACGAATTTCTGAACTCTCGTGGCTCTGACACAGTGTGGCTACACGGCAGACTCGATTCCGCCAATCAGTGGACGTAGTTGCCGGAAGGACGGCGAAGAAATACAGCACGGAGAGGAGCTCTTCGTCACGCGTCAGTACCGAGTTAGATGATGAAGAGACGAAGAGAGGAAACGCGAGGGATGTACATACCTACTATTGCTCTGTACCTGGTCTATATAAACTAATCGTCTCCGCATTGAACAACCTCAGTCTCCGGATATCGTTCGAACACTATTCTTCGATGCTTTTCTCAAAAAACTATTCCTCGAAATATATTAAGAAATTAAATTCAGCAAAACACTTGTGAGGTTGTTATAAAAAAAATGATTCTCCGTGTGTTTGCTATCTGTATAGTGATACTCCTCCAAAACTTTATTTGTGCTGAAGAGACGAATAAAAATCCCAAGAAGAATGTGAGCACTGTGGCAAGAGCCCCGAAAAGTGGTCTAGACTGGATTAGTGACAGAATTTCGAACGTTGCGGACACGATTTCTCCAGCCAATAAAGTTGCTGATGCAATTGAAGGGAGAACTATCTGTATGTAATTCAACATAAATTATTAACCTACTTTATACCGTTTTTAACCTACTAAAAACCATAATTTTTGTCATATCTAATATGTGTGATTGTGGACACCCAGATCTGATCAGAATAATGGTAGCGTTACTTGCGTCGTGAGTTAGGCACAGTTAAAAGGTATTGTTTTGGAACATATGACCCTTAACAGTGTCTCAACAGTCTCGGCACAGATTGTAACGCTATCAATTTTCTACTTGAGGGGACACCAGTAGATTTAAGATTGACTATTATCATTTCCGAACTATTCCTTTATTAATTGATCCTATATAATAGGCAAATTACTAATAAATGTATCTTTCAAGCTTATTTACACCAGATGTATTTAAACAAACGTCAGCTGCAAATCAATATGACTTCAATTTCAGGTCACAAGCGGAAGAAACATCGCAAACACGGAAAATTTCTGATACCGTTGCTGATAGGCTTCCTTCTGATAAAATCGATTCTTTTGCCAATCGCTCTTAAAGGCCTCGCCATCCTTAGTGGTAAGGCAGTCGTTTTGAGTTTGATGAGTCTGATTCTAGCGGCAATTGTGGGCCTAAAAAAAGTCGCTCAAAATCAACCGACTGGATTCAGCTATGACGGATACAGCAAGTACAGACGAAAGGATCAGCTCTTGGACGACAGAAACAATCTCGAGGATGACGACCCCTATAGATTTTATCGCGATAGACGTCGAAAGAAATAGATAAATCATATAATATAGTAGATACCATTGATAATCGTACAACGTTCATGTCTTATAATATTTTGTAAACATTTTCATTCCTGAAATAAGTCCTACTACTCCCCACCATGAAAAATCAGTATGTTCGAAAACCATATTGACGATATTTAAAAGATCTCATTCATCGTTTAAGAGAAATTTTAATTTCTTTTGCGTGCAGCCTTTTCAACATGTTTCACAACTAGAAAAATCAATCAGGATTTGTCTGATACGGTCCGGAGGAATATAGGAATCAAAATACTCTTACGTGATTGGTTCATACGGATCATAGCATCGAGTAACAGAAACCTCTCTACGATTCGTCTTTAACTGTCCTCGCTTTGTCAACTATCATTTTCAGCTTCGGACGAGGTTATATTGCCTCTTGCACGTGCTTGTGCTCCATGCCTGTCCACCTCTAAATTACCGAAGGATCGATTATCAAAATCGACGAGTCCAAAAATACCAGTGTTGAATAAATTTTTCACTTTGTCTTTTCTTAAACATTAACTTACTATTCCAACTTCTCTGAAAGATGGAAAATAGTGTTATTTCAAAGAAAGTGCTCTTTTTGCTCAATTTTTTATATCGTCTTTTCCGAAAAAAATTTGAGGTTATGATTTATGATGTTAATCAAAGGCAAAAAGTTTAACTCGCCGGTCGGTTGATGTGTTCAATAATTTTGATTGGACAACCGTTCGAGCAACAATGACATTTTTTATTTTTCAAACTATTATTCGCTATCATAACCGACGATACCCGAGATCTCCGATTCAATCATTTTTTCCGTACATGTTAGTCTCCACACCGTCTAAACATTTATTTAAAAATAATATTCTTATAGCTTACGTATTATTTGCAAAGCACCTCGAATTCAAGATTGACACTCACGGTTATTGTGAATGGAGCTCTTGAACTTGCGAGTAAGATAAACTCACAGCCGTCTCCCAAGCGAGCGGAGAGCCTTACGTAAGTAAACGAGCGAACGACTACGTCGAGACGAGAGAAAGTCAAGGGTGCGTTCACTCTGAGGAATAAGGAATCACTGAAATTGCGTATGCTACTATCTTCATTGATCGTCTCCTTTTTCTGAATGACTTACCAATCGATGACGTGTCATTATTCCAGTAATTGCAGACGCCAATATACAAGAGATTGAGTTGCCATCCACTCGAATATAGCCATTCATCTAAAAATGAATTCGACAACAAATATGATTCACAAATGTACCGTAAATAGTTACCCAACTATGTATCTTCTGTTATAGAAACTATAAGTGTTCCTTCGCTCTGTGATTCATTCAGAAACATAATATAATACTAGTTGGTCCAACAGGATTCAAAGAAATCTAAGTCAGTGAAATTCTGGTGATATGTGGAAAAATTCGCGCTGAAGATTCCATAAACAAAGAATTTTTTGATAAGTGACAAGCATATGTGGCTAATTTAAATGACCTACAATATCATGCTTTATTTTTACACTTTCCACACTTTTTCAAGAAAATCAAGAGGGAAATCACAAAATTACTCCACAATCACCAAAAGTACATCTCTTCAACGCTGAAATATCACCTGTACGATCTGCAAAATATCTGGGTATACATATTGACCATAAACTCAACTTTAATTATCACCTACAACAATGCAAAACTAAAATGACACAAAGAGCCGGACACTTCAGAAATTTAACATTCAAGCAACGCAAAATTCATATTAAGCACCTAATCAGAATTTACAAAGCCATATGCAGGCCAATTATCGAATATGGTTATCCGATATTTATAAATTGTAAGGGATCGGCACTCAATAAATTAAGAACCGCCGAAACAGGAGCAATCAGACGCCTGACACGCATCCGCCACCCATCTAATCCGCTCTACAATCCCCGCAACACTCTTCTCTACCAAAAGACAGGCATCACTCCCATTTCAGTTAGAATTCAAGAACTATCCAGACGCTTTGCAAATACACAATTAAATAACATACAACTATACTTACAACCCAATCCAAATGTAAATTGCAGACACAAATATCCATCACACACAATACACCAAGTATTAGAAAGAAATAACATAGAGGAAAACCGAGAAAACGATTAAAATTAAAATTAAAATAAAAATAAAAAAATCACTCGTCAGACGAATATGATTATAGTATTTACCTTTTTTGAATGTATACAAATTAATCTTAAAACCAAAGACCAATAAACTCATGGCTGAAGGACGACGGTCGATGGCCAGTTAACAATATATATATGTATATGTTCATAATTTTTAATGATAAGCAAAATTAAGTATAGATAAGGCTAAAAAATGTACCATATATTGTTAATAAACACTTACTACTACTCAAGAGAGAAAATATTCTTAAATAATTATAAGTTGTGCAAAACGCGAATTCTTCTCCCATGAGTTGCATATTCAAGATAAAGATCATTCAAAAGATACCGTAAATTTGAGTTTGAACAAGAAAACAAATGTACATTAAATTTAAAGTTTATTAATTTTTCAAAGGAAGAAACTTTGTTCGTAACGGACATATATAAATTATGCACAAATGACAGTTATTGGGAAATAGTGGTAAAACAAACAAAAATATTTTTCGTGACCCTGAATGATCAGGTGCTTCTGTTATTCAGCGAAAATTCCCTGCTCTAGGATTCAGCAGCTCATATTTTTAGAATATTATACCAGCATAAAAAATGTAAAATATGATGTAATGAATATCACTGAATTTTTTAAGATCACTTTTTTCTCACGAGGAAACAAAATACGAACAAAATAGCTGTGCCAACAACTCATAAAATAGAAATAACCGGAGACCAGATATATCGAAAAAACCTATCAAAAGTGAGTATTTTCAAATATATCTGAGTAGTTGAAAAGAATGCCCGAACGAGTGGAAAAATTTAAGAAGTACCATTTCCTGGAATTGCCCGATCTACTCTCTGACGTGAAGGGTTCAAGAAACTTCTTACCAATATGAGAAAGCGTAAGGGGGAGGAGCAATTAAAGAATGAGAAAGAACGAGTGGTCGTTGGCCACAAAAACGGGTTACAAGTAGAATGGGTATCGGTTGCAGTCAGGGGAATGGGGTCAATGGTGCATTCAACGGAGGAAGAATGAGATTTGGTGAGTTCGACGACCCTTCCAGGTTTTTCGGCGCCGCCTGAGTGAAGAATCCCTCGATGACCAAAAAATATCGCTCTCCAGATGATTAGAGATTAAAAATAAATAACCGAGTTCAACATTACAAGTCATTAGACGAATTTTTTTTCTTAGTTCTTAGTAAATTTTCTTAATATTAAATAATAAGAGAAAGTATTTTCAAGAACTCTCAAAATCTTTGTGAATAAATCTTACAATCAGGTAATAATAGATTATCAAACAAACCAGGTGGTTTGTTTAGCCAATAACTGAAAAAGACCTCTTAGAAAGAATTTCTCCGCTTAGCACGCGCCAGTTTCGTCTGACTTATCTCTTTCTTGGTAAACAGTGAGATCGCACGCAGGGTTTTCGGAACGCACTTTCCATTTTGCAGACTACCTAACGATTCTGATCGCGTGTCTTAACTGCGAGGGAATCCGGATCTTCTGCAAAATTCCTCAGCGAATGATTCGTCTCATTCGAAATCGGAAGTTGATATCTTAGGTCGCTCGCTAAATACTCAGACTGAAATGCCTTGACGAAAAAAGGCGTGTTTGATATTTTCACCGTTACACCAAATGACGCAAGGCATATGCAGAAAAACAGAGATGATGAAAGAAAAATGAAAAGGAGAGACAGAGACAGCAACAAGTGAGATGTCAGCCAGCCGCGAGCTCTCCCCTGTTAAATATTTAAAGAGATCCGTCGCGGGAACACAATGGTTCTCCTTCCGTCTTCTCGACCGCGAATAAGGTGCTTGTGGCGCTTGGCCCCGATGACATGTCTTCATCGACCGAATTCCAACTATTCTTCTTATAGAATATATTACTTTTGGTCGCAGAACTATAATGTCAAGAAAAAAAAAATTTATATTTAGTTTTGGATGAATCATCCACTAGGTCAAGATATTAACATAATATTATTAACGCATTTTTTCACCAATATCTAAAATAAAAATATATTTTGGAAAATTAAGACTGTTAATTCTTCGACGGAATCAAAAATATGTGTCGTGCTTGAAAAAAGCGATTTCCATTTTTTGTAAATTTTAATAAAGGCATTAACGATAAAAATTTACTAACAAATTTATACCGTGATTTAAATCATGAAATAAAAAGCGATTCAACCATTACAATAATAAAATGCAAAATACGTTGCACTTCGTCACTATTTTTTGCTCCTTACGAGCTTACCTCTGTGAGGTTTCAGTAGAATGCGGGGGCACAAACAGTATCGAAAAAAAGGTACGTGAACTCGAAATGCTCGGGATGGTATTATATAAGAAGCGAACCAGTCGGGCGTGTAATCCATATGTTCACGTCTTACGAGTAACCGGTCTGTGGGTCAAGGCGAGCCGGCTGGTCAGTGTACGAGAATGCACACGCGTTCGTAGATGTCGGTGCAAGGGCCTCACCAACTATGCTGGTACTCAGGGTCCTAGAAATAGGGTCTAGTCTATTGAATGGCCGACAATGGCAGGGGCGATCAAATATTCATATGAAACTCCATTGGGATAAAAAAAGGATAATAAACAATCGTTGCATATTACTAAGGTAAAAAAAAAACAAATTCCAATTAATTCCAAGTTTCAATAAGCTATTAGGAGATATTTCATATTAGTGAATCGAAGAATATTCTGATCAAAATACATATTAAGCCATTGCACAACACAGATAGAGTCCAGTGAAACTTGAAAAAAATGTACATACTTTCTTTTTCAAATAACGACAAAGAATTTTTCAAAAGAAAATGATAATGAGATTGATTATTTATAATTCATTCCTCTGAAGAAGAAAGAAATTATTAATTTCTTACGACATTAGTTCAAATTATTAATTTTCACTAAACTGATTAGAGATTACTTCTATTCAAATATTGTTCATCTCTGTTGCATATTATTGAATATTTAAAATGAATAACATATATCAATTCTAGGTACAACGACACTGTTATAAAATATTGATAATAGAATAGAAAATTTTAATAAACGATTGTGGTGTAGAATACATGTACTTTTCCACTAAAATCAAAGCAAATTATGAAAATTCCTGTACGTTTACTGTAAAATTAAAGTGAATTATGGAATATGCTGTACTATACATCAATTTAACATTACACTTGTATACTACATTTCACATGCTAGTTTATAAATAAACCTTCCAGTAAAAGTACACGAAATTTCAAGTAGATTTTTTTTACAGTGTAAACTAATATAGGATATATTTCATAATTCCGAAAGACAACGATATTTAATTAAATATCTATTTCGAACGTCTGTTAAAATATTTCAACCGATTCTAGGTTTCGAGACTCGAGCTATAGCGTAATATCTGTGTAAACGAGATAGCTGTTTGGTTGCGTGCGAAACGCAAACTTAAACTCAACGCTCGGTGAAAAAATAAAAACGTGCAGAGAAAATTTTCTACGAGTCTATCTGGCGGAGCTCGTAAACGTTCTACACGTGGACTACCCATTCATCCTGTACGTGAGAGGATCGTAGTTCATCGGTCGTGCAACAAGTTTCTTCGAGCAATATGTTTGTGCCGTAGCTAGACATTAAACACAAAAATACATCAGTAGAAGCTATTGTTGCATACGGTACGTTTTTCTTGAAATTGACCGATCACAATCCGTACAACCTAGTCACTTGAACCGCTTCATTAAAAGCTCACAGTACTTGGTTCGCGATAAAGAGAGAGAAATGATTCATTCATACGCACGAGAAATCTGTGGTCCCAATTCTCTGATGAGATATTGTCTTTAAAATTCACATCACGAAAATAGAATTGCTTTATGTGCATTCGCCAAGAGACAAACAATCTTCAGACACACTTTTACAAAACTCCGATTAATTGCTACTGAATATAGATGTCAGAACAAAAAAATCAAATAAAGCTGTAACATCGAAAAAAATGCAGTCGATTGAGGATAAAAAAGTATTTTTATATATTTTAGTGACTGGAATATCATAGACCATGATGGGGTCAGAATAAGACTGTGTGTCTCGGAATAAGTAATTAATGCAAGTTATCAATTCTCAGTGCCAAAATTTATATTTCGACAAAATATCTGGTTATAGATTGTCTGTTGATCTGTGATCAACACTCTATTATAAAAATGATCTGTTATAAAATATATTTCATTTTTGAATAGGGCAAAAACATAATAATTTCTATTAACATTGGAAATTGTTCTGAATCAAAGTCGATGGAAGATGGATTTTCGAATATCGTTGTTTATCAGTACATTTTTCTTTCATAAAATTGAACATGACGATTGTATTCCTAGTACCATTCAACTCTTAGTCAAATATTATCAGAAATTTTGAATGGAATTAAAAAAACTATTCTACGTCGATAGTTAGGAAGATTCGAACTATTTAACTGTAACTACCAATGAAAGATATTATTTATCCGAGATTTACCATAGAATTTCATGTTAAATTAAATTTTGTCAATTTTTAAGTGCACGTGGAATATAACCTTTTTAGGGTTTATTAACCCCTGTCATCAGATCTTTGGTAGTCATTAGGGTAATTGTAACATTTACATATCAGAAAAGAGAGATAGAATCAAGGGTCGTTGTTCGATCCCACCGAGATGCACTCGATTATCTATTCCCGAATTTCTCTCCGTGTCTATATCCCTCGCGTCATTCCTAGACCTCTCCTCCTGACCTAAATCGTACGAGTCCTAATCTCTGTTTCAGGTTGGTTCGGGCTTAAAAATGAAGGAACGCAGAAGCGAGTACCCGCCCAGCTCGTGGAATCGGGCCTTCCAGTTGGACGAGAAGCGAGGCGTTTGTTTAAAAAATTATCGAGGAAAGTTTTGTGGGGAGGCTAAGGAACGACGCCCGTGTCCGGGGACCACGAGAGTGAGGACGAGCACAATGCGTATACGCATACCACGTGTCCACGTGTAGTGCGTGCGTATGGTTACATACAGTGTCTCCAGTTTACGTTGTCGAAGGTGGGCGGCGGTGGGGTTGCGAGGGGGACACTTCTGACTAGTATAAAGATTGAGGCAAACCCATGGTCAGATCACACTCAGCTCCGAATTATTTTCCGGACGGCAGCAGCAGCTCAGTCTCTGTGACGATTCACTCTCGATTCTGTCTTCGTGTTTCGTGTTCGCCCTCCAAGTTCGAGAAAATCACCAGTGGTTCGACGTAGTTCGACTTGTAAAGTTCACTTCAGTAAAAAATAAGCACAACAAGAAGAGAAGATGTACAAGTTCGTGATCTTTGGACTGTTCGTCGCAGTGGCCACAGCCCTGCCAACCCAGGAGGTCAACCAAGCTGCAGGTCTCGACTGTCTCGAGGAAGAGGCGCTCTTCAGCTGCCTCATGGTCAAAGCTTCGTCCGCTCTTCACAGAGCGGCCCGATCCAGCAATATTGAACTCATCGAAGGCATCACTTTCGTCCGTGACACCCCGAGTGAGTAACGAGTCGAAGTTGGGACCGATACAATTTTCGAAATTATTGGTAGCTCAATTGTATTCAATTTACCAAGTATTATTGATGAAGCAATCATATCTTTGGTGATAATCAGCTTCGCGTATTCGCTGCTACCGGAATTTTAAACTGTGCCTGACAGCGATCGTTGCAATCTGATCACATGAAAAAACAGGATTTCTCGTTGCAGCCAAGAAATTGGAAGTTATGTCAAATTATTGGTCGGTCTTACCAAATACTTGGTTTTTCCAAGCATCAATTTTGTTGAGATTGCTAAAGGTTTATTTTATTAATTATGAAAGGCTCGAAGTAGGGTATAAAATAACATATAATATTCGAACTTAAGTACAAGCTTGTGTTGAAGATAGGCCTATAAATTCGAGCCTAAATATTTTTGGTAACTTTATTAAACGAGTTTTCAGTTGTGACACCCAATAGTTTTTCTTGTGCTGATCATACTTTGATGTACTTTTACGTGTACTGACATTGAATTAAAAAAAATTATGTTTATCTTCAATTACAGTGGAACGCAGCGGAAAGACCCTGAAAACTGAAAACGAAGTCGAAGTATTGAACGAGTTGCCCAGAGAAGCATCGGACAGGACTCTGAAGCTAGTAACAATGCTGTATGAAGGAGCAGTGTCTTTCCTCAAGAGCCACAGTCTCAAGGTCAACGTGCCTGAGGAATCTATTTCCCGCGCTCTCGTTGAAGGTATTTATAATAGTACCTTCACTTTCTGTATCTTTTGGTGCTTCTTTATCAAACATTGCAGCGATTCTCGTAAACCGCGTTCGCTTTTTATGAACTTCTATTGCGTTTCTTCCGATCTTGAGACGGTGGAGGGTCGATGAAAAAAATGATGCAATCGTTGCGTGATTGCTCTCTCTTTCGCTTTTTCTTTGGCTGGTCAGTCACGAAGACATAAACGCGAGTTCCGGCGACCGCGCCTTTCACCGGCCACGTCATTGACGTTACAATGTCTGGCTGGCTTCCCTGCCTCACTAACCCGTTCTATCTGGGGTTATACAAACGGATTCCCTTTCTTCCGGTTCAAAGATAACTCAGTAGATCCCGGGACGATAAAGTCATTTTAACTAAAGCAAACTGTGTCATGTTCGAGTCTGACCATTACCAAAATGGCATTAAAATGTACTAAGTTATATCTCTTTCATTTGCTTACCGGATATTAACAATTTACTGAAATAGCATATCCAGGTTGCCTTTATTTTTTTGGAATGAATTGTATTGTTTGAATATCATAAATTGCAATAAAAAAAGTGTTCTTGTAAGTAAGCGAGTATATTATCAAATTTGCAAGGATAATTATACCGTAATTATAAAGTTTTTATAATATCCTTTTTCTGTTCTCAAGGACGTGGCAAGATAAAGAAGGTTATCCTGCCCCTGATCGCCGCCGCTGGAGTCAAAATCTTCGCCCTGGTACCGATCTTCCTTGGTGGACTCGCTCTTCTCGTGCTGAAGGCCCTCTTCGTTGGCAAAATCGCCCTGCTGCTCGCTGGCATCTTGGCATTCCAGAAGCTCTTCGGTGGTAGCAGTGCAGGCACTTCAGCCAGCAACTTCTTCAGCAAGACCGCTCAACCGGCTGCTCAGTGGTTCGATGCCGCTGCCGCTCAGGGTTGGACCAACGGTGCTGCCGCTCAACAGCCTCAACAAGGATACTACAAGCGGAGCTTCGATGATGTCAAGAACGACGCCCAATCACTTGCTTACTCGAGCCATGTCCCCAATTCGACCCCTTAATTTCCGAATGAGAGCAGTTGCTTTGCGTATAGCGATATATTCCATTCAGAGACTGAACAAGTGTTGAAGAGAAAGAGAGAGAGAGAGAGAGAGAGAGAGAGAGAGAGAAAGATGAAATCGTCGTAGAAGAGAGTAGAACGAGCGACAAAAGAATGGGTGTGCCACTCTCACGTGGCTCACCACCACGACTGCTAGCTTAGTATTTATGATTAACAACTATTTATGTATCTTCATAAACCCATCGCCATCATTCGAATACAATTATTTGATAATTGCATAAATTATTACAGTTGAAATGAAAAATATGATAAATAAATTATTCTAAAATGAAGTTTCTCTCCATTGTTTGGTAATGTTATCCAATCCTGTTAAGATTCCCAATTCAGTGTTGTCATACGCTACGAGTAGACACGTCTTACTTTCAAAAGTGGATAAGTGTGTAAATTACTGTTTATGAACTCTGGCTTTCTATACATACTTTACATACGTGTATACTGTGCTGCTTGTTTTACTTTCAAGGCAACTTTTTTTAACAGAAATGTAAAATATACTCGGTAAAAAAAATTAGAAAAATCAATGAAAGTTGTGAAATTGAATATAAGGGTAATTAAGCAGAATCCTCCATTACTCAACGAAATATTTTTTTCAAATAATCCTCGCTTCGATGAACCGGATAGTGAATCTTAGTTTCAATAGCTCGAATATTTATTTTGTCACTTATAAACGCAGTTTGAATTTCCGAAGTATATATTTTTCTCATCGTAAGTTTTTAAATGACACAGAGTATTTTTTAACTATGGGTTTTTGAGTGTCATCCGAATGAAGATAAGCGTCTCACTTTTTGATTTCAGTGCTTTGTCGAGTCGAAGTGTTGGCATGCCTTTCGTATGTAAGTATTTTTGGGTTAACACGACATTCGAAAACAGTATAACCATTGTACCATTATACCGTTTCTTTGTCCTTGCTTTTCCGAAGCGAATCAATAGTATTGTCTCTTTCGTTCTCTTGTTCTATTTGTTTCGTTTGTCGACTCTCCCATTTTATGCTTCCGCACACTGACTGACGACAACCGGGGCCACATGTCGGCTCGAGATTCGGGCCACAACGTTTTTGCATACCATACCATGTCACGACAGACACGGAAAACTAATTCTCGCGCTCGAAAGTCATGAACACCTCACGTATGGAAGTATAAAGCCGGGACGCCGCATACATTGTAGAGAGGTATACACATGGCCACGAATATCTCCTTCTTCTGCACATGCATGTATATCTATATGCATGAGCTGCACGAGGATAGAACCTGAAATTGTGTTTAAGCACACCTATCGCTAGAAATCGTTCAGTGACTTTGCAATGGCTGATCATAAATTGCTGCATCTATATTTATAGGATGAAGCACTTTACTGCACGTTGCATGTTCAAGTAGGCATGCCCTAGGAATGAACAAACCGAATAATTTGTAAGGAACACGCAAGGGTTAGCATTTTTTTTCACGTGCCTATATAACGACAGAATGAGGATTAATTAGGTATTCGACGATGTGCATGGTAGTTTATCTGACTCGTGTAATTGGTATCTTAATGAGCACGTTTCAATTCTGATTAGTTTGAAGGGTCGAAAGTGATCACGCACTGAAAAAGGAAAATCGAGGCTCACTGAAGTGCCGCTGGTATGGTTCGTCTCGTGGGCACAGCAAAGCGTGTGTGCCACGTTCCTGATCACCCGCGTCCATTATAATGCATCGCGAGTGGATGTACGCACGACACTTTGTTCGTATATGTGTACTTAGGTTACAAGTGGCGAACTGAAGAATTGAAATTCCCGACAGCACTATCGGGACCACGAGGCTTGCCAAATGGTTCACCCGAGGCCCCACTATAGTCGCCTAGTCTCGTCGATATAAAAGAAAAAATTGCCCCAGGGCTAAACAGTCGAAAAACGTACTTTGACTGATTCAAGAATGAAGAGCGATATTGTAGTGCTGTTGACAGTTTGCTGCTTGGCTGGATTAGCCGCGGCGAACCCGAAGAAGGTCCACGCCGAAAATGGAGTCGATCGTATGGAGAGCCAACTCACCAACGCCATGGACGAACTCAACAAAAAGGGTAGCATTGGCATTTATGGAGATATGATTACGCTGGAGAAGGTGGACGTCGCGGAAGCTGCACAGGAGGATAACACAAACGCGGAACAAGATCCTCTGATAGCAAGAGTGGACCAATTCCTGAAGAGCCGAAAACTTCAAATTAATTTGCCCAGTGATGGATCTCCGGCTGATTTTCTTGGTCGCGCTTTGGGCGAAAAAAATATCGGCTTTGAACTTAGAGGCTTGACCAGCGGAGCATCGGAAGGTAAGAATTGCAGTTCTTTCGTAAAAATACAAAAAAGTCATAAAAAACATACACATATTTTCGATTTAAAAAAATGGAATACCTGAGCGTTCAAATGATCATTTTTGTTTTAGTATATTTCAGTATATTGGAAAATTCAAACATTTTTATATGACTGTAACGTGACGTTTATAATGTGTTTTGTATAATCTGTCACTATACTTGGATATACAATTCAATTTACGTGATATTTGCAAAAAAAAAACGACTTACAGCGGCCTGAAATAATAATTTAATTAAATATATAAGAAGCTGTGATTTCATGGAAATGTTTTTTCCACTAGAATCACATTTTATTTCTTTTGAATTTCACTGGGAAATATCGTTTAACTCTCCGATTATGACTGAAGAATATATCATTCTTAGATTTTTTACACCACTATACAAACGCTTAATAACTATCAGTATATCATTTGATGAAAATTGATCTATATTTCCATCAGGTCATTCAGTATTTCAAGTATCTTTAGAATCTAAAGTAGATAAATTAATGTTAGAAAATAGAATTCCGCACATCGTGCCCTTATCCTTCTAAATTGCATTGCACAGAGATTCCTCTATGCAATGACGAATAAGGAGGAAATAAGCTCGATTTTCTATTCAGGACTGTTTTCCGTTCAGGTTAATCGCTTTCGTTGATTTTATCAATTTACTTGTGAGGTTTACTTTTATTTATTAATTAAAGGGAGCTTATCAATAGCATTCAGTAATACACGCTCAGTCAATTCATTCCAAGAATGATAACTTTATTTAATCAAATTCTTCAATAGAAGAATTGGATAACGTCGCTAGAACTACGAATATTTTTTAAGGCTAATGTCTGGAACGAGAAATATTTCTTATTTTAAATATGTGATACATGTTCGACCATTCCTTCAATCTTCCATACCATCGAATGAGAAAAGCATCGTATTGGCAAAGTCTTATAGCCAAGAGCCTCTCGAATCCCCCACCAAAGTATCTTAACCAGGTCGTTGATTCACATTGGTCGATAAGTGGGTTGATCTTTGTGCGTGTTTTTCATTGGCTTCCCGTTTAAGCAACAAAAATAGTATCAAAGCCAAAACGGGAAAAAAATCTTCATTTAGAAGTATAAAATTTCGCATTAAAAAAAATGATGAATATACCGTACACGTAGCTGGCAACGAAAAAATATGCAAATTACTTTAAGAAGTACAGGAGAAAGAGTAAGATCGTTGCTTACCAAGTTCCGGATCGACTACACACAGACTCGACCGCTGTTCTACTTCTTGACTCGTTCTCGTGTGTCTTCGTTTAAGAAATAATGACGAGGGGCGAGAGGCAGAAGGAAAGGAATGGAGAATCGAAACGTACTCCATGAGGTGGTTGGGAAAGAGAGAAAATTCTGGGTTTGTGGGACATTCGTATCGGGAGAAGAGAAAGAGCGTAATAGACGTAGTACTACTAGAAACAGGAATAAGGAGGTGAAGGAGGTGGTAGGACCTTGAACGAGAGTGTCGAGAGCCTCCGTACGAAGAAGAAAGTAGGCTCTAGGATGTCACGTGACTGCTTCGTCAATTCACGCCGGACGAAACCTCATTCTTTATTTTTTATAATTAAATGATAATAATATTACAAGCTTCGATCAGTTGTAAAATATTTTCGAAATAATAAAAATTTGGCGTTAATTTTGAAAAATGTATTTTACAGCACGCACCAAGCTAAAGAGAGTCATCATTCCTATTCTTCTGGCTTTGAAATTGAAGGCGTTGATCGTTTTACCGATAATTATTACAATAATTGGTCTGATCGGTATCAAGGGTCTGGGAGCAGGTCTCGCAGCCCTTCTTCTTTCGGGAGCAATTGCCCTTAAAGCCCTTCTGACTCCGCCGCCGGCTCTGCCAGCCCGAGTGAGCTACGGAATCGTGAAGCCACATGAGATTCACCACGATCATTGGCACCGGTCTCAGGAGGAAATAAATCAGCCCTACAGAGGCTGGGCACCGGAGTACAACGCCGATCAGTATCCATATGATTTGCCTTAAGCAAAAATCCCTTCATCAAAAGCTCACAATCATTCATCGTATTTTTATATTATTTATGATTTATTTATTTATTGGCACCTCGTTGTTCGAATAAAATTTAATCATTTTTTTTACAAAAAAAAAAAATCGATCAATAAAACCCTTCCGGCTAACTCCATTAATCCACATTATCCACGTTGAAGAAATCGAAATCTGCATCCCATAGTTAATAATATAAGGACATGATTAATTGTATTTACGTTGCCTGCGTTCGAGAATCATCGCGGTTGTTTTAGGCTGGATTTCATAGTGCGACCGATGACCTGAATGTTCGTGGGGCACGGACTCGAGTGGAACGATGATCGGTCGGAGAATGGGTAAGCAGCGATGGTGGGAAAGCGAGAGGCGTCGAGGGAAGGAGAATGAGTGAAAAAACATCAGCGCTCGTGGGGAAGGAGGAAGAAGCTATGAAACTAGGTCAATGTGTCGAGTTATGGGGCGAAAGAGTTGCGCTTGCTGCCATTGGCCTTCCAGTTCAGCCGTCGGCGCTCTTTCACTCCCTTCCGCGTCGTTGCTCCTTCCTTCTTTCTCTTTTATCAAGGTCAGTGTGTCATTGCCTCCACTGTTGTACTGCCGGGTTCTCCACCTCCCAGTCACCTGCCAGCGCGTCCGAGCACACGCTGAGTCAGGTGGGGGACCGATCGTCGGCATAGGTCGTGGACCCCATGCGGATCTCGACGCCCGCTCAACTCGATGGAGGGGAACGCGTTACCTGCACGTATATATGCAAGCGGACGCGACGGAATCTTCTATCGCCGCGTGGCAGACGCAGACGTACATGCATCAAATCGAATTTGTACTCGAACGAGGAAGTTCTGAATATAGCACTCTTTAAGCGTTGTATTGTTTACATTTTGTTAAATTGAATATCTACATGCATTACATCGAATCTGTACTCTAGCCAAGAAATTCGCAATATAATACTTTTCAAATGTTGTATTATCTTCATTGATTTTCAAAATCAAATATCTACTTCCGCTTGACGAGCTCGAAATTCTCACAATTACGAAGATTAGTGAAAAAGGTTCTTCAGTTTCCGACGTTTTCTGTCTAAGCAATATTGCAGCTGTTTATTCAGTTCGAATGAGTAGCAATAGTAGATGCAGTATCAAGAAAGCTAGAACAAATTTTCACCGATATCGCACCCTATCTTCTATCATGACAGTACCTAGACTCAGAAAAAAATATCGTAATTTAATAATAAGGATAGTGAGTCCGACGATAATCCAATTATAATGTATAGTTACCAGGAGAATAAATTATATTTTATGGTCGTAGCAAATATCATTATAGTAGTAATTATCAAAATGATAATACTTTCAAAAACTATTCTCATAGTTTTAAATATGACGTTTTGTTGCATATACGATTTCAACGTTTGTTTTCAATAAACTTGCAAGTATCGTTTGTTGAACCATATTATGATCACCTCAACTATATAACATTGCCAGCCTTCCTATATGCTTCTTATCATGTGAAATCGTTAAGCCAACGAAATGCTTTTTTCTCATTGTATTGCCGATAAATGACATTTCTGAATTCTCCCCCGTTTGAAAAAAAATGTTTTTATTGACGGATCTGTGATACTTTCAGGAAAAAAAAAGGATACTACTGCCGATAATGGCCATTTCTAAGTGTTTGAATATTTTCAAACAATTTATCTTATTGGAGTAACAAGATCGAAAATGCTATAATTAATTTCTTTTAACTTGATCTTGAGCCACTGCCGCGACTCATGATGTTATCAGAAAAGAATCTGCATCTGTTCCTATTTCGTTGGAAATTCATACCCCTCATAATATTATGTTTGTGTTTACTGCCATTTGGAATTTGGACCAAGAACTTTTTTTCAGCATGAATTTCTGGTAGGTTCTGTACAGGATCATTCCAAGTTTATGCGATTGCTCGAGGGATGTTATGGAGCATCGCCATATAATAATTCGCCGGTCCAATTGTTAGGCTGCACGGAAACGAAAAAGTGCTGACTGCAATAGCTAGATAAAATAATGAAAGGGCGGGCAAAGACAATCGCGAAGAGGCATCCATTTCACTTTTTTTTTTAGTTCTGTCGACTAGTTGTTCGTCTACCGTAGATAGAATAATAGGACAACCTGTAATTGTAGCACCTACTGGTCCACATGCCCGGATGTCGATCTCCGAGTGCCAGAATTCAAACGGCGCCGCACGGTGGTCATCATTGTTCAGGGTTTCATGGAAATTATACAGAAGCGGCATCGACGAAGCCTTCGAACGACTCACCATTCACTCTGAGCATCTAACACTTTGTTTTATGAAAGAAAGGAAGCTGCATAACGCGAACGAATATATAAGAAAATAATAAGCGGTGAATAGTTACAGTTACGTTGAATTTGTTGCCGCAGCACGTTTTACATGATATAGTGGACAGGCTCTCACAATTTTAATGACGCTATACCCTCGCGTATGACACGCTTGCTCACTGAATCATCAATTTTCGAGGATTCCATCCGCAAAAAAGAAATATGGTATATGTACTAATCATTATGCGAAGTACTAATTGTAATAAGTATGTTCGAATGTAACGGTAAGAAGTATTCAATTTTAGTCTAAAGGAAGACTTAGCAGTTTTCGTGTGTACAATTTTATTCTCGGTTTCGGAAAAGTTGATGCCCAAGTGTATTATTATTTCTTTGGTTACGGTATAATTTTTTTTTCAATCTTGTTCATTTTTTTCTTACCACACCAAGCAAAGAGATATCGGTGAACTGGGTCACATGAGATCGAATAAAACTTTAGAAGAAATAAAATTTGTATCACCTCTTAACCGCAACGCCGCTGACTTCTTGAAAAAAAATACAAATAATTTTGAACATTTCATTTGAAACAGAATACAAGAAAAATTATATTTCGAAAAATTCTTTTATTTAATGAATGTACCTATTAGGGTGGGTAAAAAAATGATTATTTTTTTCTTTAATCTGACGCACGAAAACTAGTTGTTGAGTATTTCTAGAAGTACTCACCAAGTATGAGCTCTTTATATTGATGGGAAGAAATTTATAATTATATATTTTCCGTCTGGGAGTTTAGTTTTAAATATTGGTAGTTCCGTTATTCATGAATAATTATAAATTCTGTGGAAAATAGAAATATGAGTTACATTTTAAATACATCCGTTGAAAAATATTAAATCTTGATCCTAAACTGTGATAAGAGTAAAATTGTAGAAAGAAAATATTGTTAATAAATTGATTCAAAGAAATATATTTTCAAACAAAAGATGAGATATAATTTGGAAACTGACATTCCATCAAGACAAACTAAAAATTTTATAAATTATCTCAAAATTGATAAATAAAAGGGATTAATTGAAAATAATCGTAAAAAAAACTATGAATAGCAGTATGCATTGATATTCCAATGCGAATATCTTTTAAACGGTTCGAGTAGCCGATAAACCACTATAGACCTTTTTTGTAGAGCGTTTATTTTCCTATGAAAAAAATAGAAACTCAATTGTCAATAATTATTTTTCACCAAGTTACAAAATTCAAAACAAAAAGTTATTCTTCTTTAAATGCTTCAATCTTTGACCTTGAATATCATTTGAATGGTTAGATTTATCAAAAAAGTATAAGATACCATTTTTGTAGAGCGTTCAATTTTCTATAAATATTCACGATGCTACTGGTTTTATAGTCTGTTGGTGATAAGATATGACCATTTTTATATGAGACTAAATTGAAAACGCAAATCGATGATGAGCATAATCTTTCCATTAATATTAAGAGCTCATACTTGGTGAGCACTTCCTAGAAATATTGAGCAACTAGTTTTCGTCTGTCAGCTTTAAAAAAATAATAATCGATTTTTATTACCTACCCTAGTATCTATAATGAATGTACAAAGTATTCCTGATAAAATTCCACTGGCTAATTGACTTTTCCGGAATTTTCTAATCTCAATGGAAATATTCATTTCAAGAAATAGGTAACGTAGCATGCTTACGCTTACAAATTTTTTCATATTTGATATACCGCCACTCTATACGTGTAATTTCTATTATAATAAGTACGGAACTTAGCGATCCCAAGCACTGTCATCACAGCGAATAGACGGAATAACAATTTTTTTGGTAGAATTTAATGATGACATTTCAAAAGATTTCCCTGTGAATCTGAAGGGGATTCCCAAATTTGACTTGACTAAGTACCAGTTTAGATGCAATGAAATATTATTGATATGAAAAATATATTATTCCTGGAAACCTACAATAGTTCCCATTAATTTTGATCCTTGTAACGGAAGTCTTCCAAGATATGTCAGTACAACTGCACACGGAACGAAAAGATTAGTTACCATAACCAAAAAATGAGTTGACACAACCAATCGATTATTCTATTTCCCTTACAACTCAAATAATAGTGCCAACGGTTCGAATGGTAATAAAGATGATTCGAATGGTGGTTTCAATAATTCGAGTGGTAGTCGCAACGATTGGATTCGTTAACCTTACAAATCTCGCGAGGACTAATCGTGAATATTTGAGGTTACTATTCGATATGGTTGAGGCAACTAATTTTTGAGAGATTGTGTACAGCAAATTGGAAACGTAGTTGTCATAACCAAACATTTCATTCCGTGCAGTTCATTCTTTTTTGTAGTGTTCACAGTTCTAATAATTCAAAATCGAGTAGAGGCAAGCGGGAAAGACTGCTAGACCAGTACGCAGACGTCCAGGGTCTGATACTCGTCGAACATCGATATATTTTCTCTAAGTGTCTCGTCTACGAGTTTGTGGTTTGGAACTGACGTTGAGTCGTAGACTTGCTCGAATTCACTGAACCGTCTTTTTTTCAGCGGTTCGGAACCAACGGAAACTATTTGAGTTCCACTAATGAATTGAATAATTATGTGCTTACTGTGGGAAAGAGATTCAAGTCAAACTACTCCACATTACTCTATATAATTTAGTATACATTTTTCTTTTGCCTACATTTTTATATGAATTATGATATTTACATCCCTGTATACTCGCACTTACATCGAAAATCGGTAAATTAATTAGTAAACACATCACTTTCATTGAGCAATATCTACTTGCTACTTAGCGTCTCGTTATCGTGAATTGCCACCGTTCTGCGAATTGAACTTTCCCAATCGAAGCGGAATTTCTCTCAGCATTGTAAATGATATGTATGCTCCATTGATCCGTGGAGTCCGAGATCGTATCAAGATACAGTCTAGCTCACTGGTACTCGTCACGGAAGATGTATCTCCGCTGGAAGAAGCTCGAGGCCATAAAATTGATGCACTTTCTCGTCGACAGTTTGTCGCGTGTGTTCCGATGTTATTCGAGCGTATCAGCACGCAAAATTGTAAAGCGAAGCAATATATCTGTCGCGATAGAGCCAGAAAGCCATGGTCAAAGAAGTGTGCCGATTTTAAGTGGGTCCCTGAGTTTTATAGGGTGTCCAATTGCAACGCTCCTTGTTTGTATTTCGATATGGATATCGTAGCAACGATATTGACCAGAACCGCACGTGAAGCTTATGCGAGAAAAGGAAAGTGACTCAACCACTGGTATAGTTGCTGTAAAATAATCGTTGATGAATTGCACGATTCTTATTCACCGATTTTATTCGATCGTTTTATATTCAAAAGGGTTCAGATCGTACTCACGAATAAGGTTCGTTGTTAAATAAATTTGTTGCATTTTATTGCATAGCTCAGGAAAATAGCACTCACCAAGTGATCTCGATCATCTCGGTCACTGTACCACTACGAAAGTACTTTCGAAGATCGTTGCGAGAGGAGGCCTCGGACAATGGATGGTCACCTGCCGCACACCTCAACGTGCCTGCCTTCATCTCACACTATTGGCCTGTTCTAGCTTAGTTGGGCTGAGTCGACGGTGTTTTTCTAAATTTGACTGAGTTTCGTGTTCTCCGCTCTATTTGACGCCCCCTACCTCTCTCAGAGAGCGTCGTTTTGCACCTCTCTAACCCGCAGGAACGTTGCGGTGCCGTCAGCATTGGCATCCCCAACCGTAAGAAGAAGAAGAGAAGCCCGGTATGCTCCGTGTATTCTAGGCACGGAGAATGTATGATTGTGGAAAGGCAAAAAGGAAAAAGGACTTCTCGACTGCTCCCTATATATACTGCAACTAGTTCGAAGGTGTATTCAGTGCACACCACGCCTCTCAGCATCTGCCACGGCCTTCAGCCGCTATTGTGTTTCGTCCTCGAAGATCCTCGTGACCGCCGAACGTTCTTCGAGGAGAATTAGGACAATACAGTAACGCGAGTTAAAATTAAGAGTTTAATTAAGAAACGACAGGTCAGACAACAACGTCAAAAAGTTTCAAGATGCACTGCAACGCGGTGCAACGATGGGGATTTCTGGAAGGCGTGCTCTTTGGATTTCTTCTGCTGATTTCATCGAGCAGAGCCGAAATCGAGCAGAGAAGCTCAAAGCAATCGATCGAGGACTCCAAGGACAGCGTGTCCACGAGTATGAATAAGGATTGTGGAAAAGCCTACAGTGCTACGTGCTTGAAGCTCGACGTTGTCTCATTTCTGGATAAATTAGCGGAGAAGAAGGACCTGGGCATCCTGCCTGGTGTGTCAGTCGTCAAGGAAAACGGCTCGGCAGATGTGCCGGCATCAGAAGTTGTGGCTAAGCTTGCCCGAGACTTCCCCAACGACGTAGACAAGAGACTGGATGCTTATCTTGTCCACAAAGTTGGCACCTATCTCAATAGCCATGCTATTTCCATAAAACTTTTTGATCCGAAGACATTTGAGGCTGCGAGAAGTTTCAACGAGGAAACTCTGTCACAGTTAGGATTCTTTGGGCATTCAGTTACAGAGACTGGTAAGAAATAGACAACATAAATCAGCACTGCTTTCTTCTTATCGTGCAACTCCATTTTGTGTGAATGTCTTTTTCAGGTCGTAAGAAGGACAATCGAATGAATACAATGATGGCTGCTTTGATGATGATGAAGGGTACCCTTGGAGCTCTAGGATTCGGTGCACTCGCCTTGCTAGCTGGAAAAGCTTTGATGACCGGTCTGATGGCTCTTATGTTATCAGCGGTAGTCGGATTGAAGTCATTGGCTGGCGGTGGCGAAAAGAAGACGACTTACGAAATCGTGAGCAAGCCAGTCTATTCGAGTTCACATACACATAGCTCTGAAGAACATCACGGTGGTCACGGTGGATACGGCCACTCAGGATACGGCAGATCGCTTGACGTGCTGCACGACACTGTACAGGAAGCTGTACGCAAATACGGAAATGTCCGCGATCGGAGAGCAATTTGATGTATTTCTAGATTGATCCAATGAATGGATCTCAGCGGTTATGAAAAGTATTCTGGAGGCAGGAAAATTTGTTCTCAGTGAGGCTTTGCTACCTCACCAATTAATTTTCTTCGGTGCTCATCCTTCACTTCGTCACTGATATTTTTAGATTGACCAATGGTTTTCTTAATTTATTCAATTACTTCTTCTTCACATCACATCTTCATGACTTTTTTCTTTTATTCTCGAACCTCCAGCTAACGATATCGTTCCTCAACCAAAAATAAAAACTTCGGGGGCGTTTATTCTGCTAAGTGGAATTGTTGATAGATTATATGAGTAGATTATATTTATTGATGCCTGTGACCCTGGTAGCGCCATTTCTTTATATGTATATGTTTTATATTGATGTTTGTCGTTATATATTTATTTTTATGTATAAAAGCTTACAATAAATTACCCATTTTTGTAAACATTGTTGCTCAAATTAGTGTCTGCAGCGTCCTTTCATGACCAAGCGCATTTGGCACTGTCAAACATTGGGCATGCAAATCAATACCTTCCTGTATATTACAGATATTATATACAGGAGACTTCTTCAGATTCTTGTCGGTTATGAATACATATCGTTCATTTTTTTTTCTCAATTTTCTTTACTTTTTTCCATCGATTCAAGTGGACAATTAACAATATTATTCATCGAACGGAATCAGAATTCTTTTTTTTTGCTTGCAATGAAAATGGTGGGCGTAGATTGTAAGTACAATCATATTTATCCTTTTGAATAGTTTGGTTAGCGTAATATCATTTATTGACCGCTCGAGAATGGATGCTGTTTTTTCGTCCACAAACGACAAATTCTTCGATGACCAATTAGTTTTATGTAGAATTTTAGGGTGCAAAATGCAATTAAACAGGGTACAGTTCTTGAAAAATAACAATTGTCTGATGATAAATCTTTCAATTCCAATGTACGAAATTTGCGTTTGATTTCAAGGAACTTGGAGTAGGAATTAAGATGATTAAGTAGCCTGAAATGACAAAAAAATCGGTGTTATCCTATTTTCATTTTTCGATTCTATAGTATGTATACCACCTACATACTAAAATAGTAAAAATACTCTGTTATTTTTATTCTCACGCATTCGAATAGCTTAGTGAATAGAAAGGACTATGGTTCGATGCTGCATCTACCATCAGGGCAATGAGTTTCAATTCACCGGAATTTCCAGCGTCCTATTAATTTCAGTCAATTTCAACAACAACAAAAAACATTAAATCTGATCGCTCAAAACTACATGCAATATTTAATCCATGTCAGAATAAGAACATCTACTTTTTTACAACAAAAAACCATACTTTGTTGCTTATATGTTCATTCATTGGCCAAATCATGATATCTACATTTCCCTTCTTTTGGTTGATGTGCTATTGGTCATTGGTCATTCTTCAGAGCTTTTTTATTTTCTGTCACCACAGGCGTTTTTGAAGTCCAAGCGTACCTGTCACCGTGACACAATAATAAGATTACTAAGCCTCTGCCTGTTGGGAACGCCACTTGCAAGGCTATAGATCCCACCTTGAGAACAGTTACTCTATTGTGGTATTTGCGCGCTAGGCTCGAAGATCTATGTAATTGAATCGGCAGAAGCTGGCAGCCGACATAATCTGCCTAAGCATTCATTAGATTACTCCCCTTACCGCGCTAATAATGAATAAAAATAAAACCTCGCGGTCCAGTGTTTGACTTACCCGATAATACACTTAAGAATGATGACAATCGTGATGAGTTTATAAGGTAAAAATATTGACGGTTCGTTCGAGTGACATGAATATTCTTGTATATAAGCGACGGTCTTTCGATTCGACTTCGAGACAGTCTCGCTCAGTAGCCGACGATAAAACCTTCAGTAAGATAGTGCATCGTTATCCCAAACCAGTGTGTTCTAACGTGATATCTTAGCAATTGTCGCTTCAGTTAGGATTGAAGATCTATATATCGACCGATGGTACATAGATCGGAAGATCCGATGATGCTGAGGCTCGCGTTGCTTACGTTATTGTGTTTCTGCCTCATAAATGTAGGACTGGCAGAATCGGTGGCAAATCCTATGGCTCGATCTCTGAATAACTATGATCCAGATATCGAGCCTTACGAAGATCGTCAGAGACCAGCGCGACCGATATTTAACTACCGAAAAAACGGCGTGAAAATTGACATAAGAGTGGTTCCAGCTGTGAACGACTCAACAGACGACGCGGACGATCGTTTTCCAGATTTTCCGGCACAAGATCTCGGTCGTTGTCTTTTCGAATTATCGATCAGTTGCGCACGCGATCGAATCGCTAGATTTATCGATACCATTGGAAAGTTAGATGAGATAACGCTCTTCGCACCTGGCATAAAACTCGTCAAAACTAGGGCTCTGAAAAGGAACAACGGGGAGAGAAGAATGATGGATGCTGCTGATGGAGGTGTTGGAAAAATTGACAGAAGCATAGATGATTTCTTCGATTCGTTTGCATTGAGGATAAGCTTACCCAGAACGAATGCAAAGAAGGAACGAAATCAGATCGACGTCATGTTCGACGATAATGGTGTAGTGGAAGGGCGTGGTAAAAAGGGCGGAGGCGGCGGCAAGGGCGGTGGAAAGTGCAAGAAGATGATGATGATGATGGTGATGATGGGAAAAATGAAACTCATGGGTAAGATGTGTAAATTTAAAAAAACTTTCCATGTCTTATATTTGTTACCTTCTTTGTATGTGTAAAATGCAAAGTCCCCGATTCACACGCGGTGTCGAAGTCGAAAAACGCCCATTCACTCTACAATAAAATTCATCTTTAGAATATGATGTATGCCGGCATTATTTGAGAATAAAGGAGTGGAACTTATTAATTTAAAAATACAAATATCTCCTTCGTGAACAGATGATCTAGAAATTATCACTTCATTCTAAACGATATTAATAAGTGGCAAAAGCTTACGTGTTTAAATAGTCGGCCAGTTCAATATAAGTAATTGAAAATGGAATATTCGTCCAAAAAAAGAAAAGTGTGTTTATTCAAATTGTATCCTATTTCATAAGTCTCATTACTTATTTCTTCTAAATTTAAATTTGTCATGAATGCGTGACATTATCTAATAATAATGTTCAAATGTTGCCAAATTTCAATTTTATGTGCAGCTATGGCAGGTGCGATGTCCATGAAGGGTATGATGATGGCTGGAATGTCTTTGATGATATCAAAAGCGATGCTAATAATGAAGCTAATGAGTCTGAAGAAGGGAGGTGGAGGTGGTGGCGGCGGTGGCTGTGGAGGAGGAGGAGGAGGAGGTAACTGTGGAGGCGGTGGTGGAGGTGGTAAGTTGCTCAACACGATCAAATTCGTGAAATAATGAAACGATATAAAAATGTTGATTTTTATTTGTCTTCAACTAAAAATAATTTTCATTTCAAAGGTCAATTGAAAGAAATCGTATTGCTGACAAAAGCAGGAGGTGGCGGTGGTGGCGGCGGTGGCGGTGGTGTACCCATGGATAGTTATGGGGCACCTCCACCGAGTAGTTACGGACCACCATCAAGTGGTGGGGGTGGCTATGATTATTCCGGCGGCGGAGGAGGTGGCGGAGGATGGGGTCGAAGCTTTAACAACCGAATGTCAATGTCGAGGGCAATGTACAAGCCAGAAGCCGCAAACGTAAATAACCCTTCTGATTTTTTACAAAATCTTGACTTACTTTCTCCAAATCAACCGCCCAATGATGCAAAAGTTGGGAACGGTTCCGCTCGTTGGAATGACACTACAATTTGGGATTCCTGGAAGTCTTGGAATATAAATAACTCATTGGAGAGTCTCAATGAAAATACGAATAACAATACAAGACCTTATAATCCAAAAAATGAGGAGTCAAGTGCCACACATATACAAATTCCAGTTACCGACGAGCGAATCGACAAAAGTGGATTCAAAACTATCCGAGCGACATACGCGAGAAAGTGGAAAAACTACGAAGCTGCCGATCGAATCTGGAATCCTGGAACACCGATTGTCGCTATAAGAAGAAACCCGAGAGGCAGAGTGCCAAAGTCTATTCCCATTGGAAGTGCATAACTTTATACAAACGAGAACATGTATTTGCTTCTGAAATATACTTTATTTATCTTTTCGAAGATTTCTGTCAACCCCCACTAATTAATCATATATTATACAATATACCTTTGCTCCTTTTCTCTATACCTTCAATACTACCTTCTCATATTTAGTCATGGTCGTGATGCTTTGGAATATGCAGGCAGCGCAGGTTTTCTTCAGACTCTCGAAGGTCAAAGACACGAAGACTTTGAAAGTGAAAGACCACAGTCGGTAACGAAACTGAAATATCTTCAGCAGGTTCTCTCAAAACCTTCCTGTTCGTCTTCAAGCAGCGGTTGGTCATTCATCAGCAGTGGTTAGACCGTTCCCCTGGTAACATTACCAAGTTACCGAGTTCCGATCATCTCTTTACCGATACATCTCTCAGTCTTAATGAAAGGTTCACGAATAATCTGTGAGCTGCGTGACTGCACATACAATGCCTGCATACAGGATATGCATAAAAATAGCCTACAGATCACATGGTTGAAGTAGATTCTGGTCGAACGAGTTTCGTTCCAGAGCACAGGGCGTGGAGAGGGCTAATAAAAAAAAAGAAAGATAATACTACGAAGGCGTTCTCATGGAGGACGAGGAGTACGGAACGAATTCGTACAGTAGAAGTATAGCAGCTAACGGTCCACAATCCTCGTACGTTGAGCAAGCGCTTCGGGGCCGATTTCATTCGCTTCTCATTTTATTTTTCACTCGCGTGCGCTCGATCTTTCCACCGCATGGTCTCCATCGTTCTGCAGTGCGGCGTTCCTTCCACTTCGTATTCTTCTTCTGTTCCTTCTTTACTTAGCTTCTATACTCTGTTGTGAGACAAACAAGAGCTACCGAAACAGCATAAAGCGAACTGGCGACCCACATAATTGACAAGTCGACATGGATATACATACTGTTTATTTTGAACATACATATTCACGCGTTATATTGGCTAACCAAGCCGCGTCGACTTTTGGGAAGCACGGTTCGACGCGATTGATGCCTCCACTGAATAAATGACAGCCAGGCTGGAACGAGACCTACTCACGGTGGAAGAGAATTCCTAAACGTTTCAGACAACAAAAGCGTCTATATATGCTACTGCGATGACCTGTTATTGTGCCACGCACGTGCTATTGTCACGCACATAATTTTTTTCACTTATATTTGTATTTTCTTTCTCCAGTTCCAGTTTTCACCTGGCTTCTGGCTCCTCTGAAATATTCCATTTTTATTTACGTACAGTATGCATATTTTTGTATATATTGAAATGTTAAATGGAAAGAAAACATATTCAAAGGATTCGCGTTAGATGTACCGCAGACATAGTCTAGCTCAGAAAAGGTAAAAAGGCAGATGTGTTAAATACATGTAATTTGAGAAAATCAACTTGAAGATAAAAACGTGTCGGCACTTTTGAACGAGGTCATGCCCGAGACAAGCTGGTCACGCATTTTTCCAGTTCCGGTTCTTTTGCGACCGCTGGCACCTTTTCAATAAGGTGTACACTGACTTGTGAGCTCATGAGCCTGTAAGCAATGCGTCAGAGAGCGACTCACGCTCGCAGCACGCTTGTGTTTGTGTGCAAGTGCGTTTTCGTTCACGCGTCCACCGTTAGTCAACCCAGTGATCGAGCAACCCCGTATGGAGAGTCTCGAAGCAGGGCTCGCAAGTCTCGCTTGGGTTTGTCTACTTTTCTGTAGCTCACGCAATAATAATGCTCGACTGACCAACGTCGATCTTGGACAAACGGTGAAAGCTTTCGACTGACAAAAAGCACGAATAGTAGCTAACGTACGTTAGTTTGCAGACAAACTATACCACACTTTCCGATGCACTTCTCCATGCACAGAAATAGGTACCTGTCCTGATCGACGTGGCGATTCACTTTCATCGTGCCTGCGAGAGATTGCACTCTCCTGTAAGTTACTCCCAAACCGGAAGTAGGCGAGATGTACCGGTGCACGCTCGCATGACTGACTTTGCCCACAAGAATTTTCTAAACGTAATCGAGCTTGGAATTACGTTGTGATAGTTCCTGATACCTTGAAATTGGGAACCGGTATGAAGGAAACGAAAAATCTGTGATTCCCAATTCGCTAGCAGTTAACACTAGTACATTTTCAATATTGCAAACCGGTTTCAGTTCAGGCAGAAGGTTCGATGACTTCGATTACTGCTGACGAGAGGAACACGTGAGCAGTAAAATTTTTTTTTCCTTTGGAAATTTTCTAATCACACGATACTGAACCATTAATTCCAAGGCCTTTATGCTCCCAATAAATAATTAATCTCTGAATCCAATAAACGGTACACCCAGAGATATCAAGCCAATGGGCTGATGTAAATTCAAATATGAACCTTAGTTGTATTAAATGCAGTTTTAATTAAATGAAATAATTTTTTTTTCAAATAAAGCCGGAAAATAAATACATTCATTCCTTCAAAATCCATTAAATGTTGATGGGATGAATAATAAACCGATCCAATTCCTTTGATTTACAATATATAAATTGTATTCGATGCAAATACATTTACAAAATAAGAAAATAATATAAAAATATATAAATCTAATCGTATTGAATTGAAATTCACCCCTTAGACTCATTTTTATGAGTATGGAGCATTAGACTGTCTCAAAAAAAAACTTTTTTTTTGCCCTCCCACCGGATAAAATCGTAGTTCATACCATAAGATTGAAGTCCGTCAAAGGGGAGCCCAGTGCGATTTTTGTTAGAGGTGCTGCAAAGCACTTTTGTATTTCCCATTTGATTAACACGTAAAGCATCGGCCTCTGATGTTTGAATGATAACAAAAAGTTTTCTTTGTTGTGGATTTGACTGTCCTTGGGCGCAATTTGTTCACTCATTCACTGTCTATCCAATCGGCGAGTTATCGAACCTCTATGAACACCTGGGATAAAGTTATTCGCAATCAAATAACAAGTAATTTTTGACTAAATAAAATAACGTGAGAAAATATAGTAAATAATTATACAAAATTGTCCGCGCGCGCGCGCGCGCGCGCGCGTGTGTGTGTGTGTGTGTGTGTGTCTGATGAAAAGCCAAAAATTGATTTAACTGTAACTTTTGAACTATATGACCGAATACTGTGTACCAATACTGCCATGTACTGCCTAATCTTTAATTGGTATAAATTTCAGAAAAATCGATTAACAAATTTAATTTTTATAAGAATTTTCCTGAAGCACAAATTTCCTACCCACACCAATTACGAAATACTACAGACACTATCTAACGAGAAATAACAATGATAAACAATACTCCATACAACATACTCAGACTAAATATAAATACTAAAGACAATTCCTTCATACACCACGATTGATACCGATGGAACTGATAAAAAACAAAATCCCGAGCTGAAGGACTTCAGTCGATGGCTCGTTAGCAATTTACATAACTAACTAAGAATTTTTTATTTTTTAAAAATCTCCGTAAATGCTCTAACTCGAACAATTTTTTAGTGATCGGGCCGAAACCTCGCATTGAAATGGTAAAAATTGATGCGAGCTTTGGTATTGAATTTAGGCGAAATCTGCAAAGTGGTTTGGTTTTTATGACATTTTGGTTTTTTCCAAAAAATTTCGATTTCCCCTAATTCAGGTAAAATCTCAGCAAATTTCAAAGGTTAGTAAAGAATTCAGAAAAAATTCATACGTATTCAGAAAAATAAACGAATCATTTTTATGGAAAAAAATAGTCAAGTTTGTGGGTGAATTGTTAAATAATTTTTGTTTTTTTAAATTTGCTTATAACATTATGGAATGGGAATTTTTACTTGGAACAGAAAAATAAATTTATAGAATTGTATATACTTTCATTCAAATAAGGTAACAAAAAACACATACGTTACCGGAAAACTGTATTTTTTCGCATTATTTTATTTAGTCAAAAATTACTCGTTATGTGATTGCGAATAACTTTATCCTATGTGTTCATAGAGGTTTGATAACTCACCTACTGGATAGACAGTGAATGAGTGAACAAATCGCGCCCAAGAACAGTCAAATCTATATCAAAGAAAACTTTCTGTCATCATTCGAATGTCAGAGCCTGATGCTTTACGTGTTAATCAAATGGGAAATACAAAAGTGCTTTGCGGCACCGCTAAAAAAATCGCACGGGGCTCCCCTTTTACAAGGTTCAATCTTATGGTATGAACTACGATCTTATCCGGTGGGAGGGCGAAAAAAAGTATTTTTTTGAGACGGTATAATGGAGCATACATAAGAGTCGACATTTTGGAAACTTAATTGAGGAAGTTGGTAGTCTAGTGCCCTTAATGTATATTGAGTATTTCCTGTTCTATATCGTCGTGATTATAAGTGCTGAGATTTTTACTCATAAAAAATCATTTTTTTGGTGGTGGACGTGACGTACGTAAAACGGTCATCATGTAGCTAACTAACCCATAGCGCGCTTCAATTGTAGGTCAATGGGATTCAACTGTTCCTCAGTCGATCTGAGAAGCGCGCTTGTCGTCGTCACAACGTCGTCGTCTTCGACCGGTTAGCCCACCACGCGACCGACCTGTTCCGCTCGAACGCTACCGACGTAGAATTCTAAAGAAATGTCTATTTTAACAACACCCGAAGAAGAGCGAGACCGGTGATTTCCCGTCACAACTACGCTACATTAATTTCTCCCTTATTCTTAAGTGTACACGGCACCAATCTCTCTTTCGGTTTTCCGTCCGCAGGCACTCAAAGAGCTGTTGACTACTAATGTTCTTCTTTTAGACACTCGTAAATCTGTGGATTGGAGCACATATTGCGATATTAGATATTCATGGTGTTGATCACAATCATGAAATTCTGACCAGTGTTTAACCATTCGATTACTAGTCATTCTTTTGACAGTGTTATTTTTGTGCAAGAGAATATGTAAAAATTATTGAACACCTATTTACAAACTTTCTATGTAATTTCATCCGGAATACCCAGATGAAAAATAGCCTTCTCTTTGTTATAAACGTAGGTCTAGGACACGAATAAAAATGTAATAAATTCTTATTAGCGTTTTTTCAAATGGGGGTTAAGGCTATGAGGTTATGATGAAACTTTACATGAGCTATTCAACGCACTGTCGCGGTCATTAGCACGGACGTGAATTTTAACTGAAATGTATGCCATGTAGAGGAAGCCCAGACTTTTTAACTGCAGATTTTTTTAATGCTCTCATCGCTGTGATCAAAATGGTAGTTCTTAATTGCTCTAATATAGATCGAAATTGCTTTAACAAAAAATGAACTCATTTTCAAAAACTTATTGAGTTTTGTATGCAATTAAATCACAATTGTGGATATGTTATGCATTTCTTTTTTTACCCAAGTTTTTCGACCTATTCTATGCAACAATGATCATAGAACTTGCGTGGCTTAACAATTATTTTCTTGGAAAACTGCACCATTTTGAATGCCCAACAATAACCGTTCGTCAGGTTCGTGTCACTGTACAATTATCATATACCCTTACACAAGAAGAAAAGCATATGTAAGCGATTTTGCTGGTAAGCCGCAGTAGGACGAATTCATAGTAAGGTGCGCAAACGCCGTACATTGCAACGCTTCGGAGGAGCAGTTAGTGCTTGGTCCAGGAAGCGGAGCGTGGCCGTTGGGAACCAACGACCTTGGTAGCACTTGGATCCTCAAGTATCTTTCAGGTGCTGTTTTATTCTCACAAACGCAACTAATGTATACCTACCGCCGTCCGCGGTTATAGAAAACTCGAGTTGTTAACCATAGCTGCGTAATCGTGGCGCACGCACCTCAACGAGCTTCATTCATGAGGTTTCTCACGCATATTATCGCTTGTCATTATATTAACCCAGACGTTTTGTAATAGATTCATGAGCTCAAGGTGTGTAAAAACATCATGCGGAAAATTCTGTATATCAAGATAATTTTGATAAATCAAACCCGACTTAAAGACCATATTGACCCATATTCTTAATTTATCGTGAAACTAAAAAGAATGCCTTGCTACCTAGAGAATTAACCCAAATGAGCTACCGGGATCCACAATTAAATTTTTAATTATTGCCCGAAGCATTACAAATTGTCGTAGTAATTTCGAATGGTCATTTATGACATTTTTTTTTAAGTATATTAAAAGATAGTATTTTCAATTAACAACGTTCAGATCAAAATCGCTGGTTCCTAAATTATGAACTTGTTGAGGTGCTCTATATTCCGTCACCGTCTTTAGCGAAATGTGGAACATCAAAGATCAATGAATCGTAGGAATGTAATCCGTAGCACGTGCTACTCACTCTCGCGTCTCCCCCTCTAGTTTGGCTACTAACAGTCTCAACGCCCTGTGCTAGCCCGATTATCGCGGATACACAAACATAACTCAATTGCAACTACAGAGGTGGATCGAGTAAGTGAACGAGCGCGAGCGAAACGTTCGCGCGTTTGCAAGATAATGACCTTCCGTGGTTCGGTCCGCGTGCGGAGTAGGAGAGCCTCTGACACACTTGCAGGGGCCCGGCGCGATCGAATCGTAACCGCGGAGACCGGAGAGCTGTCTCGTCGGTTAGTTTTGAACGAGAGATCGAGGGGAGCGCATCTCCGCCGGAGATCAACGAAAAAGAAGACCATCGATACTACCGGCCGGTCATTCGAGTGAATTGGGTGAACAGAGTCAAGTACTGGTCAGTCAAGTGCGAGTCGACCCGAGTGATCTAGTCGGGCCCCAAGTCAACGAGTGTGAAGGCTGTGCGTGTATTTATAAGCATTCCGGAGAAGCTGTAACGTGTGCGTGTGTTAGGACGTGTCAAGCAGGTCGAGAGTCGCAGGTGGTGGTGTCAGGTCTGACATGAGACTCGGGCACGACCTACGTAAGTGGGATAGGCGAAGAAGACTTTGCCGGACGAGATAGGGTACGAGAACGTGCATGGGTATACAGTGTAGTAGTGAGTTCCTCAAGCAGTAGTCGTGCTACCCGTGGCAACAAGTTTTTCAAGAACCAACCAATACTCACCGGGGGCCACTTAAATTAAGTTGGGACCTCTCACGATTAGTATCTCGCGTAAGAGACGAGAGGTGGGGATATCTCCAGAACCGGGCTTAGAAAGAAGAGGTGGATTTGAAGAAGAGAACGTAAAGTATATTCTCTAAATTATCTACCACCGCCACCGCCCTGCAGAATACGATCTTTTAGTCGAACGAGGTCGTTGATCGTATTCGGATTGCCTAGCTTTAGTATTGTCATAATTTTTTTTGCCTTTCTTCTTTTCTCATAATCTCGTGGAAGAGAACGGTTGATCCTTCCGATAAAAAAAAAACGAGCAGAAGATGGGAGTAAACATGATTCTTTGGAGAACTGTCATCTATCTGTGTCTTTCGTACTTTACCATCGCAAGTGCTAGCTTATTTAGCTTCGATGGAATTAAATCTTATGCAAAGTATCTTGACTGGGAGACACTTGGAAACAATTCGTCGGGTAACGAATTGTGGAATGGGATAGTAAGGGATTGCAAAAGGAAAATGTCGTTTTCTTGCATTCAGAAAAATGCCTACACTTATCTGGATAACACGTTCGTCGAAAGTGACAATATCACGGTGTTTGAGGGCTTCGTGCTCAGAAGAAATGCTCTTGACTACGAGACGATGTCGATGAAAACGGAAGACAGACATAATGTGGATGAAAATCTCGTCAACACTTCAAGCGATGATGATCTAGAATCATTGAAAAAAAGTGATCAACCGCAATCCAGGATTGAAGCTGAGGAAGAAGAAAAAATAGCACCAGAACATCGCGAGGAATACAAAACTCCCCTGGAAGAAATCACCAGTGCTCTTCACGAGAAGACTATCAAATTCCTCGCGACACGTGACTATGAGCTTCAGTTACCAGAATTCTTCTTCGAGGGCTCAACCGTCAAGATCAGTCCTCGTGAGATCGACGAGAGTGGCGCACTCATCAGGGTGGACTTTGGTCAGCGTGGTCTCGAAGAGCGTGACCAAGGACGATTGTTTTTCAAGAAAATAAGTGAGAATTGAAACAAGCGCAATAAACATTCATTCATAATATCCTTACCAATTATTAATGAAAATGTTTTCATTTCCCAGAAAAATTTATTCAGAATAAATTGTTGATGAGCTTCCTGGCACTACTTCTCATCATCAAGTTGATCAAGGTCAAATTCATGTTCATCATACCGTTCCTTTTCGGAATTGGGACAGCGAAGAAACTCTTCCTAAAATTATTGCTATTCCTGGTACCGGCTTTCGCTCACGTATTCAAGCTTTGCTCAAGTTATTATACGAGCAATTCTCAGAAATACCACCACCATCATCACCAGGTGACATTATCATTTTAGCGAATATTCCACATTTAAAATAATAATGGAATTTTGTTGAGGCATGAACACTAATTATATGTATTTTTACAGGTTGCTCATCATCATCACCACGTGCCGGTTCCGGTTCCGGTACCGACGTACTACGCACCCCATCATCCTCCCCATCATGAAGAAGAGTACGAAGCCTATGACTACGCTCATCCCCATATTCAATTGCGTAAAGACATGGAAGAATTAAGAGAATGGGGAATTGAACCGAACGAGGATCCTTTTGAGGATCCGGGTGTCCGACCGGGCCCGAATCACGCACCATTGTCGCCAGTATATCCTGGCAATTCCATCCCCCATCTTCCCCCGAGCTTGGGGGTAAGGCCATCAGGAGTGTCTTCGTATCAGGATAAGTATCCTGCAATAGTCAACGCTCATGCTCAAAATCTGGCCTACAATGGATACGCTGATGAACATAAATTCAATCGTAGACATTCGGTTCAGTCAACTGTGTCAGCAACAGTTCCTCAAGTTTCTCAAGTTCCCGCAAGTTCTATAAGTATTCAGGTACCAGCATCGAGTCCCATCAACTTGGTTGCATCAAATCTGGCAACTTCCAATGTCAAGACAAATGCTAAGACGCCTTACAATGTCTTCCCTCAACAAAAGGTGAATATACCACAGCAAGTGACCACCCAACAGGTTTCACGACCAATTCAGAAGGTCCAGACTCAAAGGGTAGTTCCACAGCCAGTCAGTCAGTCAGTTAGTATCACAGCCCCTCTGACACACTCCAACAATCGGGTTGCCTATGATGATACTTTTTACGGACCAATCCTCGAAAGGCTCGAGGACATCTTTGCTCAACTGAGATTTGTCGAAGAGAGCTGCAGGGAAAGGCTCATCTGTAGCATGTACAAAAACCCAGCACTCTATTCACCACACAGTAATCTCGTCTCCAACGAACTGTCAAGGTATGTGTCCAAGGAAGGATCGTGGTTCCGTGAACACAAGTACTTTCACGTCTGTGTGGTAGAATCCGGCAGGTGCCACCGCCTTTTGCTCTCACTCACTCTCATCAAGCTCAGTATAGTTGCACGTTTGCGTACAACGGTCGATCCAATGATTCCGGATCATAAGGAGAAAGGTGACCAACGCTGTTGGTTCGAATCACGCCAATCGGGTCATCGTGGCGGCAAGAATTTCCGTTCTTATTTTAGGCCTCCGACCCTTGTCTTTCTCATTACTTATTTTGTTACATATATTTCTCATATTCTTTTTATTGCTCATTGAGTTTTTTGCGATGAGAAAAGAGATTAGATGATTCAACTGAATTCACCGGACACAGGTTGTCTACTAAATTTTTGGGCATTGCATTACAAAGAGGCTGCCTCAAAGACTTAATCGTTGGCTGAAACAAGTTAAATAAGTTAAAATTCAATGCTCTTATTAAACACTTTTTGACAGTCTTTGGACTGTTTTCTTTTTCTCTACTTATTTGTTCTTCCATACCGCTTTGATATTTCCGCCGTCTGCCTAATTGCGTTAGTTCTGCAAGACAATTGTCATTGTATTAATGTACTTCCGGCAATTTATTTGTCTGCTTTGTCGTACTCGTCGTTAAATTGGATTGATATACTGATGTACTGATTACAATGCTTTTTTTTTTCTTTCAGGGACCCGCAGGAACTGAAGCGTGGCGGCACAGGAAGTAACTCCAGTCACAGATTCCATCGGTACCTCGGTGCTGCGAGACTCGGTCAGGATGGCGGGGACTGCCTTCGGACATATCCTTGTCAGATAAATACAGAGTAGTTCCAGGATGGTGCAACTTAGACGATGTTTATTTGAAGCTAAGAACTTAATTAGTATGAATCTGTGGGACCCTTCGTAATTCTGTATATTTATAAAAAAGATTGAATGAATACCGGTGTCGTACGCACGACTTGCTCTTAGCTATAATGATTTTTGTTACGCATACGTGGCTCTGTTAAAGTTGTATTGTACACGTAAATACATTAGTTCTAAGGATAACTTAAATAGATATGAATATTAGTAAATTAACGAACAACTGTTAACATCGTAGCCAACACGTAACAAAATTATTGACGGATCAAAACATAGTGCTTATTAGAAATGGTACTTCTAATTTCGTGAGGCAAGACGTGTGTACGAACTGCGAGATGTAATTGCAACATTCCGAAGAATGGAGGCTTGCACATATGTTTGCAGCCTCTCAGAGTGCTTCACGGATATTTTATAAGTGATTTATCTTATTTATCTAATTTATTTATTTTTAATACTTCGGGTGCCATACCCAATTATCTTAAGAGCTTATAAACATTGAGTGTGAAAGCGCACTGCTCTCGAAGAATTGTATTGTGAGAACTTGCGTTAAGTATTGTTGATCGATGTGTAATAAAATTGGTTTTGAAAACAATCCTTGTCTTAACCTGAAATGTCCTGTTCTACTAGAAAATAATTATTTAGTTTTCATTAAACATGCTATAACACCGAGATACTAAACAGATTTGATAGTCAAACGTATTTACAGTCTATAGATTAAAGGTTAACTTATTTAAAATATCTTAGTATACTGGGCTAAGCTTTATAATTATATTGAGACTAGATAGATTTGATAGCCACCTGCATTTATAGTCGATTGAAAGTAAACTTATTTGCAATATCTTGGTATACTAGGATAAGCTTTATGATTATGTTGAGTCAATAGATTGCGTTGTCGTACCAATATTATTGTCTAATTCAATTGACTAAATAAAATTGAACAGAAGAATATGAGAAGTGTATTCAGGTGCTTTCATTCGGTTACAATTGCACTTCATTCAGTGCTATAATAAATAAATGCTACGTAATCGCAAGTTTTTGTTATTTCTATAAATTTTCCTGCGGTTATTTATTGAGTATGAACATCCTCAAGAAGAAATAATATCAAGCGTCTTTAGAATTACTTGCATGATATATCAGCTTTTTTTTTTAAATATACTATTCAGCGTAAACCGGAAATCCACACAGGCAGCTTGAGAAATAAATTAATAATCGAAGATGCCTAATTTTACCTCGAAAATACGTCAGTAAAAATTAAGAATCAAAAGTACTTTATCACAAGAATCAACAACATCCATCACTGTAATTTTTTCACTGGAACTAAATCTTACACTCCTTGGTTAACCTCCATTATAAGCATTGGAATAAATGAAGGAATTTAAAATACTATTTGCAAAAAACTGGAAATTGGCATGAGCGATTCTACGAATGAAGCCAAAATTAAGCATCCAGGAACTCACCTCCTTAATATACATCAGTATAAATCATGTAATCAAAACACTATTGGGTAAGAACCGGAAATCTAGACCTATAATTGTAGATAGCTTGAATGGTGATAACTCACGTTGAAAGTAAGAGCAATATAGTACGGTTTTATTTTCGATGGTATGGCGATGGCACTGGTCTATGGATTTTCGATTTTATTCACGGAATTCCCGATTAATTACAACGACCATTTTAGTTTTTCCCTCGTTCTCTAGATAAAATAGAATGATACCAATCATTAGGAATGACGATCTATACTTGGTCAAGTCTCGGTAACGACACCGACGACATGAAACTTCACGTATCGTCCAAACATCGTCACCCTAGATAATGGTGCTTTCTTCTTTCCTTTCTGTGCGACTGACACGTCGGCTAATAAAAATTCAGCGTTCGTACGTAGTGAGGAGTAGGCTCTATAAAACCGCGTTGTCGTCGATCGACGGGGCATTCGGTGTTTGGCCTCGCAAATCGATCCATCCAATTCATTTATCCATCATGAGGATTGTCGTGGTAGCATCGTTGGCCCTTCTGGTCGGATTGGCCGGGGCTCAAGACATCGGGACTACGGCCGAAGTTCTGCAAAATATCTACTACAGGTGAATATCATCGATCATCATCCTGTTTCATCGATACCAGTGTTGATTATATATTTTTGAGTCCACCGTTTACTATCACTAGTGAAATTCATTAACAGGTGTGCGGATAGCGAGTCAATGCTATCCTGCGTTAAGCCAAAAGTCTTGTCGTATCTGAGCGATATGGTGAAGCAAGACAGAGTTCCAATAACTCAGGACCTCGCAGTAGTTCGTTCGCGAGAGTTGCCAGAAGATTCACTTCCGGAGGACGACTTCTCTCAGTACAATGGAGTTGATCCCGCCAGGAAAGAGCTTCTGCGATCTCTCATGCTCGAAAAATTAGACACTTATCTGTCCAGCCATCGTCTCGAAGCTAAACTTCCCGAAGCAATCGTCGGATCCAACATTGTACCGCGATCATTCGTAGATTCCGTTCCCAAGAGCCTGACCATTCCACTTTCCGACTCTTCCAACGGTCAAGGTAAAGTTTATTACCAAATGAATGTGCCACATTTCTTAATTTTGACTTAAGTACTAATATCACTATTTGGATTTTTTCACAGGACGTGGATTCGTCAAGAAAGTGATGATTCCATTCCTTCTGGGTCTGAAGTTCAAGGCTACTGCTTTGGTGCCTCTTGCTCTGGCCTTGATCGCTCTGAAGACTTGGAAGGCTCTGACTTTAGGTCTTCTCTCGATGGTCCTTAGTGGTGCTATGCTTATCTTCAAATTGACCAAGCCGAAGGTCGCCTACGAAGTTGTTCACTACGGTCACCCACCTGTCGAGCACGCGGCGGCACCCCATTGGGATACCGCACCCAACGGACCCTACAGGGCATACAGAAAATAGACAAATATACGATGGACGATCACTGACCTCCGAATATAATGTATTTAATATTTATTAACGCGACACTCATGACTCGATTATTTAAGTACAATAAAAAATTATGAATTTTAAACAATCTGGATCTTTTTCACCCTGTGCCACTGTATAGATAAGAATAGCTTTAGTGAAATACATGCTTGAAACACTTGCATTTGCTGAATCATTCATACGAGATTCGTGCTATAATCGATGTTGGATAAGTTGTGGATGAACAAAGCACTTTCTTGGAATAACGAAAGGGAATCCGTTCTAAATTATTGAATTACCGAGACTCTCTTCGTAACCTGCCGTGACCGTTTTTGGCAGCCCAGCTGGCCGAAAGTAGGATAAACTTTTCTCTGATCTCTGTGAAGTATTTGCCAAGTGATAGAGTGGCTTTAACGATAATTTCCGTATACACAATCATTGTCCTTTGCCCTTGAACTTGCGTGAGTCATAGCTTAATCGTGCCGCTTAGTGTTCTTTATCACTCAGACATGCATAGTTATAATTTCGTAAATGCAAATCAAAACAGATTCGCAACCTTCTAAAGTTTTATTTTTTTCTTTTTTCATTGATTGCAACGCAACTATGAAAATCTTGCTCACTGGGGCATCAATTTAATCTTGGAATTTAGCCAAGAATTTGGAATACTTGCAAATGCGATTGAAAAGTCAGGTGACCTCAAAATCGAATTTCCATTGTTAATCACATGCTCCTAAGACAGTGATTATTTAGAGAGGAAAACATTTTTGGGAGACGATGAGGAAGAATTAAAAAGTAGACAAAGGCGGGCGAAAGACGCAACCGCGTGGATCTTTGCGCATATTCTCACACGAGAAACTCGAAACGCGTCTTGAATGGCAAATTAATTCCGATCAAGCACGATGGTAAATGGTTTTCAGACTGCGATAATAATGTGGGAGTCGGTCGAGGGGGTGAAATTAACCCAGAAGCGAGCATTAACGGTTCTTCACGTGTACTCGTATACACTCGAGTGGAAAGTTAGAAGCGGCGTGCCCCGAATTATCGATAGATACGACTGGCGATATCTCCCGAATGCCAGGGTGTCGATGACACTCGTATAATAATGGGGTAACAAGACTTTGAGAGTTATGACGGCTCACGCGCTCACAACGACTTCCGCTACTTGAGACCGTCACGTGCGCACGTGCCGCTTGAATTGGAACTCGTTCTACGGGACTTGATGATCTACTTTCGTTTGGTGCCGCTAATTTAAAGTACAGATTGAGGGGTGAAGAATTCACCTTTACATCCCGATCTGTCGAAAAGATCGCATTAAATGCGATCAATCAAGGACTTTAATCCTTGTGCTGTTTACGAGTTTCCTTTCGTTTGCTTAAAGAACAGTGTGTAAGTAGATGATGGTGATCCTCCAGTGAATCGTCATTTTTTCTTAATTACTGAATGTACGAATTTTATAGCATTATATCGTTTTTCGGGTTCTGAATTCGTGCGGCCGGTTCCAATTTTTCGACTGACTGTATCGATGTAGTTTTTCAAGATTAGTATTTTTTCTGAGAGAATATTGTATTACGGCGCCGCGGAATTCCGCTATCTTTCGGAAACTACGAAAAATTGGTTGGCTAAATTGTCGTGGAATGTCTCATTCGTAGCACGAAGAATTTTACGTTTCAATATTTGCCATGCAGTCAACACATTAGAATATCATTAACCCCTTGACTGTGAGTGACATACATATGGGCAAAGAAAAGCCGTGCCATTTTTGTGTCATGACACATATATGGGCATTTGAAAAACAACCTATTTCTACTGCATCGATTCGATTGTAATTTGGTACATCATGGTTTTTGGGGTTGGAAATTTTTTTTCCAACACAAAAATGGCACGAAAATGCCCTTTCACCGCACTGCGAAAGGGTTAAATGAACCAATGTTAATTAGACAAGGATAAGATCAACAATCTAAGAAATTGGAGGATTTCCTTCGGCGCATTTTCATCACGGATAAGGTGATAGACTTAGGGGAAAGGAGGCAATCTTGGGCACGCAGGTCACCTATAAGTTTAATAACGAATTGAAATGAAAAAAAAAAAAAAAAATACTACTGCAACGATTATAGTTTCCAATTACATGAAAACTTGTGATGGACGTTCATATGTCAATGCATTTTCCTGTCATGAAATAAAAATACAAGATATATCTTGACAGAAAATCTGCTGTCATTAGGGAACATAAAATAAATAAATACATTATTATTTCATTCTGATTGCTAATAAAAAATTCTTAAGCTCGAGGACATTTCAATATTAATAATGCAGAATCCCTTCAACCCACTGACCTCTTTGCTCCGAAATTCTCCATTACACGAAATTCTCTTTACTCCAAAGTGCTTTTCGATCCAATTTCAGTAATTTGTCTTCAGAACCTGTATGACAAAGTTATTAGCTTAAATGCGGGAGAAAATCTTTGATGAAAATCTGACTGACAGTCTATGTTTGGTCTAATTCTCACTGCATTCTGAACTCCTATACTCACATTGCTACGTACTCTTTGCGGCTTAATTTTGTCCTTGGGTTCGATTGTTCGTATTTTTCGTCGCCGGGAACATTCCGCTGCATAATTGCAGACTTTCAGTAATTTGTATGCATTTCATAAGGGTTGAATTAAATTTTCTCTTAAGGATTTAGTATCAACGATAAGAAAATATTTTCTCATGTCCTTTGGAAGGAGTCTCGGTTGCCTTGAATTCACATTATTGAATAATGTCCAGAATGTTTGCCCTACTATTTTTATCTGTTTAGCCCCAATACCGCCGTTAAAAAATACAATTAGATGCCTTATACTGGAAGAATATGCTTTTAGACTAACGAAGCACTATTTTTATGTTAGGAATGTTGAGCATTGCTTATCAATTCGTAGCGCAGCTCCTTGACCGATGCGAAGGAAAGGCGAAGAGGGCTAGAGAAAGAGAGGGTAGAGAGTCGCGAGCTCGACTCGTCCGGTCGCGAGTTCTCTCGTTGTCAATTCGAGCCACGTGCATCACGAGGCCTCGATAATCGAATACCATACTGAACGAAAAGAAAATTCGTCCCATGGCATTGTGGTAGGGGTCTAAACCGTGCAGGGTACCAAGCACAAGTCTATACCGAAGAAGACTGAAGAGGTGCTCGTTCCCCCCGTATAAAAAGACACATGGTCGATCAATGGTCATCAGTCGCAGTACTACCGTCGTCAATTACCGTCGCCTTCAGCAGAACAATCCTTAAAGTTCATCATGAAATTCTTCGTCCTGTGTTCGATCCTGGCTCTGGCCGCAGCTCAGCCAGCAAAGGTCGATGTGTGGAAGAGTGCCAGCATTGATGCGATGATCGATCAGTCCAAAGTTGATTGCGCCCAGAAGAACGACGAGATTGCCTGCATGAAGTTCAAGGTCTTCAACTTGCTTGACCAAATCTTCCGTAAGGACAACTTCAAGGTACGTCTTCATCTGTTATCCATTAAAAATGTCATTTACTTTGAGAATCATATTAAAATTCTGTCAATTATCATGTTCAGATCTCTGAAACCGTGGAGGTAACTCGCAACTCCGAGCCCATTGATGAGACTTCCGCACGAAGTGACGCATCCTTCCTGGACACAATGCAGAGCTATCTGGTCTCTCACGACGTGACCTTCAAATTACCGCTCAACTCTGCCGTCAAAGTGAGCGCCAGGAACATCGAGGAAGACCAACTTTCCTTCGACGTCAAGTTCGGTCAAGGTCGCGCCGTTGAAGAGGCACGTAAATCGAAGCTGAAGAAAGTCATCATCCCGATCCTCGTATTCGTTCTGCTGAAGGCGATGACCCTGATCCCCCTGGCGATCGGTGTCCTCGGTCTGAAGGCCTGGAACGCACTCCAGCTCTCTTTCTTCAGTTTCGTCGTTTCCGTCGGTCTCGCTATCTTCCAGCTCTGCAAGAAGATCGCTGCTGATAGCCACGCTGCACCCATCTCCGCTCATGGCCCTTGGGAGTACCAGGCTGCCCAATACAGATCCTTCCAGGATGAGGCCGTGCCTGTTCAATCTGCCCAGGACCTCGCCTACTCCGGCTACGCCAGAGATTAATTTACTATCATTAATCATAATGATTATAGTATTGCCTGTGCTCGACCCTGACTAGGATATACGCTTTTGTAAAATACTTCTTCGCTACGCTTGATGCGGAATATTTAATAAATTATTATTGCAATTCAAACTATACCTCTCATGGATTGATCTGCTCCCTTAACCCACTGTATTGGATATATTTATGCATGGAGAAAACTGTATGAAAGTAATTTTCTGCTTGTGGGAAATTTCATTCTGTAAATTTCAGGGGATGAGCCCAAATTGTTAAAGTCAAAGTCAATTTCTGGAGAACTAGAGAAAGAGTTGGTTACTAATAGCCATGCCATACCCATTTCCGCTAGTGGATTTTTGAAGTACTTGGAGAAAAAGAAGTAGTTGAGTACACCTAAGAAGTAGTTGCACGGACTCACTTTTTGTAAGTTCATACAACTGTGAATTTTGTGAGTTGAGACAAGTACTTTTAGTTAATTGTAGGCGTATCTCACGAACCTTCAACTTTAACGGCCTCAAAGACTACGAATCTAGTTTAGGAGCACAAGGTTGCCAATTTTTTTTCACGAATTCTAAGACCTTTAGAAAGCAGTATTTGTTCATGGACAAATCATCTTCTCCGGAGTGCCCGCATAAAAAAAATCATAATGTAATTATTAACTGAAAATAATTTATTTAGTGCAAATTCATTGTCAGAACTATCTATCGCGGTGTATTAGCACTGAGGTAAAGTCTTGAAAAGTGTTTGAATAATTAAGACCTTACTTCTTATTTCGTAATAAGAGCCATTGAAAGGAATTCAGTTATTCCTTCCGATGGGTAGTAATTCTTATTCAATATTACTTGAATCTTATACAGAAAATGAAAAATGTGAGGGGTTATGACTTTATTAACTCAAAATATAATCCATATTATTTCGAAACAGTAATAGTTTGACTTTATCGTAGGAATTTGTAAACCTGATGTTTTCGAACCTTACAATTGAATACACCTTGACCCAGAGAAAAATTGGGCACATCTAATTCGTGATAACAATAACGTCCTCAGGTGAAATTTTATTATTTTAATTGATTAGATTGGCAGGATAACGATGCGAAAAATGTAACATTTATTTTCCATGCAGCAACATGAGTCCATTTCCAAAAACGCTGCGAGAAATATAATTGACTCTCCGACATAAATTTCACTTCATTAAGTCTACGATGAATCTACTTTCATGTGCATTCAATTCGCTTGGCTCAATTGGCTTGTGCTGATATTTCTAAACTATATAACGGTGGATGTCTGCTATTATGTCTGGTTTGGCGATTACAATTACGTACATTATGTAAATATTAATGTAAATGTAGTATTAATTATAAAAATAATGTACATCTTAATTTTACTTCCTTGGTCTCGGAATTTTTACTAAAAAATGTCTATTCAAAGAATTTCTTTATCAAAAAATGTTTATCGACAGAATTTTTTTCAAAACATGTCTATCGACAGATTTTTTTTCAAAAAATGTCTATCGACAGAATTTTTTTCAAAAATGTCTATCGACAGAATTTTTTTCAAAAAATATCTATCGACAGAATTTTTTTCAAAAAATGTCTATCGACAGAATTTTTTTCAAAAAATGTCTATCGACAGAATTTTTTTTCAAAAAATGTCTATTGACAGAATTTTTTTTCAAAAATGTCTATCGACAGAATAAAAAAAAATGTCTATTGACAGAATTTTTTTTGGAAAATTGTCTATCGACACTTTTTTTTAAAATGTCAATTGAAAAAATTATTTTGTCATAAATGTCTATCAACAAGATCTTTCGCAAAACATTTCTATCGACAGCATTTCTCTGCAGAAAACGTCTATCGACGGAATATTTTTACGAATAAATGTTTATCGTCATGCTTACTCTACAACGAGAGAGCTGTCATGAAAACTCTACGAGATTGTTATACGCATCGAGTAAATCGTTGTAGCAACTCATTTTTTGCCAACTTATTATAGCTGAGTTTGCACAACTACTTTTTTTCTACGTGTACGTGGCTGCCCAATACAGATCCTTCCAGGATGAGGCAGTGCCTGTTCAATCTGTTGAGGACTTCGCCTACTCCGGCTACGCCAAAAATTGATTTGCTATTGTCAATCATAATGATTATACTATCGCCTGTGCTCGACTCTGACTAAGATATACACTTTTAGAAAATACTTTTTCGCTGCGTGATATTTGATGAATTATTATTGCAATTTAAACCAGTTCACTGAATGACTTTATCTCCTCCCTTATCTCACTGTATTGGATATATTTATGAGGCATTCTATTCGATCCGACCTGGGTCGGACCCTCGACCTCTCGGATTTGGCCGAAAATGTTTCATACGATTGTACCAACTCCAAAAAGTACTGGAATTTTTGTTCAGATTTCGTTATTCAAATTTTTTTTGCGTTTTTTCAAAGCATATCGTTAACCCAAATTAAAGCATCTAAAAAAATTCTCAAATATTCTGCATGGAATAACAAAATTTTTGAGTCTAAAACCAAAGTGGGCCTGTCTTCGCTTCTTTTTTTTTCTATAAAAAACTACTAAAAAATTCAGAAACGAAAAAGGATAAGTTATCAAGTTTTTCGAAAATATTGCTTTCTCCTGCAAGTGCTTTTTTTTCGTGAAAAAAATGCGATTCATAGAAAATATCTTCAGAATGTTCCGTTAAAAAAGCATATCTGGAAAAAATGTCCGGTGCATGTATATGGGCAAATGTGAGCGTGTATGTCTACGGGTGTGTATTTCCTGCAAGGCCGTGAACACGAAAACGGATTAAAATTTTCAGCAATCTAGCTGAAATTTGGGACACATGTCGAATGAACACTAAAGTAGATTGCTATTGAAATTAGCCTCAATCGATCAACAGGAAAATATTAGTTTGATATAGTAGTCGTTAGTCAGGCAAGAATATAGAATTGCTTTGGCGACGCGAAGGAGAGCCGTCAATAGCCGAAGCAAATCTATCCATAACAGGAAAGTTAGCTATCAAGATTTTTCTTATTAAACTTTTTCGATTTTAGAGAAAAAAAATTCTAAATCTTGAATTTTCCTGTTAATCGATTAAGGTCGATTTCGATAGCAATTTACTTCACTGATCATTCGACATGTGTCCCAAATTTCAGCTGAATTGCCGAAAATTTGAGACCGCTTTCGTGTTCACTGCCTTTCACGAAATACACACCCATAGAAACACACACGCCCACATTTGCACATATACATGCACCGAATTTTTTTTTCAGATTTGCTTTTTTAACGTAACATTCTGAAGATATTTTCTATGAATCGCATTTTTTTTCACGAAAGAAAAGCACTTGCAAGTGAAAGCAATATCTCAGAAAACTTTTCCTTTTTCGTTTCGAAATTTTTTAATAGTTTTTTATAGAAAAAAAAAAAAATAGAAGCGAAACCGAGACCAATTTGGTTTTAGGCTCAACATTTTTATATTTCATGCAGAATTTTTGAGTACTTTTTCAGATTTTTAAATTTGGGCTAACGATATGTTAACTTTGAAAAATCGCAAAAAAAATTGAAATAAAAAAATCTGAAAAAAATTTCCAGTACTTTTTGGAGTTGGTCCAACCATATAAAAAAATTTTGACCAAATCCGAGAGGTCGAGGGTCTTCATCCGGTACATTTTAGGGGATCAGCTCATTTTTTAGGGTTAAACTCAATTTGTGGAGAACTAGAGAAATTGTTGGTTGCGATAGCTATCCTGAAGTTTACATAACAATTACGTTGCTTAAAAGATAGTGGTCAGAGGTTTTTATCGAATTTTTTTTTTATTCACAACATAGTTACGCCTTAACTCCTGGGTCGAACGAGAAGCCAAGAAATGTGAATGTGCATAATTTCCATTTAATGTCACCTCAAGTTTTTTCCGGAATAGCTGCAAGAACTCATTAAACAGTGATAATATGGGGGCATAACCTCCCAACTTGACCAACGGCCGAACTTTTGCCAAACATGATTCCACATAAAAAATGCATGTGAAATTTGATTCTGTAAATATTTTAAGCTGAATAATAAGCACACTAATTTCAGAAATCGAAAATAATCTGGAAAAATACTCCTATAAGAAAACGCATTTTCGATCCACAAGTGAAAATGCAGAAATCTTCTACCTTTTTTCTTGTTTCGTGATATTTTTTTTATAGCTACTACCACACAAAATCTTGAAAAATCATTGTAACTTCGAAGAAAAGGCTGTTTTATAATTAACATTAGTCGTGATTTTATATCAAGCTTAGTGAAGTATGTATTTCAAATTTATGATAAATAGAAGCCGTTTCAGATCAAATCAGCAGCCCAAGTCTATCACCTCTTTCAGCTTTAATTTTTTTCCGTATGATGTTGTTCCCGATCGTGAAGGTTTTTTTCTTCAGCTGTCCTTAACTCTTATAGAAATTTGAACAATATCGGGGAATCGATTTCTAATATGCCCTTTATTGTATCCGTCAAAATTCAGACAGTTACTACGATTTAAAATATGATTTGATTACTTCATGATAATGAAATCATGATATTTATCATTTTTTCTGTGCCTTTTTATTTATTTTTACGACGCAATCTGAATCATAATTATCTAGTAGTCATAACTTTCTGAAACATCAACATTATCCAGTCGCGGCATTTCCATGAATTTCAGAAAAAATAAAATCGATCGAATCATGAGATCGGTAATTTTTATAACACAGTCTTTCCGTCAAAGTTTTCAACATATTTCTTAAATCTCGTATGGATATACCTAAAAAAAACGTTTTCAAATTTAAAAAGAAAGATGCAAGAATATCAAGAAATTATTTACTTCAATTTCGCTTGTGGACCAAAAATTATGTTTTTGTTGTAGTAGATTTCAGATTTTTCCAGATCCTTAAATTGTGGCAATTTTGATCCCTATAACCATGTACAATGCAAGAACGTAATGCAATAAAAATACAAATTTTTATATGCATGTTTTATGTGGAATAAGAAATCGCCTATCATATGTGACAGAGTGAGGATTGGTCGAGTAAGCATAGAATACATAGTAAGCATAGAAGCATAATAATATAATCGTCGCTGAAAGCTATGAATGATGAGGTTATATATTATAGTGTGTCACATAGTTGCAACAATTATCCATAAGTTTTCATTTAGTGCCTGAGAATACAAATGAAAATAGATGAGTAATTTGCTATTAATAGATCTTAGGGCCCCATGTTTCAGATAATGTCAGTACGAAATGTACATTTTTATACGTAACGAAGAGAATTCAAAAAGGCTGTACAGATAATCTCACCGAAAGTAGTACAAAAAGTCGTTCACTGCCGTTTGATCCCGATTATATGCTCTTTTTAACCCTTTAGAGGATTGCGTGCTGGCCTATACGTGTGCATCCACAATTACCGCAAGCAGCATCTACATGACGGCACGTTTCACATAACCTCTGCACGCCAGCATTATTATCTCGTAGGTACACTTTTCATTTCCGTTTCTATGATGTTAACCCTTTAAAGGTCTCTGAGAAGTGAATTTCCTGCTCCATCTACAGTCAGACCACGAATTATTTCTTGGTCAGTTTTGGAAACAAAATTTATCGCAGGCCTATATGTTGATCTTTGTTCACCTTGTTTCTAGAAATTGTAGCATACAAAATTGAGGTTAAAATATGAATTCCCAGGGAAAGCTGTTTATCAAGTACAAAACAAGTGATGTTTATCGAGAATATCGTACTTGTTTAAGGCACTGAACTTGTATGAATAAAATGTACCTTCTGACCCGTCATACGTAGCATATTTGAGAAGGCGGCGTTGCATTTTTATGGCGGCTACCGCCCATATAGGGAACGCCGGCAGTAACAATGATTGCCGGTAGGCTCAATGATTGGCCGCGTAATGGCTATCAGTCGTTGGCTGCCAGAACTGGTTAAACTTCGAACTAAGAAAAAAAAAAAAATTTAATTTATTTTTTTTTAATTTATTTTTTTTTAATTTATTTTTTTTATGTATTTTTTTTATTAAAAAAAAGATCGAACTAGGAGAAAAGATTAGTTACCATAACCAACGAATGAGTTCCCACAACCAATTGAGTATTCTATTTCCCTTACAACTCAAATGATAGTGCCAACGGTTCCAACGGTTATAAAGACGATTCGAGTCCCAATAATTCGAGTGGTAGTACGATTCGATTGGTTAACCTCACTAATCTCGTGAGGACTGATCGTGAATAGTTGAGGTTACTATTCGATATGGTTGAGGCAACTAATTGTTGAGAGATTGTGTACAGAAAATTGGAAACGTAGTTGTCATAACATGGGCCAGTGTTCACCGGCCTATCAGCAGTGTTCCAATGTTGGGTGCCATTGCCTTAGTTCCAATACCTTTTTCACGCATGTCAGCCAGTCGTGGACGTACATGGGCCATTACCATGATGCCAATAATTTACATAACCTTAACATCGTGTAGCGTCGGCATTGCTATTGACGACAAAAAAAAAAATATATTTCCCTACACTGAGAGAAAATTATGGTATAAGTAACCATAAAGTGACAACTATTCATTTGTAGTTGGTACAAACATAGTTTGTACCACTTAATTAGTTGTCACAACTACTTTTATAGTCACCATAATTATAAAAGGACTAAAAATCGATAGTTGTCACTTCATAGCTAACTGTACTATGACAGTTTCTCTCAGTGTACCGAAGTTTTAAGTAAGATTCTGCAGTCAACGTTTTTTGGATCGGCCATTTCTTATCCTTTATTTTTTAGTTGAGATTGTTAATCAGTTGTCTTGAGAAACCTGAATACCCAATTTTATGAAAATAAAGTCACTTTTTGTATATTAGCCGCCATAACGGATTCGATAAGTCTCTCTCGTTCGTGTTTCACACAAATTATATAACTTATTGTTACTTGAACCGTCGTATTAGATACTCCATTTTTTATTTCTGAATTCTGGCTTGAGTTTTTTAATCGGTGGCTTCAAAAACATTCATGTACCGAATTTAATCCAAATCAATCTGATGTCAATGTGATTGTTATCCTAGATGCAACTATTATGGACTCAGAGTATAAGCAATTCATATAGTCGGTTTGGTCTAGTGGATAGCGTGCTCACTAGGTAGTTAAGTAGTTGATGTAGGTCGTATAGATCTTGGGTTTAAATCCTACTATCATCACTTTTCAGGAAGCTATCGAAAAAATTGTATCGCTGCACGATATCCTTTTTTTTTCTTCGATAATAATAGAATAATATTATCAAATTATTAGAAGCGATTTGTTAGGAAATATGTTTTTTCAGTTTAGTGATTAATCACTAAATTAACTATTCCGAATATTTCTCGCCATTACTTGCCCGATACTGGTCGTGTTTGTTACTATTCCTGGGCATCATTAGCCCTCAGTACCCGGCCGTACACAACTACTAGTATAGGGCCCAAGTTATCATTCAGTAGTTATCCAGCGATCAGCCAGTGCCGGTTTCTGTTAACGTGCCATTAATGAGAGACTGCCACCAACAAATGCCCAATATTCGGCCAATTGTATACTCCTACATCGTCGTGGGCTATCGAACATTTTTGGTTTTTTTTTTCCACTCCGAACACTAATATAAAGAATTTCTCTAATGAATAGTAAATTTACCAGTAAACATTAATCAAATAGTTACACTTATGCTCAGCTAATAATAATTTGACTCACTTATAAGATCATTTGTGAAACAAAACACAAAATAACAATATATGTGGTCCATAAAAACCAGATGTTTTCTCCTTGTTAAGCAAAGGATTTATACAGTTTCTCATATAATACAAGCATAATATATTCATCAGCAAATTTTATTGATTTTTACCTGCCTTCCTTAATCACGACAACCACGTAGTAGAAAGAGGGCCGAATTTTTATGACACCATAAATAGACACCCCAATATTTCTCGACGGGTGAAGGTTTGGATTCTTGCATTCTTAATTTATTTGCCACCGTACTAGAAGCGTTAGGACAATCTTAATGGTTCAAATAAGGAACCAGTAGAAGTATAATTCTGGCGTGTATTCCATACAGCACTGTAGTAAGCCAAGAACGAAAGTCAACGGGCACGTACCGCGTACGGTCCCCCATAGATATGTACGTAGAAGGAAAACCGGCGTGCGGCTGTCGGAGGCGCTGCCGCTCTAGCTCACGCGCCTCCTCTTCTTCGCGCTTAGCATAAAGCCATACCAAGTGAACATACCGACATGAACGAGTTCCGTTTCCCGTGAGCGCATGCCACACCGTAAATACAACGAGTGTGTATATACATATCGTCGAACTCTCCACTGCGAGTATTCGTCGTCGTCGTTGCCGTAGTTGTCGTCTTCAGGGCGTACAAGAAGAAGGCAGGGGAAGTAAAAAAGAGAGACTCGTGCTGAGTGCTTGTAAAGACGCACGCGCCCCGCACGACGGGACTGGCTCGCATTGGCTCCTCTATACTACTATGCGAGTGAAATTTAAATAATTTTCCTTCGATCGTCGATTCGAGGCATGTGCGACCGAATAACATAGATTCACGGTTGAAATTAAATAAAAGGGGCGGGCCACTCCTCCGTCAGTCGCAGTTCGATCGCCGATTGTGTGCCGACACCCCGGGCTGTGGAGCACAATAAAAACTGATAGAGTGGATCGATCATTCTAAACAATACAACATAACCACAATTATTGTTCGCGTTCGCGTCAAGGTGACAAACGACCATCGACGGTAGTTCGACAAACGAGGAAAGAGTATCTCAAATACACAATTATGCGTCTGTTTATCGTGATCGGCCTGACGGCCTTAGTTGCCAGTGCTACGGCTTCATCTAGCCAGGACTTTCTCACCAAGTCCTTGAACGAGTGCATCGCCGCTGACTCCTGGTCTTCCTGCCTAAAGGAGGAAGTTCTTGGATATTTGGATGCTAAGTTAGGTACGACTACCGAGGCACGATCACTGGACACCATGGATGAGGCCCTCGTAGTCAGAACAGTTAAATACCTGAAGAGTTTCGATTACGGAATTGATCTTCCTTTCGTCGATGCAAGTCTGAAGTACAGACCCAGTCGCAGTCTGGCTGATTTGGATGTTGAGTTCAAGAACAACGATGTTGCTACCAGCCAGGCACGTGGTATCTTGAAGAAAAAACTTCTTCTGCCCTTCCTGCTTCTCCTCAAGTTGAAGCTCAAAGCTCTAATGCCCATCTTTGTTGCCATAATCGGTCTGAAGGCACTAAAGGCTCTCGTACTCTCGAAACTCGCTATTCTTCTCGTCGTTGGATTCATCGCTGTGCAGTTCTTCAAGAAGGGCGGCATGATGCCACCCATGGGTATGTAAAATTAGTATTAACTTGATTAAAGTTAGTTTTGCACATTACATATATTATACTGTTCTAAATACAGGAATGTCGATGGAACCAGCTCCACCAGCAGCTTACGGCGTTCCCGGTATTCAATCCACGACTTCCGGTTACGAGCCGGTCAACACGTGGGATGGAAATGGTCCCTACTCCCGTGTATGGACGCCATCGAACGGTGTGGAAGCCCAAAATTTGGCCTACAATTACTACTCGCCATCGAGTAGCAGTTCGAGCAGTTCTTATAGCTCACCGTCGTCCTCCTCATCGGGATCGTCTTCCGGCAGTTCCGGCAGCTCGACGAACTATTAAGCACGCAGTTCTCGTCGATGATTGCCACGACCCTGAAATAACGAATGGTTAGACCCAGCAGGAGTTTCTACACATGAGAAACAGTCTCGCTCGTGGTCCCTGCCCAAAAAATGTACCCCGAAGAGTAACCTGATCGACTGGAACAAAGTACGAAAGAAAGTCGCAGGTTTCAGTCCAAAGAGATGCACTCCAAGCCCCAATTTTATTCTATGTTTACCACTTAACTCTCGCCTCGGTTTCTTTATTTTTTCGAGATTTAGTCTAATTTCTAATACGATTATTAGAGATCTCGAGATAATCGTTCAGGGCATCCTTGACGTTCTACCAAATCGAGTTGAGGCTGACGGCTCGGAGCAATTTTTTTTGCTGCCGGTTATTTATGATAATTGTATGTATGTAACTTACATAGCTCCGGCGAGAATTTATTGCTACTGATCGTTGATAAACTTATCAATGGCCTCGATTTATATTGATTGATTATTTATTGTTGTTTGCGCGACCTTGATATTTATCTTCTTCTCCCCTACTACAATTGTTAATAAAAACGTGTTCTTTATAAATTTGTCTTGCTATCACTGACCCCCTTATCCCGCTGCTATTTACAATGTTGTAGCTGTGAGTCATGAGGAAACCGTCTCGACCAACACACGCTCGAACCTCAAATTGGCTATCCGTAAATCGGTTGGTAAAACAGAAATCCTTATGATCTTCATAAGGTTTCCGACTTGACCGAAGCGGTCGTCAGGTGAATAACCTTCTTGCGGTACTTGAAATACCTGAACGTCCACCGGTAAAGCAGGGAAAGTAGGTACAGATTTATTCTTCTACGATGGCGCTACATTCTACTTCGAATTCGAAGTAAATACTTCCACCAAATTTCACCAATAAACAATATATATCCACGCGCTTGGAATGATCGATCGTTTATTAATTTTTTATTAGTGTCGACACAATTATTCACAAAAATTCTATTATTGTTTTCCTCACTACAGAAATAATTAAACTATATTCTCATATGAAGTTTTACTTAAGCATATAATAAAAGAAATCTGAAAAATGGGAAAACATTTATGTATTTGAATATATTTTACGAGAATAAATATTGCAACCCATTTTGAACTAACGATATCCATTCGAAATTTTGCTCAGGCCAGAAAGACAGTGCAGAAAAGAAAGAGAGAAATACAGTGAACAAGTTGAAAAAACCACACAGACCATAGGAAGTGTTGTAAAATTTTATGGCGCAAGGCAGACGCAGGACCCCGTAATCTCACTTGAAGTCCTGGAGAGAATCGCCAGTCGTTGTCGAGCTAAAGGGGTTTTTCGAAAGGATATTATATTCGGCCACAAGACCTCGACTGCGAACAGTTTCTTACTCCCTTTTGGCTGCAAGCACGTTCAACAATGGTTTCTGCGTAATCCGCTTAGCCCCCCTCTGGGCAACACTTTCCACCGATTAACCACAGGATTTCCCTCAAACAATTTCAATCGTTTCCTTCTTTTTTCATAAGGAAAAAGCTTGGGGATTTATATTTTATTATACACGTTCAAATAGTTTTTATAGTTTATAGTCGAATCGTTTTTGGTCGAAATTGCTGAAGTATATTACCGAAATATGGAGCGCTCTTGCCATCAAAAATCTCTCATCGAACTTTCGATTGAAAAACGGCACGTGCGAATAATTTTCACTTGAATTTCGGCATGTATTTTTTAATGTCATGAAATTAAAATAAAGGATACAATCCAACTAGAGTTAAACTGTGTGACCTTTTTTTCAGAATTTTAAAATTATAAAAAAAAAATTTCGCAAAATAACCGTTTCTCTGATCAAATAATAACGCTACGTTGACGGTGAACTGGTGTACAACTATTGATTACTTGTCCATTCACAGAGAAACGGAAGGAATCTTTAACGCTGTTGGAAAAATTGATTAATCCGAAGATATCTTCCGAGAACAACGAGTATACTGCAGGCCTACTCACGCTTTAGTTTCCCTACATATACACATTTATTCTTAATACGCACAATTTCCTTAAAAGTTTCGATAGTTCTTATCGATTTACAAAATTTGTATACGAATAGTCGGTTGATTAGCTCGCATCGATGGTACCACCTTAACGAATGACTTTTGATAGTGTTTAACTCGGTAAAACATTGTTGCTTGCATTTCATATTAATGAGCTACTATCCTTATCTATGAATATTAACATAAAACGGTACGACAACACGCATTTAACGCGTATTGATCGGAAATTATTACTCGCGTTATGAACGCATTGAATCTCCAGTAACACTAACAGAATACATGTGAAATTACAGTGTATGTTTGCAACACACGTGACCGGTTAATCTTGGTAGGCATAATGCTCGAGGTTCCATGAGGATACAGACGATTCATGTAAATGCATGTCGAGCATACATCAGCGTGATCAAAGCTCGTCGTCGTATTCGCAGCCTTTGTCGATATATTATAAAGTGTAATAAATGTCGTAGGACGCTAATGAACATGATTAATTTAACAGGAGATGAAACAGTGTACGCACTGTTGGAGATTGTCGAATAATTGACGATGAATCGAATACAACATCGTAAGAGGCAGCAGTAATAGCAACAGCAGCGGCATATGACGAGTGCTGACCTATTGCCTGACTGTGCGCGGCTTGTTGAAAGACGCAAGAGAGACTAGTCAGCAGCCGCAATATAAGGTCATCGTCGCTATAGTCATGCACGTATATTAACATCGTCGGAGAATTTGAAAAAATTGCCTCGTTTATCTGGACAACTATCGTCTCTCGTTATTTCTTATGCGTGCGTGAACTCGAGACACGTGCTCGTTTACTTCCGCAACGAGCTCGAAGAAACATGGAAACCTTGAGGACTAGCATTGACCGAACTGAAGAAAAGGAAAATACATAGAGGTAGGAAGAAGAGACCGATTCTTCCCGATCCATCAAATTATATTAACTAAAATCTCGTTTCACCTGTGTGGGAAATAAACTTCGACATTTAATCCTACAATTTAAAACCCTTCATCCCTCGCCGGCGTTAAAACGAATCTGAGCGTTTCTTATGAACTCAACCCTTCTCCAATTTTCCCTAATATAATAAGATACGGGTTCTCACGGCTCTCACGAAAGGTCCGCACGTAGTACCGTTTTCCAATTCGTAAGGCTCGCACACAACCTATCCATAATTTTTGTTATCCTGTTTTCATTACTTTTTCTATCACCTCTCATCTTGCCTTGATGAGGCTCCAGCATCAAGAAATGAAAAAAAACCATTCCATGACTATGACTATCACAGGATGTCATTAATATACATTTATATTAAAACTTCAAAATGACCTCAAGCTAGCTGAATTTATAAATCACGAGTTTAGTGATTTACCATGTAGATGATTATTACTTATTGTCAATGACCCTGCTATGCGCATTATATTTGGTTGACAAAAAATAACTATCGTCGTCGACTTCCTCGTTGAAATCGCTTTTCGTGGGTGTCGACCACTCGATTCTTCTCATCGTTTTGTATCGCCATTTTTCAAATCCGACTATCAACTCTCCCGATTCTCAATACTTGAAGCTTTATATAACGTTAAGAAAACAATCACTTAGTGCTATCCAAGAAAGAAAATCGTTGATTGAATATCATATAGAATTGAAAAAATCTCAACAGAGTTTGAATAAATATACATGCTTATGCTAACTCCAGACAACAATAATTGTCAGTTCATTTTTTAATTGAGATTAATAAGCATCCTTTCAGCTCTCGACCAACGAATTTTTCTCATTATTTCTTTGTTATCGGCTATTTACTTTTACTACTCTTAATTGTTAGTTCCATATAAGATTGAGGCAACAATCAAAACCTAATGTACGAGGAAAGGTATTTTTTTTATTAAATTTCATATGGATTACAAAAGATTAAAATAGTTTAAATAAAATAGATGATCATGCCAACTCCTCATTTTATGTAAGTTTATTAAATACACTTTCGGCTGTTGACGACTCGATTCAGATCATTTTGTATCTCCTGACGTGCACAGCCCTTTTCACCTGAGTTCCCTCGTCACGTGTGCGTGGCAGCATCGCGAGCGTCGTTTCTCCCCTTTCGTCTCAAAGCAGAGCGAGTCAGACCAGAAGTCGAACCCGGAAATCGAAGAGGTTTACTGCAGCCAGTCTCGCGATGTCGAGAATCGCATCGATGCAACGAGCAGCAACAGTAGCAATGTAGCATCTACTTTGATGCGCTTAAGGGGGAAAAGAATAAGAAAAATATATTTAAAAAACGACCACTCCGCACTTTACACATGATCATGGAAATGCAAGGTCGAGAAAAGTTTCTCGATTGAACCATTCGTGTGTAGATCCGCCGATATTTACTACGCTACATATGTACATAAATAGTATACATCCACTCACCTGCAACTGTCCCTATTAGATATGTTTATGTATACGTAATACGTATGTATATGTATGTATAATAACTCTGCTGACTATGTATGGACTTCTCTATCGGCATCGATGAGGCGCATCGCTGCATCTGCGAGGCAAGATGCGCAGCTTCCTGGATTTCAGGGTTGCTCGAATGGCTATCGATTGATCGATAGTAATGGACCGCTGCCAGCTTGGACGTTGCAGCTACGCATCCGTAGGAGGTGCGGAAGAGGAAAAACAAGGCAAAGTATAATAAAGAAGAGAAAAAAACTAAACCACTAAACTCGGACCCGCTCGCAAGCTGCGCCACTTTTTCTTAACCCTCGTCCCTTCCTTGCGCTCCCACATGCACCGCCTGCTCGTAAAAACTGGAAACGCCCCATTAAAAAATTTTCACGGAAAAGTGAGGATACTTTTATACAGTTGTCGCTCGCGAGATCGTTCAGTTTGATGTGGTAGAAACGAAAAAATTTATGACTGAAGAATACACACGTAGTGCACGCGGTGTAAGAAAAAGCGTACGTCCAGGGTGCGTTGGCGAGAATGCATTGCACAACCGGAAGTTGATTCAACAAGCTCGCAGAGCACCCACAGTTCCGGCTTGAGAATCGAGACTATCCAACTTTTTTTTACCTATTCCTTACCTGTCGTCCGGTTACGCATACCTCTCGAGCACGCGTCTGCTTTTTAAATTCTGTGTATGGGCATATATCTCGTAAATCTGGAGATTTTTATTGCTGTTGGTACAATTCACGCACTGCATAATGCGAAGTACACGTAAGGAAATCGAGGATGTCCAAAATTTATCTGCTTTTATTTTGACTTTTTGATTGCTGGAGAGTTTCCCGAAACTGAATAGGTGGAATGTAGACCTAATGTACTTTACAAAAGATGTACTTTACGTTCAAATGATTGAATACATGTTTTTAGTATTTATTTCCGTTGATAAAATTTTTCAAAACGTGAGATTGAGATTAAAATATCGACAAGATGATCATTATCACCGTCATTTAAACTAACCATTACTCTGGTAAAATACAAGGTGTAGTTCCGAACATATAAGCTTGAGGGAAAGTCTGAAGGGGGTTAGGTAAGCGGAGAAGTACACTTCAATCTTGGCGCTAGAAAACAAACGACTTTCTTTCGAGAGACACAGGTAAACGGTGCGTGAACAACAAAGAAATAGGAAGAATTCCGTGTCGCTAGAAACAGTGTTAACGAGTCTATTATGCTGGGGAAGCATTAGATCGGTAAGAATAAGAGGTCTTTTCTCCGAGACCACCATCCCTTTTGTTTTCGGTCAAGGGATGCTCGTAAAGTATCGGTTCGCTTTTTCTCACTTTCTGCCGGCTCTCTTTTTTTTTCTTCCACCTTTCTTTAAGCATTTCCTGGGGGTATTACCAAATCTGCGGGACCATTTCTTCGGGCTATTGTCACGCGCGAGTCATCTGCGATTGAAATCTCTCGGCATTTCTCTTCTTACATAAGAAATCGGTAGAACGCTACTCACAGATTTTCTTCACGTAGTTCCGATCGGTATCGACTTTTTGCTGCGAACCAAGTGACATAAATCTATGGGGTTGTCGATACCGCTTTTACTCTGACCCGATGCCGATGAGCAAGACGCCCGTCGATTGCGACCTGCCGCGAAGAAGGAACTGTAATAATTTCTCGCCTATTCATGCGCTCTTCTTTTTTTGTTTTTATCTTGCTACTGAAGAAGATGTCTTCAATGGTAAATGTACAGTGTGATAATGAGGCGGCCAGCATTAACGCAGGACAGACTACGCGTACAAGAGCCATCGATCGGTCTCGCTAATCGCAAACGTCTAGACGAGCCGAGACACGGTCAATTTGTACACTAGCATGCGCATTACACCCTTGGTTCTACCGATCAATGGCTCGCGTGTTCGCGAATGAAGTTCTCCATGCTGCCTCGAATGGCCCTCAGGGGACCACCAATAACGCTGCGAAAGTATCGAGTTCTGCAATCGGCAGTAAGCGAACACGTTATACATTCTTGAATATCTCAATGGATATTAGATCAAATAACTGCCCCCATTATTCACATTCTTTTGATTGATTGATTCTTGCAATTTCAGACTGTTGCTTTTTTATTGATATTTTCAAAAATGGTGTTAATTTTATTCCGTTTTCAATTTCTGAATTCGGGGTTTCAACCGAATCTACAGAAACTAAAGACAGGACATTTTTTTTTTCGCCGCGACATCGAATCTTGGTTTCACCATCGTTCTCACATCGCAAATCGTACTTCTGAAAACACCCATTTCAAATCTTATCACTATGTTTTGTTTATCAAGATCATTATATATATTTCCGTTATTATTCCGGCCTACTAAAAACCTTAATTATTTACTTAAAACTGAAAACTAACTGAGAACCTTAAGCAGACTTGAAAAAAGCCGAATACTATTAAAAATGCGCCGCAGATTTCAGAATTGACATTTTTCATAAATTACATGAAGAAGACCCATGACAAAAAACGGAACAGTTATTTTAGGATATGCAGGTCTAATTTTCACACATCATGTACTATCAGGTCGCTAATAACCTGCTAATTATTTTCTCTATTTAGAGATATAATATTTATCTTTTAGTCTCTGTTTCCATTACCCACTGAGATAGTATCTTAGCCAAATTTATCTATAGACAATTGACATGAAGATAATATTTTCCTTATGCAGACTCATAAGATTTTGAGTGACTAAAAGAAAGACAATTTATTCGGTGCAATGTATAAGCTGCATATCAACGTTTCATCTGGATTCGAGTACACCCATTACATTGTATTCGAATCTGGATAGCTCGACAAATATTTCGTGCCATCGCAATGCAGACGACAAATAGAAAAAATAGGAAAAAAAATTTGTCGCATACGCTACCGTTGTATGTAGAGTACATACCTACACGAGAACCTCCTCGATGGAATGCACCCCGAGGCCAAGCTCCGGTCGCACTGGGAGAGTGCGCCGTTGCCTCCGGCGTGCACGCTGCGGCTGTTATCGTTCCTTATCACTCAGGGGGAGTGAGCCAGCAAATGTGCAAGGCAAACGAGTGAAAAAGCGATGCTACGAGTGAGAATAAGGAGCGAATGCTGGGGACGCCCGAGCGTGCAGCAACCTTTGAGCCTACGAACAGCAGCACACCGAGCACCAACAGAGCCAAGCGTCCTCGCGTGCCAAGAGGATTCGAAAGGAGAAGATTCCTCCACAATGCCGTCATGAATTTAGCGCGTTGCTACCTCCCCCACTCGTCCTCATCGCCGCCAACTTCCTACGCGCTGATCTCTTAATATTCCCCAAATATGAGAAAAAAAACAAAAACTAGAGCCAACTATGTGCAGCCATGAACATTTCGTTAAGTTAATCTTATCTAGTCACTTAAAAAAATGTCTGAAGAAGAGATTCATCAGGCTGCGTCTTTGCCCTTCCACCCTCGCTCATCACTTCCAACCCTCCACCTGTTGGACATTTCATGTCTCCCAAATATAGGAAAAAAAAACATTGAATCTAAATATATGTAGCGGCGAAAGGTTTATTGAGAAAAGTTTATCCAGTGACTAAAAATAACAGTTTGAAGAAAAATGTAGCACTATGCCTCATCCTGCTTTCGTACTCGCTCATCACCTTATACTGCCCACACGCTGTGATTTTAATGTTTCCCAAATATATAAAAAGTAAACGAAACATTACAGCCAACTTATGTGTGACGATCAACGTTTCGTTGCTAGAATTTAATGGAATGACGAAAAATTTATGTCTGAAGACGGAATTCAGCGGATTACTATCTTCCCCTCTCACCGTTCCTTATAATCACGTTCTTCTTACGCACTGATGCCTTAATATTCACCAAATATAGAAAAAACGGAACACTAGATTTAACGAAGTGTAGCCATGAACATTTCATTAATGGAATTTCATCCAGTCACCGAAACTAAATGTGTAAGAAAAAGAAAGGATCACCAGATGATTATCGTGATTTCCAACCCTTGACGAGATTCCGCCAGGTTTTTCTGATCTCGAGTGGCTATGAGAATTGCATAAGCCAAAAGGTTGAATCAGGTACAGGAAACGTTTGGTTAGCCCTCAAACAGCCGGCGAATTTCCAGGAGCACCTGGTGGAGTACTTAAGGGCAGTTGCGTGCTCAAACTCATCCTGCAGAAGAGGGAAGGCGTATGCTGTAGGAAAATAAAGTAGAAGCTGACGAACGAGGAGGAGGAGGAGGAGGAGGAGAATGAGGAAGGAACATCAGGAAGTGAAGGTGATGAAGGAAAGGGCAAGGCACTGCTGCACATACATCGAGCGTCAACGTATAATGATGATGACGACGACGACGACGACGACGACGACGACGACGACGGCATCGACGACATCGACGTTGTGCATGATGGTAGAAACGAATCGTGGCTAATCTGATGGTCCGGGAAAGGGAGACGAATCTGAGAAATGGAAAATGAAAAGAAAGGATAGTGGTGATGGTGAAGTAATTCAAGGGCTTCCACACCACGTAGCACAGACTCGGCAACGCTAGAACAGCACGTAGGGGAGGGTCAGAGATAAATAGAAAGAGGGAGAAAGGTACTTTCCAAATGGTAGGCAGGCTGGTATGCGGAAGGGTTGAAGGAGAACGGCGTATTAGGTCCGCAACGTCTTGCCGCTCCGTTCTTTTTTCATCGTCTTCCCCACCAAAGTCTCTTCCTGGTCCTATACCAATTCTGCCCATTCCGTTCGGTGATCCCCCTCTTTTTTTCATTATATCTTATGTTCACTCGCAACCTCCGCGCAGTTGGGGTGGTCCCGTTAGGTCCACCGCATGTATCGGCAAGCTGCCCTTCTCATGCTCAGTATTGTACCGATTTTTTTCGTTTTTTTTTCTTTCTCCGCGCATCTCGCTTCCCATGAAATCCCCTTTTATTTATTTCCTCGCCGAGCGCCGAGCGTGGCTTCCGCGTTTCGGTATATCTCGACCTCGTTGGTTAGTCGTTGTTGTCGTCCTCGCCCGTTTCCAAAGCAACACGAATTTACTCGTGGCGCGTCCTTGAAACGGTTCTAGAACTTAGTATGTTATGATACAAGGAACATTGCAAGAGGTGGGGAGGAGAACGACGACGATGAAAAGTTAAGAAGGATAAGACGACACTGTACAACGAGCCACCATCATATGCACAATCTTCCCGTCCTCGTCACTCCTCGTGGCCACATTATGCTGCCATTATGCCGCATATTATGTGGTGGTTATAATGGATGCTGTGAAAAAGCAGTGGCGAGTCGCATCTGTCGCGAGTTGAGAGCGCGCGTGGATTGACCAAGCAACTGCTTCCTACCTCGCTTGCCTTTTTTCTACTTTCTCGCTCTCTCGCTCTCTCTCTTTCTCTCTTACTAGTTGACTCAATGTCATCTTTTATACTTTTATTTATGTGTGATACCGCAGAGACTAGAAATACAGGGAAAAGATTCTCCGAGGACATCGAAAGGAAACAGGGGGAGGGAGAGGGAGACGATGAAATTTTTGCTCGTCACTTTCGCAGCGATTACAGTGACGGAAGAAAACCAAGAATTAATTACAGCGTCTTTAAGTTACGAATCGTATACCTTGAGTTATATTCTTCCGTTAAATAAAAAAGATAAGCTGCATACTGCCTGTGCGTTTGGTGTCGAGAGGCTGCTGCGTATATTAAGGGGGAATCCAGGCCAAAATCTGTGGTATCTATTAATGGATATCTTACTTTTTAGCTGCTGCTGTTATGTAAAGAACGCGCGTTGCGCACCTTAGAAATTTTTTTTTGCAGAGTGTCAAAACTATTTATCTTATCTGAGAGATACGGATTTTTATTTTTGTTTCAAGACTCTCCAAGCTTGTGTAATAACAATGGTAGCTGCAATACTTGTGTCAGTGTATAAATAAATCATTTTGGTATATATGTAGTGATTAAAGATGGATATACAAATGAAACGATACCGCGAGCTTGAATAGCTATTCGTAAGAAAAACTCTTTAACACTCTATTGATTCATGAATAATATAAAATAAAATAAAAGTTTCAGGTACATTTTCGACACCAATGAGAATTATTTGGGACTTTTTGGCCTATTAGTTCTCTTATAAGACTGCAGTGCAAAAAGTCTCAAGATTTGTTGTGTGCAATACAGAATTTTTACAATAAAAAATAGTAGAACCATTTTGAGAAGAGGTACTCAAAAATTTATTCAGTCATCTAAGCGATGTAATTTTCCTGAAATACAGAATTTACTGAAATGTCTATGATTAAAAAATCGCGATTTATTGACCTAATGCATTTTCCATGCCGGCGATCTTAGATTTCCCTATTACACGCCAGTAAAAACCTGTTAGTTGTATTATTTTTCTGTTGCTTCTTCTGTCACATAGTAGCTACGCAGACGTGACGACTTATTAAAATGTTCCTTGGGAATTTGCAGTAGTGCAATATTGTAAAATTTACTCCAATAGTAAGAGGTTCAATGATATTCGAACGATTCATTTGGTAATGATAATGACCATAAATTTCGACTCGGACTTCCAGCAATTGCAGGTCAATAATTTGAGATATATACCAGACGATGAGGTCCCATAGTCCCATTCAATCGACAAGGAGTAAGGAGGTACCCTCATAAAGTCATTAAATTGCGGACTGATACAACCGCTGTCACGGTTCCTTATGCACCGCACGCTTTTTTATTTTATCCTCGCCTAAGGCAAAAGGGCCATACAAAAAGCAAGACAACTTTTCCTAATCCTTGTTAATTCCTTCAGGACAGAATTTGTGTACAAACAATTTATATACCCGGAGAGTGCATTCATTCCTTTATGTATGCCCTGCAGGAATAGCATTTGAAGAAAAATGTTTCTTTTTACTTTAAATAACTATAACTACTTGTTGAGGAGGAGAAAAGAAATTAAATAATGATATCTGAAATTTTTTCTACGTTTATGAGAAATTATTATGATTCGAACGGTCCCTCATAGTATTCGAGGCAGAAAAACGTTGGAATATATTGTTATTACAATATTACACGGAGAGAAATAATTGGTTGCCATACCCAAGCGCGTGGTTAAATACGCTCCAAGCAACAAAATTAGGTAATAGGTTATTTATGACGTTTAAGTGGTTAGTTGTGACGAGTAATTGGTTGGTTGCGACATCCAGTTGGTTAGTTGTGAAACCTAATAGTTGGCTCTCCCAACCAATTTTGTTGCTTGTAGCGTATTTAACCACGCGATTGGGCATGGCAACCAATTACTTCTTTCCGTGTGCTCGTACTTTAGACGCCCTAAAAACTTACGATGTCACTCCAGTAACTTTCAATTTTTAATCCGAAAATGTAACTTCGCTTCCCGCCAAAAATGGTATTCTAGTATGATGTACGGCAATTTTTTGTATTGTGTATCTGTCTCCGTATATCCTCCATAGGGAAATGATGTATATGTTAAATATATCGAAAAATATATTTAAAAAAAAAGACCGACAGCAGTGGACGTGCGATTTGTGTGTGGCTTCGGCGGTCTCCAGAGGTCAGCAGCATTGTTTGCGGCCATAACTTGGATAGGTGACCGCTTAGCCGCGCACTGGTTTGCGCGTAAATAGTTGAGTGGGAAGCAGTTTTTCTGCGTTTAGAATGTATTCTAATATGGTAGAAACTCAGTAAAATAAAGTCGCCTGTATCGTCCAGGTTTTCCGCAGTTTCCCTGAGCCCTAGTGCAAATGCGATTCGCTAGTGCATTAGAATGAGTGACTGCGGACAGTCTAGGGTGGAACTCTATATAGAAACGGGAAAAGGGGAGTCGGGTCACGTAGAAGCCTGATTAAGGCATACGAAAGAAATATCTCAATTATATTTTTGAAAAAAATCCTCTTAAGCTTGGACATGTCGGAAATACTTTCATATGTAGCTGAAAATGTATGTACTATGTAGTGGTTGGTGTAGTCCATATGTATATAAAGCAATTCATCCCGTTTCGACCAGAATTCTACCTCGACCTCTTCAATTTAAATCGTTTTTTTTTTGTAGGCTTTGTTGGACCCTCAAATGCGCCAGATTTTTTTACCCTAATTTGAAAATCTAAAGAATTTTAAAAATACTTTGTTCAATACCAATATTCTCTAGCTCATAACTAAAGTGGCAAGATTTATTTGTTCACAATTTTTTAACTTTTTTATGAAAATAATTATTCTAAAAAAGGAAAAAAAAAACGAATCTACTTCAGGCGATCGACTGAAAATTTATTTATATAAAACCGTATTTTTTAGATTTTTTCGAACTATGCAAATTTTTTGAATTATTCTTTTAAAGAGACATATCTTGAATATAAATTACATATTTCCCGTATAACTTACATATATTTCTGAATGTATCGAAAAGCAAATATTTCAACACTGTAAAAAAAAATCTATTTGAAATTTGGTGTACTTTTACTGGAAGTTTTTTTTCATAAGCTAGTATATGAAATTTAGTATTCAAGCTTAACGTCAAATTAACATATGGTACAGCATATTCAATAATTTACTTTCATTTTGAAGTAACTGTACTTGAAATTTAATAATTTGCTTTAATTTAACTCGAAAAGTACATGAATTCTATACAAAAATTGTGCATTAAATTTGGATGACGAGTTTATGAATAAAAAATTCCAATCTTTTCTAACAGTATATACACTTCATTTCGGGTCCCTATTGTTTAACCGACACACATAATCCCGACGGTCAAAAACCCGACAGTCAAAATACCGACATATTACATTCCCGACAAATTAATATACCGACAATTTTGAATACCGACACTTAAAATCCTGATAGAAATAAATTATGATTTGTCCAAACATGTATTTCTAAGATTGTTCAAACCTACTCTGAGGAACAATCGTATGCTCGCATAATCGTTGGTTATATTGCAGTATGCAGCAATTAAAAACGAACATTTCTGCAGTGGGGGGCTTCGCCCCTGCACCCCCCCCCCCCCCCCCCCCCCGCCCCCACGTGCGTCCCTACATACCTTTTCTAGCTTCAAAAAAATATTGGGAGGGAGACCCTGTTGAAAAGGTCTGATAGAAACTGATAGAAATAAGATTATATCTGAATCTATGCGGTTTTTGCCGGTTTCTATCCGTTTTTATCAGACCTTTTTTACAGGGGCGGGAGGGGGGGTTCTGGAAAGTCCGATCACTAACATCCAGCTACCGACGCATAACATACGATTATTGGTTTGGATTCATTTTCGGGATTTTAAATGTCGGTATTTTAATTGTTCGGCATTTTATCTGTCGGTATTTTGACCGTCGGAATCATAATTGTGTGTGAAATGGACGGCAACCCTCCATTTCCATAGGAGACAATGCTATATAATTCACTATTAAGACGTCCGTAAAAATTTGCAAACAGTGACACGTAAAAATCTGTGGCAGAAAAATTTAAAAAGATCTCACGATCGGCTATTGTGCACGACGCACCGAGGGTGGTCGCGTAACTTTTCTCTTTGACGAAGGACATTCGGTGGCAAGGGATCGACTTTAAAAAGGCACAAAAAGAGAGACAAGGCCATGTACCCTAATTCCCGTGTAACGCAAATTTTCTGGGACCTTTTTTAGGCATTCTTGCAAATGTGTCGCTAGTATTTATGCGTTTACGACTTTATGTCAAAAGAGAATCCGTGCTGCGTCTTCGAGGTCATGAAACTGAGTCAGTCGTTTTACCGAGATTCGTCACTATTCTTTTTCGGCTACTTTTTCCTCCATTTCGTTTTATTCCCATTTCCTCGCACTTCTGCAGGCCCGAAATCTTTTGTCTCGACCTAACGGTATGCCAATCGCGAAAAATTTAAACATTCTAATAGCTACTACCTGCGTCCAGGTGAGCATAACGTCAGTGAAAAAGAATCGCTACCTAATGCGACAAAAAGGTGCGATCATCGGAGAAGGAAGTGTAGACACTAGCTCGAGAGTTTATCTGAACAAAGAGTACGATGATTGGAATGATCATCGCAGCGTCAAAGTGATGGCTTGTCCTTATACGTAAGGGGGAAATTAAAAAATCATTGCGTCTGATAACGACCGTCAAGAGAGCACGTATAAAGTTGGAAATGCATCTAAGAAGAGCAAGGACTTGCACCATCAAGGACCGTTTAGAAAAATCCTTCGAGCTTTAATTGCAGGCATAAATAATGCCTGGATAATAATTGCAGGAAGCTTGTGTTTCATTCGATACACAATGACGATTGATGACGTAGGAAAAAAAATACGTCAAAAAAAATCTAGCTATTTTCATAATGGTAAATTTTCACCGGCGATCTCGCTTGATATTCACTACTATAGGAGAAAAATTCTTCAATTTATTTCTGACACTTTTCTAAATTAATCTTAAGTCAGCCTCAGCAGCAATATACAAAATTAGAAATTGGCCATCGATTTGAAGTTGTGATGGATAGAACTTGTACGTGCAACGGAGTGAGAAATGCAAATCAAACCGTAAATGCTACAACTAAATACTCAAAAAATTAGGATACATTCCTAATATAATTTCATTTATTTGCATATTCTTCAAAAATTGAAAAAAAAAATGAATACAGTTATATAGAAAATATTTACTTCCCGAGTCCAACAAATCTGCTATATTGGCAATTGAAAGGATGATATGGAATTTTTAACAGTGCCCTAGTCATCATCGTAAGAATTTTTTCTTAATCCAACTAGTAATTCGATCGATTGACTTCATATTCCGCCCAATCAACCAAATGTATTGGTCGTCAGTCACGGAAATTAGGTCAATGGATTGAAGGACTAATTGTTCCTAGCATATCATTCGGAAGCGCGGGATGCGAAACAAACAAGATAAAGAAAAGTGTATCCCGCGTCCAGAGCGTCGTAAGGCTTTAGTGCGACGTCCTCGGCGTGATCGAGGGAGAAAGACACGAGTGAGAAGACAAGAAAGAGCGAGAGGGTCGGAGACGTCCCCTTGGTGGGGATGCCGACGACGATGGGGACGAAGGGAAGTAGGGAGGAGGAACACGAGAGAAGCCCAGTAACCCACTGCCGAGAGTCACTCACAGGTCTGCAAAAACAAAAGAGAAGCGCGTCGCACGCGCCACAGATCCTCGATCCACGATCTAACTACGATCATCTCGTACCCGGTGTTAAGGGATTTTTTCTGTACCAACCAAAGTCTTCCCTTGGAACTTGAAATCGGTCCCACATAAGGAAAAATAAATGTAACAGCAATTAGAGTGGTGGCCATTATCTGCTTAGTCAAACCATTATTTACCGCTTTAGCAATCATGAAAGCTTCGTTGTCAGTCATCACAAATCCTCGATCTACGATCTACACTGTCAAAAACAATCTAATTGGAAGTATTCATGCATAAACTGGTATGAAACATTTTGTATACAAGTGCGATGTAAAAGTAATGTATGTTACAATAATTTAAATAAGATTGTTTGAATTTATAGTAAAAGTACATTGCTTTTCATTATCCGTTATAATTTTACTGTGAATATACATTAATTCCATATCATTATGGGTAATTACATTTAATTGACGAGCTTATGCAAAAAAACTTTCGGTCTTAATGTAACTGCGGATATCTTGTATACGGAATTAAAGGATTTTTTTTACGGCCTAACGAACTCTCGCCATAAAACTCCACATTGGTCCCACTCAGTGAGAAAAAAAAAACGTGACAAGAAACTGAATATCGTTGATTGTTGCTTCGTACAAGCCACTGCTTACTGTTGAAATAACCATAAATGTTTCATTGTCACCTGAAAAAAAAGACGTCGTACATATACCAAACATACATTTTTCTAAGTATAGGATATCAAGGTATGTAAAAATTATGAACACTTTTTTTTGGTTTTTGCACTTAATATTTATTATACAAAAAAAAACGGCTACGACTTAACTACGATTTGTGACAAAAACAAAAAATAATAATTGAAGACGACACCGTCGGCCTTAGTCGGGGTAACGTTAAGAGGCGCCGTTCGAGAAATAATTATCTTCTCTTTCTTTTTTTTTTTCATTTAGAGGAATCATATCTAAGAACAACAACGCGGATTTCCAAACGTGACCTCAAGTAACGAACATTTTTCTTTTTTTTTCCTTTTTTTTCTTATTATTTTTTTGGTCGGGTGGTCTGTTCATCTTAGCACTCTTGAACGATCGATCCTTCACGTACGCTAACGTAGAGAGGATGTTCAGGAGGGACGCTTTGAAGCGAGGTACTCGAGAAAAGGATTTCTTCAGCCGATCACGATCACATTTGCCTCCCGTCGAGCTTCAAGTTGTACCCAATCGGCCGTTTCTACACAACTATGAAATTCAAAAATCCAGTCTGATTCCCCGTAAATGTAAAAAGTACAAAAATATATTTCATGTATATATTTATTTATTTATTCGTGCTCGTTCATTCTCGATCATCGCTCACACAGTCACTCACAATCGAACGTACATACACTAACGCACATTTAAATTAAATCTACTTGGGAATCACCGTGAATTCAAGGGCGCTAGAGTATCGATGCGCTTGACGGGTAACAATCGAAATAATAAGCGAACAAAGGCATAAGTGAAAGAACATTAATTAATGAGGGGAGAGATGAGGGAATAGGGGAGGGCAACATACGATTCTGGTAACTCGTACACTTACATACACGCTTTCCCAAAGCGTATTATCACGTCAGCTATGCTTGAGTCTAAGATTTTTGGGTGCGATAAAAAAAAAAAAAAATCTTCATTAGCAAAGCTGTCGTGGTATTGCGCTTTCGGGAAGACCGCACAACAACGAAACGACCACGAACGCTTCCGACTCGTTGCGATAGATTTAAGTCTTGCGTTTTAGCGCAGCATTTTTTCAGCAAGCGAATAGTGTGGAACATTTCTGTAGAACCGACGTTAATTCGCTGTGATTTTATCTAGAGTAACAAACAGATAAAATAATAAAAGGAACGCGGATAACCGGTCGTAGCAGCAGTAGAGTTCTCAAGGAGTATCGCATTTTCTTCGTGTTCGTTTGAGAGCACAAAAAAAATTCGATAATTAAGGCAGTATTCTCGGTATTCATGTGATTTTTAGATTACTGAGACGAAAATATTGAAGAAGAACAGTAACGTTATTACTATTACAAGGTTCAGTGGAAAATTTAATTTTAACTTTAAACGGGTCTAAATGTAAAGTAGTAGAATGTAAAAATGCTGATAAATACCGGGAGTCATACGGGCTCAGTGAACAGTGTGAGACCGACGTTCGACTCGCCTTGAGAATTCTTTTCGATTTAAATAATAGAGTATAATATTAGCAAAGAAATGAGAATGAAATAAAATAATAATAAAGTATAGAAGAAGAAGGAAAAACAGTAGTGACGTGTAATCAACGTCTCGGAAATTCGTCAAAAGCGAGAGACGCACGATGTCGTTGATTCCTCCCAGTCTTGAGTGCGCTCGGATTTTCGTCGCGCCGATGATTCATTGATGAAGATTTTACTTAGATGCACAGGGCTGGGAGACAATTTGCGACTAGGTGGTGGCCTGACTTCCATGGCAGTGAAAAAGCGTTTTCCTCCTCCTCTTCGTTATCGGTGATATCCGTCTCTCGATAATTTAACGGAGCATTATGAACGTTATATTACAACGTGACGACAGGGTCCATGCGTCATCTCCATTTCTACGTCTCTTGCTCTCTCTCTCTATCTCCAATTATCAAAAAGGGAGAAAGCGGCAAAAAATATGAAGGTCTACGCTCCCCGCGTTATTGGCAGTGACGTTCTTGGTGGTCAGCTTCTGTAACGAGAGGAAAGAAAAAAAAATGAATAAGGAACACCGTTAAAATAGACCTTGGCAGTTAGAATCTAACAATAATACAGAAAATGCATAAAGCAAAGGTAATAATCGATTATGTGCAGCTACATAATTACAGCTTGACTAATAAGAATGAGAGGAATGATTTAAAAACACACACACACACATACACACACCCAACCCAAAAAAATGGCTTTACGAGACACTTTCATTCAGAAAGGGTCGTAGAATTTAGTGAATTGGTCGAGTAATCCGGAAGTCAGAAGTCAGTGTTTGTGAGGTTTTTTGTGGCTACTCTCGGTTTTCACTACCGATCAGGAAAAGCGCCGATGGCGAAATGGCTGTTGTCTAAAAGCCAGGAAGAACTCGAGAGCAAGTGAGCAACAGAGCAGAGCGAAGCAGAGAATGAGCCGAGGTGCGCAGAGAGCAGGGGGCAAGGGACGGTGTGCTCGGGCGAAGTATCCTGATCTTGGTGAAGGCCGCCTGGTGCATTCTAGCCGTGCAAAAACTTCAATAGGAAACCACGCCCTGGCTCTCTCGCTTGGCACTCGGCGACCATGTGTCCTCGGGAACATTTCACCGTGCGTTAACTCTCGCGATTGCTCGATTCTATTACCACCGGTGTTACACCAGGACAACGAGTTGCGAGGGCCAATGCTAAGCGCATTGTAGCGGTGACGTCCACGCACCCGTCCGCTTCTTGCCCTCGTTCGTCGCTCGGTTTCTGCGTGGCACGATTTGCGACACTAAACCGGTCATTAACTAAACCGCCTTCGCTCAACTGATCTATAAACTCACGCATTAATTAACCCTGATGTCTCAAGCCTGGTCGGCTTGGTTAGCGAGGGAATAAAACACTGATGGAAGTTTATTGACGATAATATGGAGATAATAAAATTTCAATGCGTATAGAGCAACTCCTCCGATGAAACTGGCTGGAGATACGAGGCAGTATTGCTAGGAAGGATATCATGTGTGCAGGTGATCGAAAGTCATGGCATTATGGCTATACATCCAAGTCCAATCGAGTCAAGATAGCAGAGAGTATATGTTTCTGCGCTGTATCCAAGTCCACCTCGAGATAGAGAAACTTCTCTCCCCAGTGAATTATCGAAGATCGACGTAATATATAATAAATAGCCTCGTACGATTATCGATAGGCCGGACGGCCTTCGGAAACGCGATGCCTGCGAGGTCGAATGATAATTTTTGTCTCTCTTTCCCCTGTTTTTAGAGAGGTCGCGACGCAGCGCAGCGCGCTCTCGTGGCTTTGGCTTGCGAGTCTAACCCCGCTCATTGAATTCCATGTTCCTGCCGGACGGAACGACATACGATGTACGAGCAGAATCAAGTGATATTATTTTATATTTCATCCTGTAATAAAATATACTAAACTCACATCGAATCGATGAGCAGTCCTTCCCAATGATCAGAGTCGAAATACTCAACTCAGCGTATGAAAAGTGAATTAACTTGATTGTGTCACTTCGTGTAAAGTAAAACCGAACCAAAAGAACTTCTGCTTTCTTCTGGAAGTACCTGGACCAAGTGAAATCGAAAAGTGGTATGAAAATACCATGACTTTATTCATTGTCTTATATTTCTCTACACGCACACGGGGATTCATCACGTGAAGATAAAAATAAGGCCTAAGATTCGAGATTAAGGCTGTGCTTATCAAGCATTATCATCGTCAAGGAATTTCTCCAATCCTAGGCGTACGTTGATAGGAAAGGAAAACGAGATTCGAGAAGACAAAAACCACCGTAATATTCCTACTCATCGTTTGAGTCCACTGGTCGAGAGTAAAAATCCTCTCCGGATTTTATTCGGTGCTCTCAGAGCATTTCTTATTTATCTTCCTCCTTCTCCATCGCTTCTACTTTCTTATCGTTTTCTCTTTCCACTTTGACTAACACGTGCAGCGGCACGGGTAGAGTGCATCCAGAGTGCAAGCATCGCACATATACAATGAATATGTGTGTATGAGTAGGAGGAAGCTGCGGGTGGAGGGGAAGGCGAAACGAATGCGTTGGGCTGCGGTCTCTCTACTCTCGCGGGGCCTGACGCGGAGGCCCCCGTTCGACTCAGCCATGGCAGTGGCCGTGAAATAAAACCAGGCGGAGTGAACCGTTAGACCGTGTTCCTTTGACGCCGGTGCGATGCTGTTGGTGCTGCTATTGCGTTAGTTCCTGGTCCTGTACGGGACCTTACCCAAGCTTTAAGTGAGAGAGCACGAAGAGAGTGGCACAGGTCTTCACGGACGAGCCAACCACAGGCAAAAAAAAGTGAGAGAGCACGACGTCCACTAGTTGATTCTTCGTCCCGGCAATGACGACGACGACAATGACGAAGAGGACGAGAAACGTGCCGCAGCAGATCATCGCACAGAACAGAGCTAAGTGAACCCAAGCCATAAGCCGTAGTCACTTGTGCCCCTGAACTTGGTATCCTCCGCGGCACAACCAGCAGCAACTACGTGTTGTGTACTACCTCAACCCGCCTCTCTTTCTCCTTTGCCTTCTCTTTCCTTTTTCTTTCTTCCTCAATGTGGCTCTCGGAGCTCTGACCCACTTTCGTGCCGACCTACCCGATATATATATCCTTACTCCTTCACTCATGCGCTCGCTGCGGGTTTTCTCCATGTTTATCTTTTTCTTTTCATTGTTTTTTTTTTAAATCTTGCCCATTTCTCAGTTTATAGGCTAGCAGTCAAATAAATATTGCGTTCAACACACCAGCAACTTTTTATTGTGTGTGTACTCAACAATGTACATAAGCAACGAGTTTCATCTTTTACACTCGCGTAATAATCTACCGTTATTGGATTTCATTCATCAGGAAGACAGACAACGAAGCTATAACAGTAGTTATAACTGTTACTGTATTATGTGCTGTGGTCATCGAGTCATTGAGTTTATTAATTTGATCGCATCATCCACGGCTGTCATCGTTGTGAAACGATCGCAACCGAAGTTTAATGCATCCTATTGCGAGAATTGATCGTTGAGTTTTTTTTTTCAACGTCTGTCATTACGGCACTAAAGCGTGAAGTTTTTTTCCTCGTGCTTAGCATTTTTTTTCTATTGTCACTCCTCGATATCGCATTTAAATCGAGCCGTTAGCGATACCGATACTCGTAGCGGTGGAGGCGTGTGTATAAGTAATTACGAACTGCGGGGGGCCGCTGTCTGCTGCTATTCGTCTTGTCTCTTGCTGAACGTATGCATGTATGCAACTTGCTGCTACTTATGCTATACAAGTATGCGAATATCGACACTTAACTCATTCCGCTTTGATTGGAGTACGTTACTACCACCGTTCGTTCGTACGTTCCTCCGTTCGTCCGTCTGTCTGTCCGTTTGTCTGTATTCCACCGCGACACGAGGTTCCACGTTCGTAGTTTGACCTCCGACGGACTCATTGGATTAGACACGGAGGCGAGCAATGCACAGTACCACTTCCACCGGTATACAATACCGGCATACAGTATTATATACTACTTGGATAATGATTAGTTTATATAACGAGTCATTTCCCGCGCGGACGGGGCCACGTGATTTTCTTGTCAAGGCGATCCGCTCACCATCGACTTCGTCGCTGCCCGAGATCATGGCGCCTCCTCCTCCCTCTTGAGCCCTCAGGTTAATCACTCTTTTTCGTGAATAACGGCGTGCATTCATACCGTTATATTTTTGTTTAGCGTGCAGCTGAAAAATACCCGAGTTATCGCGGTTCACAAGAGCTCTTTCTTTTTTAACAAGATGACTCGATATGAAACGAGTTCTTAGTCGCCGGTGAATCATCGGCCCACCGGAAACCGCAAGAGCAGTAGAATTTTATTCGAATCTTTGCGAAAAAGGTTTCGACAAAGGATTATCAAGATTGCAACCTGAAAGTCGAAGTTGAAGTGTCTACGACTAGAATAGATGCAGACTATGCAGAGTATAGGTACCTGTCGTCCTTGAAGGATGACACGGATTTTCCTGACTCCCTCAGGCTCGTTCGCGCTCGTACACCGACATTAGTCGATGCACGATTTCCCTTCTGCTGTACACGAGCACCTCGCTAAATCGACTACTCACGAAGATTGCGAGACCTCGAGAGAAACTCCTCGCTATTAGCTTGCAGCCGAGATGCTGTATCGAACATCACTTAAATGTGATGCTTTTTGATAGAGTTTTTTCTCTTCGTATCTACTAGCAGAGAATAAAAGTGTTTCTAGAATTGATTCCAACAATGGAGAAATTAAATCAGTTATGGAAGATTTGCAACTCTTATAAAATGATAATATGTATTAGAAAAAAATATATTTAACGAAAAGATCTTACATAAATTCACTCAATATTCTACTTCAATTGACTGTAGATATTTCATATTCTCATTGACAGCAAATTATATTAATTAATCCATTAACTTTATCATTCATAATATATAAAAATAGAAAATGTTTTTGCAAGTCATACAAAAGAAGCGTGACTGTACAGCCGTGTGCTATTTTATGAGAGGTCGCAGAGGTCGACGCTCGTTGTGAAGATGCGCGTCTCGCCATCAAAGAAGAAGGTCGACTATGAAACTTTAGAGAAGAAAAGTCGCGACCGCTTCGTCACGTCGGAGATCGCGCGACTTCTCACTGAATCTCGGCTGAATCTCTCCAGGGTATCGCGTTCGCGAGGATACCCGTAGCAAGCAAAGGTGGTCTCGTCTTTGTCGTCGTCGTTGTCGTCGTCGTCACAGGAGCAAGCAGCAGCCAGTGGTCGCCGCACTGACGCTGGTAAATGCCACTGGTTGGCATTATAACACTGTAGCCGCACTCTCTCGCGATAGCCCGGCGCTCACGAGACCTTCGATGCTGCACATCTAACGTGCATATACACTTCGATGCGCGAGACGCCGACTGGCTCTATGCGCTAGCTAGAAACTAGAAACTAGCTCCTTCGCCCGTCCTCCCGGCACCCAGGACTCTATAGTCCGAGCCTTGTATCATTACAGTACTGTACTACGTGTGTAGGTACTTGCTATGCTTCACTGAACAAGATCCCAACACGAATATTACCCTCGGGCCTATTATTACACTTTGAACTAAGATTTTATTAGACGACGACTCAATCAATTTATAATCTCCAATAATATATTACAAATGTCGCGGCAACAAATTTGCATCGCAGAGTTAATACGAAAATTGTATAGACTTTCTGTAAAAAAATCCCTCGAGTAAACGTTTTTTTTTTCAGTGAAATTAAAACAAAAAATTTAGACAAAATATATACATTCCCGACGAAACATGACGTAGCACCGGTGCCGTGAGGCGAAATTGAGACCGACTATATTGCCATACGTTTTCCGCAGATTCCCTATGCGCTTTGCAAAAATGCTATGGCGAATGTGATATAAAAGGGGAAGTCAGATGCCGCCCCATGGGGGCCTGGTTACTGATCCGGACCAGACCCGTATTGTGGACTGTCTATCGATTCGGGCCGACGCTGTAATAGGCGTAATGAATGCTAAAAGAAAAGTTTTAACGTGTAAATATTTGTGCAATTTGTCATAAGTATATTTTCTTATTCCTGTTTGCTGAATTATTACACGCCTATGATCACGAGTATCGAACGCGATATATTTAGGGTGTAAATAGCGAAACACTTTTTTTCCCTAAAATTAATTTCTTTGAAATGAAACAAGACTGCTGGATTCATCCTGTGAATGGTTCATGAAGTTTTATATACAAAATGAGATTCGTAATTTCCACATGTTTCTGACCCTCTCAAGATGACTTTAGAGCCCTGCTGGGTGGCTCAAAGGTTACTAAAAGGATGAAGGACCACTATGCTATACTTATATGTTCACAGCCAGAAAACCGAGAATCCGTGGAATGTCAAATTAAATTGTGGTCCGTAGAGTTGCCGCGGCTTTTCGAGCGTGATCTTGGATAGGACGCAGACAGAAGCAGCTTGCGGAGTGTCTGTCCGCTCAATAGAAGTCTGGGTTACTACTCTATACTCAGGTCGCGGCGGCGAATAGAGGCAGAGACGAAGACCCGAGGCAGCATTGTAGCTCTGCTATAGGACCGCGAGCAGCGAGCTAAGCTAGGAGACGAGGTGAACGAACCTCGAACCTGGGAGCATCGGCGGCACCGGGAGGCTAGGCCTAGCCCTGATGCTTGTGTGCCGACGAGAAAAAAGGAGAAGCGCCAAAAAAAGAAAAAAAAGGAAAGAAGCGAGACCTACCGATTGGCGTCGTAAAGGATACCATAAGTTAGAGAAAGAGCAAACAAGAACTAGAAGGACAAGAAGTCGAGTTGCGTGACGCAGAATGAATCCATCGCACGGTTCCTGGGATAATCCCTAAATCTTGAAAAGCCTCTCCGACAAGTTTCAAAGTAAATTCGAGGGTTGAATTGGTCGGCTCGAAGAAGGACGATTGATCAAACATTTTTTAGCTTTTTTATTAAATTTCACTATGATTAATTAATGAAAAGTGAGATGGAATTCTAAAAAAAATACAAAAATACAAAAATTTTACGATCTTTGCTGACTGATTGTTAATTCTTCGGTTAAAAATGTGTTAATAAATGTTGTGAAAATTTATTCCGACGCTAATTAATGGGGGGTCGACTCATTTGAAATTATTTGTCAAGTGATTTGTAACTGATAATAAGCTAGCACAACCTCAAAAATTTAACACTTTCACCTGTGATGCTGTGTCAATGACTCGTCCTTTATAGACGGAACGAGAAGATGAGTGTCGGTAGCGCGATGATATATATACTACTCACTCTCTCCCTTTCTCTCTTATCCTCATATTCCAAGCGTTACAGGTGTCTGAGCTGTGAGGCGTGCTAGAGAGTGACGTCTACTGTATTCGGTAAGGTCCTATAGCACATACCTGGTATGAGATCCCGACTGCCGGTATCTGCGTACTCGTGTAGACAGCGGAATTTAACGCACAGTGCGCACAACTATAAGATAAACGAGTGTGCCTGCTGTTTCGATTATTTGAGTCAACCAAAGGGAATGAGGCGTAAAAAAAGTGGGAAAAAATCAAAATAATACGAAAGAGTTAACAGGCATAGTGCATGTTATAGTGATGTATTCACTCGTGCCGTCTACGAATTACAAAACGAGAGAGAAACCGAATTTGAGTGAGAAGTGAAAGGGACGAAGAAGACGAGGAAAAACGAAGAGCAAGATGACGATGAGGAAGAAGATAAATATTTCAATGCTAGAAGAAGATAGCCAACAAGGCTCTTGACGAACGAACCAAATAAAGTCCGACTTAGTTTTTTGACACAGCTGACGACTATGTGATATAATGGCTATAGCTGAAGTAGTAGGGAATTAAGGAGTTGAATCCAAAACCAGCTCTTCACAAACGTCCATCAGTAGGAAAACGTTTCACGAGTCGTTCGCAGCAATCGCGTTGTTCAATACCTTCAAACTCCCCGTGCGGACGTCCAATACCGAATTCAAATCTGTAATTCGCGATTGGTATGCAAGATAGACGTTGAGGCGTTTCGGGCTATACACCCGGGCACTGTCAGAACCTGTTGCGAGTGTTCTTGTCGGTCGATAGCTCTTCGAGCATCGACACGATACCAATATACTCGTCATACGTGTGTACCATGTTTATATTGTATGTATAGATATATATACATTCATACACATATACATAACTTGCTCTACGTGCTGGTAGTACTCGACTGAAATTAGGAGCGCCGCGTGAACGAACGCGACAAATGAGCGAGAGGAAGAGAAACTGATCGCGATGCGTCGCGCAAACAGAGAGGTCCCCGGCCTTTGAGGTTAGGTCCCGACAGCGCCAGTTCGTTCGGATTCGTAACGCCTATTAGGAACAACCGAGTGAGATGTGATCATGAGGCAACATAATAAAACGTCAGAGATTGAGGAATGACTATAAAAATATATACTGCAAAGCATACGTGCATATTCGTACGACGAAAATAAGACGAGATAAACGCGTTTGTGCGAATGTGATTGCCAGAGATTTCTGCCTTTGAGCATCAGCCGAGAAAGAGGAGAAAAGATCTAGAGGGAAGCAAAAAGAAGAAAAGTGAGAGAGACGATTGGCATGCAGGTCGCGCGGTATGTTGTCCTAGGTCACGCAGCAATCTCTCTCCCAGCTTTTCTCTCTTTCCCTCTCGCTGCTGTCGTCCCACCAGCAACACCGCGCAGCAACAGCTTTAGTAGCGATCGTACTCAGCTCCGTACACGGGACTCTCTCGCTACTTGACGCAATTTTCTTGCATGATGCAACCGAGAGAATCTTCGCCGGGAGCACATCACTCCAACGCCGTAACGAATGCAATGTTTCGATGTAAGGAACAACGACTATGCTTACGATAATTAATACGCAATCAATACGAAAAACAACGATATACGGGAATCAATAAAGAGTACTGAATTATTTGTTTTGCGATAGGATCTAATTTATCCAAGAATGACAGCGTTCGACTCACATATTCGAAACGCGTGGGCTCGTCAACGACACTAAGAAACAAAAGAAAACAAGAAAATGCGCCACTCTAATTATACTGCGGTGATAATAAAAATTCTTATCCAATTGAAAATTTGAGTCTGCCGAAGGTGAATATTCATTCGCGCTGAGATTTCGACGAAAATTAGAGATATATGTACCAGGAAGAGGAAGAGAAGTGCTCGGAAAGTATATAGTAACGTTCGCGAAAGAAGGCAACACTAATATAACCGGCAGTTTCGGTTGGCCAGCGAACGGCAGAGCGGCACATCGTGTGGCCCGGCCGGTGGGCGCCCAGTTGTGAACGAACGAACCAACGATCGTCGTCGTCGTCCTCGTCGTCGAGCAGTGCGACGGAGAGGCCAAGGAAGAAGGTGAGGAGGGAAGTCGATGCCGGGTGCGCGAGCGAGATAGTACCAATGCCCAAAACTCTCAGGTTGGTGTCAATGAACCCGGCCATGCGAGGGGACCCGAGGAGGCCTCCAGCTCTTGCTCTGTTACTGCCGCGCTTGCTACTCTTGGTGCTGTTGCTGCTGCTGCTACTGCTCCTGCTGCTCCTGGCAGTGTGCGGGGCGCGGGTAACGCCAAGAGAGAACCATCGCCACTACGCACGGTACATATCGGGGTCTTGTCTTTCCCATGAAACCGAGACTAATTCCGTGCGCCTTTACGAGAGCGCCTCTTTACGCTTACATACACGCATTACTACGGACAACAAGTGTACCTTGTATGTACAGTATGCTGACTGAATTATATACGTATATAAATACATATATATGGATATATATATGTGTATGTGTTCAAGCGATTGGAGAGATCGGGGGCGATTCACCTGTGCGCTCACCTCATCGCGGCATCATCCTCTCGCGGCAACGTCCTGACACAACGCTCGCCGCGATCGTCTCGCTTTATTCGCGAGAAGAAGCTTAGTCCTATGCCTAATTAAAGACCAATTAGGCAGCGCGTCGCAATATCCGCTTTCGACGCATTTTAGCATTGAAGATTTTTTTTGACTCTTCACTTTTAGTATTATGACCTCATTTTTCTTTTTTGGAGGATAAAAAATGATGAAATACGATTAAAAAAATATTCGAAAGTTCAATGGGACGTCTGGCTCTCATAGTCTCTCATTTTTGCGGAGACTAATACGAGCGTGTAATCGCTGAGAGTAATGCATTGTGCTTCCGCAGTCGTGTGAGCAGACACGAGTGAGACGGCCCGAAGAACGGGTGAAGAATATGTGCGGACGTGGCTACGCGACAGTGTGCGGATTGAATAAAGTATACACGGAGGAACGCAAAGACGGCGAGAAAAAAAATTAAACGAGACGGAAGAAGAAAGAGATACACGCTGAGTATGACGTAATGCAGCGAAATCGGCCCTCAACTTCCGTGGCTCTCTTTCCTTCCTATTGGGGAGGTTGTGCTACGCGAGAGGACCCTCTATACCGCTCCACAAATTGACGCCCGGTCACGCGCGGGTCAGTGAATCTTCCGAGTCAATTTTACTGCTACGCTTACAATGCTACTATGTTCTCTTGTTCCCTTTGTCATGTCACTGAAGAGTTTAAAAACTCACGACCGCGTCCACTTACTCAACCCGGACAGTTTTTTGGGATCAACCAACGAGCGAAGCCTCTTATATCACAATTATTACTATTTCTGCACAAAATATTCCAACTGACTAAAATTTTCGATTATTTTCTCGTGACAAACAAATCTAGGCCTAGTTATATTATACTTTTGTCGAGAGCATCGCTATGGCGAATGAAATATAGAGGTGGAAACTTGGATGCAGCCGCATGAGGGCCTGATTACTGATACGGACCAGGCCCCCAGGGGGCCGGTTACTGGCGCGGGAGAATCTTGTAATAAGCTAATGCCTGATGGCAGGGGAAATGCGAATAAATTTTATTTTTTTGTTTAGTTACATTCTAAATATAAACACCAATGAAGAAGATCGTTACCGTGTAAATAACAATAGAATCTTGCGTTGACCCAAAGAAGTGATTTTACATAAGCATAGCGACAGAATATTTATATGCAATAATGAAGCATTCACAACACAACTACTGAGGAAAATTTAAGTTTCATCGGATTAACACAAGTGTACAAAAGGATCTCTTGGTTATATCGGCGCCAGCCGATTGATGGTCTAGACCAACTTGGTCGTCGTAACCAACATCGCGATTGGTCTGACCAATTAATCTGCTGGTGCTGATTCAACCAAACGCTCGTTTGTTTTAACCATTCCGTTTTTCATTTGTAGCCTTCAAAGAATCGATTGTTCGAAAGCTACAGGGAAGATATCGATTTGAGAAGGTCAGTAAGCCGGAATATTCTGGTCTATAAACAACTGTCACAGCAAATAATGAATAAAAACAAACTCTTACCTCAATCGCAGGCAGTGAAGGCGGCAGCTTCCTGTCTTGATTGACGGACCCAACGAAGAACTGACCGTGACAGATGCTGCTTTGTCGCAGTTGCAAATGTGGAATTTCTCCCTTTGCGAATGTGGATGCTCCAGCCTGATCTTCGCAGGTTAGAGGACGAGGTTTCCTCCCTGCCTCTTACGTGTAAATTTGTCTCCATGTTTCCGGGCCGATGATGAACGATGGGGAGCTCGTTGTTACACCTGCCAGAAGCGGCAGTATGAACGGGGTGGCGCGTACTTCGCCGCCTCGTCCTCCCCCTCCGCCCGCGTCGGCACCTTTTCGAATCCTTCTCCGCCAGCTCGTCTTCTTCGTTTTGCCGTTTCTACTACTTCCTCCTCTTCGACTTCGGCCCTCACCGGCCCCTTAGTACTGCCCAGTGGGATCGAGTACTCCAACCATGTCGCGACCTTGAGGCTTCGCGACTTTTCACTTCCGCTAACAATTTCCACGAACAGCAGAACGATCAGTGCACCCTTAATCGGCACCGATCTCAATGTATTTATGTTTTTTTCGCGTCTTTCCCTCTGCTCCTCGTGTTGTTTATTTTTTCAGGATCACGCGGTTGTCTCTGGCAAATCCACCGCCCTCTCAGTACTGTCCAGTTGGATCAAGTCCGGCCATGGCGATAAGCGAGAATTTCGATGGATGAAAAGAATAAGTATATGATCGATGACGTTTAATGGTCAAACGATTGCAAGGTTTTCTCGTTTATTTGGAGACACTTCAGTAGAGACCAGTCGGATCAAGATCTCCGCCCACCATGATGAATGAAGTTTTAAGAAACGGCACTGTTTTTTCTTGGAGCACGATGTGCAGTTCAGCTGACGCTGGTTCGTACGGTGATGGTAGTCGATGACACCTGCAGCAATGATCTGGAGAAAGATCGATTACTCAGTAAAGTCCAGTCGGGTCGAGTTGAAGAGCCATCTTAACGACTGTTATGTGTTTTTGGTATGATCTGACAAAGGGTCTTCGAGTAGATAATGTATATCTCTGCAAAGTACCTCTTGTGTTATCGTCCTCTTCTCGATAAATTCTGCGAATTTCCAATATCTCTTCTTGGCACTCTAAACGATATTTTTCAAAGGCAAACAAATTGAGAAAAAAAAAACAAGAAACGGAAGCTTCGTTGCTTTTTTAATATAGGAATAATCTTCTAAAGAATTCACAGAATCTCGACGCAGAGCTACGATCTATGAAGTTGTACAGTACAGAGTATATTATACCGGAAACTAACTAGCTGCTGTGCGCGTGACCGTGCCCCACAGAGCTCTGACAGCTCACGGCGAGTGGCCTCGCTTAAGTCTTGGCCGACCCCCACCTCGCCGGACGAAGCCTCAGTTGATTGGACGACCCCGACGGCTACACCGGAATCGGCGGAAGGAGCTTTCGGAAAATTTCCCCAGCCACGCGACCGAACGAACGAATGAACGAACGAACGAACGCTGTTGCCGAAGCCCACGGCTTTAGGGAGAGAGAGAAAGAGAGAGAGAGCGAGACCGAGAGGCTTTGCAAGGCACACCACGCGAACAACCACCCCGCGTGCATGCCCCGCAAGCCCGCGGCGTGTTACACGCGGAGGTGGTACGCGCCAGGTGAGCAACACTCGCCATGCATTCGAGAACTCCTCGTGTGTGCGCCTGGAGGGGATTGGAAAACTCTCGCAGCAGCCGAAGGCGCGCGCGATCCTTAAGGGTGGGGGAAGAAAAGTTCGAGGATTTCGCGAAGGGTAGGGATTCGATTTGCCATGGTCTTGGCAATGGCTTATTTGTATTAAAGCGACGATAAGGTTATCAAAAAATGTTTTATAGGAGAAAATTATTGGGCTGAGAAATAATTATTATTTTTTTTCCAATAATTATTGAGTAAATGTCGATCATTTCAATTCGAGTGGAAGGAAAGGAAGCGAAGCTCGTTTCTCAATCTGGACAAAACGAAAAATGTGTGCTCTGTTCATGTCCGGATGAGTAACGGTTTATTAATGAGAAAGCTGATGTTATGTTTATTCTGTAACACTTTCGTTCAGGATCTACGTAAAAAATGGAATGAAATTGCGCACAGCTATGGACAGGACCTTTTTTCTGGGCGAGCATTCACTTCCTCGAAAGTACGTGAGCCGGCCACGTGAATCCTTCTTTTGCAAATCACAAATTCGGCTGACGCATTCTACCCACACAAGTTGTCATTGGTAAGTCTTTCCAACGCACGACCGTACATTGAGCAACAGTGTTGCTAGTAACACACACTCTACTTTTTTTCAGAAACAAACCAACATTCCAAGTTTCTCTACTGACGCGCGTAAAAAAAAAAAAAATGAAAAACGTTGCGAAATGTTTTTTTTCTGTTGTACGGGGAATTTCAGTTTCGTTAGAGGCAGATTCGCAATTATGTATAACATTGTTAGGGAATTCTGGGCATAACATCTGAATAACATTATAGAGATCGTGATTCACGCACTGTAATTTTGGAAACGCAAACAACAATTTTCAAGTTTCTCTCTTGACGCAGGAAATATAAATACCCAAAATGTTGCCAAATGTGTTTGGTTCTTCTATACCGGGTATTTCTGTTTGATTAGCCACGCTTACAATTATCTATTGCATTATTAGAGCATTCCAGGCATAACACCGGAGAATAATGAATGAAAAAATTTATAATTGAGACCGTTGTGCCCGTGATGCGCTTTTTACGCAAAAGTGTTTTTCTCTCCACGCGTGGAAAAAGTCATGCGAAATACCTTTTTCTTACTGTACCGAAAATTTCAGTTTCGTTAGAGACAAATTTGCAATAATCTATCGCATTATTGGGGATCTTCCGGCACAACCTCTGTGAACAATAAACGAAAAAATGTATACCCTCATTCGCCCAAAATTTTACGGGAGGCTTACAGATTATGCCTAAAGTAGGTAATTCACGGGTTTGCCAGAGCGTCTCCGCGCCTTTGCTTGTATGTGGCTCCCTCGAATTCTTCCTTATTTCTTATTCGTAAGGTAAAATAAAAACAGAGACATTCACCGACTTAAAAATTTGTCTATGGCCCAATAAACCGTGCACGAGCGGTCGCTTTACTACTCGCTGAAAAACCTATTTCTTCGAGGCTTTAGGTTTTTTTTTCTATTTCCCCTCCCCCTTTCACTGTCACCTTTTCATGTTCTATGCAGCAGCGAAAGCATTTCTCCAAACGAAATTTTATGACCAACGCAGTGAGGTCAGTGGGCAAGTCTCGTTTTTCTGGTTCTTCCACTTTTTATGATTCTTAATGAGTCGTCTGTCTCACTACAGTACGTCAATATTACTTTATTTCTTCGCTCATCGACAAATTAAAACGAAATTTCTTGCTTACATAAGCGCAGGTCGTTAATTCATTGGAATGCATCCACTACGTTTAAACGTATTAAAGTTATTATTATCATTATTGTAATCGCAAAAACTGTTACGCAGAATCGCGAAGCAGTGAGTCACGAAAAATTCTCTTCTGTAACGATGATCGTACGAACTTTCTATTGCTCGACTCTTCCACGTTGAGTTCGCGGGGCAATGCAACGACGTGGTGAATTTCACTTTGCGATAATAGCAGTCGTTCGCGCAACTACTAATACAATAATAGCTCTCGCACTAGTTCAACGAAATTCCAAACTGTAGTACGTACATAAGGTTGTGTACTAATAGCGATCACGGCGAGGACAGGGCCATTACTCTTCATCGCGATTCGAGTTCGTCTCGCCCCCTCGGTAGAGGGATACGCGTCACTTCCTTTAGCCGAGGTGTATACGCGACCGTGTAGCAGGACGTACTTTAGTCGACGACGACAACTGGGCGTTCGATAAGAAAACTCATTAACTAATCGCCGCCCCGTCTCGTTTCAGTGGTCGCCATCGGGTTTTGCGTAATCGCTCGGAAAACTTCGTTCGTCTGCTGTGAACCAACACGACGACGTTTCTCAAGCAAAAACCTTACAGAAAAATTAGAAAATTTATATAGTACTGGTTTTACGCTACGTTCTCTTATTATGGCTATAAATAATATTTGAATATATTTATCAAGTTCAATAACGAAATATATGTCTGCATGAATATCAGACTCATTCACGCTGTTGACACTCAGATAAAATAGTACAACAGGTTTAGTTGAATCGAACACAGGAAATGGTTGAGGCCAATTAGAATTGCATGTTAAGAAAGTTTAATTAATTGGAATTAAACAAATCATATCAGAGAGGCTATTAAATAAGCGTACTTCTGCAATTAATATATACTTACACCGAAAGAAATAGATACTAAGATTTTTAATATCCAATATACTAAATATTATATACTATCGGGTAGTATTTGGATAGTACCGTGTATTGTGTGTATTGTAAGGGTTTATTATACGGAATGTACTTGGTACAATCAGATATTAACCATTATTATAATTATACTAACTGTTGCACTCCAGAGAGTGATCCCTTTACGAAGCATCCAATATACTATTTGATAGTATATTTTTACTATCGGGTATTATCTATTCCTTTCGGTGTATCAAGCTTAATAACAAAATACGTATGTGCATGAATGTGGATATTATGAATACAGGAATTATTTTAATAGAATTTTCATTCGATTCGAATAGTTCCATTGGAAGCAAATAAAGCTTATTAAAATTCAATAAATTATGTCAGATATTAAATAAATGTATTTCTGCGTCTGATGGCCTAATGAGATTCTGACTGTTTGACTGCATATTTTTTCATAATACAACATTAATCAGTGCCAAGAACAGTTTATTCAATATGAATACAATTAATTGTATGTAACTTTCAATTTAATCTATATCGAATTTCTTATGATTTCAATGAACTAATTGGATATATTTTCCTGGATGTAGTAAATACCAAAAAGGTAGTCAAGGTATTCAAAATACAATTGAGTAATTTCAGAAACCTTTATGTTACTTTTTCGACACGTACATTGTTTCCCGCTTTCTCGGTAGTCATAAATAAGTCAACGAGTAGTATGATTATCAACAGAAGTCTTTGTAGGCTCGATGAATTTGTCGAACAGGAAAATTTCGACCACGATAGTGCTCCTCTTTTGGCCGCAAAATATAATGATTTATATTTATTCCACTATGAAATTTTCTTAATTCCCTGGATTACCCCGGCCATAAGAGGGTAGCGAAAGGGTATATTGGTCATTCGCAGAAAGTACGCATTGAAGAAAGCGGAAGGGTGCGTCGAGACGGAAGGGATTAGAGATGCGGCCCACCGCACTCTTACAATGGCGCGACGAATAATTCGCCTCGCCTTAGACAGTTTCCTGAAAGAATGCTCAGAGTGAGAAGGACACAAGTTAGGACAAGTTAAAACAAAAACCTCAGGGATTTGCATTGGCCCACAGATTGTGCCTGAACACGATTGCAGTGTGATACAACAATGCTAAGGATGAGGACTGAGACTTGGAGGAGTCGGAAACCCAAGCGTAGGTATATATACCTACAAACTATTATAAAGAGAATTTGTATAGTCCCGGTGTCGGAACCGCTTCGTGACTAACGCCGAGTGTGCCGGACACTCGATTTAATCCCTCTGCTTACTAACAGTGAATAAGAGAGAAAGGAATAGGGATCAGCGCTCGTCGTCTAACACCCATCGATGAAGTGTAAGTTGTATAGGCTCACTGTCGTTATATTGAAACTCGAAAAATTGACTATAGCGCATCTCATATTGCTAACTTGACCCCGGTTAAAATTTAGACCCTCTTTGAAACCTAAATGTGGTAGTCCTGCGTGTTAAATGAATGTTCTCCGTTCCTTTGAAATTCCTCAAGACCTCCAAAAAAGCAAATATTACCCAATTGGAGTAAACAGAGATTACTCTGGACTGAAATTTTTATGTTTGAACCTCCACTTAGGTTGTACAGGTTAAAACAAGGTCGTAGGCCCTTGTATAAACCTCCAAAAGTGGCATATTTCACCCATTTTGATTCAACGAAGGTTGATTGAAGGGTGCAAAGCTTAACTCGGGATGCATGTTGTGGTGACAGAAATTGGAAAAATGAATTGTCATTAAGTAATCGGAAGACAAAAGTCACTTTAAAAATGTTTGTTTCGGGCGATTTTGAGGGTGCAATTTACAACGTAAGAACGATGGTAAAGTAAAAAATTTGATAGGTCGAAAAAAAAAGTTCTTTGAATTTTCTGAACCGACATTGTTGTATCATCGAGATTGGAATTTTCTTCTGTTTCTTGTTGAAGCCTAAGTGCTCAAGCATGACTAAGGAATGATCTCGTTAAATTATGATATAGTATGAAGCCTAAATGAATATTATTTTCGTGGTTTAGAGTTTGAGTGACATTGTAGAAAATTCAATAGTCTTGACACACTTTTTTGTACAAAATTTTTTTTCTTAAAAATTTAGAGCCTCTAATGAGTTGTGAAGGTCAGTAGAAATTGTTTTTTGAAATGTAGTTGGCAGAATATCCCCTGGTAATTAATTTCTTATGAAAATCTAAAATTGTCTTCGTTTTGCCTTAATGTCCGATGTTTTTGGATAGAGGTGTTATTATTTGTCCTTCAAAGTTATTTCCGAAATAGCTTACGAATTTCACGCAATTCAGAACGTTCCATTAGGGCACGTTGCATATATACATACAAACACAAATTATCATAAGCACGCCAATTCGCATAAATTTAAAACTATCGAACTTACGCTATTCAACCCAAGTGTAGTTGCATCGACGTTTTTAATATACATAGTTTATGTACAAAAACGATAAGTATTAACAGTCAATAAATTAGCATTAACACTCTCATGTTCAATTGGGAAGCTTACAAATTCGATCCTAATGTGCTCATACCCATAGTGAATAAAAGTTATTCTACATAGTACAAAGTTTTTGGGAGTTAATGCGTAAGTACGCCAACTTGCATAAATTTGAAACTGCACAGGGAAAAAAATATATTACCGGATAGCATACGAATACTGCCCAGTAGCATAATTTAAGTTTCGTACAAGGATTTGACTAATTATTGTAGAGGTTGGTATCTATTTATATTATAGATAATATATTGCGCAAAACAATTTACAAATATTAGTAATCGCAACAATCCCGCATTGCTTACTTCATTGTATCCGAGCTGACCTGGTCATTGTTGTTGTTTTTTCTTCTTCACGTTACACATCAAAACAACATATAAAATCCTTGTGAGTATTCAAGCAGTATTATTGGGCGTACGCAATAATAATCTTGTCTGTTAAGGAAAAAAACTCCGTTTCCGGTTTCGAACTCACAATCTCACTTACGTAGCGTATTAACGTTGAATTAACGATGAGTAATTTACGAAAAGTGGACTTACTCGAAAAATACGTGAAAATATGAGATATTCATCGATTATATTTGTTCTAGAAGTGATTGCGATCGGAAAAGACGCGAATACATATTTTAAGGACTTAAATCTACCTACCTATGAACGAACTCAACAACCTTACAAGTACCACGCTAACCACTGAACTATCGACTATTTGTACATACATACGTTATATTATTATCGGCGACCAAGAATAATGAATTGAAATATAGAATAAAGATCGAGCGACGTTCCAGAAAAAAATCTAGTCGATGACAATTTTGTAAATAAAAAATTTCCAACAAAATGTAATAAGGTTCTAATTACTAGCTTAATTCTAATTACTAGTTAGTTACCGTTTTCAAAGAACGCCCGATCTGGAATTTCTAATTCGAAACTTTTGGAAATATTATTCAAAAAATGGGATGTTGTGATTCATAGGTAACGTTCAAAAAAATTATTTTAATTGATTAGAAGCTTATGAAAACATTCCTGTCCAATTAATTATTTTAAATATCCCTGCAATGTTATGCGGGTAGCGACTGACAAGCACTCGACGAACGCTATGCCCCTCAATTACCCCCAAAACTCGATCGAGGCTTTCAATATCTGGATACTAAGGCGATGATACATTGTACTACACTGAGATAAAAGCATATCATTGATTTAATGATTTCACATTATAATAAGCGTATAGAAAGTCTTGCAATGTTTTATAGTTGAAGTGATGATAATATGGTTCAATAAACGATATTTGCAAGCTTATTGAAAACGAACGTTGAAATCGTATATGCACAATGAAAGAAAATTATGGTATTAGTAACCATGAAGTGACAACTATTCATTTGTATTTGATACAAACATAGCTGTTACGACTTAATTAGTTGTCACAACTATTTTTATAGTCACCGTAACTATTAAAGGACTAAAAATCAATAGTTGTCACTTTATAGTTAACTGTGCTATGTCGATTTTTCTCAGGTCAATAAAACGGCATATTTGAAACTATTCGGATAGTTTTTAAAACTATTATTATTTTCATAATTTCTATTATAATCATATTTCCTATAACCATGAAATATATACGATCCTCCTGGGAATTATATTAATACCTCATCCAACTATTTTCTTATATTCACTATAATCATAAAATATAGTCGTTTCTCCTGGCAACTATACATTATAGTTAGATTATCGTCGAACTACCTTTTTTTTTCAAATTAACAATTTTTTCTCTGAGTGTACAACTTTTAGCATACATTTCGTAAAAGTTTGCAAGCTCAGTTGAGGCAGGCTATAGACTTTTTACTCACCAAAATGGATCATCCACGTTCGAATGGTCTCGTCGATATCGTTGTATCTCCATATGTTTTAAACTCGTTTCTCGGTATAAATGACACTCTCGGGCCATTTTACGATATTTTCTGAGTGTACGCGGCTTAACGTGAATATTTAGTCGGGGTTCCTTTGCCCTGTGGTCAAGTTCCATATACGTGTGAAATGATGCTTTATATCAAAATTAATATCTCTAATACTTCGTATCAATACCATTGCCATCTACAGGTTCTACAAAATGTCTGCTATCTAGTCACTACGACGATTAATCCAGTTAATATCTGTGGATATATTCACAAGTATTTAGATAGTAATAATGTACTGAAAGTAATATATAATACTACGGTTTTATCCAAAGAGATCTGCGATTGTAGGAGCTATTATGTATAAAGTACACATTCGTATTACACCGCTTTGATAAATGAGCTGTAGTGAGAACAATATCATAGTGCAAATTTGCGATTCTTCATAATAGACAGTAGTATCCATATAGCAACGTTTGCAATAAATATTTTCACTATTTAAGATATAACAAATCTTACAATCTATTTTTCGCAGTGTATCGAACGTAAACTATTCAACTCAACTAGAGTTACACCGACGTTTGTAATGTACATACTTAATCTAGAATAGACTAAAGACATTAAACGTCAATAAATTTGGAATAACATTGTAATGTTTAATTGGAACGTTTGAGAATTCGATCCAAATGTGCTCATATATATTGTAAGTAAAAGTTAACCAACGTAGTATAAAGCAGAAACGGACTTTCTCGAATATCGATGAAGTCTTCGGAGTGAATACACTAGTAAGTATTCATAAATGGTGAATTGCTGACAAATTGGTGCTTGAGAACCTCTGAGCATTAGCAAGTCGGGCGTTTGTCGAAGAGGGTGGCGGTGGGTGCCGGGCGTCGTCTCGCTCTTCCGTCGTATAATATACTTGGAGCAACTACCGGGGCGAGAGGATCGACGGTCAATACCTACTATCCCATAGCTACACCGAGAGATGTCGAGTGCGCGCGAGAGAGCGAGAGCAGAGAGACAGATAAACGTAAGAGAGACAAGCCGGCGTCCAAACGCTACAAATAAAGCACTGCTGAGAGTACGAGAGAAGACAGCAGAGCAGAAGAGGAGGAAGGAAGAGGAGAAGGCACAGAGCTATATCGCTTCGCACTGCGAGCAGGCCATGCAGTTTGTAGTTTGTGTCTCTCGCTCTCATAGCCAGCGAACGTTTGCTTGGTGCCCGCCTGTACTTATACCCGCGTGCGCGCGGGCGCGCGCGCGCTCGCGACGCCGTGTTACTGGGATAAAAGGTGAACGGACTCGACGGTTCCCCGTCCGGCCAGCAGTATCCCACGTCGATTGGAGGGATGCCGCGAGCTCGTTTCCCGCGAACGACGAAGACGAAGGTCATCGAGCGCCTCGCGAGCGCCTCGACTAGCGCCCGAGCTCTTAGAGCTTGATGAGATATCGCGTTAGGAGAAGGAGATCTTCCTCGAATCGAGATTTGACGAAATCTTCTATGAGGAACGAATAAAATAAATCAATTCAAAAGAGCATATCGCGATTCGTGCTGAATGAATATTATCCTCCAGGTAAGAAAAGCAGTACTGCTGCGAGACGAGAACGATTGACGTAGTGACAGCTGGTAGCAGCAACTCCGCACAGCTGATTGATTGCCAGCAATAATTTAACAAATTGCCTGGAGATATGAGAAATAACTGTAGGTCTTTCATTCATTATACTATTTGATCTCATCTCTCGACGCTGGAATTGTTCCATGATGATTATTGATTGCGGTTTTTTTAGGCTCGTTGGATCTATGATCTTCGTATAATGTTTAACAATTTCACTGCGCTTTTTATCTTTCAAGAAAATCGCGGAATAACTATATCTATCTGCAGAAACGGCTTAACATAATCATATAAATCTCAATGCTTCTGTCTATATAATTATTTGTTGATAGGAGTTACAAATTAATTGCGAGTGTACCGTATTTATGGGATCTACGACAATATAATGAATGCCGCGTACATAATATCCATTAGAATATATCGCACGAAATTTCCGATGTACGCGGAAAATAACACAAACATTTATTTTTTAAATCGTAATATTTTTCTTACATACAGAACTATGAATCACAATTTCTGGTTTTGCATCATCAAGTTATCAGAACCAACTTGACTTAACTTAACCACATTCTGCGTTTATGCCCAGATGAATCACTAAAATTTCGGACTTCATCATTTTTCTCAAATGTTTTCATTACGCAGTCTCTATGGTTTTATTTATTACGAGAAGCAATGTCACTAAACGCCAACTTAGATGCTGCACGAGGCTATAAGAAGGCGCGCGTACAACGTATGCGTCTCGATTGTGCAAGCACCGAGAAGCGGAGAGTAGAAGAAGCAGAAGGTTTGCGCAACAGGCAATCCATAGCCATCCTACGGGCCCCCCGCGGGTCGAGGCTCGTCGCTCATGCCTGTAGAATGCTTGGTTCCACCCAGCAGTCCCGCAGAGGACCGAGGCACGCAAGACTGTATATTTTTTTGAATTTTCCTGCGTCTATACATATAGGATCCGGTATTTTACAACATAAGACAAAAATCTGTAGTCCACAAGTACGATGAGATAATAAAAGAGGCGTGAACAACCACTTGACGATCTGCAATTCTGGATATAAATCTCCCAGGATCGACCTTGCCTGACGAATACTCGAGTACCTACATATATATCGTAATAAAACATGCAGTCGAGTCGAGTTGCATAACAGCTCTGTTACACGCGTCACGTACGATTGGGCACTCGCGAAATAACTGGTTAAATCATAAAGCACGAATGTCTCATAAATAATTCAACGATCGATCAACGGAATATCGATATTGTTTGATCGAATAATTTTTGTTCCGATTTTCAAATAAGATATATTAGTAACGCGTAAATAGTAACCTTGAATGTTGATTAATACATATGGGAAAGTTTGGGGTTAAAAATGTTTCTCGAATTCAGCATAGTGTGTGTCATTGCAATAAATCCCATTGCGGACGCCACGCACGGAGAAAAAAAAGTAGTTGGGCACACGCAAGAAGTGGTTGCGCGGACTCACTTTTCGTAAGTCCTTACAATCTCGAATTTTGTGAGTTGAGACAACTACTTTTAGTTAGTTGCACAGGCTGGGTTGCAGTGACTATCTATTATGGTTTAATGCAACCCATTGGTGAGTTGACACAACTCACTTGCCAAACAGAATACCTTCAACCCGGTTATCGGGTTATCGGTAGAAATTGTGCGTATTTATTAAAAAATGCAATGAATTGACATATGGACGATAAAATTAACGCGGTTTGACGTTTTACTTGTCCAAATTAATACAGAGATACAGATTACAGAGATTACATTCATTCAGTCTGAGATGCCTGTTGATGGAATTACGACGGTTTGAGGTTATTGTGTTGGATATCTTATTCCACCTGTCACAGAAGGCATTCTAATATAACCGTGGAATCATGTCTATCGATAGCATTTCTTCGTAAAAAAATGTCCATCAATAACATGACTTTGCAAAAACTGTTTATCGATAGCATTTCTTTGTAAAAAATGTCCCTCGATAGCATTTCTTTGTAAAAAATGTCCCTCGATAGCATGTCTTTGCAAAAAGTGTCTATCGATAGCACGTCTTTGCAAACAGTGTCTATCGATAGCATTTCTTTGTAAAAAATGTCCATCGATAGCATGTCTTTGCAAAAAGTGTCTATTGATAGCATGTCTTTGCAAACAATGTCTATCGACAGCATTACTTTGCAAAAAGTGTCTATCGATAGCACGTCTTTGCAAACAGTGTCTATCGATAGCATTTCTTTGTAAAAAATGTCCATCGATAGCATGTCTTTGCAAAAAGTGTCTATCGATAGCATGTCTTTGCAAAAAGTGTCTATCGATAGCATGTCTTTGCAAACAATGTCTATCGACAGCATTTCTTTGCAAAAAAAGTCTATCGACAGCATTTCTTTCTGAGAAAATGTCCATCGATAGCATGTCTTTGCAGAAAATGTCCATCGATAGCATGTCTTCGCAAAAAATATCTATTGACAGCATTTTTTTTGCAAAAAATGGCTTTCGGTATCATTTTTTGCAAAAAATGTCAATCGATAGCATTCATTGCCAAAAAATGTCGATGTCTAATAAAGAAGCAAAACTTCACGAAAATAGTTGTTCGCCACACTTTGATTATCCACACGCTTCGATTAAAAAAAAAATTTTTTGCTGCGAGCGCTCGTTGGTTTAAAATGGTTGTGGGATCTTACCGATGAGTTGGGCGAACTCACTAGAGAGTTGCACCAACTTACTTTTCGTTGTCACGTCACCTATTCGAGATGGTTGTAGGCACCGAGTAAATCGTTGTAGCAACTTATTTCTGGTCAACTCATTAAAGCTGAGTTGGCCCAACTACTCTTTTTTCTCCGTGCGGAAGAAGTGGATATACTTGGTCTGTTGCAGTGACATGTTAGTTGCGAGGTCGTATGTGACGTGAATCGCGCAGGGTTTTTGATATATATTTATATATATAAATTGATATATACCAGCGATGGGACACACGCGGTAATTTGTGAGTGAATAAATAGTGAACGAAGGTAGACGCTACGCTGAGGGAAGCGAAAGGACAAAATGTAAGCAATAAAAAGGAGAAACCAGGAGGTAATAGACAATACTCAACTTGAACATAGTGCCAGACATATATATGGGGTAATTCACCCCGTTTTGACCAAGATTTGGCCGCGACCTCTCTGATATGGCTCGTAATTTTTTATCCGCTTAGTTGGACCCTTTAATGTACCAGATTTTTTTTCTAAGGCAATTTGTTTAAATATATCGTTGAAGTAACATATCCAATAGTATAATTTGAAAACCTGAAAACATTCTGAAAAAATTTGTTCGATATCGAAATTTCCTAGCTTATAACCGAAGTGGGCAAATTTTTTCTTCTTATAGTTCTTAAGGTAGTTCGATGATGAACAGCTTCTACAAAAAGTATTTTTTTTTTATCAGACGATCGATCTTTCCTGTGTCTATTTAAAAAAACATATTAATCGAAGGAGAAGAATCTGAGGAAGTATACGTAAAAACATAAACTCGATCGACCGCATACTTTTTAAGATACCACAAACAAAATAAACATCTGCTATTTGGTTCTCTATTTCTTTCGTACGGCGCATCTCTTTGCACGCTACCCGCCCCTATCGGGGGCGGGTAGCGTGCATCGAAAAATCGAAAGAACTATAAAAAGAAAATCCTTGCCTATTTTGGTTATAAACTAGAAAATTTTGATATTGAACAAAGTATTTTTCAGATTTATAAGCTATGGCGTTCGATATGTCACTTTGAAAATGAAAATTTAGAAAAATTGACCTAGAAAAAAAATCTGGCGCATTTATAGGTCCAACTAAGCCTACAAAAAATTACGAGCCAAATCGGAAAGGTCTAGGTTAAATCCTAGTCAAATCGGGGTGGATCGCCCTATATGTATACAGCATGAAAAACATGAAGTTTGAGCGAGGATAAAATCACACAGATATGGAAATCTAGTAAAAAGTTTTTACTTTCTCATCACATACAGAGTATGTAAAAGAGAAAGTATTGCAATCCAAAAAAAATTCGACTCTAAGATTTTGGTGGAAATACATGTTTTGAGTGTCCTAGATTCCAAAAAACACATTAACTCATTTCTGTCTGTCCGTCCGTCTGTCTGTCTGGTGTCTGTATGTGCCGTCCGGAAACACAATAACTTTTGAAAAAATATGTGAACCGCAAAGAAATTTGGTGTGGTCTTTCTCCACCCAAATCCTGGTTTTGGTATTGAAATCCAATACCGTATCTTCACTATTTCTGATACTTTACCTGGAATGTGAAAAAAAAAAATTAAATATTATATTCAATTTTGGTCCACAAGCTTATATAAAATATATTCTGCTTCAGTCTCATACATACAGATAAACTTACCAGCAAATAAGCATTGGACAACAAGTGATTTAATATAATAAAGACTTTGTTGTCTTTTAAGTTACTTGCATGAGATTTCTGAAACCATCCACAATCAGAAATTTATATTGTTAAAATATGGATCGTGTTACAGTTCTACTAAAAAAAAAGGACTACTATCAATGATCTTGAGTAATTTTCAGTGAGATATACACTATAAATATTCAGATGAAATATTAGATATAAAAAAAATGAACAGACGGAACAGATTTGAGGTTATCTTAACACTCATGATGTTAAGCTATAAACACTGATACACCCATAGTTTGTATCACTTGTTTCCAAATGGTATCTAAATGGTATTTAATGATGAAGCAATCTAATAAAAACATATACTTCAAATGATAAATTCAAATAAACAATCGAAGTGAAATTTAAAAAAAATTCCACTGAACCACTGTACACTGAAAAACAACGCCACCAAAACAAAAGAGAAATGCGGAGAGAATGCGCGAACATGCGTCACGTCGTCGCGAGGGCGGGTCGTAGCTTCAATTTGAATTTAAAAACGCATTCTTAACAAATTATAGCGCGAAACGTAGATTACAATTAAGGAGCGAAGTTCTTAAATTTCTATTCATATAGTTAGTCACTATACCCCAGAAAATTCACAAAAAAAACTTCACGCCAGTAACAAATGTGATGAGAAAGTCGAGAGTTGCGAATACGTAGCAACTTTTTTTATTTTTTCCTATGGTATCTCCGTAAGGATTAGGACATCGAGCAAATTATGAACTTGAAAAAATTGACGCCAGTGTAAAGTGCTTTCGACATCGAATGCCCTATAATGTATATATCTCGGTCCTTGACACTGCAACGGCCGCCAATTTTTTTGATAATTTATTGAAATGAGGAATGGATACAAGGTGTGTTATGGGCGATGCCCAAGCCACGCAGGATGATATACTGAGTGAATAAATAAGAGAAGAAGGAGTCGATTATGCAACAAGAGGCGAAAGGAGCGGAAAATGAGGAAAGAAACAGAATGAAGCAGGACGTAATAGACTACTTCAGGCGATCATTGAGCCGGAGATTTACATGTATACATCCTGGGAAATATGACGTTTAAACGAGGAGGGAGAATATAGTAGGCTGTATGTATGTAGTGAAAAAGAAAGAAGGCACGAGGTCGAGGAGGTCGGATAAATATAGCAAAAGGAAAGAAGGAAGCGAAACTATACGACGAGGACGAGGTGGAGGATAGTATAAGAGGACCCAATTCTTTACATACTCTTGTTACATTCTTCACAAAACGATAATTACCTCAGTTAAGATTCATTACCGAAATCGACACATCATTTTGAACGAATTTGGGAGATTCTAAATTTTTTCTTTTCCTTTTCAATAATTCTAAGAGGATTTTAGAATTCGCTTGTGGATCGTTCAATAACTTCCTGTTCCAACATAATATTTATTTGTTTATATACGAGTTCATGATATGCCAATCAAGCAGGGTAAGATTTTGTAATGACCGCTTTTCTCGTTTTTGATCTCGTGCAATGTTCTTTGATATTGGTATACTCGTGCTTATTTGAGAAAAGTGCTCGATATTTATTGGGCAAATCAACCATCGCCCTTGCCTGCACTGGATCAACTGCCGCTAGCTTACGTGCGACGACGTCGAGATCATCAAAAGAAGTATTTTCTAGCTCGTTATTTAAGGCTTGACAAATCATTTGAGTATACACATCATCATTATTCGCGATCAACTCGAACTGTTCATCATACGTCTCATTAATAATAAAATCTTTATCATTCGGATCATATGATACATCTTCAACATATAACATGTTATATCAACCGAAATATTTTCATTATTTCTTCTCGTGAACAGGAATTATCATGTTTATCAAACAACGTGTTTAAGCTCAAAGATTCCTCAACTTTACAAATTTGATTATTCAAATTGCTACTTGCAATGAAATTCACTATTAGCCTGATCATTAGTACGCTTATCACTTAAACACGACTACGATTTCTTATTCGTGTCAACCTAATCGTTGATACTCGTGAACTTTTTTGATGAATCAAGATCATAAACTAATTCTGATACAGAATTTTTTAATCGTAGAGAATCCTGCGTAACAGTATTGCAAGAGTTTATATTAACAATTTTATCAACTGCCATTGAATCAATATTTTGTTCATGAGACAAGTTCTTGTCTTGTAATGCAATATCCTCCAAAAAAATTCCAGAGGCTTGAATGATCTCTAAACATTTTGCGTGACCTCTTATTATAGTGATAACTTTCTCTGACGCACTCTCATCGAACAACAACAAATAAGAGTTCAGATGAGTACGTAGATTTTCAAACTCGGTGGTTCATAATCTATTATGAAGAGGCGCGGTAGCGACTCGACGCCAAGTATTGAAAAAAAAGAAATTGCCTTATTTGCGTATAACTAATCAATCCTTAAGATCATTTCCGATGGAAGATATGGCACTACGAGAAAGTGATGTCTACTGACACCTGAGCCCATTAATATTGCAATAAGAACTTTACGCTTGACTACCGTTTTCTTTTTCCTTAATGCTCGTGTTACATGTATCACTGAAACAGGAATCTCTTTCGTCACTAATTGTTTTTTAAGTTGATCGTATAGCTCTTCAGATATGCACGTAACCATATTATCAGTATCAATCAAGGCCTTTATAACACAAAAGTATTTAGTTTTGCTTTTAATCGCGGCCATTTTTTTAGTCTTGCCATTAATTTATATGTTTACAATATATCTCCATCGATACCAGCATGTAGCTTATCAATAAAATCAAAAGGATTATGACGTGACACAATATTCTTTTGGCTTGTGCTCCAATATCTAGTTCAAATTATTTTTAACATCGCTTGCTCGTGGTAGTAGACCAATGTGATGACTCGAATTTGTTTGGTTCGATAAGTAATTCGGTAGTGGAAGGTTAAGTCAGGCAAATGTTGTCTATTAAAACTACGGGAGTTATCAAAGCTTCTACGGTATTGCTATAGTGATTCGTGTTTGGGTTTACATTTCGGTTCTTATTTTATCGCTGTCCGTTATGATATTAATTACAATGATGCCTATTATTATTTTCGCGTCGATAAACGCTCAATTGAGAATAATTATACTTATTGTGATGTCGACACGCTTCGTTCAAAACTTGTACGCTGCTTACACCGTTTGTTGTTCGATCATACGACTGATGATTTGACACTCTCCAATCCCTACTCATTTCCTGAGCCAAATTATCTTAAGCGTTATCAATTTAAGGAAGTGCTTGAGCAATTAAATTAGTTTGAAAAAAAGTATTGTTGCTACAATCGACCGGATTCTCTGTTGCGATTGTTGTGAAATTGTCCAATTAATTTCATACGAAATGAGACGAGGATCAAGATGTTGCGTTTCCCATATTTGTTGCTTAAATTACGGATGCGAAGTCCCATCCCTGAAACCGTATTTACGCAAAGACCAGCGATTCTCTATGCGAACGCACAGTGATTCCCAATGCGAAAGTCATAGAGTGAACTTCAACCAAAAAGAAAGCCTGAAAATCCTTGACATTGTGTAGTGTATACTTCGCTAATTGATACCGTGTCTTTGCTTTTACCTTCGAAATGCTTTCTACGATTAGCTTACGCTCGTTGCGCACGTTTTAAAAAATGATAATATTGATTAAAAAGTTCGAGGTATTCTAAAATGGGTTCATCCCATCTATATACTCGGGCACACTTACATTGATCTGCAAATGATTAACTAGCCCACTAATCAAATGACCTGGTAGATTACTTGTTGCCCCATCAACGATTGGAGCACACTGCGCTTGTTGAATATTTTGAGGTTGCTGTAGCGGTTGTTAAACATCTCGGTTATCCCGTAATTTCTGTAACTGCAATTGTATCTGCTCAATCAAAGTAGTACCGTGTATCAATATCTACTAAGATAAATGGCCGTTTGTCATAGGTAACTATTTTTCGGAAAAGTAAAAACATATGAGGGATTTTGCTGAAAGTCAGTCCTATCTCTATTTTTCATATGTACAATGAAACTGTCCCAAGATGGAGCCGTTTGGATGAAAAACTTAAAAATTCTAATGTATCATTAGATTTCGATTTCATCATATTGATATATGGTGACGTTGTTACAATAATAAAACCCGATTGTCAGGGTTGTTTTGAAGAATTAAAAAATTTGGTGGTCGAATTTCAGTGCAATCGCTCATATGTTTACGAAGAATTGAATATCCTTGACGCTATGCGGTTGAAAATTTTCTACGATGCACGGGATTTAGGGTAATAATTCGACCTACTAAAAGCTGCCATACATCGTATCGTCCATCGGGTAAAGAAATAATAATATCGCTCCAAACAAATGCCTTGATTTTCTACCGGTTCATAAAATGAGGAATACGAAAGCAAGTTGCGCAACCTCTAAACAAAATTGAATGGCAAGAAATTTTTTTTTTTGAAGCATTCTAGTAACCGTAAGTTAGTTATAAGTATAACTCTTTTTATATCATGAGTGTCAAAAAATAATGATATTATTTTACAAGTAGCAGCCATTAAAAATATTACTTTTGCTAATTCGCTACCTACAAGTAGCAAATAATGGTAGTTATTGTTACTTTGCTACCATAAACAGCGAAAAGTTATATTTATTAATAATTGACCACTATGACTAATGAATAATTACAATTATTGTTACATCGATAGCGGTTGTAGCGAAAAAAATAATTTTATGTTACTTCAACAGAAAGAATCGAAAAAATTAATCTATACCTACATTGCTACTTTTGAAAATTATAAGTAAGTAACGCCTAATTACAATTTTGCCGATCCCTGGTTGTAGGTATATATTAAATAACAAAAAAGCACGAGGCAGAGGTGGAAGAATAAATAAAGCAAAGAGGAAGAAGGAAGCGAAAATATACGACGAGGAGAAGGCGGAGGATAGAGTAGAGGGCACAACACACTACTAATCGCAGCAAAGGTAAGACTGAGTCGTTGGTGCCGATTGTGCCAATGTGCGTGGAACGTGCCGCGAACTTTTGCCAGCCATTCTCTATCTCACTCGCTCCCTGACCTAACCGTAACACTGCTATACCGACTGTACCTGTATTGCTAATACTTGGACTTCGCAAATACAGTGCGTCCGGACTCGGACGAGCCTCCATCGACGATGCGCTCTCGCGCCCTCAAAGTGCCGATCCGCTTCGCCACTCGGCAGCACTCGCATTTCCCGCTGATTCCCGCACCCATCGAGACTCACCGCCTCAAGCAAATCAGATCCGGACTGTTGTAAACTGTAGATTAATTAGCGCGGACTATAAGAACGGCTGCAATTAATAGACATATACATATATATGTATAATTAAACGATCTTGATTGAAAACGCCGTTATCAACGAGATACCCGCGTAGAAAAAAAGAATCTTTTCGAGAATCTTTTCAAGAATCGTGGAAAGAATCTTGAAAAGGATCTTAGAAGAATCTTGAAAAGAATCTTGAAAAGAATCCCGTATAGGATCCGGAGGAAGATTCTTTTCAAGATTCTTTTGAAAATTTTTTTTTTCAGCTTGATTTAATTGATCAGACATATTTGGTTGGTCAGATCCGGAAAACGGCGTGATCTGATCAGATTGTAGCGATAAAATTGGGGGGGAAAAAAAAAATAAAAAAATAAAATGTCGATCGCGGGACTCGAACCCAGGCCGCTCAACGTATTAGGCTGTTATCTTAGCCACTCTGCCATATCATCTTTCTTAGATGACAGTAAAATCAAATAGTATATAAGTGTCACCTGCTTTTTTTAGGATCCATAATTTTCGGAAAAAAAACTAAGTCCTAAGAAAAGCAGGTGACACTTATATACGATTTGATTTTACTATCACCCAAGAAAGATGATATGGCAGAGTGGCTAAGATAACAGCCTAATACGTTGAGCGGCCTGGGTTCGAGTCCCGCGATCGACATATTTTGTTTTTTTTTTCCCTAATTTTATCGCTACAATCTGATCAGATCACGCCGTTTTCCGGATCTGACCAACCAAATATGACTGGTCAATTAAATCAAGCTGAAAAAACAATTTTCAAAAGAATCTTGAAAAGAATCTTGAATCCTGTAAAAAATCTTGGAAAGAATCTTGAATCCTGTAAAGAATCTTGAAAAGAATCTTCCTCCAGATCCTATAAGGGATTCTTTTCAAGATTCTTTTCAAGATTCTTTTCAAGATTCTTTTCAAGATTCTTCTAAGATTCTTTTCAAGATTCTTCTAAGATTCTTTTCAAGATTCTTCTAAGATTCTTTTCAAGATTCTTTCCAAGATTCTTGAAAATTTTTTTCTACGCGGGTATCTCTTCCTTTTTTTATTCCATATTTCGCTATTGTCACTTGATCAATCAATTGTCGTATTTTGTATGAGGTGGAGCGTACATAATATCTGATTCAATTACTGTAAGTACTTGTAGCATTATCTGTATATAGTACCATGTCCGAAGTGACGGCGTCCCTCGGTTTACGATATTCTCGAGAATCTCGTCGCGCTGATTCGTGTAATTGGTGCTTGGGGCTCGCAAGTTAATTTACTACCGCGCAGCTCCTCCGTGCTAGTTCTTTCTCTCTTCCTGCAAGATAATAGAGGCTCTTTCGTGATTGTTTCTTCGGACTCCCTCGCACTCCACAGTGACGGGATTGATTTGGCTCGCGCCACAAAGCGGACTACTTGAACATGTGTTAAATGCTCCGGAATATATTACTAATCACGAGATATTGTATGCTCACTTCTATACTTATTATTCAAGGACTCGTACTCGCGCCTACCACACACAGGATTCCATTATACGAACGAAATTGAACGATCGTGCTTTTTTTTTGTCGGAATTAATATCTACTAGTTTTCTTGCTCATTTGTCAGCAATCGGCACGAAGCTTACCGCATCGGCGCAGTGTAATTATACATTGCTCGATAATTACGCGCCGTTAAATATTCCGTGTGATTGGCAGCGTGAAAATGCCAATCCATCCACTTCCGTTGTGAACCAATTCCAAGATTTTTTTGTTGTTCTATTACGTATTTATTCGAATGTAATTATATCTGCTTACGTCAATAATTTTAATATTCATACAATCAATTTCTCTTACGCCGCTTGCTACAACGTTCGTATGTTACTTGGTATATTATATTCAAGGGGACCAATGACCTAAAAAATGATAAAAAATCATTTTTTTTAAATTTTTTATTTGGATTCTATATTATTCGGACTACATACTCACCAAATTTTAGACCACAATTCTAAAAAAATACAAAAATTACAGGCATTTGAAAGATGTTGTGAATGCGATATAGCGTGTTCTGGTGATATTTCACGTTCTAGCTACGTGTATGGAAAGACACCAATCGTGTGACTTGCGCCAGCGGGTTACAATAAAAATGTGTATTGCATTGAAATTATCGTGTGTATGCCGGGGACGCAGCGGTGTTTATTTTATGTTTAAATACCGGTATACTAAGTGTTGCAGTATAATTTATCAATTTTCGTGTACATACTGTTCTACAAGTATGACAGCACATGTGAAGAACAATGTTCACTTTTTTGTTTATAGTGCGGGGAAAGTTGTTGGAAGTAAAATAAATTGCTGAGAGATGACCGGTATGACGAATAACCTCTCAGCGAAACGTCAGAAGAACTCTTAAGTATATTCCGTTGAAGTGTCAATTTATTCAATTTTTTTTTTAACCACGGAATTAATTAACTATAATCCAAATTGCATATATTTAAAAAAAATTATTTTCAAATGGAAAATACTTCAAATTACTGGTCTTAACCTAAATGAACTTAACTTAAATTCAAATCAAGAAAGATATTTTTTTTAAAGTGTCATGGAAGATATGTCAATAAGAAATTTTATTCTGTAGCAATCTCTGAAGTCCATTCGCCGACACCTACATTTCTCTTCGGTTATCGTAAATTTCCGATCAAGCCGAATGGATGAAAATGAGTTTTAATCGATCAGTTTGTTCCTGAGAGAAGGTATTCCAATTTAGTATAGGATTTTGGGATGCAGTGAGAATTGAATTAATCACAGGTCAATGTGGTAAGTTTTTTAAAAATGAAGATTTTTTTACATATTCAAATTGATAACTGTATTTTACAGCATCAGAAAAAAATCCTATATTCAATCTGGAATGCCTTTTCTTAGCAATAAAATGATCCATCAAAACTCATTTTCTGCCGTTTAGTTTGATCTGAAGTTTCCGACAATTGAAAAAAGTGACACTTTTTCCATAATCTTATGATGCACTGTGTCACTGCACAAAATTGCACAATTCTAGTCCCTGATGTCTGTAATTAGTTGAAATTAATTTGGTTTGTGATCAGTATGGGTTTTTTTGAATGAATTATATTGAAATTTTTTTGCTGACTCGGTCCCCTTAATATCATAGTGATCGATGCAGTATTCCGAAACATTCAGATTATTTCAGCATTTTTGTCAGTACCTGATGTAATTATTTTATAATACTTTGTAACGTCGGAGATCATATTAATACCTCACATGGTGAATTAATTTTTGCAAAAATGTTTAAAAATTTTTTCTATAAAATTGAATTTACTAAAAATTTCCTTATCAAATCCTACGGAAAATTCACAGAGCATGATAAACACTAAAAAAAATTGCATTGTCGACACATGTCGCCACCATTTCACTCAACCGTTGATTAACATCCCATCTGATAAGATTATTCATCAAAACTAAAATGGCATCACGATTATACAGGCCGAAGCTTCGCAAGCTAGTAAGACTCGCGGGGGACGAAGCGACGATGTAGAAAATACCGGTGATACAACAATGGTGATATAATAGTTGGAGAAGGAGCTCGCGATACGGGCCGCGTCGACTTCGTATCGCGGTGAGAATAAGTGAGACAGTGAAAGAGTAAGCCACAAACGTAGCGAGGAGAGAGAGAGAGAGAGAGAGAGAGAGAGAGAGAGAGAGAGAGAGACGAGAGAGGTGAAGAGGAAGACGAGAACGGAGGAGACGAACTCGGTGTGCTGCTCTGCTCGCGGTATTGCTCTCGGCCGCGCAAGACGACGCAACCAACGAGAGCACCGCGAAGCCTCTAGGTCGGACGTTCACCCTGCTCTGTTGCTGCTCTGCTGCTGCCGCTGCTGCTGCTGTTGCTTCTGCTCTGTGTGTTCCCTGGCGGCTTCGTCGTCGCCGTCGTCATCGTCGTCGACAATTCCATACCGACGAAGGCAGTGGCGGCAGCAGCAGCAGCAGCAGCAACAGCAGAACTCAAGGGGGCCTCGCAACCGGCGCTTCGCAAGAAAGAGAGAGATAACGATATGTACCTCGGTAAAATGCTCGCCAAGAGAGACCCGCCGGTTGCGACAGCGCACGGCAAATTTTCGACTCCTCCGTACAACGAACCCATTGATACGTATACATACTACTGGTGTGTATAGATATAGCCGACCGGTGCGGGCGCGCTCAAGACAATGATTTCGCTCATTCACTCACGCACGGACAGAAGGATATAGGCATAATATACAAACCACCTAGCCAATTCCAAATCTTTTATTCACCAATATTTCATACCTGATCTAATGTCCCCATATTAACGTGATAATCGTTGTCATTATTGTTGTTATTACTATAGTTCTGCTGCCTCTCAGATTCGTTCCATAATTCTTACGGAAATGAAGGCCCCCAATCCGGTTTTCTGGAAAATAAAAATAGAGATAAAAGGTATTAAAAGGAATGCAAAAATTCTTCGCAAGCGAAAATATGATTCTTTATTCATTTAATTTCTTCTTCTTCCAGTCAAGCTATTTCATTTTAATGAACGCGACTGTCAGGTATTTAAGGGAAATAAGAAAAAAACAAGGGTAGAAAAACAGAGCAGTGAACGAGTAAAATCAGGACATGGATTCACTCGGAAAGAGAGAGAAACCTTTCATTCCGTTTGGCGGTTGGAGACTCAGGCCTCTTGTCGCAACAACACTCATGGTGTCTATCGTGGTAGCTGCTCTCCTCCTGGCATACGATCTCAGCTTTCGCGGTCCTACTCACTCGTCTTGGCCAGTGCATCGTGTCGCATCATTAGTTAGACGCTATACGGACCTTCTCAACGCTTCTGCGATCTTTTGTGAACGAATATAATTTATGAGGCTCAGTCGGTTCACGTCTGTCAACCGCTCGAGAAGCGCTGATGTGCCGCGGTGTACTTACAGATCGATCCTGATGCCGAGGTCTCGCCTTGCCGCCTCCACACAACGTATTGTAGCCTCCTTACCATCGGTACCCTGGAGCGCGTTTCGAATTTCAGTGATTATCTTTAAGTATATACTTGTGCCATTCTTGGCGATCTTCAGCAATTTCGGGTTTCCGGATCCGTGCAATCACCTAAATTCCACTGAGTCTGTGAACTATGATCACCACGGTCAAGGTAAAATGCTTAATATTGATTTACATATAAATTACTTATCAGTGTATTTACAAAATTTACTGAAACAAATCTATGAGGCAAAAACCAGAATTGTGCTATACGAATCGGCCTACGCGTTGTTGTTCTTTAGTTAGGTCATTATATATTGTCGTCATTAATATACGAACAATATTCTCACATTAGGAAAATAACTGCGTGGTAGAACTCACTACATATTTTGAGGGGTCATTTAGCCGTGGAATATCATTCAAAATGAAATACATGTAACTTATGTAGGATATAGATCAAGAATTTCACAACTAAAATTGGTACAAGTTTTTTTTATACGTCTCAGCATTTTTCAAACATGTTTTTAAGTACCCTTTGAAAAAATAAAATGAAATAAAATTTCCTCTGATCTACATATCTGAGAACGTGAAAGAAAATCAAGTTTCGGATAAAAGAACATTTGTGTAATGATATTTACCATCTAATATTTAACTTTTTTCTTTCACTACGCGATAACTGAATCGGCGAAGATTCATTACGGCAACTGTGATTCTAAAATTTTTTGCTTCTGCTAAATTTACACTTTGTGGAGCCGTAACTATATAACGCTGCGGACAAATTTTTTTTTCCTAGCCAGGTCTTTGCGCCTCACGATTATCTAGAGGCACGTTTTTTAGTTTTTTTTTTTGCAAATATTTGAGAAGTAGCGGCCATTTCAGCCCGAAATTTCGCGTTTTGTTCGTTTGCCCAAATGTACCATTTCAACGGTTGATGCAAGAATTTTTTTTCCAAGGCAGATTTATCTTTCTTGCCCATATCTACGGGAAATTTTTTGATTTTTTTGTTTTTTCTTTTAAATTGGCAATCATTTTTGTTTGTTTTGCGTTTGCTCCAAGGTACCGTCGAGACGGTTCATGCAATATTTTTTTTTTTTCCTAACGGAATCTTATTCCGTTATTTTTTTTTCAATTGAAATTTTTCAATTCATTGTTGTCATTCTCACGGTTTTCCAGTTTTACAGTCTCAACGATCGATGCAATCATTTTTTTTCCAGGGCAGATTCGTTCATGTTGTTAATATCTCGAGGTTCTTTATTAATTTTTTTTCTTTCCCTTTGATTTAAAAAAATCGATGGTCATTTTTTCAAATTTCTTGCTGGCGGCCTTTCGCCATGCGTGTGTTTTCCGAAAGCAGATGTTTGAGTTTTTGCGACTATCTCAACTTCTTTCAAATTTTTTTTTCGATGTGTTTAAAAAGTTAGCATTCACTATTGTCATTTGTTTGGCAGTTAGCCAGTTGAACCATTTCGCCTGGTCATACAATTTGATTTCCAAGGCAAATTTATCCGTCTTGCTCATATCTCTAGGCAAATTTTGGAATACTATTTTAATAAAGAGCTCAAAAAATTTTCTAGAGATGTGGACATGACGAATAAATATGCCTTGGAAAACAAATTATTGTCTTAACGGTTGAAACAGTAAAGTTGAGACCCTGAAAAAAAATTAAAAAATTTAATGCCAATTTTTAAAAATCATTGAAAAAAAAACTAAAAAAAGTGTGTTGAAATAATCTCAAAAAACTCAAACAACTTCTTAGTCTTCCTCTTAGAAAAATATTAATTGCACATATCGGCTAAAGCGTCAAACTGACCATCAGCGAGAAATTTGAGAGAATATCTGTTGAATTTTTAAAATCGAACAAAAAGAAAAGAATAATGAAAGAACCTGGAGATATTCACCAAACGAACAAATTCAACTTGTAAAGAAATTATTGCAATGTCCGTTAAAACTGTAATGTTGGAAAACCGCAAAAATGACAAAAATTATGGCGAATTGAAAAAAATAAAAGAATCGGCTACAGATATCGGCAAGAGAAAAAAAAACTGCTTTGGAAACTAATCAATGCAGGAAACGTTTGGACGGTACCTTTGAGCAAACACAAAACCAACAAAAATAATTGCAAATTTCCGAAAAAAAAAAATGAAAAATGGCCTGAAGATATGGGCAAGCCGAAGAAATCCGCCGTGAACAAATAACGTGTGCATCAAACGTTGAGACGGTACATTTGGGCAAACGAAAAAAAGCACGAAATTACGGGCGAAAATGGCCACTACTTCTTAAATATTCGCAGGGAAAAAACAACTAATAAACCTGCTGGTAGATAATTCCCGCTTAGGGGAATTGAAAAGAAAAAAAAATTCACAGTGTTGCATAGTCACGGCTGGTGAAAAAGAACAAATAATTTTTTGAAAATTTGCAAGTTTCCAGATTTCATGTAATTGGATAATAATTCGTGAATAGTTTCAGTGAATCTACCTCAAAAATACGTTTAACATTAGTACATTTTAACGTTTACCGCGTTGCACAGGAACTTCATTACATTGATACATCCTCTTCTGAAAGGTTGATGACTCGAGATAGCTCGAAAATCTCGCATACTTTGTTATCATTCTATTCGTGTTATGATTAGCCGGCGGCCAAGTATTGAAATTTTTCGTTTATGTCAAATGTCAAAATTCACATAAAGGGGCAAAAGTCACGGCCGCTGCAGCGCTCTCGTTAGCCTAACCCTAGTCATCATAAAAATGTGTAACAAAATATGTTTACAGTTTAAATCATACTATCATATGTGTGGGTGTACAATATACAATCGAATATCTACAAATTTAGATTGACAGGATAAATAATATTGGAGAGTATCAGAGAGTCGATATTTGAATATATAAACGGAGCACTAGGAATACGGGATTGCGACGGATGGATCTTGAATCGCGTACTATCGATCTCGAGAGATTCGTGAACCGTTCTCCATCAGCGACGATAATTTCTTGCCTTCTCTCCCTCTGCATTGATTTTGGCGCGCATTCTCGTCAGAACGAACGTAAGATGTGAGAAGGGCCTGAGGGGCTTGCTGCCAATTCGGCGTTTGTCCTTGTCTGTTACATGCCATAACTATACAGGCACACGAAAAGAACCAACTGCGAGTGGAGCAGCACCTTGGAGCGAGCGCTTTGAAAAAGTGACGATAAGTAGGTAGGTGGGTAGGTAGGTAGGTAGGCAGAAGGCAAGAGAACTCTCGGCCAAAGCCAAGGCAAAAGGCATCAGGCAGATAGATAGGCTGACTCGCGCGCGTCGCCGCCGCGCACTCGGCCGCTCTCGCGAGAGGCTCTCCTCGTTAGGTTAGGTGCGTTGACCTGGCTCTCCGGGCTCACCAAGCTCTGATGCGCGAGCCCGAGCCGCGGACTCGGCCTCGGCGCGACTCAGCACGTCGAGCATCGCCACTTTGCGCTTTTGACAATGATAATGAATAATTTTATGTATTCATTGAAAATTACTATTTCTCATTAATAGGAACGATTTCTATATTAGGAAAAAAAGAAACAAATAATCCGTCTTTTTATTTTTTGCTTCAATCTATCTAGAGTAATTTGCTGATTTAAAATTAATATTTTTCATTCATGAATTCGATTTTTATTTGAGAGGAAAAAAAATCTGTTGCCCTGGCATATACTGAGAAGCACAGAGCTTCTCAGTATATGCCAGCGCACCGCAATCTATCTACCACAGTTTATTAATTTATTTATCTACAATAACTATTTCTCATCAATGGATACGATTTATATTTTAGCGGGATAAAAAAAACAATCCGTTGTCTATCTATGCTTTTTATTTTATGCCGGAGTAGCACAATTATTGAACCCAAATTATCGAGTGCAGCGCAATCTGTCGAGCACTATTTTTCAATTCGTATATTAAGAATTACCGTTTCTTACTGATGAGTGCGATTTCTATTTTAGAGGCAACCAAAAAAACAAAGAAAAAAAATTACAATCCATTGCCCTTCTTTTACCTTATATTATATGCCAGCACAGCGCGAACGTCGAGAGAGACATCAAGTCCGCAAACGATCCTTGTCGAGTTGGCCACCGGCGCAAGTCGTCGGCCATGCGAAACCGACTCTTCGCACTCTGGCTACAGAGCTACAATAAATGGGCAAGTGTATAACAATCAACATTATGCGATTATTCTATAAATCGAACTATCTTTAATGTCTTCTTGGAAATTCAAAACTCCATCTTTCCATTTGGTGATGGAAAACCCAGCCGCCACTCTGGTGGCCAGGAAACGAAGCTAGAGTCAATCGTCAAGCGTACAATAATAAACAGTACCCGATTATTCTATAAATCGAACTGTCTTAAATGTCTTCTTGAGAATTACCAGCAACATCTTTCCTGGTACTATGATTATTAGCTTTGCCGTAGGGAGCATGAAATGGTAGGCGTTACTGATTCGGAGGATAATATAGTTGTAGAATTATTTACCTGCGCTCGGGAAGTAAAAGGACTTTACCATGATCGCACTTTCTAGCAATTAACTATTTGTCTGTCTTACATATTCTTTTATTTTTGGGAAACTCTGAGAGAGATAGGAAACGATTTATAGTGAGACTCTCAGCGTTGACGTCTTCAGCAATTGGTGAAAGAGACGGACACGTAAGCGGCTAGAGATTAGCTTGTAGATTTAGCGCGCGCTTCTGCAAGCAACATTGTTCGTCGATTGCGAAGAGAAAAGAGAAAAGAGAGAGAAAAGGAACTTTTCGAGGAGTATCGAGGAGCCTTCTCATTCAAGCTCGACTCTCACGGATCTCTCGCTCGTGATAGTTTCACTTTCCCTTCTCGCGAGGCTTGTTGCAGGCTGCACTACGTTGATGGAAAGAGAAGGTGAAAAGAGAATAAAAATGAAGGTGAAAAAAACAAGGAAAGCCGTACTGAGGCTGACAGTGTATGTGTGTGTATATACTGTTCATGCGTGAGTGTAGAATGGGGGAGAAACGACGAAGCGCCACGACTGCACCACCCGGTGCACTCGGGGAAAGTGAAATCCGTGTGCGACCGCGTGCTCAGCTTTGATGGTCGCTATTTCCTTCCATCCTCTCACTCGCTCCCCCGCACGCTCATACACCAGCCAAATGGCCTGTTTAGAAGGTTCGACACAATCGATAAATCATCAAAAACTGAATTTCCAACTAAATTCTGCAGTTAAAACTAGCGAATTTTATTTGTTTACTGCTACAATTAATATAAAGGTAACTGTGAAAGATTTATTTTGATGCACGTTTTCCGGAATAATAAATATTGAGAATAAGATTCCTTCTTTCATCCAGAAATTCTTGTGGTGGCGTCATTGATCCGCAATTTTCTTTACCAGGCTCATTAGCAGGGAGAAGCGTGAATTATCCAAGATTTCTTCACGAAAACATATATTTTTTACATATATATATATATTCATTAGAATACAAAGAAATTCATTTTTGGATTATGATTCGCATATTATAATGTACAATGGTTAGGCCAGGACAAACGCTGACGTTTATCCCTTTGTGGGAGTTTTAACATCTGAAATTTTAAAAAAGTTTCGATGCATGGCCGCCGGCCAATCACAGAACGAATAACCCGATGACAATGATTGCGAGATTTTGGAGACTTTCAAGATATCTCGAGCCATTAACATTTTATTAGAAGAAGAATTTTAGTAGAAGAAGATTAGTATAAGATTCAGTCACATCGTCTAAGGGAATTGCTGTGCTATTCAGAACAGAACGCGTCGACGCTGTACAAAATTTGAACTATTGACAGTATTGATTACGTGTACAAATTTTATGGTACAAATGCATTACAATTGAGAGGGTTCTGTTTAAATTGAAAGAAATATGGTAATAATTAAGAAAACGCATTCAAATACACAAACATACACAAAAAATTGTATATGACTTTGCTCGCAACAAAAAAGCTCTACTACTACTATTATAATGTATTCATATTTTAATTATACAAGTTTACATTTCTTTAAAACAACTGATATATTTCGTCCATCACGCACATGTTAGTTCGAGGCTCGTCTTGTGACGTGACGTGCTCGCGGTCACGTAGTATCTCATACGCCCTTGAACCCTAACTTACGACTTGGATCTTGAAATGGAATTCAGCACAGTATGAGCAGCGGCTCTTAAAACCAGCACTCCATTCTTTTTCTTTCGATTATCGTAACAGTTTAGTCTTTGCTGGTCTGAAGAAGAGAGGTTTCGTGTCACGATACAAAATATTGAATATGTCCCGTGTGGAATTCTGTTTGGGATGAACTAGCTTGACTTGAGCGTCTGGCTAGTTTTTATGGTTATGGTTTTCGGTAGATGAACTAGATATAATCTTACATACAGGTATAGATGACATGGCTATCTAGTTTTCATGTCGCAAGTCATCTGACGACAAGCTGGACATATAGTTGCAGGTGCCTTGGTCATCTAGGGTCCAGCCAGTTTTGCTTGAATAATATTGTTTGACGCCACTTACGTAGGTGCAGGACGATTTCAACGTAAACCGAGAGGTTAAGAAGCCTTGTTTATATTGATATAAAAAATCCCTAACTTTAACAGATCGTGTTCCGTGTAAGTAAGGTGGCGTGTTAACGTACCGACATTTATTTTAGAGAGAAAATCTGAGTGAAAAATTATGGAGCAACATTTCAGCCATTAACAGGGCTTAATACATTAATACAAATTCATTTTAAACCCCAAATAGGAGAATGTTTGCGTTATATCAAGTTCCTCGGTATTTTTCTTAGTAAGATTGCGCATTGATTAATAAATATAAACAAAGCAAAAATTGTTAATTTATTAATTTATTTTACTGTCATTCTCGACGATATTTCTTTTTTTGTTGTTTCATACAGAATCCCTAATAGCAGCGATTTCATGTTTAACTAAAAGTGAATGTTCATACCTTACTGTCTCCGTTACGTGTCATTAATCATAATAAACGACCGTGTATCACTTCTGTTCTTTATCAATCCTAGGCTATTTGGGCAGAAACTGGGTTCGCAGACTGATAGATACATTCGGACTAGTGCCTAGACAGGCACTGTTATTCTAAAGACTTACGCTATTTTCGGGCTGGCTAATCAATGATTAAGTTTATTAGGTATTAATGAAGTCTTATCCAGGTTCTAGACAGTTTACTTATATAACGGCTGGACGGCGAGAAATCACCCATAGCTTCGGATCTAGCTAGTTTTCCGATCTAGATCTTGGACAGTAAACAGAAAAACTTGTCGTTTTCTAGCTGGAGGCCAGTTTGTATTTGAACACAAAGTGCAATCAATAAATCATGTTGAGATGTCCTTTGCCGAAAAAAAAATTAGCAACTTTGATGATAAAAAAATTTTTGAACGTGAAACTGACATTTATTTTTCGTCACGCATCGACCCCTATCATCCTTTCTGCTTGTCGCTGTGACGTTCCGTGATATTCTAGTTTGAATGCACAAGACACTCGATTTTGCGAGAGTGAAAGAGGAAAGTCGTTCGAGATCGTGCCATTCGAGAATAACGCGGCGGCATTTCGAGTGAACGTGTATCCGTTCTCGATTAGAAAGAAAGATCGCGAGTCGCGTTCGCGTTCTGTTGTCGCGGCGCGGCCTCAACGCTCGGGAACTAGCCACCACTTAACTGCTGCTTTCGACGATCGAGAGTTCCTCGGCCTAGCGAAACTGGCACAGTGTCAAGGTACGTGTATACCGCACACTTGACTATAGATATATATGCATACAGAGTCTATTATAAGGCCCCGCCGTGAACTCGACCAAGTCACTGTTCCCCTAACGTACGAGTACACGAATGAAAGCACTTGCGCGCTGACTTCAAACCCTTTCTATTTTCCGATCTATCTAAGAATGTGATAAGCATATAAAAAGAGCTTCCTAGAAAAGACGTCTCAAAAAGCCTCTTTAAATTTGTCGTTTTCTATTTTTTTTTTACATATTTGTTATAAAGAAGGAAAAGCTGTCTTTCAGTACTCCTCTTTCAATCTTGATTTGAAAAAGTCTAGAAACGGTTTTGATAAAGAATGCAAATTACTTAGGAATAAAACGTATATTCATATTTAATTAAAATAGTCACGTTAACCCATTCATTTTTCGAAACATTAAGAAGCGCAAGTTTCAAACTATCTTGTTTTAGTAGAATATATAATTTTATGTATAAAATTATATATTTCGTAGGACATAAATTATTTTTTCTAGAGGTTATGCGAAATGTTCTAAGATTATTTCAATCGCATTTCAGCGTAAATACACAGTTTTTCTCGATAAAAAATAAATCGCTTAGCACGAATCAACGATTTTAATCTGTAATTCCTAAAATATAAAGATGTTCATAACCCGTTGAAAAAATCACTGATTTCGGGTCCTGACATACGCGAAATGAGCGGAGTTATAGCAGCAAACAAAGTGACGACAGTGTATTGAAGAAAAAAACAAACGCATTTGGCAGCGCGTCTCGTTTACAAAATCTACACTGACGATGTCCGAGTAATTTCCGTGATGGCACGAAGCGGATACTTTCACGAAGCAAAAATTTTCTTTCAACGCTTCTATATTTGTTGCAGCTTGACTTCGGCCGAGGATATCGTCGAGCGATGATCCCCGCATCCATTCCATTGCGTCGTAGGGCGCGACCGACTTGCCCAGGTACGCGAAACCTCATTGCTGCGTTCGCGGATCCGAGAAAGCTCCGGTTGACGTGGCCGAGCTACGAAGAAAGGTCTCTTGACTTATCCGGCACCGTGGCCGTTGAGATCCAGAGAGAAAGGCGTGAGAAGGATCTTTTGCGCGTCAATTTTCCTCGAACCACAGCAGTGATGTATATCTGCACACACCCATTTATCCGGGTGAATGTATCGGAATCACGGGGGACTAGAGTTTTACGTTGTAAACACGGAATCAAGTTTAATGGCGAGATAGAGTAGGTTTCTGCGTGGTAGCTATCACCTCATGTCGGTGATTCCGCTGCTAAACAACTGGAGAGAAAGTTGTGCTAAATTTATGAAGATTATATGCACGGAAATCCAGAACGTTTGGTTATTTCGTGCGGGAAAACAAAAAAACAAGTCCCATATTCTTATAAATAGGCATGTATCTTTGTCAATTTTAAAAAAGTCATTATTCTAGTATTTACTTAGTCGTGCTAAATCTGTAGAGATTGTATGCATGCAAATCCAGAATATTTGGTCATTTTGTGCGGAAAAAAACAAGGTCGATGTTTTTACGAGTAGGCATGTATATTTTCGATTAATTCGAAAAAAGTTATCATTCTAGTATTTATTTACTTGTGCAATATTTATTGAGATCGTATGGACAGAAATCAAGAAAATTTGGTTATTTTGTGCAGGAGAAAATTACAAGTTTTATATTTTACGAATAGGCTTGTGTTTTTTTTTACCAATTCGAAAAAAGGTCATTATTCCAATATTTGTTTAGTTGTGCTAATTCTATGGCGATTGCATGCATGGAAATCTTTTGTTATTCTGTGTAGGAAAAAACAAGTTATTGTTGCTTGTGTAGGAAAAAACAAGTTATTGTTGCTTGTGTAGGAAATTACAAGTTTACCATATTATTACGAAAAAACATGTTTTTTTATCAGTTTGAAAAAAGTGATTATTCAAATTTCGTAGGGTTGTTATCGTTCCGACAGTCCCTTTCCCCGCTGCAAGACAAGTCAAAGCGGCTGGTTAATGCTCGCTTATCGTGCGACTAGGTTTGCAGGTGCGTACACTCCCCTGTGCATCAACTTGTTCAAACAACGTTCACGTATACACTAATCGGGTGAGTGAGCCTGAGCAATCGATATATGCCTTCAGATACATTATGCACTGCCGCGTAAGGACAGAGAGGCGGGCCTCCAGTACGGATGGATTTAATGAACGTGTGCACGCCTGCCGCACGATATTATATGGGGAGACTCAGCAGCCAAAAAAACGCGTGGAAATTTAAGTTATCAATTCGGTGACGAAAATATGGATTATTATGTAATTAAAGTACACAGTAATGACGAATATGCAAGATACATCGACAGAGGGATTAGCCTTTTAACGGCAAGTGTTAAATATACGGCACGATCCCATGAAACAGTCCATTCGAAAAATATTTGATAATGTTCGTGAAATGAGCTATACATTTCATGCAGATATTCCAATTTACCTGGGAATGTATGCGATGTATACAACTTTGCAATATTATTACACACGCTTTCTTTATTACTGCAAATTAAAGTGAATTATGTATAATAACGCCATGCATTATTATTAAGTTATGTTTTCGATAAAATAATACTTGAAAGTATTGAAATTCATACTAATGGGAATAATGGGGACACTTTCAGACTTTTGTTATCACACATTTGGATTTCTTGTGCACCTAAAAAAAATCCTGCATTACGATCGTGTGTGAATTGTTATTTAATATCGTTGTCTCCCACAGTAATTTGCTCCACTCTGACGTGTACGCAAGACCCGGGGTCTAAGCACGAAAAAATATTCAGCGGCGAGTGCTAGCGTATGTTTCGACAGTCCAAAGTGTCGTTAACCTCCCGCGAGCGGTGCTCAGTGTATATAGTATGCGGCGCCCTCGCAAGTCGATGAAAATCAATTGTTCGTTCTAGACTGAATGCTAGGTGAATATACCTAGGAATGCTGTGCCGTACGTGTAGGGAAGGCTCTGACACGATAATAGTCCACACCCTTGGTACTATTTGCAACGCTTGTCAGTACGTATGCCCGCATGTGTTTGTGTGGGACATCCTGTAGGTTGCGAATTGGGCGTTGGCCTCGGTATAGCAGCAGCAGCAACGGCAGCAGCAACAAAAGAACAAGAAGAAAGATAAGAAGAGGAGGAAAAGAGGCAAAAGAAGAAGATGCAGAAGAAACAGTGAGACTGACTCTCGAGAGGCGTAACGTACGCGAGAAACGAGCTGACAACGTGGAGTGGAATGCCACGTGGGACACACAGCGTACACACTAGTCGAGTACGTCTTCCTACTTCATTTCTTCGACCTCTTCTTCGTCTTCTTCGCCTCTACTTCCTCGTCTTCTTCGTCCTCTGCTTCTCCCTCCTCTCTCGATTGCGCCAGGCGCCCCCTTTTTTTCGTTGGCTCCACCGGAACAAAGCGATGTACTGCAGTGAACGAAAGTATACCCGCTTGCAACAGAAGAGGGAGAGTCGAACAGCCGTGAACTTCAGCGTCAAAACGAGTGTCGGATAAGAAGGTGTAGAGAAAGACGGAGAAAGAAAGAATAGATGAGCTGGTGGAAGAGAGTCAACGAGTAACATTGCTGCATGCCACTGGCCGTTACGTTGCTCCACTCACAAAATTCTAAGGTCCACGTGGATGCCCTAGAGAAGTCTCAAGCATAGCTTATGTCTGCTATGTATAGGTACTCTACACGTAGCTAAGTGCTGGGCTTGCTGGCTCGCGCACATGGTGTTGCAATCTTGGCTCACTCGTGAAGAAATCACGTACCAAACGACGGACGGGGTTTTAAAGGGCCTACAACGCTACAAGCCTTGGTTCTTTTAGTCTTCCTCTTTCTACCTTTCTTATGTTTTTCTTCTTCCATTGCGAGTTTACCATGCGCTTACGTCTTTTCTTATTAGGTACCAGCGGTAATCCATTGAATAATGAATTAACTGTTGATTTGTTAGGTCATCGCCAAATAATTCAGAAATAATAAATAATCGTCCGTAATTCATTCATTCACTGTATACCTTAATGTTTTCCGGCGAAGTTCTTGGCAATTCTATTGAGCGTCTGATCGAGCTACTTATGTGACAATGTTACCGAAAAAGTGTTTTCCTTTTAGTTGTGTGAATTTTGTATAAAAATAGTAAGATTACGTAAATTATCCTTTCTATAATCGACTCACAAAAATGCAGGTAATTCTACTGAAAAGACCATGAATTCTGCTTATATGAGAGAGTTCAAGATTTGCTTGTTGCGTCATCGATGACGTACAGACATTTCGTATATATTTAATCATTCGCTTCCACTCACATCGTATTTTTTCCCAGCGAATAACTGACCCCGTCGGTAGTCTTAATTCGTCCCAAATCTATCAAATGCAAATTCGACCTCATTCCAGGGTACATCATTACAATTTTCTTCATCATCTATCATACTCAGTTATTCAGATACCTCCTTAATACAAACCTCGACACAAATTCAGCAAATACTTAATTGCAACTATTTTTCTCCAGCCTTAAGGCCATCCAAGTGATGCAGCATTTGTCTTGTTGAGTCTTCTTGATTCATTGTTTTGCATGACTCGCGAGTATCTCGCGCCGGAAGTTAGAATTCCACCAGAAAAATAATCTGGAGCTCGGGAATGCTCATGAAATTGGGTTTTTCGCATTCCTGGTCCGCTGGCCGAGAGCATCAAAAAGAGGAGGATGCGCCGGGATGTCTATAGAGCGAGCGAAGTCATAGCCCAGAGTCTTGGAACGATCAAGCGGCTCATTCCTATCTTTGTTCGCATCTCGTCTTCCTCATCCTCCGCATCCTCAACCTCTTCCTCCTCCCTCTGCTTCTCCCTGCACTCCGGAGTCTGTGGATATGCCGACGCGTTGGCGCTCTAAGGATGTCTTTTTTCGTTAAGCAGCAATACGGTGTGCTCGTCGGCGAACACGCGGCTCGGCCGAGCTAACTGTATTTTGACTTTGTGGCCTGAATTGCGGTAACACGGTAACTGGCTCCGCGACACCCTGAGTAACGGGCCCATCTCGAGGGAGGCACACCGAGTGAACCGATCCTCTCACACGCACACAGGCACGCACCCGCCGGAGATATGCTGCTCCTTGTGGCGAAAGAAGCCTATCGGATACTTGGGTACTCCTCGCGAGGTAAGCTATACATATATACACATGTACATATATATGTGTATTGGTGTCAGCGTGGAGAATTGACTCGACTGGCCCATATACATTGTGGCCACATAATGCGTGGTTGTCCTACCAATTCACGTCTCATCACCGGTACATCATCCGTAACACGAAAAAGTAATGAAGACGATGGATGGAATCGGAATGACTGTACGGTAGATTTTTTTATGTATCTCTATAAATAGTGAATTTGAATTCACTATTCTAAGTCCAGTACCTGGAAGTCGTAGGTCCGACTAAATCAAAATTATACTATGGATATTTATCTTTCTACGCAGGTTAGCAAGTTTTCGCATTGATATGGATGTTACTGCTTAGCCCATAAATGTGTGGAAATGAGCAGAAATATAGAATATTCACAGACTTATTTTCTGTGGTATTAAAGAATACAATTTATAGATACTCATGAATATTTCATTTAATAATGTATCATTTGGAAAAAAGAAACAATTTCGAGCTGCATATTATATAGGACTGGCAATCCTAACGTTCGGCTCAACGTGTCAGTGAGTGTTGACTTCGTTGTAATCGTTAGATATTACGGACTGACAGGTAACTGTTACAAGAGAATATACATTTTGCCCCCAAGTACACGAGAGGTAGCCGGTGGCTTATATAAGGCGAGCAGTACCTCGAAGGTTCAGACAACAGCCTTTATGCTCTATAGGGTCACACGTCGAACCATGGTATAGCGGTTAACGTGTATATGTGTCCGTTGGTCGGTTTATTCGTCGATGCAACGTGAACTGCCGGTTCTCGAAGCTTATACCAATACAGATGCAGCCCGAGGTGTAAGGTACTGTTAGGTAATGTTGCCCATAGCACAGAGCGCGCGGAAAAGATTCTGTAGGTCGGCGGTGAGGGGAACGAGCTGTGTGTGGCTTTCTGCCGCTGCTTCTACGGTCCCGATGTGCTTCTGCTTCTTCTAGACTCACATTCGTGTTGACCACTTCTCTCGAGTCTTCGCCCTCGGCATATCCTTCGCATCCGGGGATCTCTTCGTGTTGGTTCGCAACTCCCAACGACCGGGAGGACCTTGGGCTTTAACCCACTCTTACTTGGAAAGGGACTCCTCGCTCAGGCATGACACACGCTATTTCTCCTCACTCTTCCGTTTGGCCCTTTCTTTCTTGCTTCTTCTTCATCTTCTTTGCAAACCTTCGTTCTATCGCTCTCTTCCTCTTCTATCTCCGCTCGCAGTCAATACGTTCGGAGTTGTATATACGTACTCATACCACCCAGCATCTCAACGTACTCCATGTGCGCCTCTTCCGCGTTCTCCGAGGTATACGCTAGACGCTCAAAGAGAGTCACGAGTGCTTCCACCTTTCCCTCCTACTTCGTCTTCTTCGCGGCCTCCTCTTTTCTTTACCTTCCAGCTCCCTTCAATTCACTTCGACGCTGTTGACGTTTTTCCTATGCTATTTCTTCTTTTGTCGTACGCTCTACTCGCTCCGAGTTTCCTCGAGCTTCTCTCTGCTCCATCGTCCACTGCTCGTTGACACTTGCTTTTTTTACATGTGCATGAGACGAACACCCTCTAGTGTTGACTACGAGAAATGCTGCTTTCCACATTCTCGCTGACTGGTAAACACTTTCAGAGTCATTTTCACTGAGCAGACTATAAATTATAATCAAGGTGCTGTTATCGCTTGTGAAAAGGAATATTTAAGTCGTTAAGTCTGTTAAATTAAGAAACTTCAGTATGTTAACGATTTCGAGGTACTCATTGTTTGTAATATTAAAGAATGGTGGAGTAACATTAAGTAGTGAAAAACATGAATAGCTACGCGATGGACTATATGATCCTATTTTCTCCGCCAATTCAATAATACAATTTTTCGTTCAACACTCCACAAGCATCAGTCGTCAAACATCCAACAACTGAATGGTAACACGGCTCAAGACAATCTTTTTTCTCGATAAATTTATCATTGTATAGAAGCAGACGCATGCCATTTTTTGATCTAGGCTTGAGGGTTTCGCAATACGACAATAGAGGATATTACTGAATTCTTCAAAATTCCTACATTGCGGCCAACACTGTTTTTTAAAAAGGATAATGAGACAAAATGTCATTTTTAAATCCTGCTTCTCTTTTAGAGTTGACATAACAACATGCAAAATCACCAACCACATTTGATAGGTCTCGGGTCAGACCCATGTAAACACTGTGTGGATTATGACTTATATTTTTCTTTCTTTCTTCCAATTAATTTACACCTTTACTTTAAAAAACATAAATTAACTCTTCGCGCAAAATCGGAACCCTAAAAATTTCGTCTGTGTGACTTACTATATCCCACGTACATTATCTAAACTCTTCGATCTACGATAGATCGAACTACGCAGTGAGGTGCGTAAGTTGCGAGCGAGACGACACGTGCCTCAGTGCAGCACGCGACACGTGACTCGGGTAATTTACACACGAGCGCAGCCGCACACACGATTGACACGCACACACGCCCCTCCGAAAAAGAGAATCCTGTCGGGCGCTCACCTGAGCCGAGAGGTATACGAGAGTGAGCAACCCCTTTCACCTCTTTCTTCCGGCGTGGAGCTTGTCTTCTTGTGTGTTTGCCCACTGTTGTCTCTCAAGAAAGAGGCTGAGCGCTTCGGGCAGCAGCTGCCACTCCGTAAGACGCGCAACCCTTTGCTTTCTCTGCTCTCGCTCTTTCTTTCACCTTTCTCCCCGCCCCGTCGACAGACCTTCGCCTTTCTTCACTCTCTCCCTGCGACCACGCTTGATTATGCCACTTCCGGGATACCTCGTGTCTTGAAAAAAAATGCGTCCCTTTCGCTGTCGTCGTTTCCGGAAAACACTTAAGCAGCTCAGCGATTCAGGCTAAAAACAGACCGCAACTCGTAAAAATGTAATAATGGGAAAAAATAGGGTGACGCAGAGGGATCCACAGTCTTGTGAACATACAAGAGACATTCCATTTCAGTGCAGACCGGAAATTTTTTTTTTTTCAAAAAACATCTGCAAATGAATAACAGGACATTTACTGCATAACATTTAAAAATTCTTTGTTAACAGGATTATGAATTTTTAACAGTTCTTAATTTTAAAACAGAACGACTTATTTACTTGAATTATAAATCTTTGTGAACTTTTACGATTTTTTTACAGATAAGATTGAGCGTTTTATAAATATGAGTATTTTGAATAAAAATAATCTAAATCATACTTACTCCATCGTTAAAAAAGCGTTGAAAAATTGAAACATGTCGAGTTCACTAGAATGGTAAATAATATCGAGGCACTTTACGAGAAATTTTTTTTTTTCAGTATATGACCTGACGTGGAATGCCTCATAAATATAATCGCGTAGATTGCAATGTGTAAGTAACGTGCGTTATAACATCTGGTGCGATCGGGCACGTTGCGAATGAATCTCATACGAAAACTTTGCCACAGGATGCACTGTATATACGTGTACAGTGCAAACAGTGCGTATATACGTCGAACGTCGGCATCGTCGACGTGCTCCCTTTGTGTCATCCTACATGAAGAGAGCGAGAGAGCGCGGAGAGCGTCCGACACGCCCTCCGAGACTGCATGCACAACGACGACGACGAGGATGCGAGGACGACGTCGATGAGGAAGTCGAGCAACCTCGCCCCCTCCTGTTAGTGTAAAGAGAGCTCTGCCTCATACTATATACACATCAGCAGCAGCACATTTTTTATTCATTATTACAGCCCAGGATCGATTTCTTCCGGGAAAAGCGCGGTCCATATCGAACCTTTTATTTTCCACCATCCCACTATGAATCCGGAAGTCTCATCGATGTAACGTCCCAAGAATTGCATAAGCTGAGCACGTGTCATCAATCAGCAGGCCCACATGGCTTTGAAAAATATTGCCGTAATATTTTTACGCCGCGCGGAAGATGAGAAGAATGATGACACAAAAAATCGAGGGAGGAGGAGTAACAGACGCGTGCCACTCCGAAAAGCAGACGCGTGGCTCAAGGAAAATTCAACCCTTGTCGTTACCATAAAAAAAAATCTCTATGGTCATATCCTCCAACAATAATAAAAATATTTCAATCCTTGAATATATGCGTACAGAATATATTTGTTAGCATCATTTTAATCCCGTGTGGAAATTCAAACTCGCCAATAGCTAGAAAACGACAAGTTTTCATATTTGCTGTACAAGATCTAGGTGAGAAAACTAGATAGATCCGATCGCTATATGTAATTTCTCGCTGTCCAGCTCTTATATAAGAAAACTATCTAGAACCTGGATAAGAATCTACTAATACATCTAGTAAACTTGGCTACTGATTAGCCAGCACGGAAATAGCCTAACTCTATAGAATAAAACTGTCTAAAGAATATCTCAGGATTAATAAAAACAGAATTAATATACGTTCTTTTAGTGTGACTAATGACGTTTATTTCGATTAATGACACATAACAGAGAAAATATACTACGAACAATCGCTTTTTTTTTAAGAAAAAGAATTCTTGCCATTAGGGAGTCTTTATGAATAAAAACATTCAAAACAAAAATAGGTAATAATGTCAATAAAATAAAATAGTCATTTTCGCTTCGTTCACATTTATGAGTGAATGCGCAATCTCGTCATGAAGAACACCGAGGAACTTGATATAAAACATAAATTTTCCCATTCGGCATTTAGAATGAATTTGTATTAAGAGGTCTGGCCACCCTGGCCGCTAGAAAAATGTTTTTTTTTTTCAGTTTTTACATGACCGAGTAACAGGTGAGGAACGACCGCGAGTACCGCCTCCTCGGAAATGTGCATAAAAATTTGCCCTCATTTTTTTAAATTTCAAAGGGAAATTTGTTCACGTTATTCTTAAAGTCCTTTTTGACATCTGAATAGGTAAAAAAAAAAAGACTAACTTACGTTTTAATATTGGAAGATATAGTGGAAAAATAGAAGAAATAATTAATGCATTATTTTCTTAATGCATTCAATTTTTCTTTAATGTTTTTTCACTATTTCTTCCAATATTAAAGCGAAAATTAGTATTTTTCTCAGCTATTCAAACGTTTACACTCTATTTTATAATCACTACACATTATTATTATATCACAATTAAAAAACAAATTGTACTGCAAACTATATCTCATGAATTAATGGGGATTGACAACTCTGATTTTATTCAAGCAAAACTGGTTCAACTCTAGATGACCATATACGTATATAGTAAACAGATTATGTCTAGTTTCTCGTCAGATAACTTGCGCCATGAAAGCTAGATAAATCCAAGACAGCCGTGTCATTTATACGTGTATGCTAGTTAGATTATGTCTAGTTTCTCGTCAAATAACCTGCGCCATGAAAACTAGATAGAATCTAGATAGCCGTGCCATCTATAAGTGTATTCTAGCTAGATTATATCTAGTCCCTTTACAGAAAACCTTAATAAGAGAAACTAGCTAGACGCTAGGTTCAAACCAGTTTATCCCAAACAGATTTCCACACGGGATGCGATGCTTGATATTGGATACATTTTTACTAACGTTCTATTATTTGAGAAACGTTTCCAGAATTTTGGGACTTGTATAATCCATTTTATATTTAGAAGTAGCTAATTGCACACTTCGAACAACATCCCGAAGAATTGGTCTGATGCGTTTACTTGAATCCAATATGGGATCTATTTTACATTCAAAAAAATTTGTTTAGATCCAATACATTTTATTCTATAATAATCGAAATTGATACGATTCATTCGTATGCAATGGAATTGTATTCAATCGAAATAATATCCTCGTAGCTCGGCCATTAAATAAATTTATGCAATTCCGTGTGAGAAGTGCTTACATCTCACACGCTCCACTTTGCTTCGCGTGCGAGAAATCGTATCGCACTAGTGAAATAAAATTGCATATGAAACTCGTGCGAGAAACTTTTTCTCAACTCGCTTGATTGCAACACTTGCCTTCGGCCTGTGCTGCAAATTCACCCGCGTCAGAAAAAGTTTCATCGCACTCATATCGTAACATACTATTTCGCAACACGTGCATGAAGAGCGGTGCTTTTCATTGTAGTTTTACGAACCGAAGGTAGCTAGTTTCATAGCAGTGTTGTAACGATAGGTAAATGCAAGCGCATTTCACGTTTCCTTCACTTTAGCACCTGGTGATTCAATTTTAACCCTCCAGTTGAAAATTCGTAACCTTACTTTTCACTGTTCGTCCCAAAAAAACTACGAATCAAAGCATCACTATTCATGCACCTGTTTTAAAAAATGTAGTGTGCAGCACGGGCCATAATTGGCGCTTGCGCCTCGTGTGATTCCAGCCTTCGTTTCGCTCGAACGGCAAGCCTTACGCTTGTTGCAATCGCCAACTTTCGACCCTTGATGCACAATGTACTATTCTCTTTTGAATGCTACCTTTGAATGATGGGATTTTAGTTCATTCGAATAAAATTCGTTTCAATAAAATGAATGGATTTGAAACACACTCACTTAATCGGAATAAAATTTGGCTTATTTCATATAGAGCTCATATGGAATTCAGATAAGCCCATGAAACCGATTTCTGTGGACTTATGTAATAACCTTTGTTCTATAACACAAATTATATTCCTTCTGTTGTTAATTGTGTATCTCATGAAAAAAAAAACAAGATCATCGATCTTTGCAAGGATATTTGAGAAAAGATAATACTTTTCCGGCGCTCAAGACAATTTCCGGTGAAAAGACGACGAATAGAGAATATCCTTAACTGCAGATATATAAGAAACGTATTTTCGGAATATGATACGAAAAAAATGCAGATGTCGGCATATTCGGACATCGAGGGTTCAATTGTGAAAGCGCAGAGAATAAAGCACAATTTTGCACATTTCCCGTCTACAAAAACCCGGCACACGCACGAATGGATCGACACTACGTTCGTTTCCGGAAACGATACATATTCCGCAGTGAAGCATATTCTTCGATCGTAGCTGACCACGCGCGTAGCGATTGAAGCAAAAGCGTGAACACAGTCTACATAGAAAAGGCGAACGTCTGTCCGACGGCTGAAAACCACCGAGGAGAAACGTCTTTTTAATTGGCAATTAGTCGCGTTGAATCGACGCGAACGATTCAGCTGTCGTCACGGGGGTTCGAAACGTTTTCCTGCGGCCGCGGGCGTCGCGCTTCTTTCCATAGTGACCCCCGGGGCTGAGCTCGGATCCATGAATGGATATCCCGAGCCCCTGGAATGCGCCGAGCGTAGAGAAAAATTTAGTGTCGAGTAAACAGAGAAAGAGTTCGGTCCAGATCTAAAAAGGCCGCTCACCACGTGTCTCTGTGTCCGAGCATTCTTCCGCGGCTGCTAATCCTCCTGGAGGCTGGACACACGTGCCTGTCGATGACTAGTGGCTCTCAAGTATCTGTCAATGGGCTGTATATGTCCTGTGAGTACAACCAGATTCAGGCATAATAGAACGATGAAGGATCGTCGTGTCCACCCTGAGAAAAATACTGGAAAAGAGTGAACATCGAGGAAAGACCGAAAAAGTCTCCATTCATTTTTCAAACCATAATTTGACGGACGAGCGTGTGGGCGCGTGGGCATCTATTCTATTCTACTTGACCCCCGACACGAGACGCAAGTGCCGCCGGATTTTTCGGACTAAGAGTAGTTTAACAAGAAATACTCAGGCGCAGCTTGAAGCGCGATGAAAAGCTGACCAGCAGCGGCTTTATTCCTTCACTGACGTCTTCTCGGATTCTGTATTTGAAAAGTATTTACCCCATCTCCCGCTATTCAATCTATAACTGAGTGACTATCGTGCTGATATTGAATATCGTCTTTAATTGCATGTTAAACGGAAGGTTTACGCTCTTTATTTTTGCGTAATTCACTCGGTATTCATAGGTTTTTTCGTTTATTTGTTACCGGAAAGAGTTTTGAAGATGCTTTGAAATTGATGAAATTTTACAGAATACTTTCTACGAGTGGACTATAAATATTTTTGGCATACGAATGAATTCGTTGGCACATTCGAAACTTGGAATGCGATATAGGGTATCTTTATGATGGGAAATAACATATGAAGATACTATTTTTTATAAGGGAGATCAACATTATATAAATCCAGTATAGATATTTTATTTAAAGAACTATTATGTATGAATTACTTCTGATAATTATACTTATATCGTGTTCAAATTCATTATAACTTCATTCGCCGAAACAATCATTGTAACAGTTCAAAAAGTCTGGAGCACAAGTCTCGAAGTTTCGTAAGTATGCACATGTATATATTGCCCGATGCAAAAGTCGGAGAATTCGTGCCACCAAAGTTACAGCATCGTTCGATGTTACGAGAACAGTTACGCGCTGATGCAAAAGTCACTAAAGTTTCATAAGTTATCCCAGGTCGTTGTTCCCATTTCAAGTCTTCAGATTCCATTCAACAACTTCCTACATCAGATCGGCAATCTGTTTTTAATAGTCGCGTTAGAAACGCTCTTCTATTAACGCGAATAATTATTCAGGGAAATTAAGTTCTGCTTCATTTGCAGCGCTGCGGTTGTTTGTATCTCTCGTCATCCTTTCATTTGTTGCACCTTCACCTACTCTTTCTCCTGAGTACCTCATCACCTCACCTCAACACCTCAATGATACATTCGAGAACTCGCGTACTTCGCCGATGTTTCGAGAACAGTTATGTGGAAGTCTGGGTCACGAGGCGTGGCTTAAACATTCGTACGTACGATGGACAGAACACACGACTCTTGTCCCATAGAACCACAATCCTATTGGCCAAGAAACGATCGCGAGTCACCGCTAGAATAATTATGGAAGCCGCGTGCCTCTATCGCAACGTCCCTTCCCGTCACGTCACGTAAACCTCTGCTGGGCTATCGTGTGCTGCACTATGCAACATTCTACACCTTCAAACCGTTCCAGCGAACTCGTAGTGGCTTACCCTTCGTTGAATAAAAATAAACATCAGAGAATCCTAGAATTTACCAACTTCCGGCTCGAAATACCAGAGTCAAACGAAAGGACTTCCATCGATGAAGAAATTAAACCAGGTTACTGCGAGCATTGGATGACAGTGAGATCATCGTTCAGTTCCAAGAATTGAGATTCACGTTGCTCCTTGACTCTGAAAACGCTAAAACGCCCGAAGGTGTGCTGAGTGAGAAATACGGGCTATAATAATATATTCGTATATATATGTGTGTGTATTTATATATTGCAGCATGTATATGGTTGTATGCGGCGAGCCTAATGCCCCAGTAACTGCGTGAACCATCTTCTTTCTCCTCTTCTTCCATACAACTCCCCTCGGTGTGTTTTGTTCGCTTATGCTGACACGTTTTGTGTCTCACTTTTGCAGAGAGCGTGAATTTGCAATTCAAATAATTAGGTAGTATCCACGCGAAAAGCTACACCCTGCATTTGGCGCGTTACCTTGTGTATACTATGTGTTTCGTAAGTATCTGTGTAAACATAATATCCACGTCGCAGATATTTCCGTACTTTTTGGCACTTCTGGCGAATATTTTTTTTTTCTAAGTCCACCAATCGCAGAATATTCTTGCATGACGGTGATATCGCATAAAAATCGGCTGAAGTTCCAGAGTACAAAAAACTAATTGACACTCCACTTTTTTTAATATACATCGGAACCTTGATCTTTTACCCTCGAGTGAGTTTGTTGCGTTATCGACAGTGGCACAGGGATGCCCTGTTTCAATTTTCCGATAAAGGCCGTTTTCAATTTTTTTTTTCATTTCCCGTTTTTCGAAACGTCCACACGAATAATTTTTTTTTGTACTTGAATCTCAATCCGTTCTATTCTGATGATTCGTTTGTAACATTAATGCAGAAATCTTTTTTAATTTTTTAGTAAGAAAATAAAAATCCGTTTCTGAATATAAACAAAATTATCCTTACGAGAACGTGACAATTATTTCATACATTCCGCTCGAATCCTAGAAAAAAACGACAACTCTTATGTGGAGACATTTTTTGCCGGTTACTGCCAAAGTTTCAAGTTTCCGAGATATATAAAGTTATAGAAAACGGCATTATTTGAAATATTGTTTCCAATAATTTGAAAAAAATTACAAAGAGAAAAAGTTAAAAAAAGCGGCTGGGTCATACATACACATATTTTGTTTCTTCATTTGCAGCTACAGCAGCTTTTTTTATGGACACATTTGGGCACCTCTTTAGACCCTCGACTGTGCGAGACGTTACTGACGCCACTTCCACTATCTTCTTGTACCTCCTTCTCTCGTTGCTCGAGACAAATGGCATGGGGTTATCGTATACATACATACGTGGCGGTGACTTTTTGACCTAAATTCTTTAACGACGCCGCGAGGTACAAGAAGAGTGTCTTCGTGGTCGTCATCGTCGGCGGCGGCGGCGGCGTTCGGCCTCACGACGTGCTGCCTCGGTTATGCCCCAGGCCTTGACCGTGGAACGACGACACGATCACCGGGAAGTCGCGCACCATCGCGTCAGCCTGCAGATGAGCTTAGCAGCACACACCATGAGCGCGGCGGCCGCGGCACACGGAATTATTAGCGACTCTTCGAGCATTTAATATGCCGAGAAGAAGTAGAAAGGGAAGAAAGAAGAACAAGGGAATGCCACGAGAAAAAGCGAGAAGGAATATGAGATAAGTCTCTTTATGTACTCGTCCCCCGTACAGCAAACTCGTTTGGCCAGCAGTAAAACTTGAAACTGGGGAACGCCACGAAAAGTCGTCAAAAAAAAGGAGAATGAGTGTTCCCGGACAAATGCTATATCCGTACAGGACTCGTAACACTTATGAAACTAGTTGGAATGTCTCGTTTCATGAATATTTAAAAAAGTTACAACTCGAAATAGAATGAAGCAAACATCGTTTTCGTTAGATACTGAGGGACTCGTTAGATTGATTCATGGGCCTAAAAGTGCATAGTCAGTGCCGTTGACACTGTCGAATTGAAGGCTTCGATAGTTGATTTTGTCGGACATATGCATGTCATCTCGAATTTTCTTGATATTAGATTAAACGCTAATAAATTCGAGATTCATAGCATGTGCTTATCACATTCTATGTATCAGTCACCAAGAAATATGTAAAAACTTTATTTAAATCTTATCTGCGTATAAATTAAATATAATTCATGTCTACGACTTCTTGCTGAAAAACATAAAATTTATATAAATAAAGTAAATAAATGTATGTAAAGCAATGCAAAATTTATTCTAAAACCGCATTTTTAAATAAAACTTTTGATCGCTTTAAATGCCGATTATACGTTACATGTTCTGCATTTATTTTTCATTCCTGAGCTAACCCTTTGAGTCACAGTGGGTCGCTGAGCGACCCATCTGTTTCGCTCAGATTTAACCATTTTTAACTAATTTCTGACAATTATTAATGAGTTTTATAATCTCTGAAATTACAAATGTATGACTGAAAGGCTTAAGTTACGCATATTATTGTTAATATTCAATTGCATTGTGAAGAGAAATTTATGACAACGAGTATTCGTGAATAAACGTCCATATTTTTGTTGCCTCTAAAGCAATATTATAGTTGATATCTTGCTTTACTTTAACAGCTCCATAAAGTTTTCATGTTACTGTATTCAGAAACCACAAATTGTCAAAAACTTCTTAAAAATTAACGAACCATTTCGAACCACTCTCGCAGACAAATAATTTTCGTGAAATGTCCAAAAATTTCAATGCGTAATGTTAAACAAATTCCGTTGCCGCATAACCCTCTATCCCGCAGGAAGAGAATCCCTCTTCTCTTTATTTCGTAACACGATAGTCGTAATAGAATACTCCGGTAGCTCGCTATCCCATACAATACGCAATGCTGCAGTTGCCGGCGCCGGACAGTGAAAAAAAAAATAGAAGGAAAAGAAAAGCGATGGAAAACCGATAGCGGGGCATGACAGAAATCGAAAGAAAATACCGACGAAGAACAGGAGTCAAAAAAAAAGTAGGCGCAGTGGTAAAGTACAGTGCGTGGGTGAATACGAATGCTTTTACGATTGACTGTGTATGTGTGTGTGTACATAGCACAGTTCGGACGCCCGGTGTTGCTGGACAGGATATAGGGAGCGCACCCCAAGCATGACTCTCATCCCGCTCGGAACCGATGGTCCATGTTCACGATCCTGCAGGATGCGTGTATTTTTTGCCAAGTCTTTTTACCGTGCAGCATACTCACGTGATCAAACCTAGAAAGAAATGAAGAAAGCGATAAAAAAATTACCGCATCGTATCTTTCCTATTATTCATCGTCTCTTTCTTCATTCCCATCGAAGGGCCTAATGCAGCGGTGGACAACGTTACCAAAAATACGTAACGGTATCATGAGCTGGTGCTGCTGGTGATGGGCCATTTGAGGGCCAGTGTTAGCAGCAGCCGCAACGTTCGACCAGCCGCAGCAGGAAGAAGAGGGCTACGAGGCGTCCGCGAACGTGCGCCGAATTGCCGAGGGCTCTCTTATACATACTTTACGCTCCGCGATTTGATGGCGTTCCGTCGTCGGACTCGTCGGCTTCCACGAAGAGTGTCTGGAAAAATTCGAAGATTTTTTGGACGTTGACGTCTCCTGGGAGGGAGGAAAGTCAAGGGTCGAATGGTCAATTGGGTTCCGCTCGAAGAAAAAAACGGAAGAGAGATGAGAGGCTCAGACCCCACGGGAAGCAGCCGACTTAATCTCGGACATCGCTCTATGGTATTTGTTAGCAAAGGTGGTGGCAAAGGTTTTCGGCGTTCACTGATCATTTACTACGGCTAACGTAAAGTATTGTGGTATGCATGCGGGCTTTCTTCTGCTCCTTCTTTTTCGTTGCATGCTCTTACGTTGTGTGGCTTGCTTGTTGCCTTGCGCCACCGAACGTGACGCGAAAGCTCAATTATCACGAGAGACGCCCCCTCGCGCATCTCATTATCAAAGCAAGGGACTTGCGTGCGACGCTTGCGGCGAGCTAGTCCTCAATTTTCTCTTTCTCTTGGTCGTTTTCATCGCATCGCTCTTTCGCTTATTTTTCTTTTTTGTTTTGTCTCACGCTCCGCTTGACATTTGATGCAGTACAGTTTAAATTCGTGCGCCAGAACTTTATGCTACCACGCATTCAAACGATTAGGTAGTATTCCTTTATATTATTGGGTTCCCAATATCGCTTCAATTACGAAATAGCGTTATGAGATAAGCAGAGGAAAATCTATTTACATGGTTTCAGTACTGAAAAAAATTGCGAGTTGCCCGGAACTAATTAAGTACCAGAAATTAATAGAATAGATGGACAAATCAGCACCCTGTCAAATAATTCGGATACTTTAATCAATGAAGCACCGTAGTCACTATTGACAACTTATTACGTTTCTCTGTGAGATTTTGAGTCTGTTCATTCCGACTAATATTTTTTTCTTAGAAGTTCGGACTTCCACATTTATTTTATACAGCATGTTGAAACTGGTGGGACTTCTAAAAACATGAAAGGACCCAGTTATGCTTGAGATTGACTGATTGTTTAATCTCAAAAAGGGCCCAAGCTGACCCAGCATTCAATCGAACCTATCATATGCTACTCGGGTAAAACTTCAACAAGACAATCAATCGACGATAATTTATTTTTGTCTAGTTGAAATTAAGAACATTTTTATGCCGATTCCGTAAATGTTTGAATGCCACTTATCGACTTATTTAATTTTTCGAAGGATATTTTACCACGATGCTGCAAATCGACAATAAGCTTTCTCAGCTGGTAGACCGACGCGTCGAAGTCAGCTGACTTTGATTTCTCTCCGAAGCGAACACGCCGCGGGTCAACCCTCTCTCCCACTCCTCCACCTTCGCCTCTCTTCCTGTCCTCTCATCCCGGGCAGCGCTCTTCCTCTCTGAGGTCTTCTCTTTTTATTCTCCTTCTTTCTCGCCGTCGACTATCACTCCTCTTTTACGTTCATGATCATCAGACCGAGCTGCGGGCGCGACGCGGATCTCCCTGCGGTGCCGCGATGCTATGAGCTGCTGATCTTCCTGCTGCTTGTTGGAAAAAGCGTTTCCAATTCGTATCGATGATAGCCGAAGCATCCGATAAATCCGTACATGGATTCTGTTATTGCTTCGAACCAATAATGATGGGACACAATTGAAACAAGCAATAAAATAATTTTACGATAGATAACATATCTTTTTTAAAACACTAATTCCTGAATTATTTTGATGGGCTATTTTTTACCTGTGACATCTATAATAAATGGGTAAGCTCCAGCAGCACGATTTTTATGATCAAAATCTCTTATCAACGAGATTAGTTGCTGATGATTTTTCTGTTCTTTTTTCAAAAGTCATTCATTCAGCGAAAATGTTTATGCATGACTTCGAAAATTTATTTGACAGCTCGTGGTCGTAGATTTTAGATTCACCATACTTGAATAGCCAAGCGAATCGATAAGTGTTTCGTTTCCAGTTGTTTAGATTGTAGTAAATTCTCACACTGAAAAAACAAATTGGTTAGACCAAACGAATATGCGGTTGCGGGTAGCGAAGGAAATATTTGGTTGATTAGAAGGAATATTTGTTACATCAAACCAACGCATAGTTGAATCAAATTTTCCGTCATTCACAATAACTATCATTTTCCCCAATTAACCAAATATTTATTTTGCCGTTTGCAACCACACATTAGGTTGGTCTTGCCAATTTTTTTGTTTTCAGTGTACCCACTCATAAGTGATATTGCCTTCAATTTTCATCACTATGATAAAGCATCAGGTGCATAAGTGTCGAACAAGTTTCTAAAATCAGCAAGATAGGTAATAACATATTGAATATCATTGAACTCTGTAATTGACGCAAATCGGAGAAAACAAAAAAACAAAAGAAAAGGTGTAAGCGAGGTGATAAGCAAGACGAACTGATCATATGCGAGAAGATAAGGAATAATACGATCACGTGTAATGTACATATAACATGAATGCACACAAGCTAGTCTATATTCACTCCTGATTCTCTTGCTGTCTTCACGTAATCGTCTGTTGGCGGGATTTGCGAGTGAATCGTCATCGATTCTTGGATCTTAGAGGTGAATATACCCTAAAGTAAGCTAATGAGGCTTAAGTTCGTATCAAGCCTCAGCGAATCCAAGAACGAAATCCCTGAATAAGTAACACCGAGGTGGCAAGTTGGGTAGGCCGACCCGTTCAAACCAAGGATTCAGAGAAAAGAAAAAGGATTCTCGAACGAGAAGAACATATAATACAGTAAAGACTGTTCCCTCGAATTCTCGAGTAAAAGAGACCGTAAAAAAGCAGAACACTTCGGACAGACAGACTCGGCAAGAACGACGAACAGAGTGCTGAATATAGTAAGTAGCAGAAGCACAGCAGCAAGAGCAAGAAAGCCCGCAAAGAGTGACTGAGCAAGCAAGCAAGCAAGCATAAGAAGAGAGAAAGAAAGAGAAAGATTGAGCGAGAGCGAGAAAGAGGCCGCGAGTCGCGGTGAAGGAAAGGGAGAGAGGGGAAAGGGAAGTGGGTATCGCGGATGGCGATGGCGATGGCAGAGTCAATGTCCTAGCGCTCGCACTGGGTCACGGCGAGTTGCGGCCAACGACCCACAGCACAGCTCCTCTTTACTTTGCACAGAGAGCTTGGCTCTTGCTCGGTTCGGCTTGGCTCCGTCTTCGTTTTCGCCTTCGTCTTCGTCTTTATCTTCATCTTCATCTTCGCCTCCGTCTTCGTCGTCATCGACGTCATCGTCATCCTCGTCGTCCTCGTCCTCGTCGTCCATGACGGCAGCGTACTCGTCGTTGACGTGTTTATACGTATACTTTGTACCTCGGTGCAAAAATTAGTCGGAGTGAGATGAAAGACAGAAGTCTTGGGGGCTCTTACCGCGTGTTCGCGCGCGAACGGGCCAGCCGCGAGCAAATGCGAACACAAACTCGAGTGCGAGCTAGGGAACGCGCTCTCGCGCGCACAAACGCCCGACTCACCTCCGGGCGAGCCTCCCGCCTTTTTTACATCCTCTTTTCTCTTTCCATCCGAGAAAGATACATCGCTTGCTCGCAATAACTCACTGCTATGGCCGTTTTGCTTCGCTCTAGCAATTCGCTCATGGTCCTGGCTTATCACACATTCGCTATCGCTCGCTCAATCAGTTCCTTCTTTTAATCTCCTTATCAGGTTCCTCTGAAGTTATTTGTCTTTCGCTGCAGTTGTCGCAGGAACTTGTGCGAGATATTAGTTTCTGATCTTAGAAGGGGTGTACACCATCCAAATGGAAAAATATTGGAAACACTATTAAGGTAAATCATTATTCATCATTATTATTTAACATTAATAACGTTTCCCATTTTGCAACAACTTAGAATAATTTCAATCAATTATTACTTTACAGTAAGCAATAATGCTCCGACGTTTCAGTAACCTATAATCACTTAGCGATAAAAGGATTTAAAAGAATTTTTTTAATTTGATCGTTGCCCGTTCTGGAATGAGAGGATTTGGGATAAGTAGCAGGAAGCGATCGAATCTCTCGCGAGCAAAGATAAGGTAAACAGAGACGTTAGAGAAAGAGAAGAAGAAGGCACCAACGGGAAGACTGTGAAGAATAAGAATATATGATAAAGAGAACTGGGAGAGATCGGATTCGCGGTCAAACCTTGCGCTCACACGCCGCGTCTCTTAGTCCAAGAGGAGTCGCTCCTCGGTGAAGCTCTTCTCTTTCTCGCTCTCATCGGTGCGTTATAGAAGCCACGAGAAGACGCGAAGAGGAAGAAGAGGATGCAAGTTCAAAGAAAGAGAGAAAGAAGACAAATGTGCGCGCGTGACTGAGGGAGAAGCAGATAGGAAAACAGCTTTGTGCGAGGGTGGTGGGAAGAGAGGACCGGGGGCTGCTCGACCGAAATTATACCGCGACCCGGCCGATGCTTGGAAACCGTTATATCCTTGGTTCTCTCACTACGATGCTTCTTCTTTGCTCGTTCGGGTTGCGGCATCGGCAGTAGCATCAGCCACCACTTCAGACACCGGTCCATTTTTTCCTCCGTGGCTCCCACGAAGAGGTACAACGCTTTCTTCCTCTCGCTCTATCGCACCGTTCGTTTCCTCTTCCTCATTCATCTCCTCGCGCTCTTTAGGATCTCCTGCTGATCTAACGGATCTTGAGTCCTCGTGGACCAGTTAGCCAGCGGACTCGCAGCTTGATCACGAGATATATTCTTTTATTCGTTTCGTGCATGGCTAGCATGGCGCCTCTGCAGAGCTTAGGATGCGATTCCGCTCTCATCGACTTCCAGCATCTTGGATGACCGTCAGTATCGGTAATTCTTTCTTTTTTACCATCGAGTTAATAATTTCTACGGTAAACGCGACTTTCTTGAAATTATATACATTATATCGATCATAAATTATACTGTCATCGAGAAGAAGCTTGCACTTGTCATTTCAGCCGAGGACATCATCGTAGACGAATATCTCGGGGGATACGGAAAGTCATTAATTTTTTTCCGTACCCGTGAATCGACCGACAATTTTTTTAATGCTACAGATCATATCTACTAGATTATAAATTACTGTATTTTGAATGAAGACTGTGGAGGCATTGGCGAGACAAGAACGATAGTATATCCAAGACCAACATTATACAACGACGATGCTAGTCCAACACACGTGCGTCCGATAGAACAGCAGCGCCCGATGCTCCGCGCTACGATGAGCGCCGAAGGATGGAGCGAGTGGGAGCGGAAGAAGAAGGCACGAAATCACGGATGCAGCTCTACGCAACCGCTTGGACTTTCACTTCCTTTCCCCCCTCGCGACCCCGTCGCATAGAGACTACTTTTCCTTTCAGGCCCTTGACGCTGGTCTGCCTATACCTGTGCTACCATATGATGGGACGATGTCGATGCGCGCGTGCCTCCGACCATGTCCATGCGTTTCGGGATCTATCGAACTTGACTTGTGGTACCTGATGCACTCCAGCTGTAATGATTCTGCCCCCAGCAGAGAGCATCCAGTGTCACAGCCTCTGGACTTTTTTTGAATCGCAGCAGGTACGAATTACACAGAAATATAAGAATTTGTTACTCCTCGATTGTCAAAACTTCGTTTATCTTCAGCTCGCGCGAAATTAATACTGGCTGAGATTCACATGAATTCCCTAAGCGATTTGTTGGTATTCGAGTCGCATTCGATCACCGAGTGTAGTGTATAAAACGGTGGTCGTTGAGGAGGAAATCAAGAGGTGTTGGGCATAGAGAAAATAATGCGCGCGGGGAGGTTGGCTCAAGAAGAGAAAGATGGTGAGAAGGTACGCAGCAGCGTGACCTCTGTAGCTCGCGAGCTCGCGGGATGAAAGATAGATGAGTGAGAAGAGAACGAGAAAAGTCGACACAGATATAGTACTATAGAAAAAAAAGATAGTTAAATCTGCTTGCACTGATTGAATTATGGTCAATATACGGTGGGATCAACTAACAAATGTGGGATCAACTAACTTGACATATGAAAAGGCACCAAGAATCGGCAGGAAAAAAACGATGTAAAAACGTAGTGTTAGCCATAGATGGCAATGCAAGAGTCCCGCCAAATTTTGAACCCTTTTTCTCTCGTCATCCTTCTCGTGTTCGCTTGAAGCTGCTGTTACTGCTGCTGCATCCCGCTTGCCCGTCCTGTTGCTTATGGTGCTGGTACTACCTTTACTTCGTGTATATTCATATTCGCGTGACGGTGTTACATGGTGTTACCCCGGCGTTAGATTCCGTGGGTGTGTTTATTTATTCGCTCATGTTGTGTGTGTGTGTGTGTGTGTGTGTGTGTGTGTGTGTGTGTGTGTGTGTGTGTGTGTGTGTGTGTGTGTGTGTGTGTGTGTGTGTACACGTCGTACACTGATATGCGTTTCTGTGATGCAGTGGAGACTCTGGCGGGTAGATGCGCACGAACGATGGAGACAAGCTAAGGCGAAAGGAGGGAAAGAGGAGAGGATGGGACGAGGCACGATGAAGGAGCGAGACGCAAAGCAATGAGCGAGCGCGGGAAGGGCAACGAGCGAAGAAACGAACAAGAGGAAGAGAGAAGTGCAAGGTTGGAGGGAGAGCAAAGAGCGAGATGATGCAGTTGTGCGTTTGCAAGGAAGGCGGAAGGAGGAACCGCGGAGGGAACCGGTCCCGGTCACTGGGCCACCAGCCGGCCGTCGAACCCGCCACACTGTCCCCTACCTACCTCCTCCTCCTCCTCCTCCTTCTTCTCCTTCTTTTTATCCTTCTTCTACTGGTCCCCAGCGCCTGCCCTGACCGACCATTTCTTCTTAGCTCCTTCCTTCTTGATACCTTCTCCGGGTTCTTCTTCACTTTATCGATTTCTAATCGATTCAAACTTTTCCTTTAATTCATATTTTCAGGTAGCTCATTTGTTTTTATTGACGGCATCTCAATGACCATTCCGATTTGGAATTACATGTGTTATTCTTATGAATGCGGAAAATTTACCTAAATGTTATATCGGGGTTCCGAGGAGATGCGACTGATCTGAAGTTGACCACTTCGCCAGGGTGAGAAAGCCTCTTTCTGTGCACGTGTACGTAAAGAACGATAGTAACTGGGGCCGCGTGCTAATAAGAAGCTCGTCGTTCGCGATCGGCGAAGGTGGTAAAGGAGGAAAAGTTTAAGCGAGTGAGAGAAAGAGAGGCTCACAACGAACTCGCTAAGAAAAGAAGGACGAAGTTGAGTTGCAGCGCGTCGCGCAAGAGGGAGGTGAATGAGTTCCGGGCACATGAACTTCGCACAACCGAGAGAAACCCGACGAGAAAGAGTTTCCGTGCGGATGTCTTCAAGCACCATTAGCAGAAGGAGCAACGTTGCCGGATTATTGCGCGGGAAATCTGTGGAAAATCTTGGTTCGCATCTTTCTTCCGGCCTTCTTCATCGTCTTTTCACGAAGAGTAATATTATGTTCTCCTTTTTACGCTCTTAATTCTCGTATGAATTGTTATTTGTCCATTCACACCGATAATATATTACGCTATAACGATGGTGTAATAGGCGTGCGGCGTTTACTGCGCATTCCAATGCCAATAATAAAATTACGAACTCGTACAGAAGCGGGAACAGCAGCAATAGCAGCAAAGTGATAGCAATGAGTGAACACCACTATAATAAAACAAGCGCGGAGGTTTCGAGGAGCTGTTGGTTGCGAAAAGATCGTTGAAATCTATATTTAGATGTTGAGACCGCTCAGTACAGAGTGTGTACATATAGTACGTAAGTTCATCAAAGAAGCAATGTTTTGCTGTCTGTATGCTAGTCGGTCATAGTCATTATCCTTCCCTTCGCTGTTGCTGCTATGTTGAGTAGTCGTCACGTATAGTACTCCTGTTGCTGCCAGAAGCAAGATCTGCATCCTGTTTGTGATTGCAGAGCAGTTATCAGTATCATTAGATAATATTATATTTATTACACAGTTGTTCCAAGTAGCTACATGTGATCGAACTTGTGAAGTCGAAGCCGTTAACAAATTGTTGATTTTGGTATTTTTTAAATAGGTATTTGTTTAATTATTTGATCATTTTCTCCAGACATAATTTCTTCAGAAAAAATATTTTAAAGTCATGTTTGTGACCACTACATCAATGAAGCAAACAAACTCACGTAACGAATGACTAATTTGATAAGTGACATTACACTAACATCATCAGTCTTATGTACCCTGTTATATAGTACCATCTATGGACAGAATCGAATCACAGCAACCCATTACTTATCGGTAAGGCAAATCTCGAGGGATAACAGAGTTCTACACACAAGCGACCTACCTTACCAACGATTGGTGGTGAGTTATCTGCATCAGCTTCTTACTTTACACGACTGCTGACAACTGAAGAGCTCACCAGCCGCCGATAATATTAAGTTCTCTGTTCCACCAGCTTATACAAATGATTCTGCATACATGCACCAAAACCTTTCTTTATTGGTCACCACTGCGCTTTCATTCTTCACCATCCTCGAATTCCACATACAATGATTGAAAAATTTTCGCAGCCTTGTTCCCATAAACGTGTTTATACCTAAACACGATTACGTCCTAATTTACGCTCCTGTATTTAATCCGTTTCTTCTAACGTTAGGTGCACATACAGGCTCAACAACCATCACTTGTTCCTGACAGGAAATCGGTGGGCCCGGTGTGACTTGGCAATTGGAACCAGGGCAGGGAGGCACCGTAGGTGCTGCTCGAGACGGTTGACAAGGCGACTGACCAATGCTTTCATTAGGCATCACGCAAGGTTGACAGGGGGGAATGCAGACCGGCTTACAGTCGACTTCACACACGTATTGCATCTCGTAGGGCAGGTCATTGCGTATGGTCAGGCATTTGCCTTGTATGAGGTAACAATAGGACAACGCAAGAACGGGATTCCCTCTGTAACGTGCCGCTTGAGGGATTGGAAGATGACCAGCAATGTCAATGTGGGTGTACTTCAGGGGCGAACAACTGCATGCTCCATGCTGCAATGATAATCGATAGGCTCGTTAAACTCTGAGGCACAAATCTATAACTGCGTAAACGATTCATGTTGAGAGACGTTAGGGCTTTCGCGGTACACCGAGAGGATAATGGGTACCTACGGTGTGTAGGTCACACGACCACTCAAGCGTATATTATCTCGGGACATCAACGTTCGATTTTATTTTTCACTGAATATATAGGGGTATGTACGTGACGATATCGCAAACTATCAAAGCAGCAAGGACTTCCACCATGAGACCTATAAAATTTGTCAAACAGCGTAAAGTTTGATGCCTCTTGAAGCGGTAGCTCGTTTATGTCTTCTCATAAACCACCGACAACATAAGACACCAGGACCTTGGCAAGGGTGAAACAGCAAACGAACATCTTATGAGACGTGTAGTTTTGTGTATTATACGACCGTCGATTACTAGATTAGAATCAGCAATAAACTCTTCAGACTGTTATGACTTCTTATATTTTACTTAATTTTTCAACTTCTTTTAATTACGAGCATTGTAGCTTTTTTAGATTCACCCGGAATTCTAAGATCAATACAGCATACAAACCACAGAACACCTACTATAGTGTTAGTTATTGCGGGGGGAATAAAAAAACATGATTTTTCGAAGCATTGAAATATAATGAGAATTTTGAAAAATCCTGTTGGCTTCGTTGATCGGAAATGTATCACAGTTTCGGGGTCGAGGATGATCTGAGATATAAAAAATATGTTACAGGAAATGCACGATATTATTTTTCCCCTGGATTATCATTGCTCACTGGAACTTCAACCTGCTCAAGTAAGAATGGCTTTGTCAATGCAAGGATTTGTTTTCCAGTAGCATTGGAATGATTGCTACTTGCAGCAATGTCCAACTGGAGTCGTACCTTAGAGACTTCTCAGAACTGATTCGATGTGCAGTTCATTGAAACAAAGGCGCTTAAATGTATGCAAAAATGTGCACAAGCGCTTAATCCTATTTTTATAAATAGAGCAAAACAGATTTATATTACTATTACTATTACAGTGTCCAGAGAAAATGCTTTTACATAAACCATACACAACATGTGATGACAGGAATTTGGATAGGGTGAATAGAAAACTAACATGTTTTCAATCATTTAGTTCCGTGTAATGTATGTCCGTAGATTACTATGTTATAGTGAACAAAAAACTTCTGACCATTACGATTTCCTACTTTTACCAAATTTCTTAACCTATTAACCTGCACATTAGTTTTCTAGCATTTACATGGAATTCTAACACCTGTGCAGCATACAAGTCACAATGTCTTCCGGTATGGGTTATTGCTGAGGACTTGAAAGAATATGATTTCTAAAGTATAGTAATATAATATGAAAAAAATCGAGACGGCATCGTTGATAGGAAATCCATCACAGTTCCGGGATCGAGGATAATCTGGAATACAGGAATAAGGTTATAGGAAATGTGATTTGTTATTTCCCCTTCGGAATATCATTGCTCGCTGGAACTGCGACCTGGTTGAGCAAAAACCTTTTTGCCAACGCAACGACCGGTTGTCCGGTGGCATTGAGAGGCAGATGACCGCTACTTGCCGCTATGTCCAAGTGGCAGTACTTTAGAGGCTTCTCAGAATCGATTCCATGCTAAATTCATTGGAACAGAGATGAATGAATATATGGAAAAATCTGCATGAGTTTAGTTTCTATTTTTATATGGAAAGTAAAGAGGTTCTTGGCGAGGATTACTAGTACCTTATCCAAACCAGAAGCCTTTATGAGGAATGCTGCAGGACCCTGGTGACCACGATCGATATTCGTGCTGCGTTCGTTGCCCGCTTGGAAAATATCATCACCTTCCCCTTTGCCTTCGTGGAAGTGGAAGTCCTCACGCCGGAGCTTCGAAACCTCGAAAAGATCGCCCATCGACTCACCGGAAGCCTGAAGTTTCTCGGCATTACTACTGAGCCGCGCCACAGCGTTATCCATAGCTATCTGGAGGGCCCAATTAGCAGACCGTGAAAAACTAATTAAGCCGCGGTTAATATAATTCTAATTAATTTACGTCTGGTAAAGAGAAAAGGTAATGGGGACGGAGTTGAAGCTATTGAACAGATCGATTATGCCTTATGCAGTATTATATCCATAGTATACCTACACTGTAAAAAACATCTACTTGAAATTTAATGTACTTTTATTGGAAGTTTTTATTCATAAACTAATATATGAAATTTAGTATACAAGTGTAATGTAAAATTAATGTATGGTACAGCATATTCAATAATTTACTTTAATTTTATAATAAAAAGACTTGAATTTTAATAATTTGCTTCAATTTAACTGCAAAAGTACATGAATTCTATACTCCAATTGTTTATCAAATTGCGATGAGGAGCGTATGAATAAAAACTTCAAATCTTTTCTAACAGTGTAGAAGTGTATACATTTACTTAGTAGTGCCTGGTATATCGACGATGTCGAGTGAAAAAAAATTATTGAAAATTAAACTTGGTGTACGTAAATGGATGTGTGCAAGCCGAGAGCGAAGGGAAGTCTAAAGAGCGAGTGAAACGGCGAAGCTTGAATGTAATTATTGAGCTGAAGCTTTAGAGGCCAGAGCGAAGTGAGGAGGACTTGATAAATTATTGTCTGCCTTTCCCTACTGACGAACGAGGAAGTGAGTTAAGAGGCGAGACTCGCGGTGAGCCCGCGTGCACGCTTCTCTCGCCACGCTAGTAGAAAACGCGGCCGCGGTGTAAGGGGACCATGAGAGATAAAGGCGTCTTTTATATCACGTCGGTAATGAATTCTACGCATACAACCGGCGGAGGTAAGATGAAGAGATAGAAAAAAAAGTCTATTGCTCCGTGACGCGGAGCGAAGACCGCTCGCTCGGTCTTTCGGCGAGTGAAATTACGAAAATTGCAGCGCAACCTGCCTCCTACTACCCTGTCAGCTTACAGCTCACGAGAGTATGCGGAATGAAAGAGTTCTATTGTTGAAGAATGACGCCGCAAAAAAGAAACTATTAAGCACGCGCAGCAAAGTATGCTCAGCACTCTTGCGAAATAATTTTTCATCAATATCGTCCAGGGTTTCGTACGCCTGCCCATTGAAACGAAAATTGAAAAAAAAGTATAATGAGGTTTAAAAAAATGTAAAAAGCTCGTTTGGTGATAGCTTCCAAAATTTAAATTATCATCGAGCGCGCCACGTAGTGTTCGTTTGCATTCGTACTCGCCGTTATACCGTCATATGATCTGCATAAACAATGTGATGCAGGTATATGCGAATTCTTTTCTACCGGTATTAAACGAGGTTGTGCGAAGGAAAATTTAAATATAGATGGACTTTGAATTAGCGATCAAGAGAAAAATGAGCTTGCGATGCAAATGTACGCGTACAACGTTAGGTGAGGTGCAACGAGCGAAGGAGTGATATAGGCGAGCCATTTGAATATTTACGCTAAGCCCGGAGACTTTGCATACACGATGAAGAAAAATATAAGTGGCTACGCGTCACGTTAATTGAAGGAAAAAAGGGGAATAGTATTACAGTGTGTCAGTTGTTTCGATGTTTACGAAGCTGCACAACTTCTTTCTGACGCTAATACCGCTTTGCTCCATGCATGCATTTTAATGTTATGTATTAATTAATCTGAGCTTATAGTTATAACATAAGAATATTAATAACCACTGACCGAGTATCCAGTTCCAGCTGCTCTACAGGCATGGCCGGTAAGCGTCGCGACTGTGAAAAGGTGAGGATTTACCGAGCGAAGGGCCATCTCCTTTAGGTGACAAAGGGCGTCGGCCATTGCCATACGACCCTCGGCGTCGGTGTTTCCAACGCGAACTCTCATACCCGACTTTGCGGTTATCACCTCGTCTGCGACATAACAATTCTCGCCGATGCTGTTTCTCACGACGCACAAGGCAGCCGCGACTTTAACGGTCGGCGGTTGCAGCAGGTTTACGGCCTGCGGGTCAACGAATTAAAACCATTTCTTATCTTATTCTTCTGTATACACCGATATTAATAATAAGGAGCGTGTTTCAGTCGTTAAGCGAAGAGCACGACTGCTTAATGTGTTATGTTGCTCTGTTAATTTACTCGATAAGCAATCAAGCTATCATTCTTGATTTATAATACTCTCGAGACGAAGAGAAATAAGATCAATTGCATAGTTCCCAAGCCGAAAATCTCCTTTAATCCAAATCTGTATTACTAAATGTGGAGATGCTTTTTTATTTCGAATATTCATTGGAACTTGATTGTCGAGACCCCTGGGAATTGGTGCCAGCCATCTTGAATCGTGATGTCGAAAACGACAAATCATAAACAAGATCTTAAAAAAATCGCATTTTTGAGGAAATTGAATTCGTTAGTACATAAACGTTTCTGAGCAAATCTTTAGAAACTCACTTTAAGAAATGTATTTTTGACATCTATACTTGGCCGATAGCAGAATTTTACCACGGTGGATGTATAATTTTGCTTTAAACGAAGTATAGACACTAATATCAAGATTATAGTTCTTGCAGTGTGTTCATCTGATTTCACCCAATGAATCATTTGTATGTTAAATTATTGTAACATATGTGCTTCTGATGGATATCATACATTTCCTTACGTATATGTTCCACGATTCGATGTTAGCCTTTATCAATCCACATAATGTATTCACGTAGATGAATGCTAACAAAACCATAAATAGAAATGACAAAATAATCAATCACGCTTCATCAACTTGGTTACGAATTCCGACACCGTGATTGATGATTTAGATCGTAATCTGAGCAGCATTTTTAGGTTGGAATAACGCCCAATATTGTAGAACAGTAAAAGTAGTCAATTAAGGAGAAACTACCCTCCCAGACTACGGGTCAATTTTTAACCACGGTGAAACCATGAAAATTTTATTCGTTGTTTAAATTTTCATTCGAAAAACAATAAAGATGGAAATCTAAACGTGATCATTTTCTAAATATTATTGTCATTACCCATGAAAACTGACCAAGGGAAAAGTTAAAATTTGCACTGTGGTTCCGTTTTTCGATTTTTTTTTCAATTTTTTTACTTCTTGTCTACTGCAACGATCCGGAAATTGTCGAATCATTTTTCAGTGACTCATTTGATATTTTTCTCATTTTTGTTGATTCTCTATAAAAAAAAAATTATTATCAATCAAACCAATCGTCCGTGTAATTGGGCCCAGCCCGTAAATAAATAAATAAAATAAATAAATCAAGTCACGGGAAAATAATCCGACAATTTTCAGACCACTAAATAAGCCAGGAAATGAAAAAATAGAAATACAAAATCGAAAAAATGGAACCGATTTTGCAATTTTTAATTTATTTCTTCGCCAACTAATTTGTGTGTTTATAATAATATTTCGAAAATAATCACTTTTGGATTTTTCGATCTGTTCATGAATAAGAAATTCCCGAAATTAACGTTTTAGTTTTTAAAAGAAATGTTGACATTTATTATTATTCGAATAAAGAATTAAGCAACAAAAAAGTTGTTCCGTTGCCATCGTCGTAAAAAAATCCTCGACCTGGGGGGCCTTCAATTTGTAAAGATTCAGTAAAATATTTGGTGCAGATTTCGCGCAAGTGGATAAAGCTTAAAGCAATTAGATCATCTTAGTCTCTATTCATATACAATTCCTCCCCCAAATCTGTAATCGAAATAAGTCCTGTAAGAATCAATAACTCTGCCAACTATCGTGTTAAGATGATGTGAAAAGGGGATTACGATAGGGGATCATAAAAGAGCGTGATTAACCTGCATGAATCCAGCGCAAGCGGCAGCTCCGCATTTGTCCCTTGACATACCACTCATTGATCCACCGTATTTAATGTCCGCTCCGCCAGTGTCGTAGGTCACTCCCTTTCCAACGAACAAGAGCGTTTCGAGAATGCAAGCAGGGTTGGGCGGCTCGTAAGTAAGGAATATAATCCTCCCGGCATGACGGGGAATGACCGAGGCCGCTCGATTGACCGCAGCGAAGAGCGGGTACTCCTGATGAAGGGTGTCTTCATCGTGGATTACTTGGACGGTAACATTGGAGCCAGAAAAAAGTTCTGCGACATACTGCTCGACCCTCGGTGGTGCCATACGCTCCGGATCTCCTCCGCCTTTTATACAAAATTGAAAAAAGACATGGAATAAAAGAAGATTTGAAATCGAACCGGAAGTCAAGCACAATCGTATACTAATTTTCAGGAAATCATCGGGCCTGTACAGAAGAAAAAGTTGAGGGAACGGAGTGAGAAAAAAATCAAGTGAGGAAGCCTTCAGGGTAAGCTGTCGAATGAAAACTCTTGAAGAAGAGGTCTAGAAGAGAAAGAAGCGTCAGAGCAAAGATACTATATATACAGGGAAATGTATACGTGTGTCTGTACACGACATTGTTCCATTCTCAATTAGGACGAAGCCGAAGAGAGACTTTTTGCTAGACAGCCGTCGACTCGACGCTGGTAGGAGGTAGGAGACAGAGGATGAGCAGAAGAAGGATAAGAAGAGAGAACACGAGGCCCCAGGCGATTTTTCCTCGCACGACGACGTACTCGACGAAGAAACTCCGTCGCTTAGAGTTTAGCGCGAATCCCCTCTTCCTCTCGTTTCCCCCGTTCCCTCTTGGCCCTCTGTGCTCAGCTCTTTTTACCTCTCGCCAGGGTACTAGCCGCACCAGCAGTATACTTTCCCGCGAAAACTTCGCGGTCGACGAAGTGGTACCGGCTTGAAGACAAAGTTGAAGAGGACAAGGAAGAAAGAAAACACGGGGCAGCAGGAAGAAAAAGCAAAAGTTGATGGGTCGAGAGAAGCAACGAAGATTTAGCTCGGGCTCGCATGAAAGTGGTAATGAAAAAAGGAGAATTGAAAAGGACCGTCGGGGACCAGTAACTAATACGTAACTTTAAAAACTATCTGGTACGGATGGTTTTCCTTACCGATATCTCGAGCTACGTATCTGCCGCTTTCCAGTGCGGAGGCCAATTTCACTATACCCTGGAGCTTCTTATTGCAGATCGGACTCCAAATACCAAGTCGACAAGCTTTGTAGCATCGGTCCGGTCCGATTTCACGGACTTCCAAAGGCTGAAAAAATATAACGGATTAAAAACGTTACCTGATAATGGAGTTGATTCAGGTTGAGGCACTAAAGTTTGTTGTTAGTTGTAGTAAATTGTTAGTTGATAATTAAAGAAAAACGCAAAAAACAAATGGCGTAATGATTTTTTCACATATTTTTTTAAGCAAGATACAGATTTTTATTAGCTCTAATTACGTCACAAGCTCTGAAGAGTACTGTAATATGAAACCCTCTTAATATATAAACGATCCCTTGCCAACGAGGCAATTTTTTTATACTGCTGAACGAAATTTTAAAATTTTTTTTTTACTCTCCAATAGGGCAATATTTCTTTTGTCATTTATTTACAACATCTTGTACCAAGTAAAAAACAGAAAAAATTTCAACTGTTCCAGTATTGGACAACAGAATCCTTAAGCTTATCGAGAAAATGATAATAATTTTCTCCGTCACGTAAAAAAAAAAATGTTAATTTTTTTGAAAATCCGGTACGCTGATGTTTTCAATGTTAGTTAAACTTTCAAGAGATAAACCTTAAAGTTTCGTTATCCAGTGATAGATTTTTCTTGAAAGTTATGCATCGTTCGTTGCACAAGCGGGTAAAAAAAATGTGAACGAGGTACGGGGGTTTGAAAGATATTTAGCATGCGGCTCGTCCTCTTCGCTTCTTCCGAGTAGCCCCGACACCGCTCAGCTGACGGGGGAGGTAACAGGAGAAGAAAATAGGACGAAAGGATAAAAGCTAGTGCCCGACGATGTTGGTGGCGACGCCGCGGCGACGCCTCGTTCCCGCTGGTACATCCCCGGAGTTCCGATTACGGGAACCAGGAATTCCGCGGGCGTCTTCCGGTATTCGGAAAACGATGCGCCGCATTCGCGTGCGCGTTGGCCCGCGCGAGATCAGGAAAAGAAGCGAGTGCGACGAGTAAGAGGCTAACGGGGAAGGGGGACGGAAGATAGGAGAGATGAAGCGAGAATGGGATGTGAGAAGGGAGTGGGAGAGCCCTCGAGTATTTCGCTAATTAGGTCGCTCGAAGCCGCCAGGATTCAGGAACGCAAGGCATTCGTTACTCCTGGGAGGATGCTGTGCTAGCCCACGTACAACGCTCCTTGTTCCTCTCTCTCAGCTCTTCTTCCTCTTCGGTACTATACCAACCTCCTGTACCACCGACACCGAGCCGATCTCCGTACACAACGTGGGAGCTCTCCACGTTCCTCTCGCTATCTTCCAATCTTACAGTCTCGGGCTTCTTCGGTAGGAAGCGATGAAGCTAGGGAGGAAGAGCAAGAGCGCAAGAACCATAGAGCTTTCCGCATCTACGGGGCGGCCTGCTTATAGTTGCTCTCATACTTGGACTTCCAGTCCAGGCTGAGCCCTCGGGGCCTAACTTGTCCGAGACAAGCTTAACTCGTGAGAGAGAGAGAGAGTGGATACGCGAGTGCGTCTCCGACCTCTGTCGACGGGTAGCAATACCTCTCCAGAAAGAGAGATGCTTTCGGCGAGGAATTCAGTAGTACGTTATATAAAGGACAAGCTGCAATGTAATGCGAGAAGCGTACGTACAATAGAAGGCGAGACAGAAATGAGCTGGGGTCAGGATCAAGCAGCGAAGAAGCTAAAACTCGTGAAGAACTTGCTTACGACGTAAAGAGCGTCCAGTGCTCCAAGGAGAGTCACCATCTCTACGTTCTCAAATCTCACATCAGGCAATAGTGCGATTAATGGACACCGAACACCCGCTTTTAAGGCTCTGAAAGAAAAAAAAACAGGGAATGTTAATAAGTCTCACGCTTTTGAAGCTCTCTTTTTCTTTTCTAAATCATCAGGGTGGAAGTATTCGCATTATTGCAAAAAGTATTTTAACACTCAATCAACAACACAATCATCATTCAAAGGGCGAATTCTTGCTAAAGCTGTATAGTATACTAGTTATTTGATGAAAACTAACATCCACCATTAACTCGTTTAATTCTAAAGGCAGATGAGCGTCACTTTGGAAACAAGTTATCCTATTGAAAGTCTTTTGAGTAGATTCCGAGCTTTAAGTACTTAAACTTAATTTGAAAATTCCGTAAAACTCGATAGCGAAACGGGAAAGCTCGTTTTAACTATTTTTCGCTCTATCTCTTTCTTCTTCTTTGTCTTTCGCTTAGTGAAGTGAAAAAGGCCGGAAGCCACGCGAGGGAGTTGGAAGGGAAAAAGTGAATGAGAACAAAAGTTAACGGGGGAAGGTTATATATATGGAGAAGGAATACCTTGAATATCTTTAGGACTGAACCAATTATTATAATGCGTTTCGATCGGAAAAACAATTCCTATAATTGGTCAAAAGCAAGTAAGGCAGCCTTGCATCTCACCCCCAATCTTCGCCTCGCGGTCACCGCCTTCTAGACCTCTATTCCTCTTCGACCACCCTCGAAGCAGCTTCGCAACGTCAGGGAAAATTACTGCCCGCGGCTGTAGCGGCTGCAACAGCTGCGGGCGAGCAAAGTATATAAGTGGAATTTACTGGAGTAGCAGACTTGGTAATGGAATCGAAGAGCAGTTGAAAAACCCCTCGTTGCTATCTCGTCTCCTGTTCACGTTTGTTCTCACCCCCACCTGCCCTCCCGGTACCATGCACTTTTCCTCGCTCCCACCATTTACTGAGCTTTTTGGGAAATCATACTTTTGTCCTCGGGCGAAAAGCTTTCGGTACTTACGCTCAGGTAGATGTGCGGAAACACTGGCACACCACTGTAAATACTACTGAGGGAGAAAATATTTGCGAGTCGCGCGCGTGGCCCGACGATGAAGAAAGCTACGTCGTCGTCGTCGTCGTCGTCGTCGTCATCGTCATCGTCGTTGTCGTCGTTGTTGTCGTCATCGTCGTCGTGAGCTATACCTCGCCGAAAGACTTTTTCGATTAACGACGTCGACTCTTTTGGGACTCGGTTCCTACCACTGTTCCTTCTACTGCTAGTGTTTTACAGAAATGGGTCGCGTGTAATTACGAGAGTGAGAGAAAAGTCCTTCGAAAGCGCCGAAGAAAAAGCAGGACTAGAGTGAGATCGCGAGAGGCGGCGAACGCGTGACCCTTTCTTTCCTCACTTCGCTTGCTGAGTCAATAACAATTACCACCTCGGAACTTTTATTTCAACACATCTCCGATAAAAAAGGAAAGAGCACTCGCAAGACGACATGACGGTAGTTTTACTAACCTCGGAACAACCCATAAAAAAGAACGAGGCACGAGATTCGATCGGACCATGCAGGTCGATCTTGAAATTTCTGTGATTGCATTCAGGGTGCTCGTAGAAAAATCGATTAGAAAGATGCAATTGTATGTTGTCTTTAGTTTTATTTGTAAATAAAATACAGAAAGGCAGCAACGATAATAACTCTACAATAAGTTTTAAAAAGATTGAAAGACAATACACACTACAAATTCAATGTGTTGTCGAGGATATCATCGCTTATAATTTTTATTACAATCACTGTTTTTGTATTTATAAAATTTAACTTTTCCATACGATCATTATTGAAATGTAACCGGTTTTAAAAGTGTACAAAAAAAATGCAATGTAAATAAAAGGAAAGAAAGAAATTGGCAACATGTTTCGTATTTAAGCTACATTTACTCTGATTGTATAAAATGATTCCAGCATATGTACAATTAACATTTTTTTTACCCTTTGCTCTATTTTACCTACGAATATCCCTCAGAAACCGCCTGGAGTAGAACTTCATACTTTTCGAATACACTACTGTATCGCATTTGCAACATGAGTAGAAAAAAATTACAGAAATATGTCGATGAAGTCGCTTATATTTCACTAAGTATGTACCTCAGAATCTCAGCAAAAGTGCTCCCTGCTCAATAGCTAACGCTCAAATCACAGTGCACGCCTAAACGAAAATCAATCCATGTATGGTCTTGAGCAATACTGCTCACCGAAAGGAATCTCAAACTAAACGCAGACGGTGGGTTCAATGCATCGTATCAAACTTGCGAATATGTTAAGAGCTACCAATTACTATAAAAATCAGAAATTAATAGCGATTAGATATTCTGGTGTTTATCGATTTCTGGGTCATTTAGTGATCGGTAGAATTGCAGATTGATTTGTTGCAAGCATGCTGTAAATCGTATCACAGATGTATATTACTTTCATCATCGTTACTTTCTCGACGCTTACAATGCGCTACTTCGACACAAAAATATTACGTGGTAAAACACACGTCGAATGTCCGATGAGATTGATTATTATGTACCTATCCTTCTCAGTTACTAGAAATAGAGATTTTTAATTAAATTGATCAAGATACCGATTAAGATCTCCAAATAAATCTGATGTAACACTCTAGAGTGTGCAAGAGTCTCGTGAAGAATTATGAATAATTGAATACCTTTCGATACCGCGGGTGGCTGCCTCGGCGAAGCTCCTCACGTCGTCATAGTCCATATTGAGGGGACCGGTTGGACTGTATATCAGTCGCTTGGCCGGTAGATTGATGGGTAGAACGGCACCAATCTTGTCCAGAGCCGAATCGATTTGAGCAGCGGCATAGAGGACTGTCTTGAAGGGTTCTGGCTCCTGGAAACCCGGAGCGGTTCCCGACACGAGGATTATTCCATCGTAGTCGGAACTGCAGATGTTCGCTTCGATCGTCAACTGGCATGGCATCCATCTGGAAATTAATCGGTCGCCGTGATTGATGAATAACGACTGCAAGAGAGAGAGAGAGAGAGAGAGGGAGAGAGGGAGGGGAGGGGGAGGTAGTGGGCACAAGTCCGGTTAGCCGAATGATCCATCAATCTCCACTGGTCAAATCTGCCTGGAATTTCCATCTACTTTTTCCTGTCACTACGGGCGGAAAAGAGCATGGTAATTTTTTTTTTTTTCCAATGTAGTGGTACCCTATGATCGAACTGATTCGGTTATGTTTTATTGGTCCATTAACTCTCTATCCTATTACTCGTTATATGGGCATAAAAAAGAACGTGTATGTTTAATGGACCACGAGGCGCAGACTAAATTACTTCCACTCTATCGACAGAATTGCGGTGGGGACGGTAATTTGAAGAAAAAATTATGTTCCCCTAGTCAGACTTTTTAACGACATTCTCGATTTTGTATTAATTGCGGTAACTCATCATTAACGGAGCACCACGGAGTTTTCCCATCAAGAGTCGAGTGGCAGTAAAATTATCGCCATCAAGATGTATAAATCACACTATCTATCGACTTTCTGCTTCTTCTATGTTTTACAAGTGCTAACGTTTTTCTCTCTCTTCTTGTCATAATTCAGGTTAGCAATAATGTTAATAAGAGATAAATAAAACCATACCCCTTTTTATTGATCTTAAAAAGTGACGTAATTTCGCAATCTAAACTTCGAAAAGAATTTAATATTCTGTTTAATAATTCCATTCCCTCGTCATTCATCTCATTAAAAATGTAATGCTAATTCTTGTTGTTTTTTAGAAATCCTTATTGTATTTATTATAAAAAGTATAAACACTTGAAGGATTGTGAACCATATCTCATCAAGTTATAAAAATTGCTAATTTGACATAGTATTCCTCCTATATAGTAGATTATACTAACAAAATAATCGAAATTAAGATCCACCTAGAATGGTACAAATATAATTGCAAAGAAAAGGTATTGCCGTCACGTTAGTGTTGTGATGGTAGTGTTGTAGCGTCAGTATTGCGAAGTTAGCTTGTAAAGTTAGTATGTGATAATTCGTAATGAATCAGAAATACAGAAATGTTAATATTCTGAAATAATTGTAACAATTACCTTAAAATACTTTTTTTATGTAAAATTACAGGTGCCGAGTTTTTATCGTGATTTTCCTGGAGTATACTGACGTACTCTACGGATAGAGTTTAAGGAATTCCTTAAACTTACATCTGACGTTAAACTAAATGAATCGTGAATCAATATTGCCAGAGCCACGGTGGCGTAATCGGTAACGCACTAGGCTGGATACCTAGAGTTCCCGGTTCGATCCCGGGCTGTGGCAATATTTTTTCACGATTAAAAATTAATTGTTAAAATATCGTCCGTTCAGTTTGCTTCATCAATTTACGAATTGATAAAGCAATTTGAAGGGACAAAAATAAATAGATTCCAAATGTTTGATTTTCCTATACAGGAAGATCGATAACAACGGAATCTCCGGCATCGTGCGACTCAGACCCGAGTTACGATTTGCCAAACTTCCATCAAAACATTAAAGGCGGTCATTGTCGAAACATCATAACATCTATTTCAATGTATACATACGCCGCCAAAAGCCAAATAAGAATAAAGTTTAAGGAATTCCGTCCATTATTTGCAAATTACGTTGCTCGTTTAATTGAATACGATTACGTTTTCAAATTCGAAGTCAAGCTCCAACCCGCGCTTGCGAGGTGGCGCGCGCGAGTACGTTAGTACTTTCTTTCACATATGTTTTGCGTATTATCGGTGACATTGCGATAGTTAGACAAGTCGAATTAACATTTCAGTTATTCATAGATAAAAAATTTCGAAGATTCTGGTGTATATAATATGGTCCGCAGGCATTGGAATTTATTTACAATGCTATGCGAGTGATGAAAAGTGAAATGATACGATGCGCGTATAAATGTTTACAATCTCAATTTCATGAGTGTGAATAACCTTAAATATATTTTGTGTACACAATTTTCAAATTTAATATTTGGTATGAATATTCATGTTTTCTGTTGAAAATTGCAGAAGCTCATTGGTACTAGTTCTTTTTTAAACTGCAAGCTAATATGGAAGTTATTAGGCTTTGTTTTGATGCATATAGATAGAACTACCAGCAAATAAGCAGTGAATAAAAATATATAACTCATTTTCCATGATGGATGTTTTCAGATATCTTATGACCAACAAACTTGAGAATTGAATATTCGATACAAATTTCATTAGTAGATTTCTTATCGAGAACAGTTACCAGTGACGATAATTTTGTATATCTGTAACCCAAGCCATATAGTACTTGGTAGAAATTTTTGATTATTAATGACTTTACAAAATTCATGTGAATGATTAAATAGCACCAAGCTGCTAGCTCCACTGAATCACATACTTTTGTTCATTAATCATTTGGTGATGGTTCTCCCTGTATATGTTAGAGCGGAGCATACATTTCAGCTTGCGGCCTGAACAATAATTTTTGAAGAATTTTAAAAAAAAGTTCATCTTCAAGATAACGTATCAGAAAGAGTAAAGATTTTGGTTTGGACCTCATTGTCAAAAATGGAATTTGAATGCAGAAGGCACACACTAGATTTCATTCCAGTCCATACATTTTGTCAAAAGTTATTGTGCTTCCGGAAGGCACAGACGGATAAACAGACAGACAGAAATAAGTTAATGTGTTTTTTGAATCTGGAACACTCAAAACATGTATTTCATTTCACATACCCTTTATGTGATAAGAAAGTTAAAAAAAAATTGCTACGTATTCGCAACTCTCGACTTTCTCATCACATTTGTTACTGGCGTGAAGTTTTTTTTTGTGAATTTTCTGGGGTATAGTGATTAACTATATGAATAAAAATTTAAGAACTTCGCTCCTTAATTGTAATCTACATTTCGCGCTATAATTTGTTAAGAATGCGTTTTTAAATTCAAATTGAAGCTACGACCCGCCCTCGTGACGACGTGCGCGCTATGGCCGCGCTTCTCTCCGCATTTCTCTTTTGTTTTGGTGGCGTTGTTTTCTAAGTGTTTACTGTACGAGAATACATTAGGATGAGAATCGCGCCTAATCTACATACCGATCGCACGTCCACTGCAGTCGATTCAGGTAGATTGTGGAAGCCTACCTTATTGACTTCCCTCTGGTGGAAGGCAAATGCATAAAAAAAATAAAATAAAACGTAACCACGTCAAAGCTTTTTTCAGTGGGATTTTACTTTTTTTTATTTCGCTTTGATTGTTTGAGAATTTGAATTGACGTTTCGATAATTTTATGTCAAAGTTATCAAAAGACATGGTGAAAAAAAAATACATAAAACGTAACCACGTCAAAGCTTCTTCTTGTTCAGTGTTCAGTGGTTCAGTGGAATTTTTTTCTTATTTTACTTCGATTGTTTATTTGAATTTATCATTTGAAGTATATGTTTTTATTAGATTGTTTCATAAATACCATTTAGATACCATTTGGAAACAAGTGATACAAACTATGGGTGTATCAGTGTTTATAGCTTAACATCATGAGTGTTAAGATAACCTCAAATCTGTTCTGTCTGTTCATTTTTTTTATATCTAATATTTCATCTGAATATTTATAGTGTATATCTCACTGAAAATTACTCAAGATCATTGATAGTAGTCCTTTTTTTTTTAGTAGAACTGTAACACGATCCATATTTTAACAATATAAATTTCTGATTGTGGATGGTCTCAGAAATCTCATGCAAGTAACTTAAAAGACAACAAAGTCTTTACTATATTAAATCACTTGTTGTCCAATGCTTATTTGCTGGTAAGTTTATCTGTATGTATGAGACTGAAGCAGAATAAATTTTATATCAGCTTGTGGACCAAAATTGAATATAATATTTAATTTTTTTTTTTTCACATTCCAGGTAAAGTATCAGAAATAGTGAAGATACGGTATTGAATTTCAATACTAAAACCAGGATTTGGGTAGAGAAAGACCACACCAAATTTCTTTGCGGCTCACATATTTTTTCAAAAGTTATTGTGTTTCCGGACGGCACATACAGACACCAGACAGACAGACAGACGGACAGACAGAAATGAGTTGATGTGTTTTTTGGAATCTAGGACACTCAAAACATGTATTTCCATCAAAATCTTAGAGTCGAATTTTTTTTGGATTGCAATACTTTCTCTTTTACATACTCTGTATGTGATGAGAAAGTAATGAAATGGTTACGAGCCTATTTCTAATAATGTTTCGGTATATCCTCTAAACAATCATTATCACCATACAAATAAGAATGTGTTTACAATTTAACAAAAGCATTTCGTTGTGGATTGCTGTTTGTAGTTTATTTCAACTCCACTTGCATTGTGCACCGCTTCGCTGACCAGGAATGGAGACATTCACCTTTCGGGATATTTTTATTACTAGTGGAAATTAAGGTACACCTAAAATAATTGTCTGAATGTAAATCGAACATGATAAAATTATTACAATCCTATTCCTAATAATATTCCCGTATGCGCTCTCAACAGTCACTATCACGATACAAATGAACACGCATTTACAATAACAAAGAATATTTCGTTGTGACTTACTGTTTGACGTTTATTTCAACCCACTTGTATTGTGCGTCGCTTCAATGATCAAGAATAGAGACATTTAGCTTGAGAGATATTATGGTATTACTATAGTAGCACCGTATTGTGGACGCTATACTAGATGAAACGATCAATAACGTAGGCGATCGTGCGAGTGACCCGCCTAGCTCATTGCGATCGTTGGTTGCTTTACCGAGATGGAAACTTCGGCACTCTTATTGTCCAGGTCAGTCCTGCGAATCGTGAAGGAACGCGAGGCGTCGCACTAGTGCTATCATCTCACCCACCTCTCTTCATAGCGACCGGAACGACGCCGACGTCTCGGGTTCGCTATCACAATAAGCCGGCGCCGTGGGGACGTTGCACCGGAATTTAGAGTTCAATGCGAGCGCGACTAGCTAGGACCAGCATGCTAAGAAATTTTTACGAAATTGCAGATGACGCAGTTTTACCTGATGCAATGCAGTCCCCATCATGTAACTTACAGTAAAAGCAAAGTGAATAGGACAGGACGTTAATTGCATTATTCTATCAGAATACGAAATCAAGTTTGCTTTATTTACGTAAAGATTAACATCCAACTTTATATAATAAAAATTGAATCGAATTGTTGAAGAAAAGAATGTATAAAATTCTGTAAAAATAAAAATAGTTCCTAACAATACTCAGATTTAATACAACGACTATATATGGGGCATTCCATACCAACTCGATCTGGGTCTGACTCTAGCCGTCTGGAATTTTATCCCTGATTTTAAATGTTATTGTGTGATCTCTAGAAAGCAACGACCATTTTTATTAGAATTTTTTTAAAAGAATTTTTGAAAGAATTTTTTTAAAAGAATTTTTGAAAGAATTTTTTTAAAAAAATGTTTGAAAGAATTTTTTTAAAAGAATTTTTGAAAGAATTTTTTTTCGTCAGAAAAAAAATATGACAAAATTCTCATAAATCCTATCAGTTATCAATATTCCTGAGGTTCAAAAATTTGCAAAATTTTAGATGTGTAACAATCGCTTTACTGGTGACTATTGCTTGAACATTTTTATACATTTCAAAAATTCGAATAGTTATTTCAGATAACTTCATTTCGATTTAAGAAAAATTTAACTAATCATTTGATTTTTTCAAATTAAAATAAATAAAAAATCTCTATGAAAAAATCTTAAATAATTGTCCGAATTTCTGGCATGTCTATATATTGCTTTAACATTTCCATAAATGTTAAAGCAATAGTCTGCAGTTAAGGTATTGTTGAACATCTAATTTGTTCCTAATTTCGTTCTGAGAAAAATTCGAAAAAAAATAGAATCGAGCTCCGGGACACTTTGGGTCGAAGCTTAAAAATACTGGTCTGACAGAGCATTTATAAGAATTTTGTCAGAATTTTAAATTACGGCCCTGATATTTTAGTTATAAATAATCATGAGCATATAAATTGTTTTAAGAAAAATCTAATCAAAATTGTGGTCACTTCTAAGAGATGGAACAATAACATAAAAGATCGGGGATAAAATTCCAGAGGGCGAGGGTCAGAACCAAGTCGAGTTAGTATGGAATGCCGCGTATGCACCAGTAGACCATTTGGATCTTCATCAACTTCGCATATGTTGCTAACAGGATCTGCTTTAGATGAAGAATAATAAATGCCCGTGTCCACTGCTTTTAATCGAGCTCACCAATTTTTGTTATTTTAAATTGCAGCATCTCGAATAGTTAATACCAACTAACGGATAATCCAGCCATGGAAATTTAGGATAGGTCGTTCATGATGGAGCGAAATTTGAGGTGACAGGGATGTGCGATTTTGCCTCTCGATTGTATATTTGCATGTTCATGCACGTCGCAAGAACCGGGACGCTTGGAAATGAAATACTCACCTCGATTCGACTGCCATAGTTGATACACGTTGACCGATTCCCACTGGCCGTTGGAATATTCTCGTCGTTCGTTTACGAGGCACTCGAGACTGAAGCCTTGGCCTGACGTTGCTAACTTTATATCGCAGCTGTTGTTCGTTAAAAAACTATCTCATAAATTCCAACCTCGTTCGCTGATAGCTACGATAAAAAAAAGATAAACGAAGAGGAAACAAATCCGTCAGTTGTCAATCCCAAGCCTACTATAAAGTAACACTTTTCAATACTGATTAACTGGGAATTCTTCGAATAGAAATCACATAAAAGACGTCTTTTAAACATATCGGTTTAAAGTACTGCTTTTACTAAGACAAATTTTACAAACCGAACGCAAAATTATTTGTTATTTGCTGCATGTGCCACGATTCTGGGCATATGCTCCAAACAATTAATCCTTCTGCGATTGGTCGTGCAGTCTGTCTTACTGGCCTGATAATATTCACGAATGCTTATACCAGCTGTGACGTAATATTCTAGAAAACTCTGCTGCTTGAAAACTCCGGCCGCTTGTTTCTCAAAGAAACGAGCAGCCAGACGGATAAGAGTCACCGATACCATTTCTTGCTATTAGTTGTAGACCGTCGTGAATCCGGCGCCCTATGGCGATGGTGCATTACGCTGTGGAAAACGGGTGAAGTGATCTTAGTTTTTGCAAAGGATAGAGCATTCTAGTACAATATGATTCTGTTGTATAGACCCGTTTTTGAGCAAAACACTGAGGGAGGAGATTGTCCAGATTTCAAAGATGTTATTGGCATGATATGCGATCCCCATATAGTTACGAGGTAATTTCGGTGAGAGGGCAGCAGCTCTCGAATAAGGGATTTTAAAATGATCCGTATCGCTCGAGACATTGGCGAGGTGCTTCGAGTCCGCTAAAAACTCCTTTTAAGTCCTGGTCTACTTTTTCGCGTTGCGACATTGGAAATCGTAACGGCGGCTTCGCTTTTGGGTCGACAATAGCCCTTTACTCCTGGGACCGAGACATCGCCATTAGCTACCACAATTTCGGATATGTACGAACGGCCAATGGAGATGCAGCGATAGAGAAACGTAGGCAGAAGACCAGGTCGCAATTAAATGATTGAAGTCCAATTTTCGTAGTACTTACAATTAGACTTTTGTTGTTCGAATCACGGAGATACAGTCTTACTTTAACTGATTAGACGTTCTAGTTACGCAGGGTTATGTATCTGCGCTAATATAGAGCGTTGCGCGCTCTAGCGAAGTGATGGAGCAGGGCGTTGGTCGTATTTGATAACTAATTAATATCGAAAGATCACGCTCTAATATACTAGTTTTTTTTTGGCTCGCGAGATGTGTGGTGGTAGGTGTTATGTTCGGAAGTGGAAAATAATTTTCTCATAAAGGAGATATTGTTAAATCGTGAGTGAAGCACCGTCGCTGTAACCTAAACGCAGCACTGAGAGAAAATTATGATATTTGTGCGTGCGTGCGTGCGTGCGTGCGTGCGTGCGTGCGTGCGTGCGTGCGTGTGCGTGCGTGTGTGTGTGTGTGTGTGTGTGTGTGTGTGTGTGTGTGTGTGTGTGTCTGTGTGTGTGTGTGTGTGTGTGTGTGTGTGTGTGTGTGTGTGTGTGTGTGTGTGTGTGTGTGTGTGTGTGTGTGTGTGTGTGTGTGTGTGTGTGTGTGTGTGTGTGTGTGTGTGTGTGTGTGTGTAACTGTCACAATTTTCGATGAATGCTCTTTAAATTTTGTATGCAAGTGAGCTATCATACAACACCGTTTAGGATTGTAGTTGACGTCAATCGGTTCGAAAATTTAGATTTCACAGCATTTTCAAAAAAAAAAAAGTTTATACGCTATAACTTCCGTAAATTAAGAGATATTGGGCTGGCATTTTGTACGTAAACAGTCTACCATTGAACCATGATATGTACCAAAATTAACGAACATCGGTAAAGCGGTTCCAATACTGTTGCAATTTCAATTTTTTCTATCATGACTAAGTACCTCAGCAAATTCAATGTGTCAGCTCCTGCAAATTCTTAGCCATCCGACTGCAATTTTCAACGTGTCATCACGTTTATTGATTATCTGTGATGAATTTTGTCAAGTCAGCAATCATTATTTCGGTAAATCTCGATTTGGCTGTATAAAAACGAAAAAAATGCCGTAACGAAAACATTTTTTTTTCATTTTTGTGCAAAATTATCTCAAATTTGGTTCACATGTGGACAACCATGAACCACGCTTTGAGTACAAATTTGACGCGGACCTGTTAAGCCATTCCAATTTTATGGCATTTTTAGTTAGTATGCCTCATACATATCATTTTTAATTTATCAAAATATTGAATATTTATATATTTTATAACAAATATACTTGACCAAAAAACCAACAAAATTTAACATATATCGAATATTGGGTGTATAAAAATTAAACTGACGCCAAGTACTCACACCGTTATGAAAAAATTGATAACATGTAAACCTTAAATCCTCTCTGAGAAAAGACATGACACATCGAAACTCGAAATACTAAAGCCGCCTTTGTTCGTTCGAGCGTTCCGATTATGGTCGTCGGCGGCGGCTCCAATATATCGATTCGGACTGTCATGGCCGCCGCGTTAAAGTAGAGCGGTAAATATGGAAACATGTGAACATTAAATGATATTTAAAAAAAAATGTAACATATCTTTAAATACAAACAAGCCTGCAAAGTAGAACCTTGCAAATTGCTTCCTCAGTATTTTACACCTTTGACGATGCTTCCTCTATGAGGAAGCCAAAATTAATCAACATACTTCCTCATAGAGGTAGCATCGTTGAAGGTGTAAAATACTAAGGAAGCAATTTGATGATTTGATTTGAATAAGACAAGAAAATAAATGTTTATTGAAAAACTGTGAACGACATTAATTAGTACACATGTTCATGTATTTGTACAATTTCGTCCTTAAAATTTTTTCTCAAAATTGATTTTGCATTGGCTTGAGCCTGGACGAAAGATTTGTAAATTTTCCATTTAAAAAAGATGGCGACATTTTTAACAAAAAATTCATTTTTTGAGGTGCTAAATTTTCGGTTTCTTTGTAATTTTTTTTTTTTTTTTTTTTTTTTTTTTCAACAAGATTTTAAATCCGTCTTCCAGGCCCTAGCAATTATTATAATAATTGATTGGTATAAATTTGGTTTGGATCGGAACAATCGTTTTTTAGTAAACGTGCCCACCGCAAAGGTATTATTTTTAAAAAAAGATTCTGAGATAATCGCGTGTAAAGAGCTGTGAATAGCAATTTCTGTGCTATGTAGCTGACTTCGCCTATTTCACAAGATCAGTTAATTAGTTAATAAAAAATAAGATCCCAAATCAGCAAGTCACAATCAAATTAATCAATTTGAGTTTAAAGCGACCCTTGAACGAAGGATGTAACGATATAACAAACTATTTACGGTATGTTTCATTAATTATAAAGGGACGAGGCATAGGTGAGGTTAAAAATGAGAATACACGAACATTATGAGCCACCAAGGAAATCTATTTAGCGGCTCAAAGGAGGAACCTCCGTAGAAAAAACCCACGTGAAGAATTGTGTATTACAAATGAAACGAATGTGAAGTCACGAGAAAAACTGATTAAAAAAAAATGAATGTCAAGAGTACTATACGGACAGTGACTGTAAGAATCGACAGAAGTCTGCTTGTACTCCAATATGCTGTTTGTATTTCACGCGGAGATTTTCGATCATTAATATAACGAGTTTCTCCAAGCATATCATAAAGTCCCGAATTATATTGGACTGAGCTCTCTTCCCTCTTGAAATATCACGCGGAATAGACGTCTTCTCGCCGTGAAACTATTTCGCATAACCAACATAACAGAATACAAAATATTTAAGTTGAGTATTATTTACATCTAAATTATTTATTTTCTATCTGAGAGGGAGAGAAAGTGATGCATATTGGAATAACGCGTAAAGTGATTGTATTATTACTATTTCTTTTATAAAATCAAAACATTTTATATCGATCATATATATTGTATGAGTGTGTTTATGTTCAGCTATGTGTATAAAATGTTAAATATATTTGTGTCTAGTTTTATTTGCGCGTTATTTGTCATTTTATTTTTTATATATTGTAGTGTACCTTTCCTAAAACCAAAATCCAACAGCTACAAAGGTAAAGTCCCCAAGAATTTTTCCCTTTATTTTGTATGGGCACCAGGCGCTTTCGCGCCGGTAGAAACTCTGCGATCTATTCGGGACCAAGCTGCTTTTGCCGGACTAGCCACAGCCGTCAAGAATTGTAGAGTGGCGGGATTCAAGGCCAAGTTCTCTTGCAGTATCCAATAAAATAAATTCCGAATTTCAAACTTACGGGAATCACGAATAAAGTATTTATTGACAGGTACCGGAGGTTAAACGATTTAAATTCCCCGTAAATATTTCGATCTGTTGCTTGAACAATTAAGAGCCCGATCGACCAACGCGCAAACACATGCACACAAAAATCTCACGCACGCATTCGCGATACACGGGAATGTTTTCACACTTCGAACGGATTTTAAGAGATTCCCGACATCAGACGCGACAATCAACTATCCTACGGGAAAAATAACCAGCTACTCGATTCACCGGTATCGAAGTATTTCGCGTACACTCTCACACTGCCACGCTTTCAACATTCCCGCGCACAACACAATTTCTCTAAAAACAATAATGGCGAATTTTCCCGGAATCACTCCCGACGACCCTTTTGACTCTGCGTTTATCGCCGTTTTAGTATTTTCCCTACTGACTCGATCGTGTCGACAACGGCCCGCCGTAAAGCCACACGGGACTCTTAAAACACAAATATCCAACAATACAGCTCGCGGGCTCAACCACGCGCGGGATACCGTCGCCGAACGCGTTATAACAATTGTCAAAATACTTATTAACTATGGAGAGCCAAGGGATAGAGCTTACCTCGACCTCAACGTCAAAACCGAGAATAATATAAGATTTTCTCTCGTCTCCAAATATCCACTCGGGAGTTTCCGCAGTACCGTAGTAGACGGGACTTGTGTTGATTTTTCGCAATCTATACAATTATCGTAGTAGTTGGCGTTTCTGGCGCGCGAAGTCCAAATCGGAACTTTGTAGCGCAGTGCACGAGACGACGACGTTGACAGGTATTGTTCTACGATAATACAGTGAGAGAGTGGCATTTCCTTATGCCATTTGAGAGGTTCGTAACTCCCGTCGATGTAATTCCCGAAGAAAAAGAGGAAGTAAGCGCGGTTTTGCAGCTCGTTGCTTATCATTTATTTCCGAGATATCCTCCGAGTGGTGGGGGAAAATACCGACATACCCTCGGCGAGCCCTCATCTCTCGGTCATACATAAGTAAAAATAAATAAAATACACGGGAATTAGAAATAATATTATAATTGTCGAGAGGCCCTATGGATCTGTCGGGCGTCGTTGTACTGCGAGGAACTGCACTCGTAATTTTACGAGCTTATTTCTGATAATGAATTTTATCTCGTTACAATATATACGGGAATTTTTCAGATTGGAAGCAATCATTCCAGTTCGGCTAAATGCTAGAAAATAATTTGGAAACATAAAATAAAATAGAAAAAACATAGATTTTTATTACATTTTGGCGCCCAACTAGAGGCCACGGCCACAAATTGTTGAGATTAACGATTATATTATCTGTTATCCTATATTATATATTATAAAGTCCGTTACATGTCGAGTAGTGATGATCCCAGTCCAGTACCGCGGCTAACGCGTTCAAGAGCAAATATAAAAACTAAGAAGTTGACACGTATTGTTCCGCACACGAGCAAAGTGAAACGTAAGCGCGTAGTACATGCAAGTAAGAAAGATACTAATACCAATCGATCTGTAGGTACTATTGTAAAAACGATGGCGAGCAAAGACGGTGGTAATGAGAAGAATGGGAGAATTGAGGAGAAATGGACTCGTCTTCGGTAGGCTCAGAAGCATTTCGAAATGCAGAAAGAGGACTTGGAGAGAATGCGTATTGAGCAGAGACAATTCGAAGAAGCACGACGGTTGGAAGCTAGGGACTCTGATCGTGCGCGGATCGTTCGGGGAGCAGGAAATGCACATGACAGGCTTGATCACCAGGCATCGTTGCAGAATTCTGGCGTTTCACATGTTAATCCCAATGAGAGATTGATCGACGATTTGGTAAATCATTTTCAATATTTAAACTTGAACTTTAAGATTCCAAAATTCACCGATGAGGTTAATCCGATAAAGTTTATTGACGACGTTGATCGATTCTTAAAGTACAAAAGCAGTCGCATAGAAGACCAAATGTTGGCCGTCGAAGGTATTCTTGAAGGTCGACTCAAAGTATCGTACGATATTAAGAAAAATAATTTGACGACTTTTGATTTGTTCAAAGTGGCATTTCTTGAAGAATTTTATTCGACGCCCGTCAAAGTACAATATAAAAACCAGTCGCTCGCGCGGCGATATAAGTCGAAAGACGGCTCGATGCAGGCGTATTTTTATGATGCAAAATATGTTGATCCCCCGCTCACGTCATATGAAATAAATTACTCCATAATTCAACACTTCTCGCACAGAACGCAGACTGCATCGGATACGAAGTTAGTAGCGCAAGTTTTAGCTCAACTCGAAAATACTCAGAATGATGTTGAATTTGAGGGAGATAGAGACTGGAGGGGTAGTAGCAACCAGCAAGGCCAAAACAGTAATCAGTTTAGGCCTACTCGAGTTAATAGTATGCAGACGTATAAAAGTCAGAACAGTTATAATCATAATCAAGCGCGAAGTAACGGGTCAAACCATTGGCCAGTACACAATTATGAATCTCAACACCGGAGTTACTCTGGTAACGCTTATTCCCAATATTCGGACAATGCTGTAAGATTCTTACCGGACACCCGGTATCCTCCGCCCAATTTTCGACAAAATCTGCAAGTTTCAAGCAATGTAACTCTATCTACGCCGTGCAATAACATTCCTTTAAACTACCAGTAGATATACTCCAGAGAGATCCGGTTGTATATCCTAAGTTTTATGATTTTGTGCAGGGTCTCAAAAAAGATATCGATGGTAATCCGAGTCAACCGCATAAGCCACGAGAAGTTTTTGCACCATCCCTCGATTAAATGTTAACGTCGCCAGCATATCACTTTCGCCGCTCGTTGATACAGGAACCCAAATTACGTGTATTTCAGAAGAATTTCATAAACGCCTCGCAACTATAGTTACGTTAAAGGAATTGCCAGTGACGAATGTGTACATAACGACTGCTATTACAAAAAAGAAAACGACGGTGAAACGACAAATGTACATCGAAATTAAAATTGGAAATTTGGCATTAACACATTTTTTTTAGTGATACCATACTTGACATTGGATATGATTCTAGATAACGACTAGCTGCGAAAAAATAAGGCTATCATTGATTACGATTCGTAAAGTATATCTGTTCTAGGTATCCGTTTAAATCCCAATTTGGTGATGTTTAAAGAAGAACCGGTAGAGAGATTGTATCTAGGGTAAATAATAATCACATATACCTCACTCTCTTGGAACTTAAAGATCGAAATTTTTTTTATTAATACAAGTAATTTTCATGGTAACCACGTAAATACATTTGGGGTGAATCAGATTGATATCCTTAAAAGGTCAGAGGATGAATCGGTAATAAATGTTGAAAATATTTTGAATATCGACGCAGCAGTAGTGGAACAAAAACAAAGTTTCGATCCGTGTGATGTTGTCCTCTATGATGATCAAACAATAACACCTTACTCTACTATTCATGTTTCCACTATCGATTCGGACTCTCTCGCGCGAATGCTAACATCGTTGAATTCGGGACAAGCGGAGGATGTTATTAAATTGTTAGAGAAATTTGAGCCTCTTTTTGCCGACAAGCCAGGTTGCGTTACAAATTATTAGCACGAAATAAAATTAATAAAATCTAAGCCTTTTATAAAACGATCATATCCGATCCCATTATGTTTTCGTGATGCAGTTCATGCGGAAATAAAATCAATGTTAGAATCGGATATTATAGAACGGTCGACAAGCTCTTATCTCAATCCGCTTAGTATCGTAGTGAAGTCAGATGGGAGAGTTCGGATTTGTATCGACGCGAGATACTTAAATGATGTAATTGAAGGTGATAATGAAAAACCCCCTCGGATAGAAGAATTGTTACAAAAATATGGCGGTACTAAGATTATGTCCACTCTAGATTTAACTTGTGGATTCTGGCAAATCCCTTTAACTGTAAACTCGCGTAAATATACAGCTTTTCTGCACGAGTCAACGTTATATCACTTTAAAACACTTCCATTTGGATTGAAAACTGCTTGCAGCGGTTTTATTCGCTCATTGAGGATGGCTCTGGGAGTCGAGATGAAGGGATACCTTTCATATTTCATTGATGGTCTATTGATAACCTCAACAAGTTTGAATGATCACTTGAATCATCTCGAAAAAGTTTTTACAAAATTACAACAGCACAATTTTATTTCGAAGTTAGACAAGGCACAATTATGCCGCGAATCGGTAAAGTTTTTAGGGTACGTTATTACACGTCAAGGAATCAGTCCAGACCCTGATAAACTCGCAGTAATCAAAAATTTTGAGATACCGAAATCGCGACTGGATCTCCAAAAATTTTTGGGCATTTGCATGTATTACAAGCAGTTTAGTATCGGTCATGCGAAATATTTAGATCCTTTCAGAGTACTCTTAAAAAAAGATACACCGTGGTATTGGAACGAAATGTTCGATAAAGCATTCAACGAACTAAAAGAAAATTTTTTTAAGGTCGTGCATCTCTCACATTATTATACTGATCGCCCTTTTAAAGTTCACACAGATGCCCCAGATAAGGGTGCGAGCGGTGTACTACATCAAATTGACGATGAAGGAAATCTTCGTTTAATATCAGCCGTTAGTCGATGCCTAATTCCTGCCGAGCTTCACTATACTACAACCGAAAAGGAACTCCTCGCGATTGTTTACGCTCTGAATAAATTTCGAGTATACCTAATGGGTAAGCCTTTCGATGTTATAACAGACCACCAGAGCTTAACATTTTTAAATCGAACACCATTTCACACTAACCGATTATCAAGGTGGAGTCTCCTCTTACAGGAATATGTTTTCAATCCTATTCATATCAGCGGAAAAGACAATTACATTGCAGATTTCTTTAGTCGCAATCCTAATAAAACATATACTCAACAAGAGAAAAATACAATCATGATTTCAAGGATGCTATCCGGCAACATCACTGTACATTATGATTTTCGGGTGGACTCTTTATCAATGGTTTGCCTTCTCGATTTGAGTCCCGTTTTAAAAGATAAATTGAAAATCTTGGTACGTCTCCAGCGAGAAGATGAAAAAATCATAGCATTAGTAAAACAATCAAATGAAAATCATGCATTTCAACAACACAATCAAATACGGTTTCATCGTAGCTCTCCGTCGGACTTTTGGATTGTTGTGGTTCCCGGAAATCTCATTAAGTTAGTTGTTCAAATGGAACATAGCAGACTGGCCCATCTCGGGGTCTACAAAACCTCGTGTCATCGTGAGAGGTTTTTTTCGTGGTCGGGAATGGCAAGAGATATAAAGAAATGTATATTGGAGTGTGATTTATGCCAACGCGAAGAACATCTGAACAGAGCAATTGAAGGTGATTATTGTCACGTAAAATCGGAAGCTCCGAATGATTTAGTCACGGTAGATTTCTATGGGCTACCGCGTTCGACCGCTGGCGTACAATACATTTTTGTAGTGATGGATGCATTTTCAAAATTGGTTAAGCTATACCCCATCAAAAGGGCAACTAGTCGCATAGTTATAAAGAAAATTCTTGAGAATTACATTGCGTCGATTGGCAAACTAAAGCGCATTTTATCTGTTAACGGCTCGCAATTCACTTCTGTCGCGTGGAGGAAAGCACTTGAAACAGCTGGTATAAAAGTCGTTTTTTCATCCGTACGTAACCCACAGTGAAACCCGACCGGAAGGGTAATGCGTGAATTAAGACGCTTATTCAGGACCTTATGTGCTGAGAATCACACCACGTGGTCGAAGCATGTACCAAAAATTGAAACATTATTCAACTATACCACCCACTGTAGTACGGGTTATATGCCATACCAGCTCCATTATGGAAAAGATCCTGACGATGCCATATTTAAGATCGTAAATTTTCTAAATTCTAAAGAGGTACCACAAGAACGTCGCCTTTTACTAGCAAAAGAGCGCCTTCAAAAGAATTTTGACTCTCGACGACAGCAACAAAAGTCGAGAAAAATATTTGACCTAAAAATCGGGAATCTCGTACTTTTGCGAGTCCCACACTTGTCAAGTAATACCGATAGGGTTACACATAAGTTTTTTCACCTTTATGAAGGCCCTTATAAGATAAATGAGAGTTTTGGACCGAATGCTTTTAAACTGACTTATATCAATAGTGATACTATGAAAGGGAGATACAATCGAACAAGTGTGAGGAAATATTATCAACCCGTCGAATCGTAATTATCATGCAATTTTCTTAACTGCGTTGACATATTTGATTCTGGAAGATTTGTTTGAGGCGGATCAATTTTCCTTAATCCTTTAGAGAAGGAAAGACTTTTATTTTCGTTTTTACGTATACGTTGGTATGAGAATATAGGATAATAAGTAATGTAAAATATGTATATATGTAGAATATGAATTCTTGACTGTCACCATTAACAACTATACGTATAACAACGTATGGTATGATCTGAACATAATTTATTGTTTAAAAAAAAAAAAAAATTTCGAGCGACAAGTTTGTAAAGGTGTTCCGAGAGTAGCGTAATGAGGAACATTAGTACATAAGTTCGTAAGCCAGGTTAAGTTTCATATAAGTTTTTAGGACGAGACCCTTATTCGGGTGGAGTCAATGTATGAGTGATAGAGAGTGGAAGAATGCATGCGTATATCGTGTTTTACACGTAGAAGCGATTTATTCCGTACTACACAATGAAGTACAGTATAAATGGAGGGGTAATGTAAGAATCGACAGAGGTCTGCTTGTACTCCAATATGCTGTTTGTATTTCGCGCGACGATTTTCGATCATTAATATAACGAGTTTCTCCAAGCATATCATAAAGTCCCAAATTATATTGGACTGAGCTCTCTTCCCTCTTGAACTATCACGCGGAGTAGACGTCCTCTCGCCGTGAAACTATTTCGCATAACCAACATAATAGAATACAAAATATTTAAGTTGAGTATTATTTACATCTAAATTATTTACTTACTATCTGAGAGGGAGAGAAAGTGACGCATATTGGAATAACGCGTAAAGTGATAGTATTATTACTATTTGTTTTATAAAATTAAAACTTTTTATATCGATCATATATATTGTGTGAGCGTGTCGCGTCGCGTTTTGCAGTTTCCGTGAACTGGCCAAGGTTGTAAGTCTTAGCCTCAACAATGTACTGTTGCTAAAACGTTGGCGACTAACAAGCTACTGTATTTTCACTCGGTGTAATTTTTGAATTAATGATGTGACTTCGGATTTACAAACTGTTTAAAACTGTTTATTTCAATTACCCAATTCTTACGCTTTTTACTTCCACTATGATAAGTAATTAAATAAATATGTGAACAGCGGCTAATGCTCTGACTGTTTAAGAAAAATGAATAAGTGCGAACAGCAGTTGACTGCGACTTGACTGTTCGACACGTAGATGTTGACTGTCTTGACAGAGTTTGAGGAAGCGCCTCCAAGTATCTTGCCAGAGACTTGTAGATCGGAAAAGGGTGGGTAAGGAAAATCTCAAACATTTGATTGGATCAAAAAATGAATATGGGAGGAACGGTGGGTGGGCTACAGGATTGCAATTTCCCAACTTTCGACACATCTGCAGGCTGCCTGGCCTGCCGATGTTTTATTGTTTTATTGCGCGTTGGACCTTCTAAGACTGACCCATGGGCCGTATTGCCGGGGTCAACCGTGCTGAAGAGTTACTTGTAGGGATTGGGAATTTTTTATTATTTTTATTATTTAAGTGTTTTGGGCGAGGAACATTTGGTCGCGGAATGTTTTATTTGGTTTTTCCGCTTCCTGCCATTCCTTATGATGGTCACGTACGCACAAGCGCTAACAAAAAATACCTAAATTACCTTATGCTACAGTCAATGGTTATAGTTGTAAAATAAATGTGACTTCCATTTTTTATAGATATTACGATTGCGTTGCGTGCGACGCAACATACTGGGCCCCTTGAGAGGCTGTCCGATCAATGATCGCTTCCCATGTTGATGTCGTTGTTGCTGGTGATCGTCGTATCGATGGGTAAAGGAGCCAACTTCCGAACATTCCTTTTTACCGATCCTCGATTGGTCTTGATGGTAGCTACGCGTGCTATTTCGTCGGCACCTGGATGTAGCTCAATGATCCTTCCCAGCTCCCACTGCATCGGTAGGATGTTGTAATCCTTTATTAACACCACCATCCCAATTTTTATCGATGGCTGCCCAGTGGTCCATTTGCGTCGAATGTTGAGTTCGTTCAAGTACTCCTTGTGCCATCTCGCCCAGGAGTGTTGTCTGATTCGCTGTATGTGTTGCCAACGGAAGAGACGGTTCGTTGTGACTTGGGTGAAATCGTGTTCCGGCAGGCTCGTCAGTGAATCGCCGATGAGGAAATGTCCTGGAGTTAAGAAAAGTAAGTCGTTCGGATCCGCAGAAATTGGCGTGAGTGGACGAAAGTTCAATATTGCTTCAATCTCGATGATGAGCGTATTAAATTCTTCAAACGTGAAGAGTTCCTTTCCAACCACTCACCTCAGGTGGTGTTTGAAGGATTTAACGGTTGATTCCCAGATGCCATTATGGTGCGGCGAAGCCGGTGGAACGAGGCGCCACTGGATGCCTTCTTCTCTAAGATATTCGGTGACCCTGTCATTGTGTGTGTCAGATTTGAGCATGTCAACCAACTCCTTGAGCTTGTTCTTGGCTCCGACGAAGTTTGTGCCATTGTCAGATTGAATCATATGACAGTTTTCCACATCGACCGATGAATCGCCGTAATGCACCGAGAAACGCTGCTGTTGTCATGTCACTGACCAATTCCAAGGGTACGGCTTTCGTCACCAGACAAACAAAGACTGCAATGTATGATTTGATATGCACTCGGTTCCGATGTTTCCCTTCTTTGATAAAGAATGGACCGCAATATTCGATTCCCACGTTGATAAACGGGCGGGCTTGAGTCACTCGAGCATGTGGCAGATCTCCCATGACCTATTTAATGATTTGTGGGTTGGCCTTCGTACATGTGATGCACTTTCGGATGACCCTACGAACTTCGTTGCGCCCATCGAGTATCCAAAATCGTCGACGCACTGCGTAGAGTGTTGCGAGTGCCCCGGCATGCCCGTGCGTTTGGTGCTCATTACGAATGATAAGCATTGTGACGTTTGGGCAGTAGTGCCGGGTGTTTCTGGCTCTCTGGTAGCGTGGAATCCCTGAGACGGCCTCCAACTCGAAGAATCCCGTTCGAATCTGCGTATGGATTGAGAGATAGAAGCTTGCTCTCGGAATCCAATTCTTTTTGTTTTGCCAGATCTTGGATTTCACTGCCAAGCGCCTCTTCTTACACAAGCCGCAGGATGCGAAGTTCAGCTGCTCTGATCGCCTCCAGATGCGGTCGTGTTCCGCGGTGCTTGCCTCGATTCTCTCGCTTGAAACGTAGAGCGAGTGCCACGAAACGTTTTAATTTTTGAATTGACGAAAATCTGTCCAATATTGATGATCTTGTAACGGTGGTCAGACACGTTGTCCGCTTGGCCTCCGGATCTGCTGTTGGTTGCGAAATCTCAGTGCGTGGTCAGTTAGATTCTTCTTTCAGCAGCCACGTTGGTCCAGTAGGCCACAAGGTGTTTGTCATAAGCTCCCTTGGTTGTTGTCATCTAGATAATGCGTCTGCTGGATTGACATCTCCTGGAACGTGCCTCCATTAGCACTCGTGAGTGGCCTCTTGAATTTCAGCTACCCGATTGGCAACGCAGGTCTTCAGTAGATGTGGAGATATGGCGATCCAGTGCAGAGTGATGGTTGAGTCACTCTAGAGGACGGTTTTGCTGATGGGAACTCCAACGGTGTTTTTTATAGCCTTGTATAATCTCGACAGGAGTAATGCACCACACAGCTCGAGTCGTGGAAGTAATGTTGTCTTCAGAGGTGCTACACTTGATTTTGCACAGAATAGCCGTGACTGGTGGTTCCCCTCTGAATCCGTTGATCGTAGGTAGATGCAGGCTCCGTATCCTACTATGCTCGCATCGCAGAATCCGTGGATTTCCATGACGTGGCCATTGCTTTGACAGATTGTCCGAGGGAAAGCAATGTCATTTAGAGAGTTTAACTCTGCTCAGAAGTTGCACCACTCTGTATTGATATTCTGAGGCAGTGATTCGTCCCAGTCTAATTTGAGCTGCCACAACTTCTGGATGATTATTTTTGCGCCCAGTATAACAGGTCCTAGCGGCCCCAGTGGATCGTAGATTTTTGCAATCTCCGATAATATGGCTCGTTTGGTGGCTGTCCTGTTTTGTGCGACTGGCTTCACCGTGTAGACGATAGAGTCCGTCTGTGCGTCCCAGAAAACTCCTAACGTTTTGAGCGTGGACCCATTGTCTAGCTGCAACCTCTTATGGATTGCGTTTTCTGGCAGTCCCGCCCGCAGCCTTGGATCGTTGAAAGCCCACTGCCGAATGTTGAGACCCCCTTGGCGCAGAAGCTCTGTGACTTCCTGACGTGCTGCTATACCTTCGTTGATTGCGTCGAAACCTGTCAATAGATCGTCAACGTACATGTCTGTTTTAATGATGTGCGCTCCTGTTGGAAAGCGATGTGCTTCGTCTTCTGCCAATTGCCACAATCATTGTATTGCTTGGAATGGAGACGACGCTAGTCCAAAGGTGATGGTGTTGAGCTCGTAGGTGCTTATGCACCCTTGCTCATCTCTCCAAAGAATCCTCTGGTAACAGCGATCTGGTAGGTTCTTCCGCACCCCGAATTGCAAATACATTTTCTCGACATCTCCCGTCAAGACGTATTTGTGTGAGCGGGATCGGAGGTTCAGGTGCAGAATGTCGTCCTGCATGGTTGGTCTAACCATTAGGGCGTCGTTGAGAGACACGCCGCTAGTAGTTCTTGCAGAGCCGTCGTAGACAACCCGGACCTTGGTCGTGGCACTATCTCCCTTGATGACTGCGTGACGCGGGAGGTAGAACCTTGTTTTCGACCCGTCGATGACCTTTGTCAAATACTGGAGTTCTTTGATATTTTCCTCGTATTGCGCCTGCAAATCTGAATCGGTCTTGAATTTCCGTTCAAGAGCATGAAATCTTTTGAGCGCAGTTTTGAATGACTCTCCAAGCTGCTCTTGTTTCTCGTTAAACGGCAATGCAACGCTGTAACGTCCAGTAGCATCCCGCCTATACTGTCGATTGAAGTGGTCGACTGCGCGTTTCTCTTCTGATGACCAATGATGTGTCTGGGGTCCTTCCTCGATTTCCCAGAATTTTTGCAGTGAGAAGTCCACATTTTGTGCGTGGCATCTCACTTGTTGGTGTTGCGGAACTGAACCTCCGATCACCCAGCCAAACTGTGTTTTCTGGAGTCGGAGATCTGGTTGCTGTGGTGACGACAAATTATACTGCCCGATGCATAGGGAGGCTAGTGTCGGACCAGAGCCAAGCAGCATATTGATGGGTGCTGGCTTGTAGAACGCTGGATCCGCTAACTTCAGGTTTGGCGGGATTCTAATTGTGTCACGTTGGAGTGTGTTGCTGGGTCTGGGGTCGGAGATTCTTGGAACGGACAGAAAACTCAACTGCCTTCGATACCCATTGATGCATGATGCGATCTCTGTGTGAACTGCGTTCTGCGTGTACGTAGTCTGATCGCTGATTGTTCCGACCGGAATGGCGCACGTCCTTTTCGGTAGATTGAGAGTTGTTGCGAGTTCTTCTGTGATGAAGCTGATGAGCCGGTGTCAAGTAAGGCTCTGCATTTAATGCGTTGGTTGTTGTGACTGCGTGCCTGGACGACTGCTGTAGTTAATACCTGACTTGCCGGTGTCCTTCCCGCTAAAGCAACGCAGTCCGTGATTTGCTCCATTCCGGTGGTTGGTTGTCAATTGCTGACTTCTCCTCTGGTTTCCGAGGGTCCTGTAATAAGGCTCCGTTCTCGTTCGGAGCGTGTAGGAGAGTGTTGTGTCGCAGGCCACACGACTTACATCCTCCAAATTTGCACTGATTCTTGTCGTGCTTGTTCAGACAGTTGGGACAGTAAAACCGTCCTTCACGGCCTTTACGCGTTGCTGGACCGACAGATCTAAAAATTTCCGGCAACGATAGAGTGGATACGAACCGTCTTTGCAGATCGTGCACGCTTGACCCGTAGATATACCGAACACTTGTGTTGTTGGTTGTCTTTGCGCCTTCTTATTTTTTACTGGCTGCTGCGGTGGTGACGCGTTGCCTTGTTGGGGCCGTGGCTGCTTGCTGACCCGCGCTGCTCGTCGCGATAGGAACTCAAGCATGTCTTCGAGCTGAGGTATACTATTGCGTTCTTGTTTGTCCTCCCAAGCGTCGGCCGTAGCCCGGTGGATTTTGTTTTCTAGCAACGTAATTATTAATAAATCACCAACCTCCAAGTTCATGGCCCTCAGCGATTCCACATGCTAGCGTGTGCTGTCCACGATATTGGAGAGGCCATCGGCGTCTTCTTTCATTTGCATCAGAAATCCAACAAACACTGTGCTTGCCTCGATGCGATGATCCGCTTGTCGGAGTATGCTCGTTCGACCATTTCCCATGCGCGATTGTAATTGCTGTCAGTGATTAACAGCATCTGAACTTTCCGTGCTGCATCCCCTTGTAATGCTGATTTCCGGTAATGCAGTTTGACTGAAGGATTTAGATCATGCTGGCTGCCAATCATTGATTCGAACTCCGTCTCGAACGAAGTCCAGTGCGCGAAATCGCCTCGAAAAGTTGGAAGCCGCGATTCCGGCAGCTTCACTCTTCTTCTAAGGACTGATGCCGTTGATGCTATTGTCCCAGCGCTGTCCACTGTGTCCGTCCGAATTAGTGGCTGTGATGGTGGGTTCATCACGCGCTCGGCTTCGGCCAGGACATCATAGAAATTTGCTTCGATCGCAAATCGTTCGTTTAAGTCGTGGTGAAGTCCTTCGGGATCGAGATCGTGCAACTCGTCCATTAGTTCGGTGAAGTCTTCGTATAATTGTTCGAACTTCACCAACCGCGCTTCTGCACTCGGAATTCCACTCGGCCTTGCTTCACACAACTTCCATATTTTTCTCACTGTTGTTGTTTATGCCTTCAATGTGGACATTTTTCTCATGAGTTCTGTTATGCGCTGTGCGTCGAGCTCCTCACGGCTCACTACCGTATCGTCGAGAGTTGCCATTGTTTCTTGTGGATTTAATTAATGCACTTAGACACTTGCACGCTTTAGCACTTGATTGTTATCCGGTTCTTGTTAGATCCGGCTCGAAGGACCATAAAATGTCGCGTCGCGGTTTGCAGTTTCCGTGAACTGGCCAAGGTTGTAAGTCTTAGCCTTAACAATGTACTGTTGCTAAAACGTTGGCGACTACCGAGCTACCGTATTTTCACTCGGTGTAATTTTTGAATTAATGATGTGACTTCGGATTTACAAAGTGGTTAAAACTGTTTATTTCACTCAACCAATTTTTACACTTTTTATTTACACTATGATAAGTAATTAAATAAATATGTGAACAGCGGCTAATGCTCTGACTGTTTAAGAAAAATGAATAAGTGCGAACAGCAGTTGACTGCGACTTGACTGTTCGACACGTAGATGTTGACTGTCTTGACAGAGTTTAGGAAGCGCCTTCAAGTATCTTGCCAGAGACTTGTAGATCGGAAAAGGGTGGGTAAGGAAAATCTCAAAGATTTGATTGGATCAAAAAATAAATATGGGAGGAACGGTAGGTGGGCTACAGGATTGCAATTTCCCAACTTTCGACACATCTGCAGGCTGCCTGGCCTGCCGATGTTTTATTGTTTTATTGCGCGTTGGGCCTTATAAGACTGACCCATGGGCCGTATAGCCGGGGTCAGCCGTGCTGAAGAGCTACTTGTAGGGATTGGGAATTTTTTATTATTTTTATTATTTAAGTGTTTTGGGCGAGGAACATTTGGTCGCGGAATGTTTTATTTGGTTCTTCCGCTTCCTGCCATTCCTGATGATGGTCACGTACGCACAAGCGCTAACAAAAAATACCTAAATTACCTTATGCTACAGTCAATGGTTATAGTTGTAAAATAAATATGACTTCAATTTTTTATGGATATTACGATTGCGTTGCGTGCGACGCAACAGAGTGTGTTTATGTTCAGTTATGTGTATGAAATGTTAAGTATATTTGTGTCTAGATTTATTTGAGCGTTATTTGGCATTTTATTTTCTATATATATATACGGGAATTTTTTAGACTGGAAGCAATCATTTTAGTTCGGCTAAATGCCAGGATATAATTTAAAAACAGTAGAAAAAATTTAAACAAAACATAGATTTTCATTACAACTTGACTGTATGCAATCGTGCGCGTTCGCACCACCTCTTCCGATATGGTCCTCCTTTCGATATTGCCGCCGATACGGCCCTCTTCTCGATATTGACGCCAATGCGATCCTCAGCTCGATAACTGGAGCACGCCGCGCCCGTCAGTTACGAAAAGACTTATACAATGGTAGCCGTGCGTGAACTACTTCTTCTATCGAGATAATTCACAATGGATGGAAAATAGCTGAATGTCGAGAAAAGGCGGTGTTTCCGTTCAGGAGTCGACATTAGACAGGCGGGCACGCGCCCAGAAAACGGTGAAGTTCCCTTAGCAAGCGTGAACAAGCCACGACGCCCCCCCCCCCTTCCGCTCACCAAAGCAAGACGATACGTAAACGAAGATCCCTAAGCCGGAGACGAGGACATAACGCGGAGGAAGCCATAACTGGCGCGATCTACCGTCGCGTTGGTGAGGAAGAATAAAGGACGAGAGAGAGAGAGAGAGAGAGAGCGAAGGGATGACGTGCTGCTCAATACGAGCGGGCTGGTGCGCTGCATTGTACCTCTCCACTTTCGTCGTGTTTGACTACATAAATATTTACCTCCTCCGCTCTCGTAGCGGTCCACGATTTTTAGTCGTAATCGACTAAACAAGCTGCATGCTAATCAATCGCGCGCACCGGGCGTTCGGTTAAATTACCTATAGTTACAAATCTAATGCTCCCATCTTCATGAAATTTGGTGAGAATATTCTTCAGACATTGTGCTTGAAGAACATTTCCGCTCATAACAAGTGGATATAAGCTCTCAATACACTTTAGTGCACTATGAACTCGTTACATTCCTTGGATTATAGTTCTTGCTCCGCGATTCATCACGAATAATCATGGTGAGTCGTTCCCGTTTAATTAATCAGATAATCGATTATAACGGTTTAAGGTCCCGCACTATCGAATATTGGTGCAACTATCGTTGAGTTTGGGTGCACGCGCATTGCCTTGTAACTCACCGTTATCGTTAACGATTTTGATGCTGGCCCTCGTGAGCTAATTAAATAATAGAATAAATTGTATCAGCTGTCGGACATTTTTGGAAGAAGTTTGAAGTTCTCGCTAGTAAAAATTCCGAAGATATAGCTATTTATCAGGCCATAATAATTCATAATAATTAGGCCATTACAACTGTTTATTAGGAACGCCAGACGTTCGCAACGTACGTGAGCCGTACCTCGGTAATACGTACCACCATCACCACCGCCACTGCCACCGCCACCGCTGCCGCTGCCGCTGCTGCTACTGCTGCTGCTACTGCTGCTGCTACTGCTACTGCTACTGCTACTGCTACTGCTACTGCTAAAGCGCCCAGCGAAACCAACCCGGGGTTACCCAGCCCCCAGAACAGCGAAAATGCAGATTGCACCGCGGCGGCTGCCAACAAGTCGCGGGACTCCAACCAAGACCAAGGAGAATCGAAGAAGGGGCCCAGTAGCCACTACAAGGCGGCAGTTCACCGCCTGGAACCAAGCATGGAGGAAGAGGACGCCCAGCTCGAGGCCCTCAAACTACATTTACAGGAGGTCACCAGGTACTGTAAGAATCTGAAGAATACTCCGTCCAGAATCAGGGAAGGCGTCGAGGCTGCTGAACTAGCACTTGAGCTAGCCACCAGAAGGCGCAGGAGCTGGAAAGAGGAGCTGAAGCTTCTACTTAGCCAGGAAGAGAAGGCAGTGGGACCGCAACCATGCGCATCCACCAGTGTCGCTTCACCAGTGCACCAGACACCGGGAAAAAGGAAAAGGGCTAACGTGACAACACCGACGCCACCTGGGGGCACCAGCACCAAAACCGCCAAAAAGAAAATGCGTGAAGACGACGACGGATTCACGCAAGTTCAAGGTCGGGCCGGAAAACAGGCGAAGGGCCAAAAACCAAGCCAGGCTGAACACGACAGGGGAGACAGTGGCGGTAAGGGTACCCCCTGGAAGAAAAGGAAACGGAAGCTACGACCTGAGGCGGTGATTATCAGACCGGCCGAAGGCCAGAAATACGCTGACGTCCTAAAAGGCATCAGGACAGGAGTAAACCCTGGGGAATGGGGTGTACAGGTGAAAGCTGTAAGAGCGACCAGGGCTGGCGACGTCTTGGTCGAACTTGGCGCATCGGCCGAGGATAAGGCCAAGTTTAGTGTGGCTCTACAAAAAGCTCTAGGAGATAAGGGCAATGTCAAGGAGCTGACACCCCGAGTAACCATCGAGATCCGCGATATCGATGAGGTCACCGACGAAGAAGAGGTGAGAAAAGCGCTCCAAAGCTCCCTGCAAGAGGAGAGCTGTGGAGATGCGAGAATCCAGCTGTCAAAGACAGTGCTGAGGGGCAATAGGATTGCTTATGTCGAGCTAAACACTGCGGCTGCAGCAAAACTTGTGGAAGCAACCCATCTCAAGGTCGGCTGGGTTAATTGTCGGGTCAAGCTGAAGGTCCAGGTGGTCAGATGCTTTCGGTGCCAAGGCTTCGAGCACACTCCAGCTGCGTGCAAAGGGCCAGACAGGAGCAACCTCTGCCGGAAGTGCGGCAACGTTGGACACAGGGCTAAAGAGTGTGAAGGTGCCCCCCACTGTCTGCTGTGCGAGGAACAGCGACCCAACGAGCAGGCGGACAACGCGATGGGATCAGCCAAGTGTGGAGCCTACAAGGAAGCGTGGGCTAAGAAAAACAAAAGCACCAGTCGATGGCGGTGATGCTGCAGGGCAACATGGGGAGGAGCAGTCTAGCTCACGATATGTTGTTCCAGATAGTGCGCGAACACAGTGCTGATTTGGTCTTCATATCTGAGCAATATCGGGACATGAACAAGCAGGGCTGGTACTCGGACAATTCGGGGACTGCTGCGATCTGGGTCAGAGACAGGATCGGAATGCCCATTAATGCAGTTGGGAAAGGCGATGGATTCGTGTGGGTCAGAAGCGCAGGCGTGAACTACATATCCGTATATTTTTCTCCCAACGAAGGGATAGCAGCGTTCCGGGAAAAAATGGGAGACCTGGAAGACGAGATCCGCGCAATGGACGGGAAAGTTGTAGTGGCCGGTGACCTCAATGCAAAGGCCCTGGAATGGGGGATGGATAGGACCTGCAGCAGAGGTAGAGACGTAGTCGACATGATGGCCAGGCTGGATCTCACTGTCGCCAACACAGGGGAAGTACCGACGTTTAGGAGAGCGGGCTGCCAAGGAACCATCATAGATATCACTCTGATGACTCACGAGCTCGCAGCAAGGACATCAAGATGGAAGGTTTTGGAGGATTTCACAGGAAGTGACCACCAATACATAGCATTTACGATAAAAAAGGAGACTACGGCTGGCCCATTAACCAACAACCGATCCTCCCAACGAGGCTGGAATGTGGCCAAACTGAATGAAGCAGCACTGGTGAGCAACTTGCTGAGGGCAGGGAGTCTTTGCGACGAGGACACGGCAAGGACAATACCAAATGCTGCTGAGGCGGAAGATCTGGCGGATAAAACGATGACTCTTATCACGGAAGCATGCAACCACTCGATGCCTATGCGCAACAACAAGAGGCGAAGAGATCCAGTCTATTGGTGGACTGGCGAAATCGCGGAGCTCCGAAGGACTGCCCTAGCGCTACGGAGAAGAGCCCAACGAGGTAGACAACGTCGACGAATCAACCTGGCAACAGCAGAATACCAGGCAGCGAAAAAAAGGTTGAATGAGGCCATCAAACGAAGTAAGCGACAGGGCTGGATAAACATATGCAAGGAGATAGACAGCGATGTCTGGGGACGGGGTTACCAAATTGTGAAGCGGCGGCTGGGAGCTCAGGCGCCCGAACCACCAGGTGACCCTGAGTTGATGCAGAAGATCGTAAGCACACTATTCCCAGACCATCCACGGAGAGTCCGCAGAGCGGCACAGGCACACCTGGATGACATACCTCTTTTCACTCCCGAAGAGGTGCAAATGGCGACGAAATCACTGGGCTGCCGTAAAGCACCAGGCCCTGACGGTATTCCCGTCGAGGTGCTTAAAGTAGTGGCGAAGGAGTCCCCATATTTGCTGCTAAATATGTTCAACAAGTGTCTCCAAGCAGGAGCCTTCCCAACTAGGTGGAAGATACAGAGGCTAGTCTTACTGGACAAGGGAAAGGGCTTGCCTATCACCCCGTCCTCGTTCAGACCACTCTGTATGCTAGACAACGCAGGGAAAGTTCTGGAAAAGATGCTGCGAACGAGGATTCGCCGAGCAATCGAGTTGTCAGGTGGCCTATCAGAAAACCAGCACGGCTTTCGGGCTAAACACTCAACGATAGGTGCTATTCAGGAGGTTGTGGACACTGCTCACAGAGCCTGGGAAGGAAACCACAGGTCTCGCCACTATTGCGTGTTGGTAACTCTAGACGTAAAAAACGCGTTTAACTCTGCTAGGTGGGTAGACATACTGGAAGCTCTCGAAAGCCGGTTCAACGTACCAGCTTACCTGAGTAGGATGATCTGTAGCTATCTCAGCAATAGAGAACTACGCTACCAGACCACAGAGGGAGAAAAAACTTCAAAAATCACCGCAGGAGTTGCTCAGGGCTCGGCGCTCGGACCGGACCTGTGGAACATCATGTACGACGGGATCCTCCGCATGGGGCTGCCAGAGTGGGCAAAACTGGTTGGTTTTGCTGATGACGTAGCAGCTCTAATAGTAGCGAAAACACCGGAACAGGCACGGTCCAGAGTCGCATACGTAGCGACGCGAGCCAAAGAATGGCTTAAGGAACACGGCCTGGACCTGGCCGCCAGCAAGACGGAGGTGGTGGTGCTGACCAGGCAGCGCAGTCTCAGGGTGCCGCTAAGTGTGGATATTGACGGGGAAGAGGTTACAGTGACAAACAATGTCCGATACCTAGGAGTGAGAATAGACGCTAAACTCACGTATTGGCCTCACATCAAAGGAGCTGCAGACAAAGCGGCGAAAGTAGCGGGAGCGCTGTCGAGGCTTATGCCTAACGTCAATGGACCTCTACCCAGCAAAAGGAGAACACTAATGAGCGTAGTGCAATCAATCCTGCTTTATGGAGCTGAGATTTGGGCAGATGCACTCAGTATTGAGAAATACAGGAGGAGGATTGCTTCGGTCCAACGGAGTAGTGCCTTACGCATTGCGTGCGCGTATCGCACTGTATCCGCAGCAGCGGTACACATAATAGCAGGCGTTACACCTATCGACCTGATGGCCAAGGAGCGCAAGCGAATACACGAGCGATGCAAGCTGGAGGAGGACTATACGACCGTTAAGACTCAAGAAAGAGAGCGAACCTTACAGCTATGGGAAGAGAGGTGGATCACTGAGACGACAGGCCGGTGGACAGCAGCGCTTGTGGGGGCAGTGATACCGTGGATCAGTAGGGAACATGGAGAGGTGGACTACTACCTCACCCAGTTCCTCTCTGGACATGGCCACTTCAACTCCTATCTACACAAGATGGGCATCAAAGGCAGTCCGATTTGCGACTACTGCCCACTCCTGGAGGACGATGTGGAGCACACATTCTTCTACTGCGAACGATGGAATGCGGAGAGAGAGACCCTCGAGGAAAGCCTCGAGGAGGCGTGCGCCCCGCAAACTATTGTGGCACTAATGCTGAGGTCCGACAGGCATTGGAAAGCGGTTGCGAAGTACGTGGAGTCGGTCCTACGGGAGAAAAAAAGAGAAGAAAAGGAGAGAGACAGGTATAACCTGTAGATAACGCAGCAGCGCCGTAGAGGGCGCAGTAAACTCGTAGACTTGAAGTAATGCTAACGCGGTCCCAAGTCTATGAGGGTGACAGAGGGAGGTTGGTTTTTAGTGGGTAGGGCCGGGGTGATCCGGAGGAGCCCCACACTACCTTCGGGTGTGCGTAATCGCATTTTTTACCACCTCCCTTATTTAAAAAAAAAAAAAAAAAAAAAAAAAAAAAAAAAAAAAAAAAAAACTGCTACTGCTACTGCTACTGCTACTGCTACTGCTACTGCTACTGCTACTGCTACTGCTACTGCTACTGCTACTGCTACTGCTACTGCTACTGCTACTGCTACTGCTACTGCTACTGCTACTGCTACTGCTACTGCTACTGCTACTGCTACTGCTACTGCTACTGCTACTGCTACTGCTACTGCTACTGCTACTGCTACTGCTACTGCTACTGCTACTGCTACTGCTACTGCTACTGCTACTGCTACTGCTACTGCTACTGCTACTGCTACTGCTACTGCTACTGCTACTGCTACTGCTACTGCTACTGCTACTGCTACTGCTACTGCTACTGCTACTGCTACTGCTACTGCTACTGCTACTGCTACTGCTACTCTTTCCCTAGGAGCTACAGGACCTTGATGAAGTACCCGAGGGGACTACTCCCCACGGTTGCGGGTGGGAAAGCTTAAGCTGAAGTAAATCTCGGACCTCTGGCTACCTGGAACAAGCCAGGGGAGCCATAGGGTGAGGGACTACGGATGCGACCAAGAAGCAGCTCAACGACACACGCACAACGACACAGACACACACAGAAACAAAACACGCGACTCAAACACACAAGCACATAACACACTCACATAGCGGTCACCCAGCGAAGGGGCCCCAGTTCCCGGCGCGGGATCTCTCCTGGCATCGGCGGGCCGCCTGACGAAGGGTACAGATTAAAAACTGGGTTTGCGCTCCCAGGCCGCCGGATAGTACAGAGGCCCTGGTCAGCCTAGCCAGCAAGACCTGGCTGCCTCACCAGCCGGCGAATAATCTCCTTGGCCGCAGTAGTGCCGGTTGGCGACCGGATGGGTCCCTGCTGCGGCCTTGGGGGGGCTCTTCCGAGGCCAACGATCGGGGGGTCCCCCGGTGCCCGGAGGAAGTTCAAACCGCTGGGTCCATGACCCTGGAAGTGGGTAGTCCGAACACCAACACTCAACACCACGATGAGTAAGGAGGAAGGAAAGAAAAATACCATGCTAAGACAAAAAAAGGGAAAGGAACAAAAAGCGCCCAGCGAAACCAACCCGGGGTCACCCAGCCCCCAGAATAGCGGAAATGCAGATAGCACCGCGGCCGCTGCCAACAAGTTGCGGGACTCCAACCGAGACAAAGGAGAATCGAAGAAGGGGCCCAGCAGCCACTACAAGGCGGCAGTACACCGCCTGGAACCAAGCATGGAGGAAGAGGACGCCCAGCTCGAGGCCCTCAAACTACATTTACAGGAGGTCACCAGGTACTGTAAGAATCTGAAGAATACTCCGTCCAGAATCAGGGAAGGCGTCGAGGCTGCTGAACTAGCACTTGAGCTAGCCACAAGAAGGCGCAGGAGCTGGAAAGCGGAGCTGAAGCTTCTACTTAGCCAGGAAGAGAAGGCAGTGGGACCGCAACCATGCGCATCGTCCAGTGTCGCTTCACCAGTGCACCAGACACCGGGAAAAAGGAAAAGGGCTAACGTGACAACACCGACGCCACCTGGGGGCACCAGCACCAAAACCGCCAGAAAGAAAATGCGTGAAGACGACGACGGATTCACGCAAGTTCAAGGTCGGGCCGGAAAACAGGCGAAGGGCCAAAAACCAAGCCAGGCTGAACACGACAGGAGAGACAGTGGCGGTAAGGGTACGCCCTGGAAGAAAAGGAAAGGCCGAAGGCCAGAAATACGCTGACGTCCTGAAAGGCATCAGGACAGGAGTAAACCCTGGGGAATGGGGTGTACAGGTGAAAGCTGTAAGAGCGACCAGGGCTGGCGACGTCTTGGTCGAACTTGGCGCATCGGCCGAGGATAAGGCCAAGTTCAGTGTGGCTCTACAAAAAGCTCTAGGAGATAAGGGCAATGTCAAGGAGCTTACACCCCGAGTAACCATCGAGATCCGCGATATCGATGAGGTCACCGACGAAGAAGAGGTGAGAAAAGCGCTCCAAAGCTCCCTGCAAGAGGAGAGCTGTGGAGATGCGAGAATCCAGCTGTCAAAGACAGTGCTGAGGGGCAATAGGATCGCTTATGTCGAGCTAAACACTGCGGCTGCAGCAAAACTTGTGGAAGCAACCTATCTCAAGGTCGGCTGGGTTAATGGTCGGGTCAAGCTTGTCATACGCTAAACTAAAAAAACCCCGCAGCTAAAGAACTTTCTAGCGTCCAAGCGCTGCGATACGCACTCTCCGGCAGTAAGCCTCGGGCTTCCCCCACTATACCGCCGGTAGCCAACCCGCGAGCGCGCCTCGGGCGATTCCTACTCCGCCGCCAGCGGCCAATCCGAGCCGAGCGTCTGGCCATATAAGCGAGGCTCGAGCGCGTCTAGAAGAACAGTCGGGCCGCAAGGTCCAAACGAGCAGGTTCTCTGTATCTATGACTTTTTAAAGAATAAAAGTTTATAAACCCAGTATTTACTAGTCTATAATTTTTTCTTAATGAAGACACACGTGAACCCATCTTACCTCCGAAGAAAGGCGCTGCGAGCGGCGAAATTTCAGGCGAATATAGGAAACTCGTCGGCGGGACCGACTCCATCAACCGCCGAATCTTCGGCCGTGCGGCCTCCGTGCTCGGCAGCCTCTTCAGCCAACGTCAGATTTTCATCATCGACTCCTCCAACACCGTCGAGTATAAAAACTCCTTTGCTTCGAAAATCAAAACGAATTGTTTCTCGTAAATATAAGGGTCCCTGCATACATCCGCTCGTCCAAGCGGCCCTCCACCGACGACCAACAAAGCCGAAGCCAGTGGAGCCGCCACCGAGGAATTTGCAGCGACTCATTCGCAGCCCTGGATGTCGCAGGAGGAGCTCCTTCGAGCAAGCTCGTCCAGCTAGGCTTCCCGTCCGCTCGGACTTAATATTAGCTCACCGTCTACGAGCAATTTGTCTGTCGCAGTCTATTCCTGCCAAAGTTAGACGCGCTAGGCAAGCGGTCGCTCGAGCCTGCGCCATCATAAGAACACGGGTTCGTGACTCATTGCCCAATCCCACTGCTGAAGAGACGGAAGCGGTCACGAGGCATTTCACCAAGGCCCTACCAAAAAAACGACGCGCCAACGCAATCGCGCATAGACGCGTTCTTACTCCGACTCCTGCGTCAACCGTCCCAAGCCAAACGGTAAGTCGCAGGCCCATCTTGATACGGGGGAAAAGAAGATCTCCGAGCAAGTGGTCCGACACTACTCTCGGATAGATAGCAACTCTGATATCAAGCTGAAGGTCCAGGTGGTCAGATGCTTTCGGTGCCAAGGCTTCGAGCACACTGCAGCTGGGTGCAAAAGGCCAGACAGGAGCAACCTCTGCCGGAAGTGCGGCAACGTTGGACACAGGGCTAAAGAGTGTGAAGGTGCCCCCCACTGTCTGCTGTGCGAGGAACAGCGACCCAACGAGCAGGCGGACCACGCGATGGGATCAGCCAAGTGTGGAACCTACAAGGAAGCGTGGGCTAAGAAAAGCAAAAGCACCAGTCGATGGCGGTGATGCTGCAGGGCAACATGGGGAGGAGCAGTCTAGCTCACGATATGTTGTTTCAGATAGTGCGCGAACACAGTGCTGATTTGGTCTTCATATCCGAGCAATATCGGGACATGAAAAAGCAGGGCTGGTACTCGGACAATTCGAGGACTGCTGCGATCTGGGTCAGAGACAGGATCGGAATGCCCATCAATGCAGTTGGGAACGGCGATGGATTCGTGTGGGTCAGAAGCGCAGGCGTGAACTACATATCCGTATATTTTTCTCCCAACGAAGGGATAGTAGCGTTCCGGAAAAAAATGGGAGACCTGAAAGACGAGATCCGCGCAATGGACGGGAAAGTTGTAGTGGCCGGTGACCTCAATGCAAAGGCCCTGGAATGGGGGATGGATAGGACCTGCAGCAGAGGTAGAGACGTAGTCGACATGATGGCCAGGCTGGATCTCACTGTCGCCAACACAGGGGAAGTACCGACGTTTAGAAGAGCGGGCTGCCAAGGAACCATCATAGATATCACTCTGATGACTCACGAGCTCGCGGCAAGGACATCAAGATGGAAGGTTTTGGAGGATTTCACAGGAAGTGACCACCAATACATAGCATTGACGATAAAAAAGGAGACTACGGCTGGCCCATTAACCAACAACCGATCCTCCCAACGAGGCTGGAATGTGGCCAAACTGAATGAAGCAGCGCTGGTGAGCAACTTGCTGAGGGCAAGGAGTCTTTGCGACGAGGACACGGCAAGGACAATACCAAATGCTGCTGAGGCGGAAGATCTGGCGGATAAAACGATGACTCTCATCACGGAAGCATGCAACCACTCCATGCCTATGCGCAACAACAAGAGGCGAAGAGATCCAGTCTATTGGTGGACTGGCGAAATCGCGGAGCTCCGAAGGACTTCCCTAGCGCTACGGAGAAGAGCCCAACGAGGTAGACGACGACGACGAATCAACCTGGCAACAGAAGAATACCAGGCAGCGAAAAAAAGGTTGAATGAGGCCATCAAACGAAGTAAGCGACAGGGCTGGTTAAACATATGCAAGGAGATAGACAGCAATGTCTGGGGACGGGGTTACCGAATTGTGAAGCGGCGGCTGGGAGCTCAGGCGCCCGAACCACCAGGTGACCCCGAGTTGATGCAGAAAATCGTAAGCACACTATTCTCAGACCATCCACGGAGAGTCCGCAGAGCGGCACAGGCACACCTGGATGACATACCTCTTTTCACTCCCGAAGAGGTGCAAATGGCGACGAACTCACTGGGCTGTCGTAAAGCACCAGGCCCTGACGGTATTCCCGTTGAGGTGCTTAAAGTAGTGGCGAAGGAGTCCCCATATTTGCTGCTAAATATGTACAACAAGTGTCTCCAAGCAGGAGCCTTCCCAACTAGGTGGAAGATACAGAGGTTGGTCTTACTGGACAAGGGAAAGGGCTTGCCTATCACCCCGTCCTCGTTCAGACCACTCTGTATGCTAGACAACGCAGGGAAAGTTCTGGAAAAGATGCTGAGAATGAGGATTCGCCGAGCAATCGAGTTGTCAGGTGGCCTATTAGAAAACCAGCACGGCTTTCGGGCTAAACACTTAACGATAGGTGCTATTCAGAAGGTTGTGGACACTGCTCACAGAGCCTGGGAAGGAAACCACAGTTCGCGCCACTATTGCATATTGGTAACTGTAGATGTAAAAAACGCGTTTAAGTCTGCTAGGTGGGTAGACATACTGGAAGCCCTCGGAAGCGGGTTCAACGTACCAGCTTACCTGAGTAGGATGATCTGTAGCTATCTCAGCAATAGAAAACAACGCTACCAGACCACAGAGGGAGAAAAAACTTCCAAAATCACCGCAGGAGTTGCTCAGGGCTCGGCGCTCGGACCGGACCTGTGGAACATCATGTGCGACGGGATCCTCCGCATGGGGCTGCCAGAGTGGGCAAAACTGGTTGGTTTTACTCATGACGTAGCAGCTCTAATAGTAGCGAAAACACCGGAACAGGCGCGGTCTAGAGTTGCATACGTGGCGACGCGAGCCAAAGAATGGCTTAAGGCACACGGCCTGGACCTGGCTGCCAGCAAGACGGATATGGTGGTGCTGACCAAGCAGTGCAGTCTCATGGTGCCGCTAAGTGTGGATATTGACGGGGAAGAGGTTGCAGTGACAAACAATGTCCGATACCTAGGAGTGAGAATAGACGCTAAACTCACGTATTGGCCTCACATCAAAGGAGCTGCAGACAAAGCGGCGAAGGTAGCAGGAGCGCTGTCGAGGCTTATGCCTAACGTCAATGGACTTCTACTCAGCAAAAGAAGAACACTAATGAGCGTAGTGCAATCAATCCTGCTTTATGGAGCTGAGATTTGGGCAGATGCACTCAGTATTGAGAAATACAGGAGGAGGATTGCTTCGGTTCAACGGAGTAGTGCCTTACGCATTGCGTGCGCGTATCGCACTGTATCGGCAGCAGTGGTACATATAATAGCAGGCGTTACACCTATCGACTTGATGGCCAAGGAGCGCAAGAGAATATACGAGCGATGCAAGCTGGAGGAGGACCATACGAACATTAAGACTGAAGAAAGAGAACAAACCTTACAGCTATGGGAGGAGCGGTCGATCACTGAGACGACTGTCCGGTGGACGGCAGGGCTTGTGGGGGCAGTGATACCGTGGATCAGTAGGGAACATGGAGAGGTGGACTACTACTTCACCCAGTTCCTCTCTGGACATGGCCACTTCAACTCCTATCTACAAAAGATGAGCATCAAAAGCAGTCCGATTTGCGACTACTGCCCACTCCTGGAGGATGATGTGGAGCACACGTTCTTCTACTGTGAACGATGGAATGCGGAGAGAGAGATCCTTGAGGAAAGCCTCGGGGAGGCATGCGCTCCGCAAACCATTGTGGCACTAATGCGGAGGTCCAACAGGCATTGGAAGGCGGTTGCGAATTACGTGGAGTCGGTCCTACGGGCGCAATAAACTCGTAGACTTGAAGTAATGCTAACGCGGTCCCAAGTCTATGAGGGCGACAGAGGGAGGTTGTTTTTTAGTGGGTATGGTCGGCAACATCCGGAGGAGCCCCACACTACCCTTGGGTGTGCGTAAACGCATTTTTTCCTACCTTCTTTAAAAAAAAAAAAAAAAAAAAAAAAACTACTACTACTACGACACGATCTCCGCAATTATGAATCTCAGATTATGCAGAATGCAGCTATGCAATCTACTGATGGTCTGAGTCTCGATCCAGGCGGATATCAGCAATCATTACAACCGAATTACGGTAATTTCGGAGGCATGTTCAACAATCCTCCACCAAACATGATTGGAAATCTGAGTGGATACACAAACAATCAGCAACTAGCTTCGTCGCAATACCGGTAGTCGATTTAACCAGCTCCAGCGGATCTAGTAATTTTGATGATAGAGGAAAATCGTCGTTGCAATGCTATGTTTCAGCGAGTAATTCAAGCGCTCGCACCTCAAGTTGATCATCCTCGTCCAGCGAATCAACAATGTATGTGCTACCAGGTCATGCCGGATTTGGCGAAGCATATCGAAACGTTGGACGGTAAAGGAGGTGGATCGAAGGTATACGAATGGATAAGAACTCTTGACGGTATGCGAACGCTGCATAATTGGTCCGACAGCATCGCTCCAGAGACCGCCAGAATGCATCTTACAGGAGGAGCGAAAGATTGGTATTGTATGCATTCAGTTGAATTTAACTCATGGGATGCCTTTCAGAACGGTTTTCGCCAGACGTTCGCAACATACGTGAGCCGTACCTCGAAATGGTAGAAGATGACAGCACGGATTCAGAAGAAAGGCGAGGCCACGCAGACTTACTATCACGCAAAAATTCGTCTATGCGCAGATTTGGAATTAGGGGTACGAGATACGAAAGAGCAAGTTCTCGTGGGACTCTGGTTGGAGGATCTGTGTAGCGTGATGACAGCTCGCGAACATTACAACCACGAGGAGTTTTATCACGATATCGTGAGTTACGAACGACTCGAAGAGCAACGAGTCAGTCGAATCCGAGGTGGTTATCGCTCGAATTCCGATAAAAATAAAAGCGGAACGACTAATAACACGGCTACTCCAGCTGCGTCCACGGGACGCAGTCAACTACGTAATCGAGACATACGTAGTCCAATCAAGAACGAAGGCGGAGAATTTAAATGGTATAATTGCAACAATTATGGCCACATGTTTAAAGATTGTACCGAGCCTAAACGACCATTGATTTGCAGAACCTGCGGCGAAACAGGGCATACACAGCGGCATTGTACGGCAGCCTCCGCAACAACAAGCGGTACTGTTAAGCAGATCGACGGATCACGGCAGAGTGCCGTAGCAAAGTACATCAAAACGGCAACGATCAATGTGCGTGAACTACGAGCTTTCGTGGATCAGGGTAGCTCAGACTGCACGATAACCGCCATCGCTGTGCTTCAAGCAGGGTTGCCGATGCAACCCTTAGTAACCGAGCTTCGCAGTTTCGGTCCTTACCACTAGACCGTCTCTTCTCCTGGCGTAGTTCGTGCCGACGTCACGCTCGATGGGGTGGATGAATCGCAGAATACGCCCGTACTAGTAGGTCGTACGTTCGCGGCCACACCTCACGTGAACTATCACAAGATCGAAGGACAACTGACCTTCACGCGTGCAGAGGACGATCCTTTCAGCAACGTAGCGCCGACGGAAGTACGTTCATCACACCTGGACGCGGCTGAAGCCGCTCTTCTACCGCCTCACTCGATACATTACGTTCAAGTTCAATCGATGGACTCATCGAATGGACCTTACCTGTGCTAAATACGAGCTCAAGCATTAATCGCATCGGAAAAGGCAGCACGCTGATGCGTGAGGAACTCGCGGTCGTTCCCTCGCGACATTGTCAAACTCCACGGCCGCTGATTCAACGAGAAGATGTCATTGTGGGACCGGATCGACCAGACAAAGAAATTGAAGATTTACTCCAGTTGGTAAACGAATATAGAGACTATGTGTCGACGGATATTAGTGATCTCGGTTGTACCGACATGATTGAAATGGAAATACCGAATAGTAGACCGATATATTCAAAACCGTATAAAGCAAGAAACTCTGAACGCGAAAAGAGCAAAGAAATTGTAGACGAATGGAAGCGGGAGGGAATTGTAACCGAATCAAATTCACCTTACGCAAGCCCCGTATTGCTTGTAAAAAAGAAAACCGGTGAATTGCGTCTAGTTGTCGACTTCAGATGTTTAAATGAACAAACTGAAATAATGCATTTCCCGTTGCCGGACATAGATGATCATATCGAGTAAATCGGAGATGCTCGAATGTTTGTTACCTTAAATTTGGCTCACGGGTATTTGCAGGTCCCGATGACCAAAGCCGCGCACGCAAAAATAGCCTTCATCACCCCAGACGTCACTGGAGAATTTACGCGAATGTCCTTTGGGTTGATGAATGCGCCGTTCTATTTTTCAAAGCTCATGCAGCGAGTATTAGGACCCTTGCGAAAAAATTCAGTATTGTTTTACTTAGACGACGTATTAATTCCGGGTCAAGATTGGAACGATTTACGCGAAAGACTCGTGCAAGTACTAGAAGCTTTTCGACACGCCGGATTAACGTTAAAATTACCAAAATGCCAATTTTTGATGAAGCGAATTACGTATTTGGGATTTACAATAACGAAAGACGGGATTGAGCCAGGTTCGCATAAATTACAGGCGATAATAGACTTTCCCAGACCAGAAAATGTGCACAATGTACGCCATCTCCACGGACTGACAAGCTTTTTTCGTAGATTTATTCCGCGTTACGCTGAACGAGTACAGCGACTTACCAACTTGCTGAAAAAGAATCGCGAATTTACATGGGGCGAAGAAGAAGAACGAACTTTTCTCGATATAAAAAGCGCTCTAGCGTCGAGAACGGTTTTGCAAATGCACAGTCCGAAGCGTCGGACGGAGTCGCACACGGATGCGAGTGCGAACGGACTTGCAGCAATGCTCATACAAGTGGATGACACAGACCAGCTACGATTAGTTTACGTGATTAGTCGAAGAACGAGCGCACCTGAACGAAATTACCATTCCTCAAAGCTCGAATTATTAGCGATTGTTTGGGCTGTCACCCGCCTGCGTACGCTGCTGATTAACATCAGGTTTAAAATAGTAACGGATTGCCAGGCGCTCGTATTTCCCAGTGCGAACAAAACGAAGAATCCGCAGATTGTACGGTGGTACGCTTTGCTCGGCGAGTTTAACGTCGATATAGAGCATCGACCGGGAGAAGAAATGAGCCACGTAGATGCGTTAAGTCAAGCACCCGTAGACGCTCCGAATGATACGATTGAACTGAGTGATATTGCCAACGCAGCGTATACGATCGTAAGCGTCGAGGATGAGATAAGAATGTATCAAAGTGCGGATGAAATGTTAAAAGGGAAGTGCGACGTATTAAAAAAACCAGTGCGCGAACGAAACGCACACGAAAAGGCGGAAGTGCGCGACTACGAATTGTTCAATGGACTTTTGTATAAACGTGAAGGCGAAAAGGAGCTCTTCTTGATTCCACGCGCGATGCGGAAGAGTCTCGCGGTGAAATTCCACGATCTCCAGAGCCACATGGGAACCGATCGTACTCTAGCGAAAATGCGTGAAAGATATTTCTTTCCACGTTTGCCCGCTTACGTTACAAGACACATCCGAGTGTGTCTACAATGCGTCCTGACGAAAGCACTCACGGAAAGGCCTGCGGGGATGTTGCACCCTATCGTACCGGGAAAAAGACCGTTCGAAACCGTGAATATTGACCACGAAGGACCGTTTGTGACGAGTACATGTGGAAATAAATATATTTTCGCTATTATAGATAACCTAACGAAGTACATAGTGATGAAAGCCGTGCGCGATACGTCTGTACGTCCCGTGTTACGTGTCATGGACGACTTTGTACTCGATTTCGGAGCACCATCACGAATAATTTCAGATTGCGGTACAAACTTTACGTCGCGAAAGTTCGCGGAGTTTCGCGAGAAACATGGAATTGAGCACGTGCTCAATTCCCCAAGACACACCCAAGCAAACGGACAAACAGAACGAATGAACCGAACGATCGTTCCTACAGTTCAAGCCAGCGTGAATCATCCGGAAGGTCGAGATTGGGACGTACGGCTGAAAATCATCCAACGAGACCTGAATGAGGCACCAAGCAAGAGCACGAGTATCAGCCTCTTCAAGGCATTGTACGGATACACTGCCCGTCATGACGAGAGACCCCTGCGTTACCTCACACCTGAAGGCGAGCATGAATATCGCCTACCAGCAGAACTACAAGAAGAAGTTCGAGAAAACATCGAAAAAACTCAGCGACGCAGCAAAGAACAATACGATCAAGATCACCGAGAAGTTCGATACGAAACGGAGATACTGTATGTATGAGAACGGCTCCAGTGCGAACCGGAGAAAGCACGATGCTGCAAAGAACGCTACGAGGACCATTGGTTATCACGGAGATTCTACGAGGCGATACGTATCGAATAATCGACCTCAACCCAGCGCGAAAGGAACAACGCTATGCTACAACGACACATGTGAGCCAAATCAAGCTTTGAGAGCCTAACGAAGACGAGGGGCCCGACGACGAGAGCGAACATACCGACGACGAAGACATCGAGAATGAAAACGACGCAGACAACGACGTTCCACCGCCGCAAGAAGAAACAGAAAACGTAGTCACCAATGACACTACGAACGACTATGCACCGGAAAACGCACAGAATCCACCGATTTACGAGAAGATCGACGAAGGAACGACGACGATTGAAAAGGTCGCGTCCCCGCGTAAAGTAGAGCGACCAAAACGCGAGAAAAACCCGCCAGGTTATCTCAGAGATTGCGTAATTAATCAAGAGCTCGAGGACAAGCTAATCTAGGACGGCCGAATGTTAGCGTACAAATGTATGCGAGAGAACGTGAGAGGGAATGCGCGAGCGAGAGGACGAGAGCGTCCAGCGCGACGCACGCGCAGGGCGGCTTTCCAAAATTAGGGATCGGTAAAGGACGAGCGCGAGGGTCGATTAACAATCGATGAACAGGAGTGTGGCTCGAGACGCCGAACGGGAGCGATCGAGAGCGGGTATCTGGGAGTCGGAGCGAGAGTACGATTTGTTGGTCATTGGATCGGGCAGGATTGTTTTCGAGTGTTAAACGAGTTTTCTTGTTTAATTTAAGTTTCGTTGTATTAATCTTGGCTTTGGTTATGGATTTGTATTCGTCGCGCGCGCAAACGGTGGTGCGGGCGAATAAAAAAAAATAAATAAAATTCAGGAATGGAAAAGAAAACCTTGCTGTTGAAATAAAAAAAATTTAAACTACAAAATTCGATTAAAAAATTGGAATAAAATTTGAAAATGTTCATAATGAAAAAAAAAGAGAATTCACAGTACTTGCCGAATTTGCGAAGTATCGCACATGGTCCATCATCTTAGAACGTTCATATTAGCATCTAAACTCTTCAAGTACTTTAAATCCTCTTTTTTTTCATTATGAAAATTTTCAAAATTTTTTTCGAATTTTGTAGTTTACATTTTTTATTTATTTCAACTGCAAGGTTATCTTCTCCATTCCTGAATTTTTTTTCCTCCGACTGTAATTTTATTAGTGCCGAATAAAAATACTGTGACAATATATATATCAATGATGAACAACATCTACTTGACATGCTGCAGATATTCTTAGTTTATTTATTGGACGACTTTTTGTTCCTCTACATAGTTTATAGCTCAATTTTTTGAGACACAGTTTTTGGGGCAAGTATTGGGTTTTACCAACTTTTTTGTTTTTCACACATGGTGCTTTTTTGGGGTATAATATTCACCAGACCTTTTGGGAGCACCACTAATATATATTTTGGTTATTGATGCAAAGTTTAACAACAACTCACTACGTCAAGTGATATGTTATCAAGCTCGACTCGCCAGGCTGGCAGGAAGACCTTGAAACCACAACTGCGGATTCTGCACACTCAGTCAAGTTATATTTGTGCTGGCGTTAACTCCCCTCTCTACGGTGCATGTGGTACCGTTCGAGTGCGTAAACAGTGATAGCCCCGTGAAGTTCGCTGTATTTCACAAGTTTCTACTGATATGGTTCGAGTGCGTTACCGCAGCTCCTACGCCATTTATGTTCGCCATAGCGAGATACGACTTTCTTGTCCATCCACCGAGGCACCTTACCTCTCTCTCCAGTTTTCAAACAGATAAGGTGAACGACCCAATTACTGATCGTGGCCCAATTAGTGTCTGTTTGAGAATTAGCTCATGTGGCTCTCGGGCGGCGAGAACACAGAGTCGAGCGTTCTCTCTCTCTCTCACTCTCACACGGTTGCCGAGCTCGGTTAGTTTCGGCGAGACTCACGTGTACTGGCGCGGCAGCACCTCTCGGACAGCGGAAACAGCCTCTCGCGACTCGGGTCAATAGGCCAATCGATCACCGAGATTTCTCACGCCACATTACTTAGCCAATTATTAGAGCCCTTTCCTATTCTCCCTTTCTTTATGCATATTAACATCCGGGAAGAAAGGCTCTCGTCACTCTCTCATCAACGGTCAATTGTTCAAGTGCGAAGAATCTCTCGGTGTTCGGCATATCGCGGATAACTCATCGGGCTTATAATCACTTAATCGATAATTAATCAATATCTAGATCTTTGCTCATCGGTCAAATCGGTTGTGCGGTACACTCAGCGTTCGGACAATTATCTGTTTTCGGTACTTTTCTCACGGGAAAGACTCACGCGGTTTGTGCTGAATCACGCGGCTCGTGCTCAGCCATCTTGGCAACGGCGGCACTCAACTCTTGGTTTCCTCTTCGGCTAATTTGATCATTTTCTTTTGTGCACAGTGACTCATTAAAGACTCGAAAATACGAGAAAATAACCAGGCTATTATTTCATCCATCAAAACCTTCCCGAGCGACCAAAACCAGATACTACTCAAAACAGTGTCCGTTCTTCACACTATTTACGATAAAAAATTCTCTTGATGGCCAATACACATCAAACTTTTTATATTGTTAACTTCTTTATATTCTTCGATTTTCGCATTGTGCGATATGAGAAGCGCCGAAAATTAATTTTCAATAATCGTCGATTTAAAAACCGTTATCTGCAGACTCGACAAGGTGAGCCATCGCAAGCCATTTTCTTGTCTCTGCCGGTAAGAACTTATCATTTGGAAAAGATAGTTTTTTATGTTTTTAAAATGTATTTGAGGGGCAAAGTTTATTCATAGAGTATTATGAAAAACCAAAGGAAACGTTAGCATGTGCAAAAAGACCAAATAATTACTCTTACTCCGAAAAATAGATAGGTCAGAAAACGGTTTACCGAACCGCTGGATTGTTGTGATTTGCGTCGGCAACTCGATCGGATTGGTAGATCGATGAATAACCTTATTATGTTTATTTTTAGCCTAGATGGCTCGTTCCTCGTTGGGGACTTGTGCCACTTTCTTCACACTTTGTTATGTTATTCTTGTATGAATTACACAACAACAAATCTATAACCTATAAAATATCTGACACGACCTTCTAACTTAGTCACTAATCGGGTCTAGATGTAGGACGGCATGGGTCAGTGTTTGGGTTTTCGATAAGACAAAATAGGCCATACGAGAAAATCGTAGGACACTAATCGGCTCTTTCGCATGTCGCCGTATATTTAAATAATAGTACATCAAAATGATAAAAAATTAGATAAGTAACATTCGGTAAAATTCATACAAAGTCTAAGCTTCATTGCAATTTATTTTTATCAATTGGCTATTTCAATTAATCGTTTCAACCGGTGCGGTGGTCTAGTGGTTAGAGTACTGGCTTCTAAACCAGAGCATCGGTAGGTCGCGGGTTCGATTCCTGGTGCCGTCGAAAACTTTCGTCGAAAAGTTTTTCCTATGCCCTTAGCAGAAATGCTATGGCAAATGCAATATAGAGGGGGAAGTCGGATGCGGCTGCATGGGGGCCTGGTTACTGATCCGGACCAGGCTCTCAGGGGGGACTGGCTACTGACCCGGGCCGACCCTGTAATAGGCGTAATGCCTGCAGACGGAGGAAGTGCGAATAAAAAAAAAAAAAAATCATCTTATTGCCTCGTCAACATCGCGCTGAGCTTAGAAAATCACTAATTGGGTCATGCACCTCACGCTCGTTCAGTTTTTGCCGGAGAAATGAAGCAAAAAGGCGAAAGACTAAAGAAAGACGAGGTAAGTCTGCAAAGCCTCTTTGGACGCTGACAGGGTTGTCAGATATGGTGACTTTCTGCAAAAGTAGCGATGTTCGAAGATGAAGCGCCGAAAATTCGAGGTCATCGACTTGGTTACTTTTACTCCCTCATTGAGGAAGTTTTGTTCTTTCAATTTTTTTTCTAAGATGTCTTTATCAGTGTATTCATAAAAAAAATTGAAAAACTCCCTATTGAGAGCTCGATTGAAAAAACAAAGATTGGAAAAAGTCCAATGACCAATCAGATATGACATTTAAGAGATATATAAGAGTATCGCAATCAAACGAGATGAGAAAAAGTTGCTCGCACGGGTTTCGTATACAATTTAATTTCACGAGTGCGAGAAGTGCGATTTCTCGCGCTCGAAGCAAAGTGAACTATGAATAGATATTTCTATTTGTGGTTCCTAAGATATTTTATTAACAAAATTATTTTTCAAATATAAAAAGCTCAAAAACTATAAGAATAATAACCTCGCTCAATTTAGCAATATGCTATAAAATTTTTATATTTTCAGAATTTTTGCATATTTTTAAATTGTAGCATTCGGTATGTCACTTTAATAATTTTTTAAATTACCATGGAAAAAAGAATCAGCTGCATTTGAGTGTTGAATTAAACCTACAAAAAAACACGAACCAAGACGGAGAGGTCAAGGGCAGATCCTGGCCGAAATGGGGTGGATTATCCCATATGCATGAAATTTTGCGTAATTGTATGGATTAAGAAAAAATTTGACAGTAGAATGTAACTCAGATTTATTACCCATTACTATTCGAACTAGTAATGTAACTCGGATCTATTACCCATTACTTTTCAAATAAGTAATGTCACTTGAAACTGTTACTCATTACTTTATTTATGAGTAATGTAACTTCAATTAAATTTATTCTATTTACAGTATGACAATATACGACGCTTACACAATATTGATGGACCCATATAGCCACCGTTGTGGTGTGGAAACGATGTGAATGTTAACACCTATTTTTTACAGTGTAAATAATTTACTCGGAATGAATTGAGACGGGACTTAGATAAGAATATTTCTGCGGTTCATAAAATATAACAAAATTTATTAAGCTAGTTCCTTTTTGTGTATGTTTATGGAACCTCCTATCGGGGCGATTCGCGACGTTGTAGTAATTCAGACGCTAATATTGCGTCTGTAGCGGTTCCGGGCTGAAGATACTTCTGGTTACGGTGGACCGAGAGTCGTTGAGGTTGAGCTACAAAATATCGGCTACCGATACGGAAATTCAGCAGTGGCAACAGCAAAAAGGAAGAAGGATAAGAAGGAAGCAAAAAAGGGAAGCGAGGACTCAATGCACATATCTTCCCGTGCGCATTTCCTGCCGAATATAGCAGTTAGTGCACGTAGCGTGTATATATCGGTAGATGGTGAATCTGGGGATCCGCACAAAAAGGATCGAACCTCATTTCGTACGGCGTAGTTCCGATCGTCCATTCGTTGCAGGTTGGATGTATTCCAAATGGCGAAGAGTACGGAGATCAGCAGCTGGGTATCGGCTCCGGTCTATAGCCTCGAACAAGAATCCTCAGCGTCTTCATTCCTTTTCTTTTTTCACTTGGTTTTTCGCGTTCCTGACGGGCACTCCGCAGCTGTACGCAAATACATCGGTGCACATATATCTCATATGTCTTTACTGGAGTGTAGATATTACTGCTGAAAGTCGATCGTTTGGAAAAGGTGGCAAGGAACCAACGAGACGGACCCAGTGATTTTGCAGGGGCAAATAGGATGTGTGATACCGGGAATGACGTTGGTCCGCAGGACGGTTTGAAACGGAAATTCTGGCGTCTACTGGATTCTGCCAGCAATTGACGTCACTAGCACTTAACCAGCATTACAGATCTTCCATTCCCATCGCTAGAGACCAGGAAATTAAAAAGAAAAAAAGCTATAAACGAATAATAATCATAATTATTGTGGCACCGGATAATTGCAATTTCGAAACAAACAATTAGCTATGGTTTTATGTCAATGATTTTATTTCGAATTATTATCAGTTCAATCAAAATTGTTCTAAATATACAAAAAAATTAACATGGAAGAAATGTCCGCTGCCATGAGAAAAATAAATGAATATTAAATAATTTAAATTGGAATTCAACACAGTTTCGTATAGAAATATCTTTGAGAAATCTGAAGAAGAATAAAGAGGACCCAAGGCCACCGACAAATTTTTAAGAAAATTTTATTCATTAAACTTCAATTGTCACGTTTTATTCATAGTAATGAAGCTGTCGAAGCGATCACTGAAACAATATTTCAGGATTCTACACTGTGGAAAATGAAACCGCTGGGTACACTTAATCATTTATTTGAATCATACATAATTGACTCAAGTAGTTGGTACTCGAAGCAACGATACGAATGGTTTGAGAATAGATATATCTCCATTCCCATAAATAAATGATTGGATGTATCTAACATATATATTTGAATCAATAGAATTATTTATTCAAACGTATATATATGCAGACCTGTTTCCATACATATAGTCGCTTTAAAAAAATTGGATATATGTTTTATTTCAAAATTGAGTTAACTGACACAATTAAATATCGTCAACACTGAAAAAAATATTAATTTAACTCAACGATAAATTTAATTGGGTAGGATTGGCGGTAGAATGCGATATGGCGTCAATAAGTATTTTGTCCGACGTTTTTCGTATAATAGTGTCATTGAATTAACACAATGTCTGGTAAAAAAGATGAAATATGTCGTTGAGTCAATTAAATTTCGATTCTATTGAACGGAATAATTGATCAAAAATATAATTGTGTATAATATATAATGAAATACACACATACAGAAATATAATATATTTCTGTACGTGTGTATTTTATTTCGAATATATAAAAAATAATTTTGAACATCTTCTAAATTAAGACGTGCGAGATATTAGAGAAATAATATAAAACATCCAACATGAAACGTGTCAGAATAAAAAGATGTCAGAAAAACCTGTATGTAGGTAAAAAATTCTCCCGGACTTGTGCTGTGTGGTCTGGACTTGCTGATTGCATGTCGTGCACGTGGTGTGACTTGGCATCGTGAAGTCGCGACGCGGCAATGAGACGGCGGGCCGAACGTGCAGGATATAGGATAGAATGAGAGTACAGAGAAATGCGGAAGATGCGCTCTACGTTAAGGCATCATCGCTACCGACACTGCCACATCCACAGCAGAAGCCGCAACGACGATAACGTACAGGAGACCCCCGGTAATCGCACGGTTACATCGCCCTCAACGATAACGAGTATCGGACAGTCACTGAAAGCTCGACTGGATCGAAGAACATTACTACACGTTAACCTAAGCCACATACGTACACTTTTACGGATGAATAGTATTCTAGCAAGCGCTGATTCTCAGTAGCAGATACGGGTGTACATATGGGGCAATCCATACCAATATGACTTCCACTCAGAAAAATGAATTTGATGGGTATACTTTAGCGCGAAGCGAGGCCTGTTTTAATCAGATATAATTCCTCATTTTGATTGACACAATTTTATTCGATATTACTACAATTAATTTCGATCCAATTCTTTTATTTGCTTGAAAAAAATCGTAATAGGTCGCCCATTGAATAAATTTTCTCTCCTAACGCTAGCATGTTAGGATTTTATTTAAATGAAATAATATTTATTGCATCCAAATAAGTCGTTTTGAATTCAGAAAATTTTGATAAATTTCTTTAATTCATAATTACTATAGTAAAGATATTTTTTTCTATTGTATTTGAAAGGAGATAAAAAATCACCTAACTAATCGAAAGAAGTTGATGGTCAGGCACAGGTCGACTTGGCGTAGATTGCCTCATATATAGATGAACTCGATAAACAAGTTGTGGTGAAATGCCATAATTAATTGATTATATTCTCAATCGGTTTTCTTTTTGCAACGTTAACGAGAAAGTGTTGGATACAGATCTACAAAAAATCGTATAGGAGGTAAGCTGTTGATATAATTAGATAACCGTTTTTGACGAGTTTGGTCGTCGTCAACGACTATCATGTATTATGTTTATATATCTTTTTTGTTGTTGTTGTTATTATGTACATCATGTGGGCATCACTGTTGAAGTAAACGCGAAACATTCATCGTAGAGCTTATCGCAACATCCATTTCAGCTATGAGTATAAACATTACAAACTGTATGATATTTCTCATACGTTCCTACTACAGATCCCGTTCAATGTTCTCTAGCGTACATAGAGATGCTTGTAACTTGAAATACATATATTCGCATTAACATGAAAACGTTATCCGCAGGCACATTCAGCGTTTATAATTTGCATATTAGGGAAATGTAATTCACACCGTCCTATCTACTATAACTACTAACAATCCTACTGGCTAAAATACCACATAACTCTATATTACGAAAGAGATGCACGATTCCGTTTATCTCCGAATAAATACGATACGAGATGATTCGATACGAATAGGCTGAATCATAATTCAGCGATCCTCGAGCGCAACGCACGAAAATGTTTGTCAATCGAAATTACCGCTTTAAGAAATTTACATACATATATTATAAAAATATTTCGCCGCCGTGTCAAGATTCGACGGATAGTACAGTTAAGTGAAGCTAACCTACTGAGCCCTAATTTTTCTAAGTCCATGAGTGGATCTCCAACCCCGCATTTTCCTAAGTCCTTCAATTTAAGTTGCTGGTTTTTTGAGCGCACGTAACGCTGAATAGCATCCTAAGATATATATATATATGTATATGGAACACATAACAGTGTACTGAATATTGTCCATTATACGGCGTTACTTCTTTTTTTTTCACTTAACCCTTCTTCCATTTGCGTTAAAGTAATCAATCTTCATCTATCACTGTGCTTCCAGCTTTTCTCTCTCATGTCGTACGTCATGCATAGCGGAAGAAATTCAGAGGTAAAACTATAATGTGTACAAGTACATTGTAATGCACGTACATATCTTATCAAGAGCGTGCGTGATTCACACAGAGTACGCTATAACGCGTTGTCACAAATAAAACGCGAGCTACTATAGTCATACATTCATACACACGCACATATCCACACACGCAAGTTCCTCCGGACATACATAGCAGATATTTTATATCTCTGTAACAATATTGTCGCGACACCCGACCCATTTCCCCCGAGAGAATTTCAGTTCTATGTTGCAAAAACGATGACACTGCGAGCGATGAATATGGTTTTAAAAAAAATGGCAATTGTATACATTTCCGAGGTAACGGGCAGTCGACCTTGTTTGAGTATTCCGTTTGTTTTTTATCGAGGAACGTGACCACCGAATAGCAGAGTATTCGATGGAGTACAAAAATATATATGCTACATACTTCACCCCTATACTTTTCATTCATAGTCAATATACGAAGCGAGATTGCGATTTCATGTGATAATTACACAGTTGAGTGAAAAACACGTTTCATAAATCATGTGTAGCGTCAGACCTCAAAGCGCGGTAAAAAAAATATTTATAATAGCGTTTATATAACAATAAAATATTATCTACAAGTATTGCGACGCTGAGAAATGAAAAACTAACGAGATTATCCCATCAAGCAATATATAGGCGAGTAAAAATTATTTACTCTTTTTTCTCAATGAATATTATCAAACTATCGGCACGTTTCAGCCGCCATCGTCAGTCACAGTTACTTTGCTGCTATAGCTACAAGTCTATCAGACACTGCGTCTTCGTTGACTTTTATAAACTTCCTACTCTTTAATACCTAAAGTTGCTATTGCACTAGAAATTGCATGCCGTCTTCTGGCCCGCACTACTGACCATGTCTATTCGACCGTACCAGCAAAGCTTAAGACTTCTGTCCTAATGTCCGTCGGACCCCCAGCTAGTCTCACAATCTCGTGCCCTTAGTGACCTCGTTCGTAACTTCAATTGAGGCTTCCTTAAGGGCGTTAAGCTTGTCGACGTAAGCGGCGTCTAGCTGAACTTTTCCCTTGGTATCTGTACCCACGTAAGGATTTAATTTGCTCGAACCGATGCTGACCGAAGTTGTGGAGTTGGAGTACGCTGGATCCGAAACAAAATTTTCGTCTTGGAGCCTCGTACTGCTGGCGTAGATTCTTGGTGTACCCCACGACATTTTGGAGAATTTCAGAGCCATAGGGTGCAACAGATGTTCCTCATACGCGTCCTCCTTTGGGTTTGCGGTTATAAGACTGACTATTATGCCGACGATTATCGTCGTCATGCTACCAATGAAGGCGTAGTACATGTACGTGATGCCGTACATAAATTCCAGCGGTGATTTGGTCTCACTACTAGTCACAGGTGGTGTCATCGTTGAGAAGAGGTCCTGTGCTTCACCGGGAATATGTAGACCCTGGGGTCTCGTGAGATGCGAGGAAAAAGTATCATTGTAGCAATCTACAGTTGACAGAGGAAGCGTCTCCGCCTTGTTGGCGAGCGTCAAGTGCCCAAATGTGATCCAGAGCGTTGTCACGTGACTGAATATCATTCCAGCAGCGGCGCCCTTCCAGTTGCAGCAAGGTACAAGCATCGCGAGCAGGAAAACACCAAGAAGCGGTCCGGAAGTTGCCGAAGTCATCAGCATTGAAGACTCGATTACACCCGATAACATAGCGACGAGAAAACTTATTCCTATGACGATGATTCCGTATATCACACCGATAATCTTGATGGCATGGAGTTGCTGTGTATCTCGTAGATTACTAAGTGCCGGTATTTGTCTTAAAAAATCCTCGAAAGTGACTGTCGCCAAAGAGTTCAAGTTGGAGACAGCGAGGGTTAGAGCACTGTTAAATAGTGTCGCCATCACCAGACCCAGAAGACCGGGCATGTACGACAGCTTGTCTTCAACGTAGAATGGCACTATCTCGTCGAACTTGGATATGTAACCAAGACTCAGGGGATCGCAGTTGGCGTAGTTGGCGAAGATAACCATACCGACCACCCACGACAACGAGAAGAGAACCGTTATCACTGGCATGTTCGTCATCATTGTTCTGCAAGTTAATAAGACAACAAATTCAGAAAGCGTGACTTTTGAATTGAGAACTGAGCAGGAAAATGGAATCAGTGCAAAACAGAGCGTGTCGCGATTCGTATATTTTCCACTGCCGTGAGTTGCACCGATATCTCCATATCGTCATTCGTTTATTTACTAACTTTACGACTTTGCTGCGACTACCCATGCTGCAATATCTTTGTACGAAGTTTTGCTGGCAACCGAATATCGACAGACTCATGAATAGTTGACCAATTGTGGCGGAGACCGTTGTCACTCGAATAGTTGGGTCCATGTTGAAGCTGTTAATAAAATGTAAAAGACATTGATAAAAAATTTGGTCTGGAGTCTTGTTGAAACCAGCTGTAAATCATAGCGATTATGATACTCACTCGAAAAAGTCAAGACGCCCACGTGTGTGAGTCACGTTAACGACGTAACCTGCGCCACCTACGTCAACGAGGCCTTGGCCAATCATAACAAGGGAAACACCGATCATTGTAACACCTTGAATAACGTCAGACATGATTGCTGCTTTAAGTCCTCCCTAAAATTCATGATGTAATGTTAGCTCCATTGTATTTTAAGCTGTGGTACACTTGTTGACGCAATACATTTGTAGCAACATCTGCTTCTTGATATAGTGTGCACACGTTGTATAGTGTGCATATGTGAACGCGGGTATGGTACGTGCAAGTGCGATGACGAAAGTTTCCAGTTTGCTTACCATTGAAGAGAAGATGACAGATATAGTGGTGATGCCAAGTATGCTCGCCCAGTAAGGAAGTCCTATGACCGTCTTTAGGGCCACACAAGGTGTGAATACTGTCACAGCAAGATTCAGAAGACTCCGTATTACGTAGGACAAGCTGGCTAAGCATCTCACCAACTTCGACTTAAATCTGACAAAATATAAAAACGATAAATTATTACTAATTGTCTTGTGAATAATTCGCAGAACAATATATCCATATCACATCGAAAACGGGAAACAAAATGAGACTACTTGATGAATACAAACTTAATGTAAAAAGAATATGACAATCCAATGAGCACTAAAGACTGCCCCATAAAACGGGAACATCTAAAAAACCTCATAGTCGCCAAAATATGTTTCAAGTGGTATATTACACTTTTAACAAGGTTGTAGCAATGAAGCTGAGAGCAGATATAACATATCGGAGCTATGTGCAAATCCTTGCTGAATCGGGTAAGATCATCAAATACTAATTAATGGTAATCTGAAGTATGACGGAGCGTCTTTCAAGATTATCGTATCTCATCCTAGCCTACGAGGTGGATTCTTTGATTGAAGAGTTGTCTTTTTATTCGCAGGGGCAGCATGAGATACGATAGTCAGAGCGATGACAAGCGCCAAGATCCTCGGTTAGATAGTTGACCGAGACAAGACCGATTGCGATAAGATCGTTGTGGGAAGAAAGAGATCGCGTTCAATTTATATCGTAAGATTGCATTATTACCTCATGTCCAGGTACTGATAAACCGACGTGATCCCGAGACTGTAGTAGACGGGTACGAAGACAAAGCACACTATCGGATAGGACAGTAGCATGCCGTACAGTGTCTCCCACATGGCACTGCCTCGATAGTAGAGTTCCGATGGATAGCCAAGGAATGAACGTACACCAAGAGTACCACGAGCGATGGACAACATCATAGCGCCCATAGAGACGCTTCCAGTCGCAAACACGTAGTCCGCTTTCGTTTCCTTTTTCTTCGTCTTGAACCTTCCCCAAAGTGGAATGACGAACGAGGCGATGATGACCGCCACGAAAATAAGATAATCCACAACCATTGCTGATGCTTCCATGACCATGTTGATTGGATGACTTGGGTAACGTCCCTCTGTGTCGTTATGAAAAAGTTCTTATCTTGATATTGTTCGACACTTGATCTTAATTCAATTGGAATATTGATATCCTTTTCTCTCGATTCAATAGTTCAGTTCTGTGCCCGACGTAGTTTTTTTAATATTGTCCGCGATATCTAGTTACACTCAACGAAGTGTAGTCCATAATTGTATCGATGTGAAATGGAGATTTCAAGGAACACCCTTTCAGAGCTGTCAGGCTAACCCTCAACCTTCGATATTTCGCTCGAGACGAAAAGACGCCGAAGATGCTGGGGAAGCTGTGTGTGTTTATATACCGGTACTGCTTTACTATATTTCGATAACAGTTCGAGTGCTTGATAGAAACCGGTGACTCCGATAAACTGAGATAAATCGAACGAGTTAGAATAAGTGTGTAAGAGTAGAGGCGATAAATGCGCCACGATGCAGGTGGTGGCACGAACTGAATACAACGAGGTGAAGCACTCGGTGTTATTATGCTAACGACTGAGAGGCCCACTCTCACGTTATCTCCCGTCCCCGTCGCATTGTTTATCGTCATCTCATCCGACGCGCGGCCCGCGCCAGAAGCAGACGCTAAAAGCACGAGCACTCCAGCTTCTGCAATTCGTTGATCCATTCACGTCATCTCTCTGGAACTGATGTTCCTCGCTTATGCCTATACGTCTACTTTTCCCTTCCCTCTGCCTTCTTTCTCTGCTGATGGCATACACTTCAGTATTGTACGATATATGTACATTACAGTTAAACGTCGATGTATTCCTACTAACACAGATACTTACACTGCGGCTGCCAACGACATGGCACACGACTTATTTTTCTACTGTATCTTCCCCCTCCCCTGAACACATCCCTCACGTTGTATCGTGACTCCTCCTTACTCCTTTCTGGATCACGTTCCTCTCTCCAGATATTCTGTTTTTTCAGCTCTGCTTTTTTTTAGAAGCCACACATATGACATAAGTTCTATTAATTGGGTCTCGTGACTCCCTCAAACTTTCCATAGCCGACGGCGTCGGTGAATTTTACGTCTGGCGGACTATGGGAATTCAGACGGAGAACATGGACCTCGCTTGACGAAAAATTGGAAGTGAGGATTTATGTTCTGTTTTGGACACGAGGGCTGTTTTACTTGAAGCGTAACATATCAAACAGTGAAGGCTAATAGAATGTTTGATCGGGCATGGTGACGTATGTCGAAAATTTTCCATCCGTACTTCGCAATGACAAGCGTCTAGCTTACACCGAAACAAACACACATTTATGTTCCTACCGGAGGAGAAGTCATTTTTCTCGCGAGGTCAGCTCTCCCGCTCACCATCCAATTTCCGTAAATTATTTTGCGCCGCAATTATTATACATATATACTGTTTGACCTACGATGTTCCCTTACATTCTCGCGCTGCTGGAAATCCGCAGAGTACAGCTACAACTCGACTAGCAGTGAAATAACGATGGTATTAATGCGCGAAAGCGTAGTACGTGCTTTTACTCGCAATGCATTAATTTTTTATGTGAAACAGCGATTTCCAGTATTCCGTATATTGTTCCCATACGTGTACATTTTTGAGCCTCCATAAATCTACGGCTGGAATGTAAATGCAAATTTTTGGAATAATTTTTTACGAACTATTAACGGACTTGAGTCGCCTAACAATCATAAAAATGAAATTAATTTTCAACTGGACGTATAGAATTTTGCCAGTTCATAAAAAATAGCGCTTGAAATGTATTAAAATAGAAAAAGATGAATGGAATATCTCGTTTTATAGCCCAATTGATATTTTGGTCATCTACAGGTTGTCTTAAGCTATGCGTTGCACTTATGTAGCAAATTCAATTTAAAAATTAGTATTGTCTTTCGAAGAAGACTAACTGATCTGAGTATGGGAATTTCCGATTCAAGCTCTTACGCGGAAGGTATACTTATTTTGTAATTATCTTTTCTACACTCAGTAATTATTTTCTAAGACTCCGCGGCAATCCCCCCTTAAGACCTGAAAATAGAAATTGCTATATCCGAATTAACAGACAGAGTTCATTATCCCCAACCTAAATTTTAAGACGAGCCGAAAAAAATATTGATATTCATACGGATTCCAAAAAGAATAATGCACTCAAATTTTTTTTCATTGTCCATTTGTGATGGGTCTTATATTAATTAAGTCAATTAAATTTCCACGATTTTGTCGGTGATTCAGTCTCCTTCAACAAATTCAAAAGAGAAAGGGAAAAAAATTAAACACGAAGATCTTTTGCTACTGAAATATCACCATCAAATAAAGATTCATTTGTTCCTAACAAGAATAACATTATATTCTGCGCATAATATTTCACGCGCTTTGTTTTTTATATTTAATATCGGATTTCGTGGAACAAATCACAAGCCTTGTGTAAATTTTTGTCCAATTGATGTGTCACACGTAGAAAACCTTGCAAGGGCTCAATCTGCAAAAACATGATAGATGAATAAAAAAAGAATAACTAAAGATCGAAACGATAAATACGGAACATATCGAACATTGTCATACAACTGTAAGTAAAAGAGACGGATAAGCTATTCGATTCACCGAAATGACAGGCCCACATGGGAACATACGTCTTCGATTATTTAACGAGGACTGAACAAACGTGTGGTCATTGGCGAGCTGCTGCTGGAAGGGCTTGCCAAATGGTGGCGACAATTCCAAAGCCGTGAGTGGCACGAGTGGTATTATGGCAACGGCGTTGGCTGGGCTAGACCGTGCGGGCCAAGCTAGAAAGCCTGCAGGTTACCGAGAGCTTCCGCGATGGCTTTGCCAGCGTGATGGATCGCTAGTGTACTGTGTCTCGCAACTGGAGCGCGAGGGAGACGCGTTATTCTAGCTCTATGCGCTCGCCGGGCTCGCGCGTGAGTGAGCACCCGTTGCGTGCCTCCGGCTCATCCAAGTTCAATGACTAATGTCATCGCCTTGAGGAGAGAGGAGTCGCAAACGCAGCACCTACAGGCGACGCGACGTTCGCACCAGCAGAGCAGCAACAGAACTGCATCACCGTCGTACCTCGCGATAAAGCAATTACGTAAAGCTGTGCAATTATCTGGTGTAATATCACTATCTAACACCAACATCTTTCTATAACGTCTCTCGCGCGGACGTCCAGTTTGCTCGAATCAAATAATGATCCAGACGGATCGCTACCGGGAATCTATGTAAACTTTGTCAAGGAGTTTATCGTCTAGCACCAATAATTAACGTTCGTGACGTTGCATACAATGAATCGCGATGCAAAAAAGTAACGGACCTTTCCCTGTAATAGAATATTTCATATTTTATTTACTCGGATGCCTTATAAAGCTATGTCGTAACTTATTGTTTATAATATCGACTGGAGGAAATGGTTTTCATATTTGAGATAATATATTCATTTTATAGATAGAATTAATCTTGTGATAATTTACGTCTATGTAAAATAATTGAATTTGATCCAATAATACGCGCTCTTATTATCATTATTGTATGGCTTTTAAACCATAATACTTTCGTTGGGTAGCTAGGTCGAAGATAGAACTTCTATTTCAAACGTAGAAGACAGAGGGAATTTCATTGCGCCTCACAGACTGATTTAAAACCTAGTGGTTTCAGATAGTACAGAGAGTCCAAAATGAGTAAAGACTTTTGACGGAATTAAGGACAATTTAATGATGTATGTACATCAGAATCTGAGGGCTTACTTTCTATTATCCTTGCAGTTCTTCCGCTTTTCACATAATAGGTAAGTCTTGATAATTTCTGTTTTCAAATTCGCATCGAAATATTTTGTATTCGGTGAAATTCAGTCATATTTTCTCTCAGTGCAGTTCTGTACCTGAGGAATTTACGTCAGAGAGCTGTTTTTTTTACGTTCACACCACGGGCTGTAGGGATATTCTCATTCTCTCCTCTGTGTGCAGGATGACTGATTTTCACTCTTCCACGAGAAATTTCAATCTTTGTTCCTATAGGTAATTAAATGGTTTCTTTCGTGCTGAAAGAAGAGAGAGAAATTTCATTTCTGTGTTCACGAAGCATACACGTCTCCCGGAATTTTCTCGAGTTTTCATCTCGTGAAATTCTGTCCGTCTTTTCCATTTTTCGCGGCGATTTTTTTGGAAAAGAAGCGTTGATACAAGCAAAGACTGCTCAACCAATGGACCAAGGATATGCACCAGCAGAGTTTTCGTTTCTCACCAGCACTCTCTTCGCTTCTTCTTCTTCTATCCTCCCATCTTTCCTCCTGTCTCGACCATACATCCGGGATAAACTTGCGTACTCGGAATTTTAATGAAATCGTCTCCGCGCTTTTTTCGTCGAATTTGGCTCGAAGACAGCTATATATTTCTATTTTTACAAAGCTATTCTGCTCGCAAAAAGAATTTTGCTTTATACTACCAATCACGGCGTTGTAAACGAACTGATAAGAATGTTTCCACTTAAATTCTAAAGCTTATTTCGAAGGTCGACGAAAATTGGAGGTTTGCAACATTGGCGGCCGCGACCAGCGAGCGGCTTATAATGATTCCTCTTTGCCTCATTTCTGTCAATATTATACTCTTCTTCTTCTTCCTCTTCTTCTTCCGTGTCAACCAGAATCACGCTTAATATGCAGCGAAGTAGAAACCGAGAAGAACGGTAGCGTTAAACTTGCTTGCTCGGAATTGTAATGAACTGTAGGATTTGGCAGATCATACGGAGCGATGTGAATGGTCGTTGCATAAATACAAAGTATGTATCTATATATGTGGGGCATTCCATGCCGATTTGACCTGGGTCGGACTCTCGACCTCTCAGATTTGATCGAAAATTCTTTATATAATTGGACCAACTCCAAATAGTATTGGAAATTTTTTTCAGATTTTCTTATTCTAATTTTTTTTTGCGATTTTTCAAAGCTAACTATGCCGTTAGCCCAAATCTCAAAAAAAAAAACTCAAAAATTCTCCATGAAATAACAAAATTTTTGAGCCTAAACCCAAAGTGGGCCGGTCGTCGCTTCTATTTTTTTCTATAAAAAACGATTTAAAAATTTGGAAACGAAAGAGGAAAAGTTATCAAATTTTCTAAAATATACTTTATCCTGCAAGTGCTTTCTTTCCGTGAAAAAATGCGATTCATAGAAAATATGTTCAGAATGTTACGCCGAAAAAAACATATCTGGGAAAAATTTCCGGTGCATGTATATGTGCAAATGTGGGCGTGTGTGTCTATTTGAAATTTGGAACACATGTCGAATGATCACCAAAATAGATTGCTATTGAAATCAGCCTCAATCGATTAACTGGAAAATAAGCTATCAAGATTTTAACTTTTTCTCTCTGAAATCGAAAAAGTTTAATGACAAAAATCTTGATAGCTTATTTTCCACCAAACTAATATTTTCCTGTTAATCGATTGAGGCTGATTTCAATAGCAATCTACTTTAGTGATCATTCGACATGTGTCCTAAATTTCAGCTAGATTGCTCAAAATTTAAATCCGTTTTCGTGTTCACGGCCTTTCACGAAATACGTAATTTAGAGAAAGCAATATTTAAGAAAAATGTAATAACTTTTTGTCTTTTGTTTCCAAGTTTTTTGATAATTTGTTATAGAAAAAAAATAGAAGTGAAACCCAGCCCACTTTGGTTTTAAGCTAAAAAATTTTGTTATTTCATGCAGAATTTTTCAGAATTTTTTCAGATTTCTAAATTTGGGCTAACGATATGAAAAATTGCAAAAAAATTGAAATAAAAAAAAACTGAATAAATTTTTCAGTACTTTTTGGAGTTGGTCCAATCATATAAAAACTGTTCGACCAAATTCGAGAGGTCGAGGGTCCGACCCAGGTCGAATCGATATGGATTGTCTCATATATTGTATCGCGACATTTCGCATTACGCGGTGTCCATTACGACTCTTCCTTCTTCGACGTCGCCCCAACGTAAAAATTAGGCCTAAATGTAGGGGTAAACTGCGACATTGCACTAAATCGACGATACCCGAGTGAGATTGATAGGAATATTTTATCGATTTTTTTTTAAACAACTTTCCATGCAACGGTTACCACTTGGACTGACGCTCAACATTCCTTCCACCGACGAGTAAGGTACTGCATCAGTATCTTAAATCAACATTGGAGCTTGGGATCCAAACACACCAAGGAAGAAGGAAACGTGAGCAGCGATGGCATCGTCACTCATCGTCAATAAATCGGCAAAGCCAAGGCGGAACACCGCTGGCCCAGCACATCAATTCATACGCGAAAGTTTTGAGCTTCGGATTCGAACGTTAGACTGTCTTCGCGAACGACTACCAAAATGTGCCGCTGCGAAGGAATGTGTACATTCTTCTGGTCCTTGTGCTACCTTGACGAGTCCGGCACGAGCCACGACGCGTGCACGGAATGGAATATTTGTTACCACAACTATCAGGTTCATCGGTGTAACGACCTGGTATTAGTCACATTTACAATTCACACTTAGTTGACGCAAGTAGGTCACAGAACGAATTTTATTCGTATTCTAACTAAGTAAAATATTTGGGGCTTTCAATGGTAGTTACCCCAATTACCTACTCAGCTCGAGCAACGACACAGCATCAACCAACTGAAAATAGTTGATTCGACCAAGTAAATACCTGTCCCTCAGAGCACTAGGTCACTTCGTCGGATACAACTATTTTTTTCGTTACCGCAACCAAGTCCCTTTTTCCGTGTCACTTGTTGGCTGATCACGCGTGCGATAAGGAGCGAACCAAAAATGTATGTCTTGTATCGGATCGAAATAGTACATCGGAATTTATTGAAAAAAAGAACGGAGGTTGTCGGCTTCTTTCACGCATAAGAAGCAGCGCTTACTAGAGGTTGGTCAGTGCGTTGAATATTGTACTGTCAGATGCCGTGACATGGAAAAAATAGTTTATTTTTCAGTGATTATTGAAAATAAATTAAGGCTTTCAGCTGCCATAAGGCTAGAGGATTTATCGTTTACGATAATAAATCCTCTCGCGGGGTCTGCTTGGTTGGGCAACGGCTGACCAATATAACTAATTTCATTGTTAAAAGATATTCGTTTGATGTGTAGCTTTTTTGGGAAACTTTTTGGAATCCTATACGAATCAATAAGAAATCACGTAACGTAACTCAGTTTTTCCGTAGAGTGAGTGCAAAAACGGTCTCCATAGTTTGCGACGTGACGTGTAGCGTCCACAAGAACCATTGGCGTAAATTATATTTTGGAACTCATTTTTAATTATTTATTTTATAAAGAATCACTCGAAAACCGGCTTCCCTTCCAGAAACCATGATTGTTAACAACATTTTTGGGAATTATTAGAGACTTAGAGTCTATAATTTATAATTGCTTTTTGTGTAAAATCGCATTCACTTTCAATTGTTTAATTAAAATGAGAATGGAACGGAATTTAGTATTATCGTGCCGTTTTTTTCAAGCCTTCTCTCTCATACCCCCTCCTATCTAGTCTCTTTGTTTGAGCAGCCGGCGCTAGTAAGATCCCGTAGCTAAATTGAACTTTTGACCCTTCAGGTCCAAGTCGAACGGTTCTCCGGGATAATTCTCCCGGGTTATCTCGGACTCGAGAATCGTGTCACAATAAATCTCTCTATACAAAAAATCGAGGGATTTAGAAAAATTCGACGGAAACCACCTGTTGCAGGGGAAGGTTTTCTTGATGTGCAGATGGACGGGGTTCCTGATGGTCAGGGGGTATTTCTGAGGGGTAGAGGGACGGGGTTTCTGGTGGACAGGAGGTGTTCCTGACGGGTAGAGTGATGGGGTTTCTGAAGGATAAAGAGAAGAGTTTTCTGACGGAATTTCCTAAGGCTGTCAACTTCACTAAACTGTACTCTGAAGCCGACAGTACAGTTTAGTGAAGCTAACCCATTTAGCCCGAATTATTTTGTGTCCCCAAATGGACCCCTAAGCCCAAATTTTTCTTAATTCCTCAATGGACCCTCAAACCTGATTTTTCTTATGACCCTCAATTTAAGTTGTCGGTTTTGCAACGTAAATTAACTGCAGCCTGAGAAGAAATTTTTTTCTTTATAAAATCATAACTACATCTCATGAATCATCAAATTTCGAAATTTCAAAAAAATCTTGTGGAGTCAAATTTCTATCTTCAATATTTAATTTTTTACAGAGCCTTGGAATTTTCAATGTTGAGAATTTTCCGTTTTTTTACAGTTTTTATCTGGACTATTAATGTTATGACAAAAAGTTAAAGGAAAATTTGGCGTCCGTCTGACGCACTACAAAAAAGTCGGTGGCGAGTTTTTCGTATCGTTGATATTTACCAGGTTACAGATCAACAAAGTCGTGGTTTTTGTATTTTTAACTTTCATTGAGTGAACTACTGATGTTAGTACAAAAAAGTCAATAGAATTTTATTGGAACATTGAATTTTCTGAAAAATTGTCTGGGTTAAATTTAATGTATTGCGACTGTTATAAGTTACAGACTCATTAACTCTTATATTGATGGTTTTTTACGCATATCCATCGAATATATATATATATATTAGGGTGGTCGTTAAATTCGATGTTGAGCGATTTTGTCCGAGACAATTACCATTTTTGTGTAATCAAAAAATTTCTTCCGAAATTTCTTTTTGGCACTATCCAAAAGAGCAACCCGTATGACATAATGTTCAGCTATTTCGAATAATTTTGCACATTAAGTAACCGAATGAAAAGAGCTCGAAGTCAGTTGTAAAAAAAGGCTCTTTCCGGCTTTAATGACTTTAGTGGCTTAAGTGTGTTGAATATAATGATGAGATGGTCATTAAAATTTGTGTACAAAGTACAACTACTTAAGGTACAATTCATGCAGTATTTAGATTTTGCCTGCTTTTTTGAGGCTCGGAAATAAAATTTAAAGTAATTGTGCCAGAACTCCCATTTTATTTAAATGGGAAAATGTTTATGCTTACAGGTACGTTTTTACGTTCAGATAGAGCTCTCAAATTCTAACCAGATTTTTGAAAATTTATTTCTGACGAAATGCAGGGGCGTCTTGGACAAAATCGCTCAACATCGAAATTAACGACCACCCTAATATATATATATATATATATATACGACCGACGCCAACGCACCAGAATTACAGCCTCGACGTTCTCGCCGTTGAGGTGGTAATAGTCGGGCGCAGTTGTTAAAAAAGTGACTTTTGTTAACAGCATGTGCTACTGCGTTATACAAGTGTACTAATACTTAATACATATATGTATACACATCTATGAAATATACCTAGAGATGGTCTGACGTTCGAACAATGGACAATGCACAATGCTCGCGTCAACGAGAGCGCTCTCGGTTGTTAGAGGAGAGACGAATGCAAGGGACAAGATTTCCAACTCGTGCGCAAGTAGCCCAAATCGACTTCTACGTAAGCTCGAAGAGCTAATGTGAGTAGTGAACGTGGTCTCGTCCGTTTCGCTCTCATCCGGCAAATTCGCAACAGTAACGGCCTCGAAGACGACGGAGACGCAAACTAGTCATTGTTACCTTGAAACCCGTGCTTTCCTCACTATATGTAGTTTCCATTTTTGTCACTTCTTGTTTTTACCGTTCAGCTTCTTCAGATTCTACGTATGGTTTCAAATCGTTCCCTTTTGTTTCCATCCCTTTTCTCAACGACCATTCCTCTAGAAGTCCTTTCCACGAGGTCTTGTTTCGGAGTATTATCCGCAGCTATACTATTTTTCTAATGCATTACTACATCGCATTTGCGCAAGTACACAAGGAAATTGTGGAAGGTCGATCGGATATGATCGACTACGTATCACTGAATGTCCATTATACATAAAGAAGCCAATCAGTGGTCATGCTTGAGGGAATGAACGACAACCAACAAATTCACTGGTCCATGCGATTATTTCGTTAGTCCAATGACTGATTAGGTTGGCCTCGCATTTACAGTTGGTAAACATAATTGCCCAATAGTTATTCGAACTAACAATCAGTTGGTTGGTTTAATTCAATCGTTAACGCAATTACTAATCACGCGGTCCTCGTCATAAACTTTCAGACCCGATGTCTGATTGGCTAGGGTTATTCATTTTCTTATCGTCTCATCTAATCAGTTTCTTGAACATATTCAATTATGCCCGATAGTTGTGGTAGCAAATCATTTTTTTAGTGTATGAACGCCGAAAACTTCGGAAAAATGCTTTCGATTCTGTTGTTTCTCGGAATATCAATGCACCGGATTAGTATTCGATAGAATGGGCGATCGTCGAAACCACACGCCGAACACGCCCTCATTGCTGTCGATTTTCTATTCACAGTACCTTCATGTTTTCATTTCTCACTCTTATTTAAAAGTCAGTGGTTTTTTCATTTCGTTTTGCCATTCATTCATCTTCACCTATTTCTTACTTTATTTTATTTTTTCGACCCCTTATTCTTTTGTTTTCGATTTTATGTGGTACTGCATGTGTCAGCGTGCGTTATTTTTCTTTTTCCCTTTCCCCCGTTCGTGAATGACGTCTCTATTTTCCCGGCCAATGGTGTACACTTTATACCAGAAGGAACGGATGAGAATTTCTCTATTCACTTTCCGCAGTAGTGCAGCGCGGTTTGTTATCTTCTTGGTTTTCTTTCAACACGTTTTTCTTCGTTTTACGCGATGGTTTGTGGCATTCTCTCAGGGGGCAAACGCCCAAACGAAGAGCATAAAGGGGCGAGAATCCTGGAGGTTTTTGCTGCCTCTCTTGCGCTCTAACTCCATATCGAAAGCTGCCTTCGATTTCGCGTGTGCCTCTCGTTTTCACTCGGGCGGAAACACAGTGACTCGATCGGAATAATTATCACGCGCCCTTGCGAAATTCGATTATCGACTCGCCGACAGACAGGAGGAAGAGTTTGAGAGAAACGGAGCGAGCGACAGAGATGAAACGAACCCCAACGAGTTTGCGATGTACCGCTCGAGGGGAGGTTTTATCCAGCGAATATTCAATGTTCTTCCCGTCGTATTATCCGGCCAGGTACGTCAGACGGCGAAATAGGAACCCCAGATATCATATTATTATAATCAGATTTCTTAGCAATTCCTTTGATATCTTCACAAGCGCTTATCAGAAAGACGAATTATTTAAAAATTCGTTGAACACCGTTATGCTATCTCGAGTTTTCCGAGCATGAGGATGAAAATTCCTCACTGTTCCGATGGAAGAGCAATGAAGGTTTAATTGAATTTCAGCGGAAAGTCCATGATCTTAAAATTCAGACTGAAAAAATCATACGGATCGTTTGCCGTCTGTGTTTGTTGCGAGTAATCAACGAGCTGCGAGGAGTGGGAGACGCCGTGGAGCTTTGATAGACGGCACGCGAACGCACGTATTGCAGGCAAAGCCTAAGAGATCAAAAGACTTGTATATTCTCTTTCTCAAGTAACGCCGCTTTATTGCATCTAACAAGCTTAACGAGCTCGCGCACCGAGTGAGATGAAGACGCGCCGATGGAAAGCGTGTTGAGTGAGAACGTATTACCTGACACATCGTTGAGTTATGTCCTCGTGACTCCGGGAGTCTTACATTGAAATATCACAAGTCTGCCCCTCGCAAACGTGACCACCACCGCAAAGCATAAAAGTCACAACCACTTGTTATCCTATGGTGAATGGAAAGTTGGACGACAGCTTCGAAAAAGAGTCGCCCTCGTAAAACATATAAGCTTTTCGTTTTCTATTAGTCGCCGTCGACGGTGTTGATGTTAAGGCCGGAGACAAATAAATAATACTTTTTGAGGGCAGAGATCAAGCCCCTTATCTTTCTTTCTTTGCGTAACTTCTCAAATGGATTCCTCGATTAGCTTCGTTGAGTCGTTGTCGTTGTCATCGATCGAGCACGAAAAGAAAAAGTGTCAGTAGGTATAAATGTTTTGGACACAATGTTTATCAGCTTCTTCAGCTTCGTGAAGTTTGGTAGCGTTGCTTTGGTCCGGGAATCCAAAATTATGGATAGGCAGAGATTTATTAACATGGCAATACCCGTTTGATTAATTGATTATAATGTTAGCGTCGCATCTACAATTTTATCAGTATACTATGTATACAATGTATGTTGATAAAATTATCACTCATGATATTGTACACGGTCTTTCGTTCTGCCAATATCTCCTTTTCGAGCCGGAGGTGCCGGTAGATATTATCTTTCTGAGTACAACGTTTATCCCCTTGTGAAGTTCTAGGCTCTTACTTTGGCCCAAAAGGTCAGAATTGTAGATTAGCAGAGATTTAATGATATATCAATACACAAATTATTAATCAATTATAACGTTGGCGTTACATTTATAATTCTATCAGTATCCTATATATACTGATCAAATTATGGTTGGTTTTCACTTAGGATACGATGGAAAGTCTTTTATTACTGAATAAAAGAACAAAATAAAGGATGTTGGACAAAACGTTGATTCCTAACATTCTGCACCATTTCTTTGGTCCAACAGTCGAGAATTGGAGGTCTACAATTTATGGACAATTTTTTCATTAGTGTTGGACTAAAAAATATTCCCTTGCCATGGATCGGGGGAGTTGATAACAAGGGCAAATCCTACCACGAAGATTGGACGGTATGTAAGCTGCAGTCAGAACTTAGACCAAAGAACATCGAACAGAGTTTACTACACTCAATAATGGACGTAAGCGAATTGTGATCAAATGAAGTTCGGAATACAAGAATTTCTTGAACTTCTTAAAGGGGTCTCTGCCATGTCCAGCCACCTGCTGGTAGTTTCCTGAGAATGCGACACTTCTGTGCATCGGTTTACTCACCTGCATAATACCAACTTTTCCGGTATAACTAAAAGGTTAAAACTCCGGCTCCAAGTTGGATAATTTGAAAAGTAGGTACATGTTATATAAAAGTTATTTCAGGGAACGCGTTTTCCAGGAAGGTACAGTTCTGGACTGCGTATATTTACCGATGTGAATTTTATATCGACTACAGTCCCATTAAAAAAGATTGCTCGTCAATTTTCAAGTCGAGTACAGCGTGACAATATTCAATACCGTTTATCGCCTCGTACGTAATCAATATCTTAAGAAAGTGAACACGAGTAAGTGCTGCATGAAGTGTCCACGGCAAAGAGGATTGCTTGCACCCAGACAAAAGATTGAGTAATATTAAGTAAAAATTGTCTATCCAACATTTGTTCATTTCAATCAACGAAAATTTGCTTTCCCAGGAACAAATATGTATTTCATTCAATTTTGCAGTTTATTTATTTCAAACATATTTATTTATTTAAAGCAGTTTTTACTGTGCAGACACTAAATAGATATTATATTCGTTCGTACTAAATACTTTCTTCATCTGGAAATAATATCTAGTTAAAACGAATGGATACATGTATTCGACCTTTTTTTATTCAAAATCGATTAGAACTTTCTATTAATCCAATGGGTAATTATTTTCTTTAATCATTAGAAATTTCATCTCTGTAATTGATTTAGTTATTTAAATCAACGTTTCGTTAATGATCTAGTAATGAAACACCAAACTTAACTCTAATACGTATTTATGTTCATCCATAGAAAACATTTGGTTCAATCGACTTGTCATATATTTATATTGAAAAAATATACTGTTTAATTTAACTTTCATGTAAGTGTCGAATTTTCATAATGGAAGACTGTATAATGTGGAAGATTCTCGAAATACGCATTCCCGCTTTCGCTTCGTCACTAACAGATTCATGATCGGTTTTATTTTTGAAAAAATTCCACTTAATCGAAATTTACCTTACATGAACTAAATTTAAAAAAATACATGCAACGTATTGGAAGCACATTAACAAACGTAACAACAAACACAAACAAACATTGAAAGAAACGAATGTACTCGATCCATTTGGAATGAATTTACAAATCTATGTATTTTGTAAACAGAAAGCATAAATTATTCGACGTAAATTATTTTTCTTCGACACGAAAAAATGTATATTTCGTTAAAACATTTTTTTTTTCTACTAAGTAATAAATATATATTGCAATCAAGTACATATTTCTTGGGTTTGAATATATTTATTAGTTGTCAGATGTATTACTTACAAATAAAAAAAAATTATTCGAGTTGAATACAAGTCTATTAGGCCAGCATTCAAATAAGAAAATTTATTTCCGATGCGTAGGTTCTAGTTCAGTTAATTAGATATTTTTTCTGGCCATGTTGATTGCGATTTGAAGTATGATACATCAGAGGGAATTTCAGTCGTTCTGGAAACTATACATTGAAAATATTAATTATTGTCATATGCGATTGTATTGATAGTTGCATAAATATAAATAATTACAGTTATTAATCAGTTACAGTAACTATGATAACTTGAGAAATATTGTTAACCTTTTCAAAAACCCCATCCGTTAAAAATGTAATTTCGAGCACTCCAGGATGGAATCCAAGCCAATGCGTCTCTATACTCAATAAGGCAAATTTTTAAAGAATCTTGACAGAAGACCTTAAAAAATTATGGGTATGAATGCATAATTGTATTTGTATCGTTATGGAAATTAGAATTTCCTTCTGAATGCGCACATTACTATACTATTATATTACTATACCGGCCCCACGGGGTGGGAACGCAAACTGAATTATTATTCTATTTTCCGATAGTACTTCTCGATGATCACAGCACAGTTATAACTTTATTCTAGAACGCATTTCCATTGCATAAAAACTTTGCGGTGCTGTTCACGGTAACAAAAGTGAAGCGATATCTTCGTAATAATCGGAGAATGTTGTCATACCATAGAGTTGTAATTTTGCAGAGTTTCATTATATCAATATATTAATAAATATATATTATTAATTAGTTGGAATATTAGCATTGCGTTATTTACGTTTAAAATTTTCCTAGAATTCTATGGATACGGATATATTTATTGTAGAATCATGGTTATTCAATGGCGATTCGATGGCCGGCCTTGTATTTTGTCAATGTAATATTGTAATAACACTGTTTGCGCATTTCCTTGATTTCTATCTTGCAACGCATTTGCACAATTTCTATACGAACGATGTTCAATCGAACGAGAGCAAACGTCGCGTTAATATTCGTGTTTATACGAGAGACTGAACGACACACGAATCACTCGACAAATATTTGTACGTCACCGGTGACGGTCCGGGTAATCGGCCATTAATTATCATTTAGCCGTCAGATGTAACCACGTCTGGTGCTCCGTCATTGCACGTGTAAATTTTCACAAAATCTTGCGATTCCAAGCCCCACATTTATCCTTGCACCCAGTTTTCACTCTTATTTAGGAATTTTCTTCTATCATGAGCAAATATTTTCGTTCGGAGCCATGGAATCGATCAATGAAGTGAATATAAAAACGGTATATTTATTTTTCATATTATACGCAGGTTAAATCGTTACCGTGAGCTTTGATAACGTAATTAATTGAGTCAGGCTCACGATGCTTTGAAAACTGGCTTTCCAAAGTAGTTTAACACGTGTTTTTGTCCGTCAGATCACGGGATAGGAAAATTACCATATTTGTTATGATAATATGTCATGCACAATATTTCTAAGTATCTATCATGTCGATGGCTGCGATCAAAAATTTCTAGATATCGAATACTGGGCATGATATTGTCAGAGCATTGCCGAATTTCACAGATATGCGCCACATAAAATGAATCAATTCTTTCATAAAAATGCACCATCATGAGTATATTTTATTTATTTATTTTTAATACATTGGACGAGACGAGCCCTTGAAAGCTAGAACGAAGCTGGGAAAAAATATTTTATTCCCAACGTAATGATCTGCGTAAGCGAATGTTGTAAAATAATCGTAATGTTCCAGAATCATGTTTCAATTACTCTATCAATTGGAATTACCAATGAAGAAATTAACATTTCTGCAGATGTTATTTGGATTGAGTTCGGCTCGGCGAATACATGTCTCGAAATCGCTATCTCGTCAAACAGGATCACGCTATGTTGACAAGAATTAGTAGGTTCGTGGGAAATCAACGGCGCGTGTCATTTGGATAGGAAAATTCCGAAGTATGCTAATTACCGGAGGAATACCGATAAACGCGAGAGCCGCGGGGTCCAACTATTGGAGCAATAGACAGGAGTCGCGTGAATGCGATAAAAGCGTCGGTGGGGAGATTGTAACTGATTAGGGAAGAATTAATCCGACTCAAGAGTTCTAATGTAAATGTATATTCTTCATAAAATTAAAAGAGTAAAACAAAAATGATGATGACAATTTTTTTTTTTTAAGATTTCGAAAAGATTACGTCTGTGTTTCACTAAACTTGATGAAGTTTTGTACGTAAACGAAACAATGCTCAGTAGTTTTACATATTCAAGTTAGTTACGAACAGCGAATAAATTACGGTGTTACAGAATTATGAATTTTTTATTATTATTTCTAGATACTTAGACTTCCCTAAATTTCAGCTTCTCTGAATGTTCATTTTGAATAGGGATGCACTTTCACAATGCTATCTACATAAGAAGTAAAAATCGATTGTTATAGTTTTTCAGAGCGGTCACTTTGGAAACAGCAAAAAAATTATGGTAACGCAATGTGCAAGGTTTTATTTCGCATTTTTTTCTATTTAAATGTTGTCCTTGTTTTTTCAAAATCTATTTGAATGAAGATACTGTACTCAACAGGGATTTAAAAAATGTTATCGTAATAAAAAATGCAAATAACTCCAGTTTTATTTGCCGATCGCTTGAAAATTCTTAAGGCTAATAAAAACACCAGCATGATCATAGACAACGAATTAATATTTGCCGGTGTGCTTGAAGCTCAATTCCATTTACGAATATTGAAGTTTATTAAACGCTGGATGAAATACGATCGATCCAAGGTAGTCTATACAATCGGCAATAAGTCTCGCGTGGATGGTATATATTTCAGATATCACTCTGAAGACTGTCGAGCACATCCCGTGGCGATCAGTTCTGATGACTAATCTCAGTAGTTCTGCACAAATATTAACACTTTCATCGATAAAACCTCGTGAGTTTCACATCGAGGGCTAAAAGTGCCTGGTCAGGTTCACAAACTTTCTTGTATTATATCTCGGCGTCAGAAAAAAATTTTCGCTATCAAGAAAATGGATTATACCTATTTTTATCAAATCGTTCTTCAATCTTCGACGCTAGTTTGACTTGGCTGTCATGATGAAGAGGTGTACCGCAATCTTAAGAATTTGTTTATACGAAATTAAGAGACTTTCCATTTCCAAAATAATTATTTAATTGACAAAAATCTAACCTGCGCTTATTTGTATAGGCACGTGGATTAATATTTCGCTCTTCAACAAATTAACTTTTATTTGTACCAAATGAAAAATGAAAGGATATGAAATTTATTTTACATTTCCTTGGTATACGGGATAAAAACTTACTTGCCACAACCAACTATTTATCCTAATTCCCCTACAACTCAGCTTGGTTATAGAAGCAAAATAAATTGGTTGCACGAAGCAACATTAACTGGTAGATAACTCGTCAATAGTAAAGAACTAGATGACCCAACAATAATTTAAGCAGATTCCTAAGTTAAAAATTACATATTATGTTTAAAAATATGTCTCATAGGCACATCAATCAATTTGGACTGTTTTGAAAATATCTGCTCCGTTCATAAGGTGAATGACCGTATTAGTGACCTTCTAAGCTCAGCACATTTGTATGTATTTCCTATAGATACATGTTAGAAACATAAAACACTATATTCTTTTGATGGTAAAATCTTACTGACAGTCCCAAAAAAATGGCGAGCAACGGCGCACTTCTGTCGAGTCGGCAGATAACACTTTTGAAATCGGCGATTATTAAAAATTAATTTCTGGCGCTTCTCATATCACACGATGCAAACATTGAATAATATAAACGAAAAATAAGAGAATTTTCTATCGTAAATAATATGACAAACGGACACTAATTGGGTGACGGTCAGTAATTGGGTCGTTCACCTTATCGCACGATATGAGCATAGTAGATATGGTAAACCACGCGCAGATTTAAAAAAAAATTAAATTGGGATTACGCTGGAACGAATTTCTAAAATTTAGTTTTACATCGACAAAATTATTCTTAAGTGAATTTTTCAGCTAATATATTTCTGGCATATTTATCAGTGGAAGCTATATAAAAAATACGAACAGATGAAAATCATGATTGCTGGCTGACTTGGCCCCCTTAATATTATCGAACGCATTATCTATAGCACGACTGAAATACGCGAGCTAATTCGATAAACGTGCATTGTATTTTATCAGTCAAAGAGTGAAAACAAACTCGAGGTAAAAAAAGTATTGAGAGTCGAACTTTCGTTTTCGACCCTTCTGTGTATATATCTTGTTGAAAGTCAAGTGGAAGACATAAAAGTACTAGTGTAGGACGATCGGCGACTCAGTGTTATGTCCCATGGGAGAGACGCGTATGATGCGAGATTCAATTGACCAAGAGACGCCGGTGCGGAGAGCGCGCTTGCGGCACGCCAATAAACGGGTTATATGCCTTGGCACAACAGTAGCAATATTATTTATGACATTGCGCATAGCAGAACAAAGAGAGATGTCGAGATGATCGCGATGATGTTGATCAGCGCAGTGGGGTGAGGCTTTGATGTATGGGGGCATAAAAATGAGAAATAAAAAACAATTAATAGGGTGAGAGGTTTACGCGTACAGAATAGCGCACGTGATACACGCATATCCACGTGAAGTCGCGGCCATAGTTAGAACAGAAAATGAGGTAATGTATAAACAATGATACCAATAATATACAGTTATTTACCGAGGTTGGCATCGCAAAGCTGTGCATTACGATCGACAGATCGGCGGTAAGATTCGCGGTCACGATACTTCGTAATCGAAGTATCGAGGTAACCGATTAAGATAATATTGAAGAGGCTGCATGACTCCGTCGATGACTTATTTCCGTAATCGGAACACTCGACTTTCTCATCACACTTGTTACTGGCGTGCAGTTTTTATCGTGAATATACTGGAGCATAACTGTCGGACTGTACGAATAGAAAATGGACGAATTTTGTACATTATTTGCAATCTACGTTTCGCACTGTAATTTATTACGATCAGATTTTAAAATTCGAAGTCAAGCTTCGATCCGTCCCCGCGAGGTGACGCATGCGAATACGTTCGCACCTTTTCTTCACATCTCTCTTTCGTTTAAGTGGTGTATTATCGGCGACGCTGCGATAGTTTGACAAGTCGGATTAAGATTTCAGTTATTCGTGAATCATAAGTTTCAAAAATCATGGTATATATAATATTAGGCCTCTGTAGGCTTTGGAATTCATCTACAATTTTATGCGACTGATGAAAAGTGATACGATATGATGCACGTATGCGTAAGATTACAGTCTCAACTTTATAAGTGTGAATAAACTTAAATCTATTTTGTTAAGACAATTTTCAAATCTAACATTTAGCGTCAAAATTTACAGTTATTGTTGATATTTGTACAAGTGCATCGATGGTAGTTTATTTTTTAGACTGCAAGCTAATATGATTGGGCTTCGATTTGATGATGCATACGATAGGATTGCCAGCAAGTGAGCAGTGAACAAAATATGTGATTCAGTGCAGTAAAGTTTCTGTTATTACTTTTTCTAATGTTAACACGGTATTTGTGAAATGATCGATTGTTAAAATTAATTTTCGCAAGTGAAACATGGATTATATTGAAGGTCTACTAAATCAGTACACAATGCATAATTCACCAAATAGAAATTTTCCATGATGTATGATTTCAGAAATCTTATGTAAGTGACTAAACGAGCACAGTCTTTACTATACACTTGTTGTGAATAGCTCATTTGCAAATAATTCTACCTGTACGCATTAAACCGAAGCAGAATATCTTCTATGTCAAGTTGCGGTCGAAAAATAAATTAAGACTTCTATTTTCTTATTATTTTCATATTTAAAGTAAAGTATCACATAAAGTAAACATTTTTTGTTGAATTTTAATACCAAATCAAGATTTCAATGCAGAAGACGCCAAGTTTCATTGATAACCGAAGATTTTTTCGAAAGTTATTGCACTCACAGACGCCAGACAAATCCAGACAGAGAGAAAGACAGCCAGACAGATAGACAGATAGAAATCAGTGAATGTGTTTTTTGGAATCCAGGAAACTGAAAACATGTATTTTCATTTAAATCTAGGAGTCGATTTTTGTTTGGATTGCAATACTTTTTCTTTTCTCATACTTTGTATGTAATGAGATACTGAAACACTGGTTTATCATAGAGCAGCAGTCGATCCACGAAAATCCATCTACGCTGACTTTACCTATGTGGGTCATTACAGATGTCAGATGAATTTTCAGATTTTGTGGCAAAATCTACAAAAAGTTTGCTCTACATTGAGAAAAATATATAGTAAAATATTAGGCAGGGGACCGACTCTACACCTCCCAAGTCTACACAAAGATAGGTCTACACAAAAAGTCGACACAGAAAGACTGTACACGCAGACAGCTCGACACCGAAAACTCGGCACGAAAAACTCGACACCGAAAACTCTGCACGAAAAACTCGACACCGAAAAGTCAACACGAAAAACTCGACACCGAAAAGTCAACACGAAAAACTCGACACGCCGAAAAGTCGGCACAAAAAACTCGACACCGAAAAGTCGGCACGAAAAACTTGACACCGAAAAGTCGACACTTTGATCGATTTTGGGGAATTTCAAGGCCCTATCCGATGTGAAATTTTCCGTTAATTACAATTTTTATTTCACTCTGTGGGCAAATCGCGATTGCGCAAGCGAAGCGTGCGTGAAACTTTGTTTACACACGTCGTGAAATAAAAATAGGTACGATACTCGCGCGAAATAGTATATTACACTACAAGAGCAGAAAGTTTGAGATTCCTGCACAAGTCAAAAAAAGTTTTGTCGCACTAGTATGATACTATCGTTCAAGGGGATATCTGAATAGATCATATTTTGTTTCAAATGAAAAAAGTTATGTATTTCTGGGTTTTCAGTGAAAAATATCACGATTTTTAAAAACATAACATATTCGTTGTCTGCTGGCAAAAATACATCGAAATAGTGGGTTAAAAATGAAATAAAACCACGTTTTACGCACCGAATAAAATAAAAATTGTAATTAACGGAAAATTTCACATCAGATAGGGCCTTAAAATTCCCCAAAATCGATCGAAGTGTCGACTTTTCGGTGTTGAGTTTTTCGTGCTGAGTTTTCGGTGTCGAGTTTTTTGTGCCGACTTTTCGGCGTGTCGAGTTTTTCGTGTTGACTTTTCGGTGTCGAGTTTTTCGTGCAGAGTTTTTGGTGTCGAGTTTTTCGTGCCGAGTTTTCGGTGTCGAGCTGTCTGCGTGTACAGTCTTTCTGCGTCGACTTTTTGTGTAGACCTATCTTTGTGTAGACTTGGGAGGTGTAGAGTCGGTCCCCTGCCAAATATTAGATCCAACTATACCGATATAATTCAATTGTCGAGGATACTATATATGTCATTAGTTGGGCTATAATCATGCTTGCAGCTATCATTTTTTGTCATTTACTGAGAGAGAAATGTGGTAATTTTAAAAATAATATAGTTGGACTGACGATAATCTAACCATAAACTATAATTCCCAGGAGGAACGTCTATATTTTATGGTTATGGCGAATATAATTATAGTAGCAATCATCAAAATGATAATAGTTCTAAAAACTATTCTAATAGTTTCAAATATGCCGTTTTGTTGCATATACGATTTCAACGTTTGTTTCCAATAACCTTGCAAGTATCGTTTATTGAACCATATTATCATCGCTTCAACCATAAAACATTGTTAGCCGTCCTATATTCGTTTTACCATGTGAAATCGTTAAATAAACGATATGCTTTTCTCTCAGTGTTGTTGTAACGATATAACAAAATCGTCCCTCCTGGGAATTATATTTTATGTCGAAATTATAGTATTGTTGCTTCGATCATGTTTTTTTCTCTCAGTGTACTTCAAGTCCACAGTAAGGATCTTTTCGCGACGGTAACCGATTTTCAATAAGAACTAAAGGATTAGCTTTCCAAGAGAGAAGACACATTTGCACTTTTCATCAGTAATCGATTACCGTCCCGAAAATATACTCACCGTAGATTTCAAGCAGAGAAAAAATTTCGTAGATCTAAATTCGATATCTCGAAGTGTATCTCATAGCTACAATAATAATAATTTGTAATACCATAAGAGCTTAAAATTATCGGATATTTCCCGATAGGTTCGTTGCAAACAAATTAACGAGCTAGTTTTCCAGATGAAAAAATCACGACCGCGTAGCGCGAGTGATTCTTCTGGAAAATTGGAAGAGCTCATTTGTCTGCAGAGAACCTTAAGGGAAATATCAGATTAATTTCGAAGCTCGAGTGGTATTCGGGGAATTATTTTTCCCATCTAAATTGCGACCAATGGAATTGCACCATGAGACGAAACTTACGGCTTATGTTCGATAAAATCCTTTAACCGTCACAATTGAATCTGATCTGTCCGTTTGACAGATGGTCAACGCGGGTGAGTGATCTTTTGTTTTGTATATATAGCAACAGACAGAATTATCAGTATAATTCCGTGTAGGTTGTACCACGGAAAAATAATCTACATGATTGAGCCCGCGTGGATTGATCTTCGTAGATCTACTATCATAAACAGGTTTTTTACACGGGTTGACAATATTATATAAGTTGCATTTCATGTGTATATGTATAAATATCGTTATAACGTTATACAATTGTTTTCTCACTTCGTTTTAACCTATGCACATATGTTTATTATTGATGTCTGTTAAGAATGAAGACATGCGGCTGACATGATTTAAGAAACCAGATATTACTCTAGTATTGAAGACATTTGATAAAAACATTTCCGACTAGTAAGTAAGAATTTTTTAAATTGATTGTCGTTTACTTAATGCGACACAGTTTGCGCAGGTGGCGTCGCAGTAATCGTTAAGGTCTATACAATTTTTCTTTACGTAAAATTTACCTATAAAATTGTATAAGTGAAAACTGAATGTAAATAGATTGAGCTATTCTCGAGGGTACCGTATATATACAGTCAGGCGTTGGATTTTATACTTCTATGTAGACATCATTTGAGCAATGCCAGACAATTTGATCGAATTAAAAATTTGGAGTTCAGGACATTTGGTCAGTAAGCATAACTATATAAAAAATATAAATCCTCGGCTGTAACATGGACTGAATCTTGTTCCCAAAATACCCAGTCGAATAAGCGAACTTTACAAATATAAAGAAAAAGAATAATCTTATTTTTAGTTCGTTCCTCTTCACCAAATTAAATAGCAGCAAGCTAAAAAGAGGTAAAGTAAAAGAAATAAACGAAAAAATGAGTGGGTTGGTGAGCAGCGGGAAAAGTGGATTGGCAGAGTTGCTCTCGTTTCGCTTCGTCTTCTTCATCTTTTCTGCACGTGGTTAAAGCAGCTTCGTGCGCTTGCGACGTGGCATCAGCTGAGGGATCTCAAACCAGATACTAGTGTCTCTTTCTTTCTCCTGTAAAAGCGCTACGGTTCCCTGCTCGCCTCGATGGCTTCACGTACAGCAGCCCCCTTCGAGACTCGTCGAGAGTCACCCAAGTGCTGCTGCTGCTCCTGGCGACTATCCAAACGTTGCTGTGGGCCCCTTACCTCGTCTCTGTCTCACTGAAAACGATTATTATGAGGTGCGGGAGAAGAACCGAATGTAGCTAGGAATTTCCGGTTATCCCGTTCTCAGCGGAAAAACAGCCGCAACGAGAGCAGTAAAAGAGCTAGAGTAGAATAATGAGAAGCTCGAGAGTACCGGAACGTTGAGGGACAAGCGTAGACGAACTCTTTCGAAGTCTCTCTTCGGTCGCTTCCGTGTCTCCTTCCCTCTGTCATTTCAGTGGATAATTGGCGTTCCGTTAATTAACGACTGTTCACAAGCGCGAATTCGTTCGCTCGCTATCTCGGGCTCCGTCGCCGTCGAACTTTGCGTCAAACGAAGCGTCATCAACGAGAGGGAAACGACGAAGAAAACGAACAGTAGAAAAGCGAGAATGCGCAATTTTCATCGAACCAGAGTGCACCATCTCTGTGTAATAAAAATCCATGCTCTTCGACTGGGACTCACCAGTAATACCGATAATAAACGGACGTTCACTTACACCCAAAGATTTTATCGAATGGATAATGTTATATAGTATGTCTAGGATAATAAGTGCGCGGCAAATTGCTGTCATGGTAACGTAAATATACTCTCGTTGGTTAGCTTTGATTCTTCGAAAATGAAATAACATCTGTTAGAGTGGGAGTGGGCGAATGTCCGTACGAAAGCGAGATTGTGGCTTTGTTCGCTGGGGACGAGCCAAGTAAACGAACCAACGATCGAACAACCGAAACAACAGATAAAGGGATCGTCGATTCTAATAACCGATCGCACTGATCTTTTCTGTACGTTGGTGAATTTGTTTTTTATCACTGTTTCTTCAATCTCACCAGACTTCGATAGTGTCAAGACGTGGCACCATTAAAATACAACTGCTGTTTACTGAGACTTCTAACTGCGAAGTGATTCAGAAAATATAATATTCGAGATAAGGATAAAGATATCAAAGCCGACGGCGCCGAAATTGCAAAAAATCTAGCAATCCTAATATACATGACAAAAACGCTGAACCAGCAGAGGTAAGAAAAAAGTTCGAGCAGTGCATCCCATTCGTTGAGATGCTGCTAGCAAAAAAAAAACGGCACAAAAAATAGAGAATGTGGTGGAAGCTTTCATATCTGATTTGATATGAGGAGACAAATAACTATATGAAGGGCCAATCACATTCACTCTCTCGCCTGTCTCAATACGGATCGTCTCCACTTTGTCAAAATTCCGAAATATAAACATTGTAAACTTCAAACGTATGTATGTTATTCAAATAGAAAAACAAAATTGAAACAGTTAAGCAAATAACCAGAAAAAAAAAAAATTATTGCTCGAGAGTACAATTCTTCGAGAGATTGTCGTTATTACACCCACGTGAATAAATAACGTGCGCCAAGTGTAGGTTCTTAGTTGCCTTCACACTCATCAATACCGTTATCATTATAAAGCAATCATGGCCATCTCTCTTCAAAGTCGCGTGGGCGATCACGTTTTAAGACTTCAAAGTAAACACAATTGTTTGAAAATTTTGAGAGAGAAGGCAAGATTTATAAACGTGTATCTCGTATACATGAACATACCGTTGAGGAGGTACAATGACATCCAGCGTTGAGCTTTCTTCGTTGTTTTTCTTCGCAGTCGTGAATATTTGTGTACTCTTTACTTCTTCCACGAGTCACGTGCACGGTTATCACGCGCGTGTCACGAGCGGGCTGCTCGATAAAAGATGGCACAGGCGTGCGACAGACAACTGGAGCCCGGCCGCCAATTACACATGTTCCCGACGGGATCGGCAGCGAGCGTATCATGCTACAACTACGTGTATAAGCTCCGCTGCTTCGATGTGCTGTTAGTACGTTGCTGTCGCCTCTGTAGCGTGTTTGCCGCAGGACGATCGAGAGTTCTGCGTCCAACTAGCCATTTGAAGCATACAGGCATGTATACATCTACATTCACGTAATGTATACATATATATATAACACTTCACAGCAAGTACATATATGCACTGTATATATGAATATATATACGTATATTATACCGTTGGTAGGAAGCACGCGATCGATTAACCCCCATAGGTCAATTGCGAATCAGAGCTTTAATTTCTCTCGTTACATTTCAATTTTGCGATAACGCAACGTCAGTACAATCACGTTTATGTATATATATTGTTATTATATCAGACACGAGTATGCCAACCGAGTTAACGCAGCATGTGACTCATGGTCAACACCTCTTGTTGTTGCGTCGCTGAGAGTTAATCTTATTTCATGAAACTTAAAGAAATCGGACCAATGAGCATGCGTATAAAATTTAGCTCGAATTAGATGTAGCTCTGACGGACGTGACTCGCCGCGGCGATTTGCGCGCTTGCACGTTGTCGCTCCCAAGGCTCCCCGCGGATACTCGTGAATTTGGAATTTTAACCGGTCGCCTGACAGATCGAAACTCTGCTGACCGTCGACGACAAACCCGTGCGCAACTTTGCGACAATCGCACTTCGTTGATACTTATACGTATATACAAATTTACCTGACACGTGATACTATAGTCAGGAAGTCGCGACTGTACAACGATGAGTGGTACGCGATAACACAGATAGCCAGAAGTCCTCCCGGATACAATATGCTTTTAGTATTAAGTATAAGTGGTGCTGTCGATCAGCAGATGTTCAACTGACCGATGAAACTTATTTTTTGTATTCTGTCGGCTGTTAGATATTTTTCTGAGGTAACAATCATGATGTTTATTTATCATCGTACAGGACGTAGAGGAGACACTGCGCGGAATATATATTATCGGATAGCGTACAAATACTACCCAGTAGGATATTCCATACTCCGTATTCGTATAGTACTAATTATTGTGAAGGTTAACATCTATTTATAGTATTGACAATATATTGCCCAAAACTTATCTACAGATAATAATTATACGTGGCGTCGCGACGCTACCTCATCTCTTGTTCCCAATAATCTCGTATTGCTCAATTTGGCATATCCGTGTTGTACTGAAGATTGTTGTGTTTATTTCTTCTTGGGCTTATTTCATAATAATCCTGTCTATTGATGAAAAAAAAATTCGTTCCAGGATTCGAATACACAACCTCATCTACGTAGCATATCCACGTTGATTTAACCATGTGCAATTTTAAAAAAGTGGGCGTGCTAAAAAATTATGTGAAGATATAAGAGTTCCATTGACTATATTTGTTTGAGAGGTGAGTGCGGTTGGAAGAAACGTAAATACCTAATTTGAGGACTGCAATCTACCTACCTATCAACCTACTTAACAACCTAACAACTACCATACAGACTATCAACAACTTATACAGACGTAAAATTTTGATGACCCATTTGTTAGATCAAGACTGATGAATTAAGAAATAAATATCGGGCAACTTTTCAGAAAATATTTGGTCCATGACAATTTGGTATGAAAAAAATCGATTGATACCATGCCGCGTTTGCCAGAAAGTTCTAATATGATTTCTAATTACTAGGTTAGTTGTTTTACCATCTTCAAACAACCTCTGATCTGGAATCTTTTATTCGAAACTTTGTGAAATATGATAAAAGAAATGGGATGGTGTCATTCACAGGTAATGTTCAGGGATATTTTAAAAAGCATTAGTAATTTAATTGCCTGCAATAATATTTCTAAACGAAAAAAGTAATTATTTGAATATGAAAATATATGTAAAAATGATGAACGATATTTTCACGTAAAAGTGGTTCCAATAAATTATTTTATAAATGATTAAATTGACTGGAAGCTTATGAATTATTCCAAAAATTGCTGCAATATTATGTGCTATGTGGGTAGCGCTAAACAAGACGATCTTGCTGCCGCTCGATTACTCTCGAAACCCGATCGAAGTTTTCAATATCAGGATACTAATGACGATAATATATAGTCCTACTAAGTTCAACATGAACACCTCGCAGAGGAACTCCGGTTCCTCTGCGCTGTTATCAAGTTCCATATATGCATGCAATCGGTAATGCCGCTCAAAACATCTGTATGTTGCAGTTGCGATAATGATAAGCAATACTATGTGGATATTATTCATGAAATAATATGCTTTATATCAAAATTAATATCCACAACGCTTCGGATCACTACCATTGCCATCTACAGGTCCACATAATGTCAACTATTCGGACATTACGTGGATTGTTCCAGATCATGTGTGTGTATTTAATCATAAGTATTCAGTAGTAATAATGTACTGAAGGTAAGATATATTACGATGTTTTCACCTAAAGATATCTCTGATTGTATGCACTATCGTGTACAAAGCAAGCATGAGTATTTCACCGCGACAATAACTAACCAGTGGCGGAAACAATATCATAGTACAACTATGTGATTCCTTCTCATATACAGTAGTATCCATATAGCAACGGTTGCAATAAATATCTAGACTTTTTTAGACATCACATATCTTACAATCTATTTTTTCCTAGTGTATCTAGGTAAATAATTCTCCGTACTTGCAGTTACGTTTTGAGCTGTGCCTACAAGGCTATCCAATTTACCTTCACCATAAATTTAGTTGTACATTTAATGAGGTTTCTCTCTGTTAGTGGAAATGCTTGTAGTTTTTACGGTCGTATTACCTGTTAATAACAACTAAATACCGGCATTCGCGTGTACCAGAACATGCCGTTGCTATTTTCCACGTGAAAGATACAATTATTCGCTGCTAGACGCTTAAGCTGTAAGCAGTTTACATAACACAAAGGTATCGGCAATATATTCAATCTTGCCTATTTAAAATATAGAACAAATTTATATGTACTGGATCTATACTTCACAATAACTCGTTGAATGTTAGCAACACTTCAAACGCAAATACAAATCATCTGCTCATCTACTTACAAGATACACTTTCATATTAGATTAGCAACGTAATGATAGGCGGAAAATAATTTGCAGTAATAATAATGAAATCAATTAATAATTAGTGTGGGTAACTATTTTCAGCGATGTCAGAACTAGGGATATTTCAAAATTATCAATGAAAATTTTTATCACAGAAAACAACAGCAATAATTACTTTATGAATAATTCTGTACATGCCATCAATCACTTTGTTAATTTTGATCGATTTGGCTGTTAATTGTAAATCATGCTACATTATGAAATACGCTCTGGCATATATTCTTGTAATGTTGGTTTCAGAAATTCACCAGAACTAAATCGTTTCCGCTGCGACTGAACCTGAAGTAATTGCGTCCTATAGTTCCGGTAATTCAAGGGTTTAAAATAGATAATAGGATTATGCAGTAAGTTAGGGAGTACAAAAGCACCATACCATATATTTCCTGCACCGTATATTGATTATGTATGTAGTTCTCGTGAGTATACGATGAACAGTCACAAATACGATTATAGTGTAATATTGAATAAGTATATCTCTATATAAAAACTATGGAACGGTATTAGCACATCAATAAATTTCGATGATTCCTCAAGTCTCTTCCTGACTATTAACTTCGCGTTAACATCAATATGGATATTCATAACGACGACGGATTAGAGTAGTCCTATGGTGAGCATAAGTTTTACACTGAGAGAAAAGCATATTGTTGATTTAACGATTTCATGTGATAAAAAGCATATATAAAGGCTTGCAATGTTTTATAGTTAAAGTGATGATAATATGTTTCTATAAACGATACTTGCAAGCTTATTGAAAACAAACGTTAAAATCGCATATGCAACAAAACAGCATATTTGAAACTGTTATCATTTTGATAATTGCTACTATATTATATTTGCTATAATCATGAAATATAGACGTTCCTCCTGGGAATTATATTGATGGTTGATCCAACTATTTTCTTATCTTTACTATAACCATAGAATATATTCGTTCTTCCTGGCAATTATACATTAAGCTTAACTATCGTCGCACTAACGATTTTCATGATTAAATAACGATATTTTCCTCTGAGTGTATATGCGTGCCTGAATTACCCAATTCATCGGTCGTCAACTAATTGATCTGTTAACTCAACCGACTGATTTGTTTTCGTAAACAACTAATTTACTGGGCAAACCACTTTTGCCGCTTGGAGCCAACTAGTTATATTCTTCCGTGTAGCTGCATCTTCCTCCGTTGAATGAGGGTTTGTCATGTCAATTCATAACCCATTAGCGGAAGCAAAAGCAGATACAAGGGTAACGCTACTACGTCACCATCCACAGTAAAAATGAACCATCCACTTAAGTTATACTCGGATCCAAATCATTACCACTCCCTTAACCATTACTAGTTTTCATCATTTTCCAATTTTTTTCACGATTCTCAATATACAATTCCGTAGAAAACTCATGCTAATTAATTTCAGCGGAGCGGAGATAAGCGACTGGAAAATTTGTTGCCCGTAAAAAACGGCAGAAATAGAACCAAACGCTGTTGGAAACCTTACCGCAACAAAATAAGAGCAAAGTGGTGGATGTTGCGCGGAAGGGGAGGAGAGACAGAAAATTATGTACAAAGCCGAAGGGCTTTTGGCGTTGCGGCTGGTGACACTGGACGTTGGAAGCAGACCAGGGGGTTTGCAGAGTGGTGGCGAAGCGACGTTCTGGCTGTAGCGCACGAGAGATTGGCCACGTTTAAACGAGCTACAGGGTTCAACTCCCAGTTAGAGCACCGAGAGAGAGTGCGTGGAGTATCGCAGAGACAGAGAGAGAGAGAGAGAGAGAGAGAGAGAGAGCGAGGCTATCCTGCCATACATCGAGAGCGACCAGCTTGGTGGGTGATGGGCAGAGGGGGGATGCATCGTATAGCGAGCGCACGGGTAATTTGAAAAATAAATGCACCACCCCGTTTGCGGAACGATTTAATTAATTATACGTGGCGATGTGCTTTCTACATATGGGCCCCGTTTACGCCCTTTTCCCTCCGACTCCCTTTTCATCACTTCTTTTGCTTCTCTATTCTCATTATCGCTGTATCTGTAAGCACTTATACGCCCCTGCACGTACGTATTACTTTACTGAATCGGAGCGCTAACGATTGAAAATGAGAGTTCAATTTGCTTGGAACTCTTAAAGCCATGCGCGGTTCTTCGACAAGGAATATCGATGTGCATCGAGCAAACAAGATAGAGAGTGCGTGCACGAGTTCGTACCTCTTCCTATTCGCAAGCCTCTTTATACACGTGCACGCTTTGAGTAGATGTATGAGATACGTGGCGTAGCCTCAGGCGTTTTCACCTTCCACTCTTGCTCATACCTAATCGATTATTCCTTCGATAGAACGAATAATTTTCGTACTACCACCGCCAACTATGCTGCCACTCTACTGTGCTGCATTTATACGAAGCACTGTCTTGAATAATCGAAATAATAACCGGCCCCGGTTTTCACTGAGCAAACGTCGAAAATGCGTCGAATGCGTTGCATCGTAAAATACGGTTAAAGTGCCGAATATGGTCCGCTAAATTTTGTATCGACTTTATCTGTTTATCTCGGAGGCAAAGTTAGACTTTGTTTTGATCAATTTTCATACGGGACTAGTACTTGGCAAGAGACTGAATTGGTTTATTTTTAGGAATTTTAAAACACACGCTGAGCGTTGTTTATTTTACTTGGTTCTTTTGGCAGATGCGGAAATATTATCGGTTCGGTCAGTGTGGTCCATGCGAAAAATTACTTTAAAATACTTGGTATGTTTTTCTAGCATAGTACTCACAAAGGAAAAAATATTCAAAAGGATTTTTACAATAACAAATAAGGCAGAATAGTTGTGCAGGTAAAAAGAAATTTATTCTACTATCAGTCATATTGATAAGTTGATGAGTTTTCAAACTCTCCACATGGGGGACAATCATTTTTTAACTTTATTGCATAACATATAACTATTTCCGAACCAACCGTTCAATTATGAATGTGAATTCTCTGCCTGAGGGCGGCATTGAATACATATAATAAGAATAAATTTAACTTGTGTCGTTTACAAATCATCGTCACTTATCAAATTTAATTTAATCTAGATAAACCCACTATAGCTATGTTAATTTCCCCATGTTTCTAGATGTCATGTCAGTGAAAGTAAACGTATGAAGTTCTAAATTTCAGTGGAAAAAATCAATATAATTAATGTGTGGTAAGCCGGAGCTCGTCGGATCACGTTGAATTTTTTATTTTTTTCATTTATTAACTACAAATATTGTATTGAATCCGAAATACAAAACTACACGGTGAGAAAAAACTGACAGCGACACACAAAATGTTTGAGAATAATCCACACACAGGTTAGTAAATGAAAGACAAGTCCGAAGTCTACGGTTGTGCCCTATGCTGTTGATGGAAACGAAATAAATGGCCAATATATACGGACGTGAGTTGTCGCGATACTGTCTGGGGCTCAGCCACAGACTCTCGTGTAAAATATCAGTGCAGATTGTACTTATAGCGGGTTACTCGAAATTACACGCTGTGCACAGTTTTCTGACTACCCATCGTTGCATAGCAAATAAATAGCAAAAATCGAGGAATACACAGAGAATTGGTATAGTTATACGACATAAAAGTGTATAGTCGTAAACTGAACAATATATAGAATCTGAGACTATTGAAATGTGAGATCCTGAGACCAGACTTTAAATGCTTGGGCGTGCGCGTCATAGTAACATTCGCTTATCTGTTCAGTTAAGATTACGAATGCTCTTTTATCGCCTACTACCTCACAAGTTACATGAAATAATGAGCGTTCTTGTCTCGGAATACATAGAACACAATTTAAAACAATTTTATGCCCTAAATATTGGATCCATTTCACCGTGTTACGATTTTCTTCCAACGGCAATTTTGCGCGTAGTCGATCAAATCAAGTAAACGATGTAATCGGGGTTAAAGGGCCTACTTCACAATCTGCATCTGAAGTTCTTCAGATTACAAATCGGTAACTTAGACAATTAACAGAAGGACGCACGAGCACACAGAGCACACAGAGTTCAACACCGCAGTGTCTCACGAGTGACTGACGGTTTTTTGTTCTGCTGCGATAATGGCGCATCAGTCGAAAATCGTTACAGTCTATTGGCTAGACGCTCGAGCGAAACCGTCTAGCTCTCAGCCATCAACTGCTGAAACGCACTAACGGACCGTCGGCGGTGCGGCGCCGTACAGAGTCTGGTGCAATCGAAGCCTGTAACCTCGAAACTAAACCCAGACATTTAAGGAGGTTGAAGTACTACACAATTTTTTTATATTGCCGTGTAAAAAAGAAATATTACATTAAACAATACTTGTGTTCTGTGAATCGAAAAATTGAAATGGATTCAGTTGTGGAAATACTGTCAACCGAAGTTCAGCTATTTGTAGGCTATTGTGGAACCGTCACTGATTGGCAGTAAATTAATTGATACTGCCAAAGCGAGCGGAAAGATTTCCATGTGAAAAATATGCTAACGTCAAGGAAATTCTGTCTTCAAATATACAGAGAAATCAAAAAAAAATTTTACGTTGAGTTTTTGAGATAGTTCGAGTAAAACCAACTTTTCCAGCTTTTGTCTCAGAACGTCTTGAGCACAGCGCTCCAACCTCCTTAACAAGCACTCCTGGAAATGAAAGTGTTTACCATTCACTGAGTAGCTGTTTACATTTGGGCATTCCATGACATCTCGATCAAGATGTGGTCATGACAACTCAGTTCGACTCCGTAATTCTTTATACAAAATTACTTGTCGAAGAATACGTACCAAATTTTGTTTTGATTTCTCGAGAACTTTTTATCGGAGAAATAATCTTTTGTAATATTTTAAAAACCCCATTTTTGAAAAACTGAAAAAAAATTCCGAAAAATCTCGTAAAATATAACAAAATTTTAGAGCCGTATGCGAAGATGGAGATTTTATAACTAATAAAGACAATTCTTAAAAGCATTTAAAAAAAATAGAATAGAACATTAAAATGCATTTGTGGGATATAAATAAACAAAAATGTTATATTGGGATATTTCTTCCGTATGACTTATTCAAGCTTTTACGTAACCTGTCTCCCCTTTCCCCGTTTTTATATAGAATTCCCCTCTAGAGTGTTGTCCGCAGCCACTCATTCTAATACACTACTGTATCGCATTTGCACGAGGGCTCAGGAAAACTGCGGAAAACCTGGCCGATACAGGCGGCGTTATTTTTACTGAGTTTCTACCATATGAGAATACATTACAAACTCAAAAAAGCTTACTAAAAATGCTCAACAATTTACGCGCAAACCAGTGCGCGGCTAAGCGGTCACCCATCCAAGTTATGGCCGCAAAGAATGCTGCTTAACTCTGGGGACCGCCGAAGCCACACACCGACCGCGCGTTCACTGCTGTCGGTAAAAATGTTCGTTATAATGTGAATCGAAAAAGTAATATTATAGAAATAGCAGGGTGATGACTATATTGAAATAGTATCAGGCGCATTCTATGACATCTGGATTAGGATCTGGTGTCTTACATTAACTCTGTAATTTCTAACAGCTATTCAGATTTTTTTCATTTTTATCTCTGGATCATATAAAATCTTCATCTTTGCATGCGACTCAAAAAATTATTAATTCGAATTTAAAAAAAAATTAGTTCTTAAATGATTGCAAAAAATTATATTTTAGACAAAAATTATTCAAGAATCCTAGAAAAACTTTGGTACGTGTTTTTCGACAAGTATAAAGAATTACGGAGCCAATTTGAGACGTCGTCCCCGGATCTTGTTCGAGATGTCATGAAATGTCCCATTACAAGTCGCATACACAAAAAAGGCTTGGTGGGAACAACCAAGCACTTGGTAAATCGGCTGGCGCGTATTTAAACACGCGCCACCCGATTTACTGGTTAGCCCAATCAAATAGTTGATTATGCAAACCAAGGTATTGGTTATATTACAATGAGCTTAGTGGTGCTGACCAATAACTTAATTGGCCTAACCAATCAATCAGCAAGCTTATATATAACCAAACTTAGTTGTTCTAGCCAACCATTTTTTTTTTCGTGTGTGGCAGTGAACTTTGAACCTTGTATAAGCAAGTGAATTTTCAGTTGTCTCTAAGAAATTATCTTGATATATTTTATATGCGGCAGCCGATAGCTTCCAACATTTGTGTACGCGAATTATAGAAGTAATACATGTTTTCATCTGTAGTACAGCGCGATACGCGTTCTGTTAACCCACTAACGTTTAGGCCTAAATCGCAGTTTTTAACATAACTTTCGATTAGTAAATAAGTTTGAGAGAAAATACCAAACTTTTCTCTTCGTGTATGTTAATTTCAGAAAATTCCTCCAAAACATTTATAGTGTCGATTTAATTGGCTGATCTATTTCGGCTCCATTGAAAGTATTTTTTATTTCACTTTATATTTTAAACGCCTATATTTAGGGAAAATTGTACTTGCCCATTTTACCACGTCGGACCACATTTCATATGTCTCGTACATGGTTCCACGGCAGTGGCCGTGAGGACCGGGAAGATATATATATAATGTGCATTATTATCGTGACTCCAAGGAAATAGCGAGCGCTCTGGGACCAACGAAGTTTCTGTTATGCGCTGTTCTGTTTCCTCGTAGCCGAGTATTTATATGTACATGCATTATCACTACTTATAGTGCACCTGGGTGGAGTATCTGACGCGACTCCCGAATGTTCCACGCGCGACTAACCCGAATAATTCAGTAGGTAATACCTAACTACATACAGTTGGATGTTCCGCTGCAGAAACAAGATCTACTTACACTTAGCAAAGATGCACCATCTCCGTCGCGCTGATGCCCGCCGTCACGACAGCAGTATAATATTCTAGAGTCTATATTAATACGGTAAGCGCGTTAGCTTTGTAAATGAAGAGTAAGACTAACGATCGATGTGACAAGTGCCGACGACACGCAACATGCCCAGCAAGGAATAACGACAGTTGAGTGAGACTGCGGTTTCGAGGCATCAAAGTTACATGCAATATCGTTAACAGTGAAAGCTTTTAAATGTTGTCGCGAATTTTTTTTCCTAATGCAGCATTGGTGAATATCGCAGAATAAATAACAACTTCGCTTACTAATAGATTTCAGTAGAACAATTTCTTTTCTCAACCGTAATTTAGAAGGCTATTGATGATGTTAAGATAAATGAACGCATGGTTATTAATCGAAATATCCTTCGATTTTCAATTATGACATGGATAATTACCCGGTCATACATATTTAGTTAAATTGAAAATGATAATTCTGGCCAAAACGTAACTGATATTCTGATATATCGTCGCGGATTCATAATCATCGCCTCGAAACGCGTCAATGCTGGTCACGAGGGCATTCTGCAGCCGCAGTGTTGCCGCAATCGACGAACCGAGGAAAATTGGCCAAAGCGTGGGTCGTCCAGCCAGCGGGACTGGAACTTTGCAATGCAAATCGTTGGATAACTAGCTATCGGTTCACCCAAACTTCTCTCCTGCTGTTGCTACTGCTCGTCTCTATCGTCTTTAAAGTTTCGCGTCGACGAGTTACAGATCGAGTCTGAATCGTGATTAGGCGCGGCGAGAGGGGTGAAGCGAAAGATACGAAAACATCGAGCGATATCTGAGACTTTCGCATCGTTCTTTCTTCGTATGAAATCAGGCGTAAGCGAGCTCGCATTTTTTGTTTATCAAACTTCTTCGCCGATTTTTTTTTTTCAATACTCAGACAACTCATAAATAGGTTTATTTTAAAGCATGGATAAAAGTAAGGATGCAAAAAAAACTTGTTTGGCAGGTACGTGTCGATGGAATCGATGAAAAAGCTTCTCAAAAGATACACTAAATTGAAACTGATCTCAAAGACAAGTTTACGAGTAAAGTTATACGCAACGGAGTCGAAAAACATGAACGGTAAAGGAGGAATGACGGAGTGAAAGACACACAAACGAGATAGATATAAGGGAAGAAAGAAAAAATCGATGGAAAGCATCTTTCTGGAGGCCCATTATTCCTGACGAAAGCCCACTCTGCATACCTTTGGGTTGAGAAGCAGCAGCAGAAGAAGAGAAGAAGATGAAGAAGAGAAAGAGAAAACTGAGTATTAGTCGTGAAAGACGGGCGAACGCAAGAGCGACTGCCGCAGATGGTCGTCTCCGCGAACTGCTCGTCGCCTACTCGTGCGCTTTTTTTGCCCTCGATTATTACGAAAGTTGGGGAAGGGGAGAGAATAACGCGCGAGCGAGCTTCGGCGTACGCCTCAATGGATCACGTTAGAGCTTCTACAGCTTTTACCGACGCCGCTACGGCACTTTTGCCAAGGGGAATCTACAGGAAAGAGAAAAGAAGGAAGTGCCATAGGAAAAATCATGAGGATGGAGCAAGAACCATCTGGGACCTCCACATAGCATCACATCGCGTCTAGCTGTACGTCACTTCTATCCCTTTTTATATTGCGTGTATTCAAGTATCCCAAAGCGACTGCATCAACGAGAATAAACCACTGGCAGAGAATCCGATAACAGTTGCGGAAATTCGACACGAGCAAGAAGAGACGATATCGCTAAAGGTGCATACGTCGCTCTGGGTTATCCTTTGATTTTCCAATTTGATGCATGGTTTCAGAACCGTTTCGACGTAGAATAACAACAAGTTAATAAAATCCTTGTCTCTGGGGTAATCCGCCAGCAAAAAAGAGAAATAAAGCGTCCAGCAAGTAGTGTACAAAATTTTCATGTATGACGGTAATGAAAATTCAATACGAGGAAGAGAGGCAAAAATCGCTAGAAGTGCACACTTCTCTATGCGTTATCCTTTGATTTCTCAATTTGGTACATGGTTTCTGAACCGTGTGGAAGTAGATTAACAACAAGCTAATAAACCTTTGTCTCCGGGGTAATGCGCCAGCAAAATGGCGATCTAGAAGGTCCAGCAGGACTGTACAAACATTTCCCTGTAAAAATGAACATACACTACATCTATAGTGGAATGGAAAGACAAAAGAACATTCTATGTGTCGGGGAGTAACAGAATTCAATATGAGTAAAACTAGCAACGTTCACTAAAAGCGTTCTGTCTACAGTTTCTTTTGACTCCCGAATTTCATGCATGGCTTTTGAGTCATATGGTAGAAAACTGAAAACCACCTAATAGAATCGTTCTCTGCAGTGTAACTCGCTCGCAATAAAGAGTCAAAGCGGCCAAGAGGCAATGAAAAACAATTCTACAAAAAACTAAAGAACGTGTTATAAGTTTGGTAATAAAGAAAATGCAACGTGAGCAATAGTATCAGAGCTTGCTTAAAGTCCGCGCGTTGCTTCAAAGTGACGTTTGATATTACAGTTCAGTTTATGGGTTCTCAATCGACCGAAAGTAAACTACATCGAGAGAAATGATTTCATAGATTCACAGCAATCTTCGCCAATGAAAGAAGACACTTGAAGTTCAATACGATCTTTTCATTGGATGATGAATGAACTTAATAAACAGCACTGACATTGAATTATGCAAATTGTCTCTGTTCTTTTCATTGATTTCATTAAAGAGGTAGCGGTACTTCGCCTATTGCGGCTCAGAATATTGAGACCTATAGACCGAAGTCGTTTATACGGGAAAACCGGAAAACAAAAAAGTGCGGTTAAGTATGACAGAGACAGAGCTCTATATGTGTTTAACACTCAGGATAAAATTCCCACAACTTGCTGCCATTAAATATATCTTTCAATCAGCTACGGAGAATATTTGTTTGAATCAGTAAAAACTTTTCTTTAAAACAATGAAACTGTTTCTACCTTGTATGCTCACTCAGTAAATGTTTTTCTCACAGACAATCAAATGTTCTATTTGAAATTTAAATGCAGTATTTCATTGAAATTAAAGAAATATTTCGTTGAAATCAATGCAATCAAATTCAAGGCACCCATGACTTCGGCGTTAATGAAATCTTTAATCTGGGAAATCACATGAAATCGTTGTCTTTGACGTTCGCTAACACTGTAAAGAGTGAAAACTACCAGCAAGTACAAATATTATTACAATATGACATAGAGTGAAAAGAAAAAAGGACGTTTGGTACAGTAGAATAATTGCCCCTAAATTGTTTGTAATCGAATTATTAAAATATTGACGCCCACCGAGATATGCATACACATATACAGTTCTCAAAACACGGTTGAGATATTCTCGTCTCTTAGTCGCTACTTCTTTAATATATTAATGCGCTGTGTATTCTACAATCAAGTTTCATTTATTGATTTTAACAACAAGTACAGATAAAAATAGAGTACACATATTTGTATCAGCATTTGTGTTATTTATAGGTTTACAAAATATCATTTTTTACCAAAAATGTGCATTATGTATCATGGTCGTCAACCGTTCATAGCTTCATATATTTTTCATACACTTTCGAAAGATTCCATAATTCCAGAGGGAATTATTTACAATTATCGCTCAAGCGATGAAGCTCCTTAGATTAGCGGCTAACGAAGTATGCGCGCAGTAAATATCGATGTTCTCCCTGATATTTAGCTTATTTTCGGTACTCAGCTTATGGGACAAAATTAGGGGTTCGAGATGATTATTTTTTTTAGCTTTTGATTTCAGGCGGATAATGAAAATTTGCCTCGCTACGTAGCGATCCCCAAGAAACTCGTGCCCTCGCTGAAACTTCCGCGAAAGTAGTTTCATAATGATCAATAATAGATTTCTTGGGTGCAGCTGCACGGAGAGAACAAAGTAGTTGGGCACACGCAAGAAGCGGTTGCGCGGACTCACTTTTCGTAAGTCCGTACAACCTCGAATATTGTGAGTTGAGACAACTACTTTTAGTTAGTTGCACAGGCTGGGTTGCAGTGACTATCTATTATGGTTGAGTGGAACCCATCAGTGAGTTGATACAACTCACTTACCAAACAGAACATATTTGACTTGGCTATCGGTAGAAATTGTGCGTATTTATAAAAAAATGCAATGAATTGACATGTGGACAATGAAATTAATGCATTTCGACGTTTTACTTGATCAAATTAATACAGATTGGGATTACAGTCGGTACAATTCATACAGTCTGAGATGCCTGTTGATGGAATTACGACGGTTTGAGGTTATTGTGTTCGATGTCTTATTTCATCTGTCACAGAGGGCATTATAATATGACTGTGGAATCATGTCTATCAATAGCATTTCTTTGTAGAAAAATGTCCATCGATAGAATGTGTTTGCAACAAGTGTCCAACGACAGCATTTCTTTGTAAAAAATGTCCATCGACAGCATTCCTTTGCAAAAAAAGTCTATCTACAGCATTTCTTTGTGAAAAAATGTCCATCGATAGCATGACTTTGCAAAAAGTGTCTATCGATAGCATTTCTTTGCAAAAAATATCTATCGACAGCATTTTTTTGCAAACAATGCCTAACGACAGCATTTCTTTGTGAAAAAATGTCCATCGACAGTATTTCTTTGTGAAAAATGTCCATCGATAGCATGATTTTGCAAAAAATGTCCATCGATAACATGTCTTTGCGAAAATGTCTATGGACAGCATTTTTTCTTGCAAGAAATGGCTATCGGTATCATTTTTTGCAGAAAATGTCAACTGATAGCATTCATTGCCAGAAAACGTCGATCTCTAATAAAGAATCAAAACTTCACGAAAATAGTTGTTCGCCACACTTTGATTATCACACTCTTTGATTAAAAGAAAAAATGTTTTGCTGCGAGCGCTCGTTGCGTTGATTTATAATAGTTGTGCGATCTCACCGATTAGTTGGACGAACTCACTAGAGAGTTGCGCCAACTCACTTTTCGTTGTCACGTCACCTATTCGAGATTGTTGTAGGCACCGAGTAAATCGTTGTAGAAACTTATTTCTGGTCAACTCATTAAAGCTGAGTTGACCCAACTACTCTTTTTTCTCCGTGTGAGATACAAAAAAAAGTAAAGATAATACTACCTAAATAGTATACTATACATGAGAATGAAATTGATTACTACTTTAAGATAAATCTCGTAAGAACACGGATTGTTTTTAGTACAGAAGAATGAATTTTAATGCTACCTTACCTGCCAGTAAAATACATACAACGTTTTCGAACTTTACACAATAACTGCAGCACCACATGTTAAAAATGTCTTTTTGCTAATATGTAGAACCCGTAAAAATACGGGGACCGGACATTTGGCGTCATATCTGTATTAATTTATCGTGCACTACTGACGTAGCCACAAGGAGAGAAGACGATGCTATTTTATTCACTACAATGTGCTAATTATTCGATTTCAGTTCGTACGACCGAATTTTTCATAGTTGCCACAACTACCAAATAGTTAACATAACTATATTATCCTAGTTACCGTGACTATACGAATAATTGCATAGATTATAAAGTAATAACTATCACTTGAGAGTTGGCTGTAATTCTACGATTTTTATGAGTGCGAATTGATAGCGTTTCATCAGGCACGAATCAGATGCTTACACCGATAAAAAGAATTAGTAACGCCAACCGAATGTGCGGTTACGGGTGGCGGAACAAGTATTTGATTGATTTCAAGAAATATTCGTTCCAATCAACCAAATATTTCTTTTGAAAGCGTAGCGAAGGAAATCTTTGGTTGATTGGGACGGATATTGCTTCAAATCAACTAAATATTTGTTACGCAACCCGTAACCGCAGTTTCAGTTGGTATTATCAATTCTTTTTATCGGTGCATAGCGCACGAAGATAATTATTCTAGAAACGCTGAAAATTCTACTCACATAACCATCGCGTAGAACATTTTCACATACAGTTATAAAATTCGTGTTGGTAGAAAACGTCGTTGATATAACAATGTCGAACACAGAAATTCTTGGGGTGAAACGGGTAAACTGGAAAAACTAATCAATACAAGCTCAGAATACCTATAATACTTAAACAGCATCTTAAAAACAAGTTGAATGCTACTGAGCATCGGAGAAGGCGGATGCAGTTGAGACCCCGGGCTTGCCTATCGAAATCTCTCGTGGTGTATACATTGACGAAAGAAAAATCGACGGAATAGATGGCCAGAGGGCGCGCGATGTCGCGAGGAAGGCAAACGACAGGGGGTAAACGAATCGAGCGTCGAATACACCCTGTGAGATCGTGCTCAGAGCACCAGCACCAGAGGATCAGTCGAATCCGACTTGGAGAGGTCCAGGCGCTGATCCGCTCGAGGCTCTCGTCTGTTTTCCACTTTCGAAATCCCAATTCGCTTCTCTCCTTTTACCATCTCTCACTCTCTATCTCTCCAGCAATCTTATTCGTTTCGTGTTTTCCTTCGCTCTGTCCAAAGCTGTCGAAGATGCTCGACTTCGTTGATTTTATCCTCACTGGTCCCGCTCTTCAAACACTAGCCGAGAGATGAGACTATCGGCTCGGAAACTAAAGCTCTGACAGTGGTCGCTCCAATACCGAAGTTGCCATCATCGCTATCAATATCCAAACCTTCGACTCATCTTTCGTGGATCTATTGAACCTGTCACTTTAACTGCGACGATATTTCAATTCATTATTGATGACCGAGGAAAAAGAAGCCCAGACGGGATAAAGGAAAGCTAGTTAATTATTGGCTTTTTCAGTAGCAGCAGCAACAGTAACAGACGCAGAAGCAGAGTATTCTTGCAATGGCTGTTGGCCTACTGCATGGAATAGAAGAATATCGTCATCCATATCGGGCGAAAGAGGGCGCGGGGTGTGGCTACGATTTCCTTTTCAATATCGAAGCACAGAGTCACCGAATATCGATAGCCGCCAGTGCGCCCTATAATTGTCCATAAATATTGTATCCAACGTAAGCTCGGCGACCCTTTTTACCAGTTCAAGTGACAAAAAGAATCTACCTAGACTAGGATTGTTTTCTGCAGGTGAAATATCACGAACTGAAATTTCCGCTAAGTGAGCGATATTTTAGTGGGATTTTAGTTTCCTATTGAGCATGATTTTCGCTGTAGCTCTTCATGATATAGCGTCAGTCGATGTGTTCCGTGCGTATGCCTAATCAATGCATTAAATTCGAAGGACGGCCGTTAACGAGAACGTCGCCATAGGCGGAAGGTGAAGGATAGAGGCGGAACGAACTGCAAAAAGAGCGATAAAGTGACACTCAAATTTTCCGACGTTACTGTGAACAGGAATATGGCATGGCGCAATCTTTACGCTTATTATACGGGAACGATAGACATGTACATCCACGCACTATGAGGGTCATTTGTTATTCATACATTAGCCTCCCTGTATTAATAGTGGAACAAAAACGCTTGGAAATTCATATCCAGTCTGGAAAATGATTCATAATTTCGTCTCTCATTCCCATGTTTCCATCACTCATGCTATACATTATGAATATCAAATGTTGCGCGATGGGAACGAGACACGTTAGCATACTTTTAAATATAAATCCATTCTAATTTATCGAACGGGCGATTATATTATTTCATGATTTATATATCATTATTTGTTCAACGATGTATATTGGACCATGGTGATTTGTTATTGCTGATCCAGTGAAAATCAAGTGTATGCGGAAATTCAGTTCGGTACATACCAGCAACTACGTTCACTGTGCTCGGCCTCTCGAATTATTTTCTCATTCCCCTGGCAGCGTCGATTGACAAGCAAATTTCTGTCGTCGATTTCCCCCCGTTTTATCATTAATTTTGCACGTGCTCCCATCCGGTTATTCGGTCCACTGCCCGGAAGGGAGATGCAAAAAAATGTGACAAAACTGACGAGAGTGCGGAAAGCACTATGTATACGAACCGATACTAGCATAAGGGACCCAGTCTCGTGGACGCTAGGTTATGTAGGAAGCAAAAAAACATATCCGGTCACCACGAGCGCCGCCGGCTCGTACTACAATGCTTTTACCGCGAGAGATTTTTATGCGATAGTCCGATCGCATTTCCGATACTAATGGCCGATATTCGAACACCCCAGCGCAAACCGTAGATTAATACGGCTGTCGAACGTACGCAAGTGCTCCCGTACTTATTTGCACGTTGAAAGTAGAGAACCGATTGGTAGCTAAATATTGCAAATATGCACGCAGTTCAATTTCACCCTGCCAGTTTTAGCACTTTCCGAGTTTATAAAATTCTTTATTTTTTACTACATTGTTTTTTTTCGGACTAACCAGCGGTACTATTTTGTCGACTTTTTTTCCTTGATCGATATTCATTACCGGACTCCTGTACGTATCTATTTTACAACATTCTTGACTCTGTACAGAGTATAATTTTTCCACAATATTTTTCAGCATCCGTATTGCAAATATTTGTATAGAAAGTTTAAAAAACGCGGTCACTTAATTTTCGAAACCCTTATTTTCTCAAATATTGACACATGGATCAGGATATTGGAATTATGGGATATGTTATACTTTGTAGTATATCCTTCCGGATATTTACTGCGTATATTGTTCTATATTTGTTTGAGTGTCTCCTTAGTGCAAATATTCGCACCAAGTCAACCTCACAATAGTCGTTGTGGTTTCGTATCATGCTTTGTTGGACTTAAGCTACCAACTTTGGTTTTTTTATATGCAGAACTCTTAGAACGGTGGATGGCCCAGTCATCGAGATGGCCCAGTAATAAACTGTTGTAGTATAATTCTCTAGATTTTGTTAGAGACAAAGACAATGATCGGTGGCTATAATGTAACTTATCGGTTGACATTACAACCTTTTTCAACAAAAGACAACTGTATTTAGGTCGCCCTACAATTTACGACAGCATCCAAGCCACAAGCCTGCAGAGGGAAGACAAAAAGTCATTGATGTCGTCGAGAGCCGAACTTTGGTTACCCGTGAGGCAAACGTCGATCCCTTGCCAACCTCTTGTGTAAATGTTCGCTTTGATCACTTTTTTTACATATATTATCATTACCGACAAATCAATGTCACTGTCAAACTGTGAGCTTGAAAAATTTATCGTAATACATTTGAACGACCCACAAATTTTAGCTGACTTGAAAATATTTGATTCGACATCACTTATACCGATTTGACCCGATATGTCGATAGTGTTCTATTTTCTGTACATAAAAATCAAGAACGAGTTTGCGAAGTAATAAAGAACAGAGAAAAAAATAAACGAAATCAGGTGTGTCTCTCCAGAATATGGATGCATGACTAGTGACGCGTTATGACTCATCGCGTCGTATCAGAGTTTGGCCGAGACGCTGAGACTTTGTACGCACGATTAACCGATATAGCTCGTGACATCGGAACGGACAAGGGGAAAAACGACTGGGCAGGTGACCGCGTACGGTAGATAGAGCAGTATATACTGTACAACAGAGATCGGAGTAGAGCCACGTCGAGGAACGTGAGAGCTTCGCATCAGCGTCGGCCTTAACTGCTACCTAGTCGTCTTCGAGCTGAGGGGGGGGGGGGGGGGAAGGGATATCTTGCGCTCGGTCGGCAGAGGGTACAAGAAGGGTGAAGCTCTTGTCTAGAGTTTCATCCTCCTTCTCCTCGCGTCTCTTCCCGCCTCGCGCTTCTCCTTTTCCATCTCTTGCCCCGACGTCTTCGGGTTCTCGAAACTCAATCTGCCAACGTCAATCAACGTGTCCAGTCACGTGCTCGGCAAACGTTCGCCTTCCTTCGTTACTCGACCTACCGCCCGCCCACCCGACCGACAGTAGACGGCCAAGTAGCCCGCGAGACTGCGGATATAAATAGAAGACGCGCGTACGCGGGCTTAGTACCTTTACTATCGAACTGCTTCATCTGCTTCTAGATTGATCTGCTCGCTTAAGGTTTTTTTTCTCCTCTTTTAGCTCTTCCATCTCATACGTGCAGTATACGATTCACTTCGTTTTCTCTGCTTCAAGCACCAAAGCGATTTTGTGGTATGATTTTTGAGAGATGTTTCCCCACGCTGACTCAGATAGCGGCGAAATGAAAACAGCACGTGCCGCATTTGAGTTTTTATGCAAACGCGTTTCTAAATATAACGTGCGATGCACTGTATATTGAAAAATTCGAATACCAGTAGAACTCGTTGACGCTGGAAGACTGACAAAAATTCTTTAATCATAGCTTACGGAATTCTGAGTTTATTTTCGGAAAACTTGAGGTTCAAAAATTATCGAGATTAGGAACAAACGATTCAGTTGAAGGAAATAGTTACTCAGAGAAAACTGGTTATTTCGCGTCAATTCAATGTATCCGTTACATTATATTTGTTCTTTCTTCTCTGATACTTCGACGCAAACAACAATGTGCTTGATTATGCGTTTTAGAAGTACTGGAAAGAAATCACTCGAGTCGCGGGGAAGCGGGACTCTGTAGGTCAATTAGATAACACATATGCAAACATTAGCAAGCCAAGACAAACGCGCTTTGACAACACCAAGAGTAGAACAGAGGTGAATAATTAGTGAAACTGAAACAGTATGAAACAAAAAAAACTACACAATATGTCACCCGTTGACTAATGATTTCCTACGCTTTGGAAAATTACCGAAGTTGCTCGTAGGTCACTTTATCAAGAATACATATGATCATGACAGGTGCTCGCTTTGTGCCTGTTTTTTGTATTATGATTTTTTTTACTTCTAATCGCGTAACGAGATTTGTACGTAATTCTTCGTCTCACATTTTTCAATGTCAACAACTTCTACAATTCGATTTTTCCTATACACTTCCGCAAGGAGAAAAAAGCATTGTCATCGTTTTGAATTGCATAGTAATCGAGAAACATGTAAGTAGACTGAAATCCATTCCAAAACTTCTAGCGCGTTCCCAAAAAGTTTGAGCTCAGCAGGCTACATACAATCTGAATGTTACCTTAACACTCTGAAATTAAATCCCAGATTGTAAAGATCCTTTAATTACTATATGGATCGGTAGACGATACCTATTTTTTTTTCTCTCTTTGTATACGATCGTAACATGATATATTTCTATCGATCGACGCCTGCAAACCTTAAGGGAATACTGCTGATGCAATCGGGCTCGTCATTCCGTCTCCAAAATCCGAGAAGCCGCCGAAGCCCACCACGTCCTCGAATCCAATGTAAACACGGGCTCGAGGTTAACCCGTTTGACGGTCAATACACACACATACACGAAACTCGCGTAGTGTCTGCAATCCGCGTTTTGAGAAGCAAGTTTTTGATAGTGATCACAAATCTCGCGAGGGTTCGATTACATCTGATAGAATTCCGGTTGTTAATTGTCGATCACACTACTAAAGCAAACAATTGCTTTTTTTTCAGCAGCAGAGGAATTAACAAATAAGTAATAATAACTTAGATATCAGGCTACACGTGCAGCGCGACAATCAAAACAACATGGATGGAGCCAGTGAGGGTTTTCTGTCCACCGCGGTCAGTCGGCGTCGCGAGACTGCGACTCGGCCACGGTAGACATCAATTTATTTAAAAACCGCGGACAAAGCGTTACCGACGCGTTCGAGTCGCGGTGGTCCGTTCAACACCACGCTCTTTGCCTCCGGGCACTATACTACGCGACTGCATTGAGTCTGCAAGGTCGCGCGTAACCACGCGAGATAGCATTTATGCGAAACTTTAGTATTTCGTCGAGCAGGCCGCAAGACCAGCGCATCTCCGCGTCTGACATATCGATACTTCTCCGAGAAGGTGAGAAATGAGAGAGGGAGAGAGAAGAAGCGCACTGGCGCTGTCCGCAGCAATCGATAAGACTTGGAAACATGTTCCTTCTATACTTTTGTCGAGCGAGAGAGGAAAGAATCTTTTGTTTCCTCGTCTGATCTAGTTCTTTTCCATCCTCGGCAGCACTTCGTGGACTTCCCAAGCGCCTACAACTGCGAGGAGGAAGCGAATAGTTTCCTCTTGAAGCATATTGCGCGAGTGATTTATCGATGAGCATATTCACTTAAGTAACGAAAATCGTAACCTTGCATAATCCCAATACGTGCCACAGTTTTCCCATTGAGCAATAAGTGATGTGCGTAAGCCGGGTGCATCAACGCATTCTATCGCAATACGGGTTCTTCCAGTGACAAAAGTTTTCCATAAAAGCACGAATTGCGTTATTGGTTATAAATAGAAGGTTTGACTTCTCCGAACGGCACTTTAAATTACGACCGCGCACATCAGTAGACAATGATTTCTTAACATATTCGCATCGTTAATACTATTAGTACTATCGCAATCCCGATGTCTCAAGAATTGGCAGTGATTAATAGTTTGCTATATGTGCAATTGCTTGCTTGCAGATGAATAAAATTATCAACATCACTCTATTTCTTGACGCATCGTATAATAATATGCGTGGGAGAAGGTAGCATGATCCTTGCGAGCATGATAAGCCCGTTATCTGTCGCGTTAGCACGCTCGTTAGTTTCTAATGAGCTCGGTCACGTGATTACGTGGGGCACACAGCCATGTACCCCGAAGAGAAGGCGATGTTCTCACCTCGAGCTTCCTGATCCTTTCAGTATCACCCTCTCTCACTCCCTGCCACACATGCTGTTCAGAGCTTGCGTGAATCAACGTGGAATGGTGTTCTATGTGTTCCTCTCTCATTCGGTCCGCAAGCTCGCGTTCACAGTGAGAGCCGAGACTCCTGGTGATGTACAGAGCCGGATAGGCCGTCTTGTTGCCTCCCGCAGCAACAGCGGCATCAAGCAACGAGGAATCAGCCAGGCAAACCGGGTGCAGCAACGGTACAGCTATAACGGCAACGACGGCAGCGATAGCACAGCTCCCCCGACTCCCAATTTCCGCGGTGGTGATTACTCACGATCACGTCACGTGCCGACGCCACCGGTACGAGTAAGACGAGAGGGTTTACTCTGCGGAAGGTGCGAAGGGCAGAATAGGAGTGAGGGCGACACAGACCGCGGTGCAAATTTCCTCGAGAAGGGAACCCCCCGGTCCCCGTTACGGAAACCTGTATATCGTCTTCGATAAGATATCGAAGCCCCGGAAATAGCGAGTTGTACGATAGCTAGCGCATGGAATGATGTTAATGACGATATTCCTAATGAGGCTAACATGAAAATAATTGGGCGAAGATGCGTTAACTGTATTCACTACAGACGCGCTTCAATTTTCCATTTTATTGTTTTCAAACAAAACTTTCGTTCGTTACAAATCTAGCGCAATATATACATGTTATAATATCATCATGAAAAACAAACGAAATATTTTCATTATAATGAGATATTCAAGAAACGAGTTGGAATTTGTGGTAACGATGAGCAAAACAAGACATCGATACCGACTGTTGAAAAGTCTCTATTCCCGATAAATAATCTGGATTGCATTTACATTTCCAAAGCATCACTTTGTTAATATAGACATATTGATGTGGAATTATATTCCCTGGATATACACTGAGAAAAAAAATTGTTAAAATCAACAAAGCGTGCGTTTGCTTGCGGCGAAAAGTATATTTTGTCGATTGGACAAAATATTTGGCAATGTTGATCGAAAGATCTATTAATAGTATCACCAGCCGCTTTGATCAATCGAACATTTTCTTCGATCAAACAAATATTTATTTCGCCGCCCGCAAGCGCACGTTTTGTTGGTTCTAACAATTTTTTTTCTCAGTGTACTATATATTGGACTTTTTATAAAGTCTTTCGAGACATTAACATTGGCACTGAGATTGTAGTAGGTATTATTGTATGCGACGATTAGCGGTCAAGTTTCATTATGATGGAATTTTTGCGAAGTTCATCTCGGGTGTGAGACCGTGATCGCTAGATTCAAAGAGCGCGAAACAGAAGCCCAATTCAAATTTCACTAATACGAATCTTTGTGCAAGTGTCGATTGTAGCTGCTTAATGAATTTATTTAATAAATTAAACAAATTCTTTAATCAGCCACAATCGACGAATTTTTATCTCGAACAAATTGTGAAAAAAATTCCGCCACGACCCGGGAACCCCAGAATTCTAGCCTGGTGCGTTACCACTTACGCTACCGTGGCCCTGGCAGAATTTGATTCATACTAAGATTGGCATTGAGAACCGTATAAAGATTGAAAATCGACGGTTATTGAATAGGAATGACAGTTTCCTGTCTTTTTATTAATGTTTTAATAATCAGCGTACCAAAAAATGTCAAGCTCCATTCAGGTCCGCAAGTGCATACCTCTAACGATACGGCAGCTTTAATGACTTTTACGCACAAATGCATACAGTCTGACAATGTTTCTATTTTCATAAATCTCCATAGTTTATCAAGCGCTTATATTTTTTTGTGCGATATTCTACAGCTCTTGGAAAATTAAGAAAATTAAATCGCAGTTAAGTAGAAATGCTAACAATATCTATTCCAACATAAGGAAAGTGCAACTTCAATTTTATCGTGAGGAAAAACCTGAATCGCTATCTTATGCCTTGGCAATTATGCGATAACTCAAGTGATCCATGTAAGAGCCAAGTAGATGGAAACTGTTCTTCGGTCATCGTATGAACACAATAGTTTGACTTAGAAGTACTGTAATCAGCGACTCGTGTTATTCCGACCACAGAGTGAGGTCATCATATGAAGCGATGAAAATCACAAATTACAATAATTGCCCAATCATTGGAGAGTCGAAGATTACAAGTAACAATTAATCAACAAAGTATGTACTTCACCCGGGAAATTAATCATAACCTCAAAAAGCATTTTAGGCTCACGGCGATAAAGAATAAGTCAACAAAATCTCGGTGCCGACGCTTTCTATTTATGTATATTGTTTTGATCGCGCTCTCTGTGTTATACAAACGTCGAGTCGTGACCCAGCGTGTAGCACGTGGCTATATCTATTGGTACCGAGGAACCATTTATATCGCGCACACGGATATATATAATCAGATTTCGCTCTTCTCTATGCGGATGATTGAAGAGGTAGGGTGTAAATGCATTGCGGCAATGATCGGAATGGACAAAGAGCGTTGAGAAGCACGTAGAGGGGAAATCCAGGAAAAGCTGACGAAGAAGTTATACAAACTAGAACGAAAGACGCAAATTTATTTGCCGTCGCAAAGTCCAAAGAAGAGATAGACAAAGAGTAGACAGGCAAAGGTATAGAGTAAACTCAACCTTAAAGATGCCTTGTGCCTAGTCATTGCAATTCTCCTTAATAGTGATTGATACGAATTAGAAGGTGGCTTATGCCAGAAAGACGTAGAGCTTGTAGCTATATGCATAAGGCTTGCTACGTGCTGTACCCTTATTCTTGGAAGGTTGAAGGCAGCTCCGCTATACTCTACTCTCTTTACCGTACATGCCCAACCTCGTTACTCTACCTGTCTGTCTTCTTCCGAGTTGCCCGTGCATATAAGCTCCGAATATAGTATACAGAGACCGCAAGCTTCACCTCCGTTTTGCGAAAATCCCTATGCTGGAAACTTGCGGAAATTCATCGGAGCAGAGTTACGACGCGCGTGGTGTAACAGATGAGGGCGCGAGAACGGAGCGAAATTTGTAGTTATTCCAACTATCGGTGATTACTTCGAGCTTGCGGCTTAAGCAACTATGTACACAAAAACGAAAACGCATTCGCACTGCTGAAGTCATCGCATATAGACGACAAAGTTTAGGTAATCACCGCGATAGTTGTCGTCACTAATGTCAATTCCGCAACAAGCAAAGTTTGATAGAATGACGTATATCTCTAGTGGATGGTCTCGAAATCGTTGAAAAAAACCCTTGAAATCTTCAGGGATGCGTAAAAACTCTGTCGCTAGTTCGTTATAGAGAATAATTTTACCGAACTCTGGCTTATCGCCAATCGGCAATCGCTCGGGCGTAATCAGAAAAAAAGCCGCAAGAAGAGAGGAGAAATCTGAACATTCGGAAAAAGCAATCAAACCGAAACGTCGGGCACAGACCTTTTTTCCAACTGTTTCTATCTCTTTCTCCGATTTTTCTTTCTCTCTCTCTCTCACCCTCTCTTATACCACGAACGATTGAACCACGAATTTTGTGGTGAAAACAAAAAGTGAACATATGTAGTCAAGGTCGCGTATGTGTGCCATGTGGTATTCGTTGTCGTAGGTGTCCAAGCGCAGTGCTGGCTTTGATCGCCGATGGGTGATCGATTTTTTTCTTTCTTCCTCACTTGCTATTTATCGCGGCTCCAAACCCACTCTCCACCCGACCTCATCTATATGTCTCCTGTTTGCTCATAGTTTCCATATATATTCGTTGGAACATTTCCGTTAGAACCATTGACGATTCGTTCCCAATGCCGCCCGTCGGGGATGTTCGTTCAGCGTTGACGTGTGTCCTCGGTTTTTTCCCTCTACCTCTCGCGCCACGCACCGTCTGGTTCACAATTTTTTTGTTTATTCATACGCTCGTTTACAGGAGCCTAAAGCTCGACGAGGCGCGCACCATTCTCGTCCGACGAGCTTTTTTTCGTTTGCCTCTCGCAGCCTGACGTCAACACGCTCGGCTGGACTCTCCGTTGGCCCATTCTCGGACTAACCCCGTGGAGTTTTTATAATACAATGTAACACGACGGCAACCATAGTGCTTATCGTGAAAAAAATGCAAAAAAAAAACCAATGAGCCAAAGGAACGATTGACCGAATGACTGACACAGATGGCGGTATGCTACAGAAACCGAGACATGATTAGTGGTTTTTATAAAACATCAAAAACTCGCTACCAGCTTTGAGCTGTGGATTCGTTAAAAAAAAATGTTGGTTTTATAAGAGCTGCGTGATTCGTTATGATTATGCAAACCACGCGTGATGTTCACATTGACAATATTGAGGTGAGAGATTATCGGTCGTCCGAAAGAAGCTAATTTCTTAAGACGACAACATAAGATAATTATCTTGCAAAGAAGTTTTTTTATTCAAGACGCTCGTAAACGAACGTGTCATTGAAACAAACCAATCTCCCTCTTTGCGTTTTTTTCTAAGCTTCCATCTTTTCCAATTTGTCGAAAACAAGAGCTGCACTTTATTTTTTCTACAGAGATGAATATTTTAGTTAAACGTTCATTTATCGAGCTTTATTTCTAAGCAAGAGAAATAAAAATAAGCCATGACAATTGAGGTTACATTGACAAATGTTGTTTGTTCGTTCCTACGCTCCAATGGTGCACCTTGGATAACCAGGGTAAAGTATTTAGACGTCAAGCAACCAATCATTGCGGAATGAAAAACTAACTGAAGTTGATTTATAGAATTCGCATTACTGTGATTATAATGTGCACTCTAAATCAACAGAAAATTTGTGAAACTCGAAAAGATAAATAGCAACAGCGGAAGTTGGTGTACCATATACATTCTCAGGTAACCAACACACAAGCTGCACTAGTGGATAGTGGACTTCAACTCGTGCATTCCCCAGGCCTCTACCATAATTAGCTTTCCACCCCTCTACATTTTTCTCTCTCAACCTTTACAGTTTTCACTCGGTCTTAATTTAATTTTGTATAATGTATACTTTGTGATACTTTCATGTTGTTTTTTCATTAGTTATTAATTTACTTTTTCTGCGTTCGCTGTGCACCGCGCTTGTCACGGTGACGCACTTCTGTTTCAATATTTACACAGTGTGCCTCGTAGATATTTTTATTTTTATTCGTAAAAATGTTGTACTAGCTTCATAAATCATGGATGTTCCTTCGCATGTGATAAGTTCTGACGCACGTTGGTTTTAATAGAAATACACACCGTGTGAATTAAAAATCTCAATGTTTGCCGAAAGATCCACTTCTATGACATCATCTGAATGATGGTACTCCGAAAAAATGTACAACTTACCGTAAATTGTATACATAGGTTGATGAACTGATGGATTAGAGGTGAATGCATTCATTTGCAGGTACACTCGATGGTATACAGAGAAACGTTAGCGACAATATCAGCTACCCAAACAGTCAACGCAATGGTGCAACACACACTGAATATATCATACTCTACTGCTGTACTACAGATACATAGTAATACTCTTTCTTGATATATTCTCCCTATTTATCAGGCAGGCTTAGTATGGACGTACGTATGTCCGAAAATTGCATTTACATGTAGTCTGTATGGACTCTGTTCACAGAAGTGGGTTTTGAATGAAAAACATTTCAACATGAAATATTAAAATATTTTTTTCCCAAACGACGTTTGACTGTTAGAAAAAATATGCCTCTGGTTTTCGAGCAAGTGACGCGATAATTAAAAGTAAGACTTACGCAAACGACTGCCCGTACGGAAGATAATAGAATGCAAGATAATCGTCGCGACCAGGAATACTCGCTAATTGTTCAAGACGCGTGACGGTGTAATAATAACGAACATGTCAACTCGCTCGCGGAGACAGAAAAATACATTAACGATAATACGGGGACTAATAAGGTAGAACTTGTAGTGTGTACCCAAGAATATTTTTTTCATCGCTGAATTCCACAGCAGCATTGTTATCGTTATAGCATCATCTATATTTATCGATGCTGCAAATAAAGCTTTTACAACTATGGTTCAACACACGATTGTCGATAATTATACGTTCAACGTATTAGCTATTAGGTGAAAACAATTTAACACTGTTATTTATAAGCTCAACAAATTATTTATTATTCAACATGTAACTATAAATTGAGCGGGTGGAGAAGGAAGTTTGAAAAAATATTCGAAAAAATATATTAGGCCGTTCAAATTTGTCATCACAGTTTCTTAGAGGTGGGTTTATGAAATCTGAAAAGTAATCAGGAAGCTACGGTTCATCAACTTCCTTCACTTTACCAAAAGTATATAGACATGGTCTATACACACTAGAGTGACCCAAATTTTTGTTTTTTTTTTACTTCGTATCCCATAAAACCGTCGTTTATATCATTCTATTGACAACGGTAGAAGGGAAACATCGTGCGATTTTTTTTAGATGTCGCGCAATGGGTTTTAGTATTTTCCATTTGATTAACACGTAAGCAGTCGTTGTCTCGAGTTTCCAGAGGATTGCCAAGTTTCGTACAAAATAGACGGGTACAAGAGTAATGACATCAAATAACTTCTTCAATTCTCTTTAATTCGCTGTATCATAGAGCATTTACTGTCACATACTCTCAGGGGTATTCAACTTTGACTACAATAAATGCGTATAATTTTCATTTTTTTGCGAATAACTTGGGCACAGTGGATCTTACGACCATAATTATTACGATCAAACTTGAAGAAAATACGTTCACCTCCGAAACTACATAAGAATCATTCTCGTCAGATTAAACTTGATGGAATTATGACTTATTAAAGTTTGACTTCAAAGTATAACTCATCGCGAAATGATTATCTTTCGCCATAGAATACGTTTCTAGTTACTTTGATTAAACGAATTAGTTGCATATACCTGTAATAGTCAATTGGTTAATCGGGTATTTCTTAAATGGACGAGGTTCCTATATAAATTTGAACAAAATTTAAAAATGATGCGTGACGAAAATAAACAAAATCTATTGAATTTCGTTCATTTTCGACACGCATCATTTTTAAGGTTTACAACCTGATTAAAGTTAAAATACCTGATTAATCCATTCACTATTACAGCTAGATGCAACTAATTTGCTAAATTAAAGTAACCAAAAACGTATTCTATGGTGAAAAATAATTATTTCGCGACGAGTTATACTTTGTAGTTGAACTTTAAGAAATCATAATTCCATCAAGTTTAATCTTACGAGAATGATTCTTATGTAGTTTCGAAGGTGAACGTATTCTCTCCAAGTTTGATAGAAATAATTATTTATTATTTATTGTAGTCAAAGTTGAATATCTTTGATAGTATTTGACAGTGAATGCTCTATGATACACCGGATTGAACAGAATTGAAGAAGCTATTTGATGTCACTATTTTTATACCCGTCTATTTTGTATAAAAATTGGCAATCCCCTGGAAACTCGAGACAACGACTGCTTACGTATTGATCAAATGGGAAATACTAAAACCCATTGCGCGACATCTAAAAAAATCGCATGATGTTTTCCTTTTACCGTTGTCAATAGAATGATATAAACGACGTTTTTATGGTGTGCGAAGTCGAGAACAAAAAAATTTGGGCCACTCTATCGCACACGTGCATGGAAGTTCATGGGCATCTGACTGACTTATAAAATTTACTGTATGCTAGATATGAATTCCAAACGTTGGAACGTTTGTAACGACGTTCGTGCCACGACGACTATTCGGACACCCAATGTATTTACCCCGATTCCTGACATCCGGCTCGACCCTCATTCCCATCGCACGTGTAGAGAGCTAGATCGTTGCAGAATGTAGATATACAGGATACACCGGTTCATCTACAACCCATATACAACCTTGGGCGCTTAACCACATCGACATCCGGTCCGCGTCGAATGCATTTATTTTGACATGCAGATGGGTTAAGCGCGCCGGGAGCTTCGGGTATTAGAACGTATTCACGTGCATTCAACGTACCTACGTACCTATCCCTCTGCCTTCGTACGTCGGTCCATATGAGGTATAGCTATGTATAGGAACACGTCGAGTCGGATCGCGAGAAGCGCGGCTGGTTGATACGAGCAGCACTGAGAGAGCAAGCTTCGGAGCGATCGTGTGTTAACCCTCCACCCTCTTTACCTTCCACCGCCATCCCCAGATGGATTCTGGTGTGTGAATTCTACCTCCTATACCTATACCTCGACCTCACCCTCTGGCTATGTCCCTCTCTAGAACCAGCTCTGAGTGTTTCACGCGACAGCAGATACTGCGACCACTAACCTCCACAACTATCCCCTATTTCCATGCCAAATCGCTTCCGCTCCACACTGTTCATCGTAGTTGTAGTGCACAAGATGAACTCGTTCCACTTCCCGCAGTCTCCTCACCACAAGCTCGCTCTTATCCTTCGTTACCCCTAAAATGATAGACCCAACACAAACTTAGGCAACACAAGGACGGCTGAAATATCAACGCTAAGAGAACATCATTTTGAATAATTCTGCAAATTTTGCTACAGGGTTAGTCAAGGACCGAGGTAGAACCTCAATTTACTCTATTCTGCTCTGAATATCCACTATGGTTTTCAACGTTATCTCCATTTCTCCGCATCACTACTTCTACTGAAGCGGAATCCTTGTTCTATTATTACTTACTACTTCACGTTTTGTCTACTATACGGCAACACGCATCATAAAATTTGGCTGGACTGCTACGTGTGTAAGTGGCTAACTGCACTGATTGTAGTTATTTTGGGGGTATTCCTTGGTATGGTGAACTGGATTTCGTTTCCTTATCTCCTTCAATTTCAATACTCTTGGCTGCTATACACGGCCTCAGATAATACACGGCCAGCTGAAACCTCAACCTAGAGAAAGCATAATATTGAATCATTTTTCAGAATACGCTACAGAGTTAGTGAAGGACTATGGTAGAACCTCAATTTACTTTATTCTGGTTTAAATATCAACTATGACTTAAGCCTTATCTTCATTTCTCCGAATCACTACCTTCGCTGAACCGGAATCTCGGTTCTACGATTACCAACTTTCCGTTTTGTCTAATATACGGTCACATGCATTATAAAATCTTGGTGGACTGATATATGTGCAGCTGACTAACTGCGCTGATAGCTAGTTTGGTGTATTCCTTGGTACCGTGAACTGGATACCATTATATTATTGCTTTAAATTCCAATGCTTTTACTTGTAGTGCCTTACCTTAGACAACCTAGTGGAGGACTAAGGTAGTACCTCAATTGACTATATACTATTCTGAATATCTACTATACCTTCCAACGCTATCGCCAGTTTCCCGCAGAAGTAAATTGTAAGCTACCTTCACAGAATCCGATTATTTATTTTACCATTACTTATTTCGCATTTTGTCCACTATATGGCAGGATGCGCCATAAGCTGTGGCTGGGCTGGTATGACGCTCCTGGACTGTGTGTATCTGACAAACTACGTTGATTCTTGTTAGTTTGGTGTATTGCTTGGTATCGTGAGTTAGATATCATCTCCTTATCTCCTTCAATTCCAATGCTCTCGCTTGAATCGTCGTCGTCTAGTGGTCGTCTATTTACCTCCTTCAGGTCGACGGCAGACTACGTGCATGTATTAGTCTCGGTGTTCTTGTATGCCAGAATCAGGTGGCGCCCGATCACGCGGGTTAGCTCAACCATGTCTGTTGCTGCTGTCGCACTGCTGCTACTCGCAAGTGTATCGAGTAAATGTATCTGGTAGAGACGTAATTTACAACCCTGCAACGATTCACCTCGTGTGACGCCCAAGTGCCGAGAAATACGTTGGAGAACGGGGAAGCAGTAGTTGTGATGCAGTTGAAGGAATTGGTATACTGAGGGATGAAGTGCCGTGAAACAGGACAAGATGGAAGGGGCGATGGTAGGGAATTGAAATCAAGCTTGATGCTGCGGTGGTGACAGGAAAGACGAATGGATAGACAGGCAACGAAGATCGTAGATTGAATAAAAAAGACGTTGATACAGACAGAGATAATATAACCAAGAGGGGGGAGGAGCGTGCATAAAATAAATATGCTTCATTATAAATATGCATAGGAAATATACCGGAAATTCACAGATCGTCATATCCTTGCTGATGTTGAATCCATATTTCATTCTGATAGTATATATACTCTCTGGAGCTTGTATATTATATTCGATTTAAAGACGGTTTTTATTGCCCGACTGATACACAATTTCCTTTTATTTCCGCTCGTATTTCCTTTCAATGTTCGTTTGCATATATAAAGAAAACTGCGATTTCACAACGCGGTAATATACAGAAGCAACCAAACATTCCACACTCCCGCATATCCACACTCTAGCCTGCGTCTCGCTGTTCACTTCTTATGTTTTTAACGTTCCTATTGCAATTTAGAATCTATTTCAGCTCCGAGCTACTAAACGACCTACGTCTCGTTCCAACCCCACACTTCCGATCCTCCTTTTGCCTTTGCGAGTCGGTGCATGGTTCTCTATTTCGATCAGCCTTCAAGCCCCCAGCAATTCAACTTGCTCGTTGTTCTATGTCTTCGTTGTGATTTCTCTGTCTTTCTTTCATTCGATCGTCCTGCAGTAATGGCAACGGCACTACCGGGACCACAACGCTTCTCATCTGTGCGCTAACCGCCAGCAGTTTAGTCGTAAATCAATCAAGAGAGTAGAACCGCGGTTATCGCGCCTCTATTTACAGTATATACATACAGACGTCTATACCGTAAAATAAATCACGCACGTACGTTGAAACTAACGGGTACAGTCTCTCTTCAAGTGAAATCTCCACGGAGTATGGGCAGTTTCATGGTTTGGATTCCGTGGAAATTGCTACTGCTGGTAGTCGCTACCTATCGCAGTAACGATAGGTGAGTGAGACTTTGTGGGGGGTGAGAACCCAGATAGTGAGAAAGTGGAGGAAGGGGCATGGCCACAGCACACAGTGCAACTACTCACCCAGTGCACCGTGATTTACAACGAGCGGTAGCAACTTCACCACCACCAACAAGTGCTATACTATATGTACATGCTACGAGGTACACCAACACACCGACAGCGACAATCTAAGAGTTTCTACAACCCTCGCCTCTATGTGTTTATATATTTTTTAACTTTTTTCCCTGCAGAACGCATTTACTCAGTCGTATACGATTTATCCGTGAACGCTGCAAGATAAAAATAAATCGGTATAACGAGGAAAGACTGACTTATGGCAAAGTCACTCTGGTGCACTGCTGGCATCGGGCTTGCGGCACGGGTAACGTGAGTTTTTTTTGCTCTACAACCCCTCTTCTCTACTCAACTCTCACTCAGCAGCTTACCCCGCCGCTTCGTGTAAAACGTTGGAACAACTTGAGATAGACGAGAGTTGGTAGTAGAAACTTTGGGCGACGGTAAAAAGAAGCGGAAAGCTGCGCGAGGAGGAATGGAGAGTGATGTAAGAAAGTTGACAGCAGCTTATCACTTTTCAATCTCTTTCCGATTCGTTCAATTTATCTCGAAGCTTGGCTCACGTCTCGGTGAGCTTGGACGGCAAGGCAAACGTTTTTCACCGGAAATACCGTTAGACTGGTACGTACGTACAAGTATACGTTCTCTCCAATAGCATAACGCCCGGAGCCTGAAGCCAGCGAGCCCGATTCGATAGTGAATTAAATGAAATGAGTTTTCGGGCTACCGGCAATTTGTTTCGAAAGTGAAGTACTGAGAGAATGAGGGAGAGTTTTCGCGAGCTCTTGTGTTCTACTCTGCTTCTGATAGCGAGAACAGCTTCCGAAGCACCTATAGGAACGGCTGGAGAGCATTTTTCGAATGCCTCGCATTCTCTGACTCGGACGGTGCATTGGGTGGTGTACAAAGTTCGTTTCAATTTGTCACCGTACTCACTGGAAATAAGGCTCGCTGGATTCCACTAGGCTGACAAACGTGCCCGATGCTTTTAGCTCGAATGGAGGCCGAAAGCCAGTGAACCTGTACGCGTGCTGTGTGTTCCCAATCTGGAAGTATATTGGCTTTGCATGAGTACTCCTTCCATCGTAGAATCTGATCAAGGGGTAATAAAGCTTCCAGTGGCATTACAGTGATGCTTCACATGACAAGGGTGAATGAACTTTTCCGTCCATTGCCTTTGATTATTATGTTTATAAAATTAATCAATTACGATCTCAGGTGAATCTCTGGAAAATCCACACTATTCCATTTCCTCCTACTAAATTTAGATAAATAAAACATGAGCAGACACAATATCGCTGTACTCTTGATTTGACATTTCGATTTAGTAGTACTTCTTAGGTGGAACGAAGACATTATGTATATCTTATATTCCTTTGGTTTTCGAGACAGCGGTTTTTTTTTACTGTATGATCACATATCTAATATGCAAAAAAACTGCATTGGAGTCCAACAAAAACGTAACCCTTAGATTTCGATATGAATACATAGAGTAAGTACGAAATGAAGGTGAGATGGCGGATGAAAATACCAACAAATTCCTTGATTTAGTTAAAATCGATACTTGGGAATTTTTTAGACTTTAATATTAGCTGATCATAAACAATCATTGTAATGTATCAGGGCCAGTACACGATCGTGATCCACCAACCGGCCTATCAAAAACGTCCTTTGGAATGTAACCTATAGGCAGGTTCGCAAACTTTTGTAATCTGATTTATAAAATGCATTCCACTTCACTTCTAATTCCATAGGAACCTTATTTCAACGCACTGAACCGGATATATTACCGGATACACTCAAAGAAAAATATTGTTATTCAATAATAGATAATTTAACTATAATGTATAGTTGCCAGGAGGATCGACTATAATTTATGGTTATAGCAAATATAATTAGAGTATCAATTATCAAAATGATAATAGTTTTAGAAACTATTCTAATTGCTTCAGAAACTATCCTAATAGTTTTAGAAACTATCCTAATAGTTTTAGAAACTATTCTAATTGTTTTAGAAACTATCCTAATAGTTTTAAAACCTATTCTAATTGTTTTAGAAACTATTCTAATAGTTTTAAAAACTATTCTAATAGTTTTAAAAACTATTCTAATAGTTTTAAAAACGATTCTAATACTTTCAAAAACTATTCTAATAGTTTTAAAAACTATTCTAATTGTTTTAGAAACTATTCTAATAGTTTTAAAAACTATTCTAATAGTTTTAAAAACTATTCTAATAGTTTTAAAAACTATTCTAATAGTTTTAAAAACTATTCTAATAGTTTTAAAAACTATTCTAATAGTTTTAAAAACTATTCTTATAGCTGTAAAAACTATCCTAATAGTTTCAAGCACTATTCTAATACATTCAAATATGCCGTTTTGTAGCATATACGATTTCAACGTTTGTTTTCAATAAACTTGCAAGTATCATTTATTGAACCATATTATCATCACTTTGACTATAAATCATAGCAAGCGTTCCTATATGCTTTTTATCATGTGAAATCGTTGAATCAACGATATGCTTTTCTCTCAGTGTATGATCCATCTCGTAGATTTTGCTTACGAAACCCGATCCAACAGAGATACCAGGCTGAATACCTTCATTTATCTCTTTTGTACACCTCATATATGAAAGACTGTGCAGCTAATTTGTATGAGCTGGATAAGATGGAGATTGTTGTGGCTGTCTTTCTCTGACGGGTTGCCCATAAATGGAAGGTCTAGACTGTTCGGGTTACCCTATAGTTCATTGCCCCTAGATGGATCCAATTTATTTCCAGTAAAAAGCACAAAAGATATAAATAGCATGGAGTGATTTCGGAATTCTCATGCAGAGAAAAAAACTGCGAAGCTATGGAGGAGAGAGTGAAAGAAGCAAGTTTTCGAGCAGGTGAATGATGTAGCAATCCACTTATCTCGATGCAAGACAATCGCATTTCTTCCACCCGAAAAGAATTCGAGATAATAGAATTAAAGAAACTTCTCTGACTAATGTCGTCGGGTAGCATATTAGCCGTATCCCTGTGTGATAAACAAAAGTGACAAGATAAGTAATGAATCACTCTTAATTTTTTATGCAACTAAACTTTTTTTCCCCAAAGCCACTCCAGACTACTTGTGCTGTGGTGACTAATCTAATCGGATCAATAATCATGTATTATAGCCGGCATGATGATTGCAACTGCTACAATACTGGAGTCTTCATATTTCCTAATGTAAATGCTTATAAGGGACTTTCAACTAATAATTCTTTCTAACCATAATAATTTTCATATTATTTTGACTTTGGCTGAATGTTTTCATTAGTTGATGTTATGATGCTTCGACGTGACAGCCTGTAATATTTTTATTTTTTAGATGGAAGTTTGGCAAATCGTAATTCGGGGTGTGAGTCGACCGATGCCGAAGATTTCGTTGTTATCGATTTTCCTATACGGAAAAATCAAACATTTGAAATCTTTTCATTTAAAAATTTTTTTTCTTGATTTCTCTCCGTATGCCTTCTTCAGACTTCTAAGTTTTTGCCCCTCTCCCTTTTTTCCCCATCATTTCATATATTCTCCCTCTTTCCCAGTTCCTTCATTGAGACCCCCCTAGAGTGTTGTCCACAGCCACTCATCCTAAGATACTACTGTATCGCATTTGCACGAGGGTACAGGGAAACGGCGGAAAACCTAGCCGATACAGTCGGCTTTATTTTTGCTGAGTTTCTACTTGATGAGAATATATTAGAAACTCAGAAAAATTGCCTCCCGCTCAGCAGTTGGCGTGCAAACCAGTGCCCGGCTAAGAGGTCACCCATCCAATTATGGCCGCAAATAATGCTGCTTAACTCTAGGGACCGCCGGAGCCATGAACTGACCGCGCGTTCACTGTTGTCAGTAATTTGAAATCTTTGTATTTTTGTCCGTTCAGATTGCTTCATCAATTTGTAAATCGGTGAAGCAATCTGAACGGACGATATTTAAACAATTAATTTTTAATCGTAAAAAAATATCGCCACAGCCCGAGATCGAACCGGGAACTCTAGGTATCCAGCCTAGTGCATAATTATTTTCATTAGCAAAGTTTTTGATTCATTTCATGATGGGAAAATGACAGTCTTATACAAAAGTACCGTCAGTATACATGAAGTTTTTCAGATGCTGATACCATCGAGACTTATTTGCAATTCTTCCTCGATTTCTCTCGAACTTATGCGTAATGAATACCGAGTGATGGAACTACCTTTATCCTCACCGATTTCACATCTCGTGTATATCAAATTTGCAGGTGCTCAAAATAATGATTATCCTGAATTAGTCTGTACATCAAGTAGAGATAGGCAATCGAATTTCTCTCTGATTTTTAGCTAGAGCGGAAGGACAAGAGTAATGGATGATGAGCCGTAGAGAGAAAGGCTCAAGCCGTTATGAATAAACGCATCAGAATAATAGACTTAGTGACGAATTACACGCTAATTTAGTATCGGTAGAATGAGCTGGCAATCTCGGTGCCAATTATTCAGCTGTGTATCGTTGCAGTACATAGAGCGAGAGTGCGAGAATTTAGCAAGGGTGGATACGAAGCGAGTATAGCTGAGGTTCATCAGACCATGCGGAGTTGAACCATCATTTGTTTTTGCTTTGTCTCGTCGTTCGTACGTATTAAAATATCTTCTGATTCGTTAATTCATCGAGCTGTTAACGCTAGGACTTGGTTTTCGGACGACACAAAGGTGAGGAAAAAGACGATAATGGCATAAGCTAAAAGCGGGAAAAGCAGAGTGCAGTCCAGAGCGTAGGACGACACGTATGCACGGAAGGGTGGTTTCGGGGTGAAACGATGCGTGAGTGAGAGAACTAGAATTTACTCTCGGGCAAGTCTGTTCAGTGCACGTACATTCAACGCAAAACTCCTCCTCCTCTTGGCACAAGGCACACAACAGTTACATAGACGCAAACGTGGACTCACATTGAAGCGCGACTGTCGGTGCGTTATATGACACGTCGAACGTTCCAGAGCGCGAACGTTTCAAGCTCGAAACTCTGCTCCCGTTGTGCTTTCGTCCTCTTTCCCTCATATACCATCCTCTCGACCTACCTGTTGTGTTGAACTGTACCCTCGCTGGTGGCCTACACTGGTCCGCGCGATACTCTTGGCTATACCCTGCGCCTGAATATAGACGAAAATAACGGCTCGTTCATGACCGCGACAACGCTCGGTTGTAACTTTAAGTACCGACGTCGGTATCATTGTCACACCACTAACTCCACACGTAAACTCTCACGTGGTGTAATACTGCACTAGATCCGCTCGCTCTGTTCATGCCCTTGCCTCCTCGTCCATTGCCAGCCGCCATCAAACACCACCAACTCGTCTACTCTTGGCGTACGATCACGCAAGAGTGACTTCAATAACGCATGGATAGCAGTTGCAACAGTGAGTTGTGCTGTTCTACTCCCCCTTTCAATCTGAAGCCTGCTAGTGGTATCCAATTGTTCGACACCCTTCTAGGCCAAATCGATACACGAAAACTCAATCCATGGCCTTTACGGTTCACCTTTTTTCCACCTTCCATTTCGACAAGGAGTATTAATAATAGGTGAGTGCGAATCGTCGAATTGTGGCTATAAATGAGTTCAGTATTCTGGGATTATCCAGACAGTATTTGCAAACATGAAGAACATAAAAAATGGAATCCATGGAATAAATGAGAGCTACAATAATAATAATGAGATACGTCCCAATCTCCGAGCACCGAGTTCTATACTCATTTTGGTAAAATTATAGGGAGTCAATATACTATGTGAATGGTTATAGATAGAAGATAAACTTCAGGATTTCGTTGCAAGATCTACAAAAAAGCTGCTCGATCTGAAGTTTACAATGTGTTTGTGACGGATACAGATCCTTTATAATAGGTGCAAGATTCGGATTTTCTATTGATCGATAGTTGCACTTGAATTATTGATATAAATAATTCAAATTGATTTTACCGTATTATTAGTTTCATGTAAAATTATAAAACTATACATTATCTTGTTAATCATTAATAAGCTTGAAGAAGTGTGAAGTATGAACTTTAAGATGGGTTTCATCCTTTGAAGCAAAAGTTGATGGCGGCTGCAAAACAATTGTTACAATTTGAAGACTGAATAAACCGAACAATTTATATCTTTTTACAAGGTAAGACGATTTGGTGTTCTTACATAAGCGACCACAAAAAACGTTAATATTGGCGAATTTTATTCTCTTAGCACAGTTTAAAATGTGATATTGCGAGACAGTTATAGAAACGGAACCTGGAGTGGTATCAAAGATCGATAAAATTGGAAGATGAATCGAAGCGTGGAATCTTTTTATTCAATGTCACTGACAAGACTAATTTTCCTGTTATCAATCGGTGGAAAAGAATAAGGAGAAGTTGAAACGGATGGAAAGTAGCAGGATAAGAGAATCGATCATCATTAGTATTATTAGAGAAAGCTGCAATCGAGAAGCTTAATAAGGTCTCTGGACTTCTCTCTTTTAACTGATGATCCGACGACAACGGGAACGAGGAGATGCGATTTTCGCAAACTCGTCGAGGCGTGCGAGATTCCAAGCCGAAGAGCCCGAAAGACGATAGGAAACTAATAGTTTCTATGAGATCGTAGAATGCTGCGAGAGCAATTGTAGGGTAAGAGAGGAACAGAAGAGAAGACGATTCGAGGATCTTATCGATCCGTACTCGACTGGCAGCTGGAGACGCGGCACGGGAATGTCACGTCGATCCATCTCGTACGTTCGTTCGCTCGATCCTTCCTTCGTACGAGACTGGGCTGCTGGCTCGAAATTCTCGAATGGCTCCGCAGCCGAGCACGCGGTTCACCCGGGATAAGAATAATGACGCAAAATCGAGTTTCCAGCCCCACGAGGACGGTAGAAATGAGAGGGATCGGGGATGGAAATGCAAGCGAGAGCTGAGTCCCAATGCCGAGCAAGAGGCTGAAAGAGAGAGGAAGGAAGACGGCTGAGAAAGCCGCGCGAGCTCGCAGAACCCGTTGAAATTGGAGACGCGGAAATCGAAGGCGGGCGAGCGCGAAGGGAACGCCAGCTCTCTCGCTGCTGCCGGCGGATTACCGTGCAGATGAGAAAGTTGAGGGCAACGACGTCTCATTCGTTGGGCTATTAATTCGCGCTGCTCCCGCGAGCCCGATTATTTATAGCCTCCGCGGAAGCTTCGGGGCTATTGCGAAAATGGTATAGACGCGGGGCTGATTCTCTCGAATCCTTTGGAGGGCGTGGAAAAAAGCGATACTGGAAGAAACTGGCAAGACAGGGATGTTGAGTGAGTATGTGTACAACATTCAAAAAGGGCTGTGTTTGCACTGGTGTACACTGGTTAATGATCTATAACGCAAGAGAAAAGGATAAACGTATGAGAAAGAGATCGACAAATGGACAAAGGATTAAGAAATAGGCAGTAATAAGCGAAAGCGTAAAAGAAGGCAAATTTCTGGATGGCACAGCAATAGTCTACCGTTTTCATCGCTCGTGAGTTATTGGCGATAATCGGAAATTTCGAAACATATATATATACTTCAAGAGAAACTCTATTGCCCTTATATTCCGAGTAATATTCCAACGGCAAGCAAAATAAATTTACGGCACTCAGCTGTAATAATGACGACCCTGGGAATATTTCGATCCGTGGCTTTTGCTATCTCGATCTCTCGGTTAAGCACCTGCACATTGAACTTTCATTGAAAGCATTGTAGGTATTCTAGTTCACTCTATAGCATTTGACGTCAAGTGTCTTCATGATCTCATTTGCGACCTATCTCGTGAACAAATGCGCTGGAGATAATTTTTCTTTTTCTTCTTGGTGTTCTTTACGACCTAACATCTTTCTTAAGTTAGTTTTTATTGCATTTTATTTTTTTTCCTCTCTTAATCTCAGCGTAAAAAATTTACGAGTCATTTAACACGAATATTTTATTCGCAAGAGTTTGTTATATTATTCAAAATGATCATCGTGATGATTTATCATTCGGAGAGAAACATGTATTCCCGGGAGGAAGAACCACAAGGATATGAAGGGGAGAAGTAGGTGGGTGAAATTTTAAGAGAACGCTGAGAATTTTCAGCGAGGAATTCAAGCGTATCGTGCGAGGCACGGGAGAAGCAGAAGCGAGAACAGGAAAAAAGAAAGGGAGAGAAAACAGGAACCAGCAAACTCTTGGAGCGTTCCACGGAAGCCGCAAGCTCGGCATCGCACCGCAGCGTGACTGACGTCGCATCTCGTTACCTAAGAGAAAAATCCGGGTGCATACATCAGTCAGGTAACACACAGCAGAGATAGCGCGGGGAGTGAGTAGAAAAAGTGTAAAACGTTCAGCCGAGAACCACACGGCAAGAGAGCAGTCAGGCTAAAGCTTTTACGATTTTGCTTCACAAAAGCTTAAAACTCTACTACGTCTATTATACTACATACGTTGTATGTGTACCACTGCAAGCGGGCAAAGCTTGGGCTCCTCCGCACACTTACATACTGACACGCATACACTTGAATTTTCTTGGTAAACCAACAAAACTTCGTTCTGGAGCTCACTCGCTGTCTCTCTTCCACTTCGCGTTCATTCGCCCTAACAGAAACCCTACGATGAGCAGAACGAAGCACGAGCTGAGGGAATCTAATCGCGGAAACTCTCAGCGACGAGCAAGTGAGGGAGAGAGTTCCAAGCGTGCACCAACCGCGAGCCCCACACGAATCACGTTTCGATTCCCGGCTGTCCCGTCGTGACGCAAGTCGTCACTCAACTTGCGCACAGTTCTTCCGATGGTAGAAGTGAAGGGACTCGAGCTCGTTGCGTTCGCTGAGATATACTCCCACGTAGGTTAGGGCGGGGTAGGGAGCAAAGGTATGAGAGACAGGTAATCGAATAATCGAATCCCCTTTGCCACTCCTTCACCCCTTTTTCCATCGTCATTCGAAATTCTCACTCTCTGTCCCCATTCGGGTTCAATCTTTCAATTTATCTGTCTGTACTACTTCCCTTCACTTCGCTCTTCGATCTATCTAGTACCAAACGTACTATTCCGTTTCTCTATAACCGATTGGCTCGTCAATCTCTAGTCTAATCATCCGGACGTCAAGCAGCAGTTCAGACCGGACGACGGATCACCGGTGATTTCATATCCTGGGCGAGGGCTCCGTTTCTGCTTCGCGCGTTCGATGGATACAGCCACTTCTCTACTCCCGGTTTCAAGTTTCACGTCTATTCACACCGGATATTTTCCGAACGGATCGTTTCCAACTGCTTATGCCACTAACCGGCCTGAATATCTATTCATTTGAATTATTAAGATCCCGCTAAAATCTGTTCGGAATATAATATTTCCCCGCCTCACGTCTTATACTGTACGAGACCTTTTTTTCATGTTATCCCTTAATTACAGATGACGCACTGAGCGCGACATTGATAGGGCGTAATCTCGAATACGCGATAAACAAACGAGTGAATAACGGAATTACATACTCGGCCATTGATTTCACACCATTCCATACGCTTTTAAAAAAAACATATTTTTCAATGTCGGCAGTTGATTTCTAGCTTTATGACTTGCGAGCCCAGTTAACACAAAGATAACACTCTACTATGTACGCAAATTGAAACCATGGAAATGAAAGATATCTTTAAAAATATAATGAGAACACTACTAAGCGACTGAGTTAGGCTTATACTATTTTACTTTGTTTTGAGTATTCAGTTGTTACACAAAAAAGTAGTTCCTGGATAAAAATTTCCTTTCGGTTATATTCAAAGTAATATCGCTTTCGAATAATTCCACACTTTTTTTTTTTACTTTCTTACACGTTGAAAAATGTGATGAACGATTGGAGTATTGCGACTTCTGAAAGTGACCTATATTTGCTGCACTGGCGATACCTGAGGGGATAGCCAATGGAATTATTGAATACCTCAATTTCTATAAAAACCAATTTGTGCGAAGCTCTTAATATTCACGGAACGCACAATCTGAAAACGAAGCTTGCGTTTACGTATATCTTTCACATACAAAAATGAAATACAATTTATAGAATGCTATACAGCACACCTGATACTACGCTCAGGTTTTCGTGATCACGTTGTCGAATAGTAATTGCAATTTTGTATTGTTATTCTTGAATTAAGAGAATATTGGCTGGCTATACGTGGACCTGGTCCACTAGCAAAAATCAACCCAGGAATACTCAATAAATCCTCCATGTGTCCCAAAAAATAAATTCCATTATCAGCAGGAAGACAGAGTTAAGCTGTTACTGTAAGCTTTTTGCCTCGTTTTTGACCGTTTCAATATCCAAAACGCATTCACGGGGCGAGGAAAGCAAGCGTTGAGCCTGGAATCAGTGAGTCTCGCGTAATCGAGTAGACATTCGTATAGGCAAGGACCGTGGCCGTCAAATGGCACCGAATTCCGGTACTCGACCGTTTGAAATCCGCTTGGTTGTCCATTTCGGACTGCTCTAACCCATAACGGATTGGTTCTCGTCAATCTCCGGTCTAATCTACCAAACGTTCTCTAACGCGATTCAGAGGCAGTAGTTTTTGAGCTGAAAAGGGAAGAACGAATCGGTCTGTGTACATATCAACTCGCGTCACTCGCTTTATCGTACATGCGATAGAACGCAATCTCTGGCTGCAAGCTGGCAACTGCTAGATGCTTCGATATATATTCAGTATTCGAATCTATATAGGTATAAGTAACAGAGACCAATGAAATGCTCGTGGGGGGAGGGGGGGGGGGTGAGGGGACCTCCAACTTCACCCTCTCACTCGTCGGGGCATCCGTGACGTCACTCCGCAACTCTTCACGCCTCGCGTCCCTCAGCTTCCTCTATTGGCGTCGTAGCTTCCTCCGTTCTACTCTGATGTGAGGTCGTTCTCGCACAGAGCACACAGAAAGAATCGCGAATCTTGCAGGGGTCGATACACCCCCTCTCTGCTTCTATAGCTGACGAGCGGGCGCCCTCTTTGCGGGGGTTAGTGCGCGCGCGCCCATGTTTCCCCGTCTCGCCCTCCCTCGCTGACTCTTGGAGGGATTTCCACACACGCTGCAATATTTAGAAGGCAATCACATAAATGAATGAGCAAATTCATTTATTTACTTATTTAACACTCGTACCCTATTAACATATGCAGATATTTTTGTACCACGAATATATCTGCATATTGGTTATCCTGTTACTGGAGACTTTACACTTGAATATAGATGTTTAATGACCAATAATATATTCATTACAACGAACTGATCAAATTCCTTCACGCAGCCGGAATCATCCGCATTTTCAATTACTTATATTACTTGTATGCTTCTTTAATTCTATTTCCGCAATACAATGAGAATCAACAATAGAGCCTCGTAATTCACTATATTTCTAGAAATATCGTTCGCCAGATTTAAATATGGGTTCACAGATCGAGCTGTGATGTTACAAGCTTTCCTCTATTTGCGTGACCTTTATAAACGCGGTGCAGTATAAACGCAGGACTAATTGACGTAACCATCTGAGCGTTTATATAGCTCAACGCTCGCGGCTATCTATATCTAGATTAGAGCGAAACGGTACCAGCCGCTACAGTACGCAAAACACTGTAACCTACAAAATAGCTTTTAGTTGAATCCGTGTAGGAGTTAAGGGTTCGTTTATCCTATTGGATATCACTACCATTACATACCAGTGATACTGCAAGTGCACGAGATCCTAGACACCCTCGTTCTGCACAATGCACGCACAAATGCGTACACGTTTTAGACGAGTGTTGTATAAGTCCACGCTTTCACGCGGCACACAAATACTCGTGACGCGAGAGGCCCGTTCGACGTTCGACGCTCCGTTTGGTGCACGCACGCGCCCAACACACTGCTACTCATCCCTCGCCCCTTGCGGGGTGGCTAGTGACGTCACAAGGGCGGGGTCCTCGTTAGCGGTCGCTCTCCATCTTCTTGTCACTCGCGCTCTTACCTCTTCTCGCACTTGGAGGCATCGCCTGGCAAGAGAGAAAGAGAGAGAGAGAGAGAGAGAGAGGACTTGAGCGAGTGAAGGAGGGAAAGAGGGAAAGAGGGAAAGAGAAAAAGAGACAGCTAGCGAGTGAGCAAGAGCTCGCGCGGGGTTGAGCAGAGCAACACGTGGAAAGAGTAGACGTCTGATCGGACGCCCTAGTGGCGGGCGTGCTTGTAGAAAAAGTGGGCCACTGGGTATTCTCTCTACGTATAGAGGTCGGACTACTACGTAACTTACCTACTGGCCGCAATGTTACAGCTCAGCCGACGGTGCGACGAAGAACGGCTTCTTCTCGCTCCACCACTTTCCTTTATTTTATTTTTTTTTTGCTTACACGGTCTGTGCCGCGCAGTTTACCATTCTTGCGTGAAATGTCTACAGCCTTCCACTTAAATGCCCATCTCGCTTAATATGAATATTCCCTCGGTTCTTGTTGTTTTTTTTTTTTTTTTTTTTTTGTACCTCTTACCGAATTTTCTTCCTCGCTGCGCTTCGCACGTGTCCACTCACACGTTGAATCTTTTTTTTCGACCGGTTCTTCACGTTGACTTTGGACTCCCGACAAAGTGGCTATTATTCTCGAGTTCGCTGTATGCACCATTACGTTTGACCGTGCATACAGTGCGCACAATGTTACTGTACAGAGCTAGTAATTCATTCAACGACCTTGCCACAGGCTTAATGTTATGTGCCGCTAGGCGATTCCGCGAATCCTGTCAGTATAGCACGCACTTAATAATTTAACGATTCGGCGCCTGACTATACTTAAGTTCCGGGAAACTCTCGGTGGCTTAAAGTATAGCCACTGGCACATTAAGCGGCGAGTTCCGCGCATATGAGTTATCACTTCCTCGGACTTTGCTCAGGTCACACGACAAGCCTATAAACTAACGCATCGATGTGAACTTGTCCATGATTTTGGACGATGACACGTACGTCTCTCGCTACACCCGTCTTTATGTAGACGGAGCACTTTGTTATAATAATAACACGTTATACACCGACATCTACATCTACTCACACTTATATACCTTTTGTAGTTCAGAATGTGTCTGTTCTGTGCTCAGGAGAGAGACAGACCTCTTTGAGACACGAGAGACATGGAGCAAATATTTGCCTCGAAACCAGCACCATCGTCCGCTCGTCCGTCCGTTCACGCTCTGTCATGCAAATTTTTCAGAAAGTCCGGTGCGAGAGCTCGTGTGAACTCTACGTGTTCATAGACAGTACTGTTCAAAGAGCTGAAAGTGGAGGTCTATAAAGAGCTGTGAATAAGTACAGAGAACAGGCGCGTCACAGGATGCATCCTGTGTGACGCAGGCCACCTTTAAACATGGCAATTTTCTCACGATATTAGCACTTCGTTAATAACAAAACTTTTTAAACTCTCATTTCGTGTCGCAGAGTTTTCTGATCGAAATTACGGTGAGATGAGAAATTAACTGACTTAATTAAACCGGATAAGAGTTGTCAATTGAACTTCCATGCAACTAAATGACAGTTAATATCCGCTTAAGCAATTATTGGACTGCCGAACCATAGATCCTTTTTTTAAAAATAAAACATGTACATTGTGAAACAAAAGGGACTTATAGTTTTTATTGTCATAACTTTTTAACACATCAAATATGTTATTTCTATGTGAAGATTTATGGAAAAGGTTACAATGTTAAGGCTTGCACGGCTTCCTCATTTTTCACTTTTTTCAGAATCTGGCTATACGAAGAAATATGCAAACCAAATTTGGCTTAAAATCAAAACTTTTATAAAATGGTAACGCCTGCATCGCTTTTACATCAAATTCAATATAATAAATGATATTGAATAAATGGCCATTGAATTTCAGCCCGTTTTATCAGACCCATCAAAAACAAAAGCGATTCGAATTTGTAAAATTGAAGCTGCTGTTTAATCTGAACCACTCCACCAATATTCACGTCAAAGCTGACACGATTACCCAAGTTACAAGGTTGTGCATTGAAAATAAAATTTATATAAACCTGAACGTTCTGTGGATTTATTTCAAATTCAATATCGATCATCTTCTATTATAATTTTATTTATAGAATATATTGTCAAGCTTATCAGATACAAAAATAGCGGCAGCTGAAGCACCCCCAATTTTGTTTTCCTCCAATGTTCTATTAAATCCGATTAGATGGTTTGACTATTACGTACGTCCTTTCTACCAAAGAACGTAACTGCTTTCCTGGCGTATCAAGACGCAGTGATACACCGCCAGAATTTTCGTCACCCAATGCTAAGCGCCTATAGGTCTGTTTCAATCTAACATAGCTCTGTCTCTCTCGCACTATTCTTCTTATAATCCTTAAAAATAAACGGCTATTTCGAATGAGGAGCCAGAACACACACACACACACGCGCGCGCGCGCTCGCTCGCTCGCTCGCTCGCACGCACACACACGCTCGCACGCACGCGCAATAGTCCAGACTATATTTCCCTTTGTGAAAGCAAATAGTAACGTAGAGGTGAGCTTGCACTTCAAACGTGTGACATCTCACTGCAATGGAAAGAATAGGAAGAACAGAAACACTTTCGGAGCACGCTTGGATTCACAGTGCTTTTGACAGCCCGTGTTCGTTAGGTGCAGTTGAACCATCTAACATTCTTACCTAGTGTACATACGCAAACCTCCCATACACGACCTTGACGCGCCAAAAGTCGTTTCTGTTTGCCGATGAGGCAAAGAAACAAATGTTGAACATGGTGCTGGTACTACAGCCGAAAGAAGAGGAGAAAGAGAGATGGGACCTCGGGCGTTAACCATTATTTCCCGAGATTCTATTAGAAAGTTTTCTCCTTTTTTTTGTATTCTGAGCTTGACTGCGGCTAAGTCTTTATCGTTTTTCATTTGTTTTTTTTATTATGATTCGACGTCGAGAGGAAAAAATTCCACCATGGCAAAGCAGATGAAAGACCCGGCACAGACGCTCGTTGCATTTAGCTTTTCTATAACGTTTTCATTGCACGTATTTGCATAGCATGCGCACACACTTTTGCGTACAATGTCGAGTTCATGCGGACGATCAGTAAGTCCGTCGTTTTTCGACCGTCTAATCCCGTCGAGCTTCCCTCCAAGCGTCGTTACATTTTACGGTACTCAACACACTCTGCATTCACGTACACACTCGTATGCGTTCTTTTTCTGGAGCCCCTTTCACTCCTGAACGCAAATTACGCTTTTAAATCGCAATTACAATTCCAATTATGCCTTGTTCGCTTGTGCTGGTGCATGCTTTTTCCGCGAAACTTCATATTTTCGACATTATACCATGGTTATCACATCCGCGTTACATTCTTGCGCTAGAGAGCGATGTAATAATAATTCGGAGGATAAAATGGAAAATTTAAACGCTTCAGCGCTATTCATACCAAACATTATTGAAATTGATATGAAGCATCTGGATGAAACTCTTTGCCCCGAATTCCTATTTTCAGCGTATCATCCTTGATACTATGAATAATTTTTCTATTGGCTGGTAATATAATGTTATAGTGGTAAAATAATGATGAAATTTTTTTTTGTAATCCGTTTTTTTACCGCTTACACAGCAATACAACGCTTATTATTGCGAATAACTACTTCAAAGTGACGACTAAGCAAAAAGCATTTTACATGTAATGCATGTTTCTGAATTCATTTTTCGTCATTTTTTGTTGCATAATCAGATGAATTTACATTTTCACAACTGGTGGATCAACGTTTTTGCATGCATAATCAACATTCACTCCGGAAACTTTATGACGACGCAGTTGTCGCAGGGTCACGTACGAGAATGATCAAAGCCCGTCAAGAAGAGTGGCATTTTTGCATGCATGAAATGCGACGTATGAATCTTGGGTAGTTGATGAAGCAAATAGTACTGATAGGTATGGATTCTAACCTATACCTATTCGAGCCAAGTCTTTATGGATACGAAACTAAGTTAGTAACAGTAGCTCCCAAGGACCATTTTTTAAGTATCCACCATTTTAATTGCAAAGTTTTAGTACCTTCCGGTAAGTAGCCAAAAATTATCGAGCCCGCCGTGTGAGCATTTTTAGTAGTAAAACTGTTGAAGCCAGCTTTCGAGTAATTTATTTCGAATCTCCGTCACTGAACATAAAGGTAATGCAACGTTGATAAAAGATATATGCGAATTGTGTCACATTAAATTTGCATTTTGATCATTACCGTACGTAATGAGTTACATTAACTCCAAAGCTACGAAACAAGGTCCCAGATTGCGTATAAGGTTGAAGGGAAGTATTGTGTGGAAAATCGGTCAATGTATCAGTAAGAGTTTGTGTTTACCATGTACATCCCTTCACTGATACATTTTCCGGATACCGGTAAAGCTTCTACTGCATCCGGCCTTTGAGTGGTGTATTTCAAAACTCTGTCAATGGTCATACATTTGATGGATGGCTAATAAACTATATAGGCGTGTGGCGCATGTGCGAAATTAAATTTGCAAATTTCATCACCACCATCGGTAGTGATAAATTCATCAGCGACTGCGATGATTTGAATTAACTTCAAAGCCATGGAACTAGGTCCCAGATTGCGTTTATCTTTACATGCAGTTCACAACTAAAAGGATTCAAATGATTGGGAGGCATTGCACAGGATATGTCCGGCCGAGATTTTGACGAACCGGAGAGCGTGTCGATGCCATCTGTCCGCTCGTTAACTCGACCGGGAAAGCGCGATGAAATATCTATCAGTAACGTCGTCGAATCGTCGATGTGGCCGAATGGCACCATGCATGTTTATACTACACATGTAAACGTATACACAATATAGTGCGCCAAGCGTACGTTGTACCCGAAGGTTGGCGCAGAGGGGCGGTGGGGGGGGGGGGGGGGGGGGGGGGGGGGGGGGGGGGGGGGGGGAGGGGTGCGAACGTTATATAAAATAATTTGATCCTCGCTTGGTCTCGCGTCGGCTGGAGGAGAGTGGAAGGGGTTGAACGAAGTGTGGGTGGATTGCATACCGTTAACGAACCAAGAGAACATTGCGGTACGTCCACGATGGCGCACGTGCTCTTCGTCTTCAGCAAGAGAACATTTTTCGCTGGCAACGTAAACATCGTGCTCTGGCACTGCTATAAAATGGTATCACGTATACACAACATACGTGTATATATATGTGCGTGTATGAATGACGTATATGTATGTACAGATCATACGTGTAGTATAGTAGTGAGAGAGCCATATATACCTCAGAGTGTGAAATGACACGAGAGGATATGGTTTGCTCTCCGCAGGAAAAGCTACAGCAATCGTGAGAATGAAAATAAAAGCTTGACGGAAAAAAGTGTATTCCACTCGTCTCCCAGCTTTCCTGATAGTGAATGAGAGACGTATAACAGTTTTTTTTTAGAAAAACAAAGTGAAGCCGCTGGCCTTGATCCCCGAGTGCAAAAATTTCCACTGTGAGCATTGAATAAGAAAGGCAAAACTAGATTGCGAAGAATAATAAAAGGAAATAGCAATGTCAACATTCGCGCTCCTCTCCTTCGAGAAAAATTCAAATGAATTCACACACAGTCATTATTCTTACATACTTTAACAGTTGAATTTTTATTCTTGAACTACATCAATTTATTGACATAAAAATGGGAATCTATTCTAAAGTCACAAGACCATGTATTCAAGTAAGCATACTCCTAAGAAATGACATAGTGTATGACACGTTCCGTTACGCATCCTAAAACCTAACAATTAGTAGAAGTAGTATTCGTTTACAATATTCACAGGCAACATAGATATTTATAGTTAATATTAAATGAGTAAAGAGCAATTATAATTTATTATGTCCTGCAATGGCCATCGAACGAGGTCCTTCAGTACGAGGTTTTTTTTTTACTATATATTAGAATATTTCGTTGTATAGGTAACAAAATGTGAATGTCCCTAATGTGTTGTACATGTCATTGTATATCCCTAATTTGCGTTGCGCACTTGTTCCAAATTTTGGTAGATAGTGAGGCTGGGGTATTTGTGTCTAGACCTAAGATCTTGAGCGCGCTTGATACAGAGAGGTTCTAAGGAATCAAGTTGATTTGTCAAAAATTGTTTACTTAGTTGTTTCATTCTGTTGAAGATTGGGACGATGCCGGTTTTTTCGTAGATCAAGGAGTTACGAGGATTGAAGAGAGGGTTTACTGGATTGCGGATTCTACTGAAACGCCTTAATGCGCAAGTTTCGCTTGTTCTAATTTTTTTTAGAGCGGTTTCCTTGCGATTAAAGAACACAGGGTGTCCATACTTTATAATTGGCCTGCAGATAAATTTATATATTTTAGTTGTATGTCTAGTTGTAATATCTGTATTCTTAAAGGTGATACTTCTGAAATGAGAGGCTCTGGTTGTTAGCTTGTTTTTAGATCGTTGTAGGCGGTAGTTGAAGTTCAGCTTACTGTCGATGTGGATGCCTAGGTATTTTGCTATTGGAGATGGGGATATTATTCCGGTATTAGCCATATATATGTTGGGTGAATCGAGATTTATTTTATGTTTGAAGATAAACAGTTGCGATTTCCGCGGGTTAGTCTTCAGTCACCAATGGTTGAACTATGAGTTGGTTTGATTATCAGAGGATTAAAGGGCTTCCATTGCTTGCGTCAGATTTTTTCGTTGTAATATTGGGGCAGTGCTATCGGCAAATTGGTCAGTGTATAGTGTCAGATCTATGAACTTTTGGTTGATTAGTCTATGGTTATAGATGTCATGACGGAACACGTTGTATGGAATTGGAAGCAGAGGAGAGCCTCGCGGTACTCCTTGCGATGGGTTGAAAGGTTTGGATTTAGCGTTGTTTATCCTAACTGACAGGTGACGTGGTTCGAGAAATTTTTTTTCAACTATCAGTAGTGTAGACACTTAAGTTAGGATAACTTGAATAGGAGACCTTTATGCCAAGCATTGTCGAACCCTTTGGCGATATCGAGAAAGAGAATGGCTGTATGTTTGTTATTCAACTTGCTAGTTTCGATATTCAAAATTAGTACCGAAAGTGCATTTAGAGTTGCTGCTTTTTTTTGTTCTGAATCCAAATTGGTATATTGGTAAAGAGTCGTCGGCTGCTTCAACGATTATTCTTTTGTAGATTTTTACTAATTATTATTTATGATCATTTTCACGAAAAATTTATTTACTGATGATCATTTTCTGGAAGTGCCCCACACTTGCAGAATATGATCAATGAAGACGAATAGGACAAATTGAAACACTGGGTTCATAATGCAGACATTCCATGTAATCCTTAAGTACTTTAAGGGTTCGCTAATCGTCCGGAACCACAACTCATAGTGAACTCACAAAAGAGTTCGATAAGATTTGAAATAGCAACAATTAAAAAAAATGATGTAGCTTCATAAACCAACCTTTTATTTTCGTATTCAAAATAGTTCCATGCTGCTCTAATTGAACGGAGTCCCTGGAATTATTTTTAACTCTAATAGATCTATAAGATCGGTAAAAAAATTCATTTGCGTAGTTTGAAAAATCGTTATTAATATATTGAAATAATGTTGCAAATCAAACAGGATTATAATATTAACACAAGCGGAGATAGTGTCAATATCTCCTGTTTTGTACTATATATGAAGCATTCGACATGACTTCAGCCACCCAAAAAAAAAAAAAAATTCGAAAAAAATGTCCAAAAATCAGGTTCATTGGTTATCATAGATACACCAAATTTTAATTTATTTGAACTTTTTTCATTTTTTATTTAACCTATGATATCTCGGGAACGATTAATCGTATCGACATCTAAAAAAACGAAAATGTGCGTTTTTTATGGCTCACAACAAAATAATTATTTCAGCATTAGTTGTGTAATTTCAGATTATATTTTACTACAAAATTAATGAAAATATTTTTTTTTGCAAAAAGGACTTCGGAAAGTGACATCGAAAACGTGTTGCCAATTGTCTATGAAAATCCTCAATTTTTAGTATTTTTTGTTTTGTTTTTGGGACCGTGCAAAGTTCATAAGTTATCGCAGTTTGAAATATTAAAAAAAATACATATATCAGTTTTACCATGTCAGGACACTTATTATCGGCAATGTCATCTGTTTCATCGTATTCTGCGTACAGATCAATATTTTGAAGAAAGGCCGATTTATTGAGATCACAATCTCCGAAATGTTAGAGCAATTTTACGTCGACCTTTTTTTATTTGAGAAAACATTGAGTTAAAGGTGGAAGTAAAAAGTTAAATTCGATAAAAGAGGGATACAACTCCATTTATCATTTTATTTAGCATTCGACGAGGAGGCTCCAAAGTACATGTTATTTATTTCCATACTTTAAAGTTTCAATATTTTTTATCCACTTCCTTTATGTCTTTAATTTTTTCAATGGTTTTTTCACACGCTATATTAGGCCAACATGACATACAATCATTTACCAATTGGAGGAGTTCGAACTTTTTTTTCGGAAAGATAATTTCCTTTGTCGATGCGGAATATCGCTTGATGATTAATATTTCCTTCGACACGGGCATGAAGCTATGGCATTTTTGAATCCCCGGAATAGTCTTCGTAGCCGCAAATCTCTGTTCAAGCATTTTTTTACATTAATGTGTGTTCTAAATAGTGTATTTTCAGAAATGTTGTGCCAACTCCCGACGCGTTCTCAGCTTATTGATTTATCAGTTCACGAAATTTTACGCGTTTCTGCTGCGGTCCAGACATTTGCAGTGCTTTTCTAAAGTGCAACCCAACTTTATATCAGTTGTACATAACGTAGTGGTGAAACAAATTAGAAAAAAAATGATAAAAAATACGCAGAATACGATGAAACAAATGACATTGCCGATAATGAGTGTCCTGACGTGATAAAACTGCGATAACATATGAACTTTGTACGGTCCCAAAAATAAACAAAAATAAACAATAAAAAATGGTGATTTTCATAAACAATTAGCAAAAATTTTTTCGATGCCACTTTCGGGAGGCCTTTATCCAAAAAAAAATATATCCATTAATTTCGTAGTAAAATATAGTCTAGAATAACACAATTATTTCAAAATTAATTATTTTCTGGTGGGCCATAAAAGACGCACATTTTCGTTCTTTTGAGATGTCGATACAATTAATCGTTCCCGACATATCATAGGTTAAATGAAAAATAAAAAATATGGCATATTCGCCAGAAAAATTTCACAAAAATTTGGTGTAACTATTATAACCACTGAACCTGAATGTTGGACATTTTTTCATATTTTTTTTCGTGGCTGAAGTTATGTGGAATGCCTCATGTACATTTCGGGTATCGCTTTTGTGGCTCATACTTGTTGCCTTACTATTCTACAGTTCTGGTCTTCATTTCGGTGCGAAAGGTGTCAAGAGGAAGTGCAAGTCTAGCCATCTCAGCGGACTAGGCGAGCCAACGTAGCCGATGTTGGCCGCACGTCTTGCCACTATCTCTACGACAGTCCGTGGTGGGGTGGTGGACAGCTAGGGAACAACAGTACCAGCAACTCCGGCAGCAGGTCGAAGGTAAGAAGTTTCGTAACTAGTTTCTGGAACGCGGAGGTGCGTGGTACAGAGACCATACTGGTTACGTTGTGGTGACACTGTGCCATTACAATGTCGAATACTCCCGGAAAGGGTTGAAAAGATATTATATTTGCTGTGTATATAAATGTATATAGACGTGTTGTGCAACACCCTGGTTCCCGTGGCGACTCGAGACTCTTAAGACTTCAGTCTGGAGATTTGGAACGCATGGCTTGGTATTCTCGCATGAGTACACTGTTACAAAACTCTGCTAACGTACTGTATAACTCACACACACGCGCCTGTAGTATGTTTTTACCTTGTTCTGAAAGCTCTGCTCGTTCTGTCATAAACTTTGCATCTGGTCGCCTACAAGTTGACGCATGCAGCGTCGTGTATCATGTGACTTATGATAAATATCTTACATGTTAAAATGGTCATTTAATCGATAATATCTTGTAGACAGAATAGAAGGTACAAGGTGAGATTGAAACCGTATTGAAAGAATCATAAATATAAAATGAAATCTATGTGCAACAAATACACATTAGAATTAATCACGTGTGCAGCAAAGTTTTTCTTGGTTCCTTTTTTTTTTTTATACGGTATACAGTAATTTATGCAAGGAACTTTACAATCGATAAACCCACGATATCTGGAAGTTCGCTTACGCCATTCCCCCAGTACGTGTAACATATCGTACTGTGAGTACATATATAGTAGATTTGTCGGAAAGGGTTGAGCTTTATTGGACTCTTCGTCTCGCTCTGCTGTCCTTACACGTTACCTTTCATTCCGTTCACGAGCTCGGTGGTTGCTCACAAAGTTTCGGGGTCGAGACTGCACGTCGTCGCTTCATCCCTCTCACTTCCTCCTCATTCGGTACCACTTCGTCTTCTCTGGATGTGATGTAGAGATGGTGACGTCGGGAGTTGCGATTGTCAAGTCCTGACTGTTCGCATGAGCATGGAGAACGTTTCTCCACGGAGATAGTCGATGTTCAAAGTGACGAATGAAACGAGAGACTATGTGTGTGTGAGAGAGGCATCGAAAATAAGAATATAGTGACAGGGACAGAGTACAAGAGATAGGAGAGTAATGATAAGAGCCCCTATTCGACACCAAAGGCCAGCTCGTTCTCTCGAGGACACTCTACTCACGGTTTGTCTCGGGGTATGTAGGATAGAAATGGCCTTGAAATGTAGACTCTCTTGCAACAGCGAAGAGATCCCAAGAGAAAGATAGAAATCTGAAGAACCGCAAGTATAAGTTCTCCAACTGAGAACATGTATAAAACGACGACTTCATCTTGCAAAATCCTAACAAGCGCGTTGCATCGCTGCATTTGATCTTCACATTTCAACCGGAAGATGCCAATTAACATGATAATTAGTACAAGGAACGTTTGGTCAGTCAGTAGGGAGCAACGGTCCTCATCGTGCCCATAGACGTCTTTCAATCTCACCGATACTTACACTAATTCTCTCCACGTCCCTGTATATCACTGAAGCAAAGTATAGTAACAGCAGATACAGAACTCTTAGAACGTTAATGGACTAGATTTGTATGTCTCCAGAACCAAACGGTGTTCAGCAGGTGGTTGGTCAAAGTGTGGTTGAATTCATCCTCTGGCGGACTTCCCTCTTCAGTAACCATACCACTCCCCTTGAGTTCAGATCCTCGATCTTATAACTCTGTATACTCCTACCATGTCTTATCACTGAACGTCTCTATAAGTCGAAATGCATGTATATACACTCGTCGGTATAGGAAGTTTCAATGGTCTTGAAGATGTCTGGAGAGTCAGTGCCCATCTTCCAAGTCTTCTTTCTAACCAACTGCCTTACTAGAACGTACCGCGCATTTATGAATCCCAAGATTATAGCAAGTCACGGTTCTTTCCGCAGCAAAAACTTATGATATGTATAACTACCTGGTTATACATACATATGGGCATTGCAAGTGAGTGGAAAGGATGAAACGGTATCGTGAAAGTGGATAGAGCGCAGTGGAGAGTACAGCAGGTGGTTGCTCGTCGTGTGATTCTCGCAGCTATCTAGTATTTTTCCAAGCGTTACATATATCTTTTCCGTTCTCTCGTTCTGTCCCAATCTTTCCCAAACCACACGATATTCGATTCTCGACATATCACCGGGAACTGTCATTGGGTATTCGTCGGTTCGACATTACTGGCACTCACAACATTGTGAAATGAACGAAAGTCAGGCAGGCAAGCAAGCCAACCGATCACCGAGGCAGTACGCCAGCAGAAGCAGCAGGCAGTAGCCGCACCCGCTGAACAACGAATAAGCACACCAGCACCACTAGTGAGCTCTGCCAAACCATCGATCTTCGAATAGTAGAGAAATTACCTGAGACAGACGGGCCAGGGGGTGAGATCCTGCTGCTGGAGCTTTTATGTTGGCTTGAGAGGTGAAAAGGGTTGAATGGGGTGAGAGAGGGCGCCCAAGGGGTCGAGAGTACCGGGCTATATGTATATCCAGGATGGTTTCCGGGTGTGGCAACTTTCCAAGAGCACTCCTACCAGCTAGTGTACCAGCTATACTATATTTAACCCAGTATTAAACATCGCAGTGGTAGTCGTGGTAGTAAAAGCGATGGTAGAAGTACGTACTCGTTATATACCTGAAGAACCATCTGAGGTTCCACGTAATACCTACTTCCGTGACACAGTCCCTCTTTTCACCGTGTATCCTCAGTCTTTATTACTTCAAATCGTACTCAGTGAAACTATCAGGTCACATGACCTCCGCTGGCTAATAGTCATCCAATCGCTTAAAATACCATATAGTCGCAATATATTATATTGTATACCATATGCAATATTCTACCGAGGTTCACACAAGCATACGAGCCGTGTGATTTCAAATTTATTATTCTCTGTCGGACGCTTTTGTCTTGCAAGCCTAGTGAGAAATACTGGAGTTACAACATCAGGAGTACTTGGCACTTGAGATTGCACGAGACGCGTTTACAGAGCTAGGTGTATTTGGTCATTCATACCATAGTATATTAATAGGGCTAAGGGCGGTTTCCCGCACTACGTATAATAGCGTTGTGGAATTGGAAGCGACACAGAGAAGGAGTGAGAGAGAGAGAGGGTAGCACTATGCAGTACGCAGCAGAATAGTGTATATACTGTAGTGCATTATATGGTCCACCTAGAGTACGCAGCATGATATGCCAGATAGGCTAGGCGTAACTATTATATTACTAACGTTTACTGCAATAACGTTTGAAATTTGACAGCCCGCATCATCGATTACGAAACTACATAGATTGAGTACTTAATAGAACTATATCCTATCGGATATACCTATAGGTATATCCTATAGGAGCTACGTTATAATCTGCCGAAGTACATAACTGCGAAGCGATAGGACCGACCATCAAGAAAGATTCAAACGGGTCCAAACGTTCATTATTCGACGCAATACTTCTTTTAACTTGTTATTCATATTCATAATTCTTATTCTAAGTTTTGTCCTCCAGGGTAGTGGTACCTTTTGTGGCCACACAAAGAATGTATATATTAATTAATTATTACTTCTATTCCTTCAAATTATTGAATAAAATTATCCGACAAAAAACCGTCACGGGTAACAAAATTGAGACAACCCGCGTAGAAAAAAATAATCTTTTCGAGAATCTTTTCAAGAATCTTGGAAAGAATCTTGAAAGATTCTTTACAGGATTCAAGATTCTTTTCAAGATTCTTTTGAATATTGTTTTTTTCAGCTTGATTAAATTGATCAGTCATATTTGGTTGGTCAGATCCGGAAAACGGCGTGTTCTGATCAGATTGTAGCGATAAAATTGGGGGGGAAAAAAAAATACAAAAAAATAAAAAATGTCGATCGCGGGACTCGAACCCAGGCCGCTCACCGTATTAGGCTGTTATCTTAGCCACTCTGCTATACCATCTTTCTTGGATGACAGTAAAATCAAAAAGTATATAAGTGTCACCTGCTTTTTTTAGGACTTTTTTAGGATCCATAATTTTCGGAAAAAAAAAACTAAGTCCTAAAAAAAGCAGGTGACACTTATATACTATTTGATTTTATTGTCATCCAAGAAAGATGATATGGCGGAGTGACTAAGATAACAGCCTAATACGGTGAGCGGCCTGGGTTCGAGTCCCGCGATCGACATTATTTTTTTTTTTTTTTTTCCCTAATTTGATCGCTACAATCTGATCAGATCACGCCGTTTTCCGGATCTGACCAACCAAATATGACCGGTCAATTAAATCGAGCTGAAAAAACAATTTTCAAAAGAATCTTGAAAAGAATCTTGAATCCTGTAAAGAATCTTGGAAAGAATCTCGAATCCTGTAAAGAATCTTGGAAAGAATCTTGAATCCTGTAAAGAATCTTGAAAAGAATCTTCCTCCGGATCCTATACGGGATTGTTTTCAAGATTCTTTTCAAGATTCTTTTCAAGATTCTTTTCAAGATTCTTTTCAAGATTCTTTTCAAGATTCTTTTCAAGATTCTTCTTAGATTCTTCTAAGATTCTTTTCAAGATTCTTCTTAGATTCTTCTAAGATTCTTTTCAAGATTCTTCTAAGATTCTTTCCAAGATTCTTCTAAGATTCTTTTCAAGATTCTTCTAAGATTCTTTTCAAGATTCTTCTAAGATTCTTTTCAAGATTCTTCTAAGATTATTTTCAAGATTCTTTTCAAGATTCTTCTAAGATTCTTTTCAAGATTCTTCTAAGATTCTTTTCAAGATTCTTCTAAGATTATTTTCAAGATTCTTTTCAAGATTCTTCTAAGATTCTTTTCAAGATTCTTCTAAGATTCTTTTCAAGATTCTTTCCAAGATTCTTGAGAAGATTCTCGAAAAGATTCTTTTTTTCTATGCGGGTTCTTATTTTGATTATTTGAACGGCTATTAAATATCAGCATGTTCCTCTAGAACACTGTAATGACAAGGTTTTCGTGCCAAAAACGAAAATCGATCTAGGATCATGTCGATTATATCATGATAATTTGCGACACCGAATAAAAACGAGTGTTTAGTCAAAATTAGAACATTGAATCCAGATACTGTCACGCTAATAAATACCGATAACCAATAATCAGTTTTCAAAAGAAGGATGATGATTGTTTATCGCGCTTCACGCCCTCGACATTCCTTGTTGTGATGCTAATAAAAGTGATCGAACACGCAAGAGAACTGGAACCAAAAATTGGGATTTACCGAAGATATCTCGCATATAATCGTATATACGACCCACTATCTGCGACGCCATAACGTGAGGGCTGCAGGTGATAGTAATGCCGCTTCGTTATTTTCTCTCGAACGAACGAAAATCATGTCACAAATTGTATGCTCTTTACGACCTTATAAAATGCTCGTCGATAAAAAGTTTGTCGTACTATACATCCAATATATTCCCCGACGTGTCACGGATGAAACGCGTTCTTTGCCGCGTGCTTCATATCCTCACGACGAGTGTCGTCCTCATCGTACCTGCAGGTACAAGGCTGCAGCACACCCTCCTGAACGAGACGGTCACATTTCATACATTGCGCACTCCCTCGACTATCACCGCAATCTTTCTATAAAGAGAAACAGTGCTAGAGGGCAGAGTGAAGGGCTCGAAAAGAGAAATAACATAAAGTAATAAAACATAAACGATCGAACAAAATCGTCGATAAATAAATCTCAGTTCCTGCCATACCGTTTCATCAATTTCTATCATGATATTTATTATTGTAGCGTGGACATAACGCTTCGAAACATAATTTCAAGTTGATGACGCACGAACTAGAGAATTCTATCCAGGCATCAGTTGAAGCAGCAACAGCCCTATGAACCTAGCAGTGACGTCAAGAATCTTCTTATGAATCTACAAGTGGATTTTGACAGTCGCGGGTAACCAGCAGAAGCAAGAGCAGAAGTAGCAGCCCAAAGCGTCATCATTCTATCCCCTTTGCGACTATATCTACCGATCAGAGAGATTCAATTTGCATTTCATCTTTGTTTCTTTGATTTTGTCAATGTTATTATAGCCGTCCGTTTTGGTGTTGGCTCTTGCGTGTTGCGACTTGACGATCCCTCGCTCTATTATTATTCCCTTTACTTATCATTTGCTTTATCAATATCTCATACCCCGCTAGCCTCCTCTATTGCCTCGCTTCTACGCTCTCGACTTTCACCCCCTTCACTCGTGCGCGGCGCTCCCTCCGGGAGCTTTTGTACGTGCATGGCGAACGACTCGGTCGATGGTCCAGAGCCGACTGTGTGGTCGTGGCAGCTCGTGGGGTATTCGACGAGCGAGAACGAAGCGCCGCGTCCCGCGCGACGCTTGCGCTCACGAAACACTATACCCTTGCACTACATCAACGTAGCCGGAGCGCGGCGCGCGGCGGCACGAATTTGCTATCGTCGGACTAACTCGTCGGCGACGCCTCCAGTCAGCTTCCAGTGAGCCAGCCAGCGCAAGCCTGCAGCCTCACACCCTGCGCGAGCCAGTCTCTCTCAGTCATCCCCCTGCGTGATCGTTAGTCCTCGTTGTTCGTGTTGTCACACTGAGGGACGTTTACAAGTTACGAGTGGCGCAGGCGAGGCTCCCTTCTTTCGTCATAAACTCAAGCTGGCTCGCTCTTTCGCGGTTCACGCACCATCAGTGACTTTTGCAGTTTATTCCGTAGAGAAACATCGTCACTACTGTTGCAGCTCCTCACGCTCTCGCGACACACACTTTTGAAAATACCGTCAACAATCGTACCTACCGTGTGTAACTTGAGTAAACAATTCGACGAAATCTCACGTTGCAAGGCAGCAGCAGAAACGGACTGTCGTGGATCGAAGTTTCGCTCGAGGTTGCATGAGACTCTTGGAGATTAAGAAGTGGAAGTTTTAACTTCAAGTTTTGTGTGACACTGCGAAAAAACGTAGGTCTAATCAATTAATCATTCACGGGTCGAAAAGCTGCGTGGATCTTGCCTCTGAGTTATTGTTAAATTGGTAAAACTGACCTCGTGTTTATCGCGACAGTGATCCTTTCTTCGTGTCTCACTTCTTCTTCTTCTTCTTCTTCTTCTGCTTCTTCTACTTCTACTTCTACTTCTACTTCTACTTCTTCTTCTTCTTCTTCTTCTTCTTCTTCTTCTTCTTCTTCTTCTTCTTCTTCTTCTTCTTCTTCTTCTTCTTCTTCTTCTTCTTCTTCTTCTTCTTCTTCTTCTTCTTCTTCTTCTTCTTCTTCTTCTTCTTCTTCTTCTTCTTCTTCTTCTTCTTCTTCTTCTTCTTCTTCTTCTTCTTCTTCTTCTTCTTCTTCTTCTTCTTCTTCTTCTTCTTCTTCTTCTTCTTCTTCTTCTTCTTCTTCTTCTTCTTCTTCTTCTTCTTCTTCTTCTTCTTCTTCTTCTTCTTCTTCTTCTTCTTCTTCTTCTTTTTCTTCTTCACTTTCTTGTCTCATTCTTTATCTATGTCCAACCTTTCTTCTTACGTCTGTTTCCATAATCTCTAACTAGCTGTCTGTACGTTCTATGCCTGTTAATCCTTCTATCTTTACATCAATCCTCCTTTGCCACGAAAGAACGAGTCGGAGTTCTTCGCTTCAAGTGCATTTACTAAGGATTTAAAGAAAAATCCTAATCAAAGGGACTGTACGGTTCAGTGACTGATACAAAGTGGCATCGACTGCGAACACGCGTGCCGTTCTGAGTACGATTTGAGAACGGCGAGAAAAGATAAATATAATTTAACAACGTTGAGGCGTGCAAGCGTCTCGACGGTGTTGCTGGTGGGACAGGCTCCAGAATCGTGGGAACGAAGTGAAGAGATTGTAGGTCGAAAGAGACACCGAAGGAAGTGCACGTGAGATAAGTTGGCTAGAACTATCGCGAGACTAGAGCTAGCGGATCAGCGGGGAAAGAGGGGGAAGAGAAAGCTACAGGGAAGAAGATATCAGCAGCGAAAGCGGTGCAGTTTCCGCGTGGTAGACGTGCGATGCTCGAAGCTGAAGAGACACGGAAGACCCGTGTGTCACGTTCCAAAAGGTAGCACAACCCTGGAAGAGCGCGTCTCTTCTTGTACTCTACCCTCCAGCCGGAGAATAAATTCACGCACTCGGTGAGTCCTCGGGGAACTCTAACGTTAGGGAAGCGCAAGGGCAACCGAGAAAGCCGTAATACCAGAATTAGAGAGAGAAAAAAGACAAACGGTGAGTCCCGTCTCGAGGCAAGAGTTATCCTGACCCGGGCGTTGCCGGAAAGATTCAACTTCCGGTTTCACGTCGTAAAACGTACTAAAGCTCTCTCTACACACGATACCCTCCCGCAACAACGACACGGAAGAGGCTTGATAAATATCATCTCATATTTAATCTCGGCCCCTGGCTTGGATTAACATTGTGAGCCGGAGCCACGAGAGCCACGAGGGGCTTCAAGATAGGAAGAGTAGAAAAAAATTGCCTCCGCAAACGCTTTTGTTATTTATTTTTAACTTGACACCATTTTTACAATTAAACCAAATTTCGAAAAGTTAAGGGAAATACAAAGAGAAGAGAGGATTTTAGAAAAACTGGATTGACCATAATGCTCTGTTTCTTGTCCAAGGTAAAAATTCCCTTCCAAACGTTACTGTAAATGATTGTACAAAGAATAAGTCGTAGACGAGTGTGCCATATAGTGGGTGAAATACATCGACAGATCCAAAGCCGAGACACGTACCACCCGTAGATCTTTCCAAAGGGGATTTCGAAGCGTGATCGCACAGCCAGCGTGCCCAAGCACCGCCGACACCATTCGCGAAAGGCGTGAAACGGTGAGAAAAGAAAAAAAAATATATAACAACCGCGGACGCTGTGAGCAGAAACAGGAAAGAAAAGAAAAGGAAAACGAGCGACGACGAGTCAAGAGTCGCAAGAGCAGAAGGGCAGAAGGGAGGAGAAGTGGAATTATAATAATCCGATGATCCGCAGACGAGTATAAAAATTCCGCACGTTGTGCCTGCTCACGTGAACCAGACGGGAGAAAGAGTGAGGGCAAGTGGTCGTGTAAATAAGTGTAAATAGAAGCAGGGAAGATTCTGAGTGAGTGACGAAGTAACAGAATACATAATAAAGCAGAAGAGAACTCGAGTGGAATTAAGAGTGTCCAACAACATACCCAAAACTCAGTTTCGGCATACGCTTCCTATTTTATCTCCTTCTCTCGTTACTTCCTAGCAAGAAATTCTTCCATCAATCGAGGGGATAAAATGTAGAAAGATTCGTTTAAGATTTAATGAAATTTAATATAAACACTAGGGTCAGTCTAGTTTAGAATAGACATGGAGAAACGGGCTTGATTATTATATATCAATGAAGATTATATTATAAATATAATATTATATATATCAATAATATGCGGTAAATAAATATTGTATAGAAACGGAAGAGACATCACGTTCTCGTTTAAAACGTATCTCTCGTTACCATTTTTCGTTATATCGCCGTCGTCATTGTCGTTATTATTGTTGTAGAAATTGTGTACAAAAGCACGTGACGAACAAACGCGCGGTATAAAAAATAAAACAGCAGCATACAGCGGCAGCAGGTCGGAGCAGTACGGGTAATTAGCCTTTTAGCCCGGACGATAATTAATTGTCTCGCGGGCGCGTACCGATTAGCGTGCGGTACTCAATCGTATAGCCAGAACGTAATAGCAGTACGACATTACAAAAAAAAGTAAACATTGAAGGGGAGAAAAAGAATTAAGCAAGAAAAATAAATGTAGTTGTTGTGAGCGCGAGAGAAATAATTTGTATACCCACAACGCGGTGATTTAAATATTATAATAACACCGTTATCTTTCTCCGCTTGCTTGCTCATCTTCCTATACTCTATTAAAAAGGAAAGGAAGAAAGCAACATCTTTAAAAGTCTCTTATATTTAAGTAAATCTCAAGGTAGCAGGATCGCGATTAAAAAAAAATCCACCAACAGGACTACAATAAGTCACAGCTGTAACAGCTTGCCAGGAATATGTCCTAATAAGACCAAGTATATAAAAGTTGGCTTTAATATAAGTTTGATTAGGAAGAAAGAGGACGAAGCGAGAAACACGTGAGAAAAGGGGACCAATTTTTGCCCACGATCGCGGAACAGCTACACACGCACAGAAATATAGCGTACGTTCGCAGAGAGCAGCAGCTACTCTAGTGGTAGAAAAAGCGAGTAGATTCAGTCAACCTAGCCAACCACCGTGAGCAACATCCCTCACCCTCCGTCTATCTTTATTTTTCATTCCTACCATATTTTTCATCATTCTTCCGACACCTTCAATTGCGTCGTCTTTCGATAAATAACACCAGGAAAACTAAACTACATAGAGGGGAAGAAACGTGCACAGCAAAGCTGCGAGTGAAAAGGGAAGAATTTCATCTAATCTCGGTTGCGCGTGCGGTAACAATCCATTTATCTTGATCCATTTATATCCATTTCCCTCTAGTATCATTGTCGTCCACGCCTACCCACGATATACCAGTAGAGCGTGGTGTACAGGAACCACAACTGTCCCGTGATACCCGAGTCTTGCGTCCACTGGACGCAACATCCACGAGCAATAAATCAAGGGACCGCACGAGACGTCGCGTGGAGTAGCCGAGGAAGACCGAAAGTGCTACAAGAAGAGTTTCAAGTCTTCGTGTTACTCGCTTATGAGGCCACAACGACAACGTCCAGCGTGGCAAAAAGAATAAGTTGCTTAGGTACGTTTTTCGAACTAAAAGCCACAAGAAAATTGGTGAAGTAAGCGTTCTGCCGTCCAAAAGCGACCGCCACTGAGTGTCTATTTGTTGAAACAAGCCAACCGATAAAGCAGGTCCAAAGAAAAAGGCATCGAATTCTAAAAACGGATGCAGCACCAGGCTGCATCGATGAGGTGGAGGTCATACGAGTTGTAAACTTCTACCGGCGCTTAGTCCAAGGTAACTCGATAGGATACCTCATTGTATCTTGCTTCATTATCTACAAATTAATAAACAATATTCCTATCGGAATTTGATCGTTCGAAAGAAATCAAACCCTCATCATCTTGAACTCTCTTGAAAGGCGAATGAAAATAGCCAGGAATTGATAAAAGTTGCGTTGAACACGTCGTTACAGAAAGAACTTCTTATTAGTGATCGGTGAACATGCGATGACGTCATCGTGAAATTCGGGCATGTTGCCTGACCTGTCGAACCCGAGATGCTCCGTGAGCAACACGAGCGGCCTACCGACGTTCTCAACAGCGAGAGGTGGAGGAAGATCGTCCACAATATTGACGAGCAACAGCCCAAACAGTACAACGAGCAACATCGCCGCCGCCGTGATCACCACGTCAACGATAAATCATCATCCTGGTGCAAACTACTCGTCTGTAGTAGTTTCGGTACCACTGTGCCTGCTGTTTCTCGTTCTCGCATCGGGAACGCAGTGCGTCCAACTGATTCCGACGACAACAACAACCAACAGCCGTGGCAGTGTTGTAACAAGCCGGGATCCAGAACGATAGCACGAGCTCGCGTCGAAGGTGCGAGTCGTGCCGAGCTTGGACGGCGTCATGAACGTCATCAGCGCTGGTAGTGATCTGGCTTCGACGAGCATCTTCGAGGAGAACATGAGCGATTTGACGGCGAGTCTGGATCCCGCAGCAGTCGCAGCAGCATCGTCCCAATTATACAATATCGGCGAGAAAATCATAAGAAACGTAACTTCGTGCGCAAAATCATCGAATTCAGGTGCGTCATCGACAGCTGCGACTTCCTCTTCGACATACACCTCATCGTGGACATCATTTTCATCGAATTCATTGGTAACCTCATCATCGTCATCATTGACCTCGTCCGAGGCCCCATCTTCGTCGACGTGGCTCGCGCCTTCGACGGCTTATGAGGTAGACGCAGTGATCGAGACCGATGTTCGGGATCTTCGACATTTGACTCTGCCATCGTCAGAGCTAGAATCATCTTTGGCAAAAGAGACTCCATTGAGAAGTGGTGTTTCCGGTATTAACAGTGTCGGTGTTAGTGGTTTGAGAAGGCTAACAGGCCAGTTCGTTAGAGGAGATAAGGAGGTAGTTCGGTTGAGTAGTGCAAGTTCGAGTACGACGAGCAGCAGCGGCATCCTCTACGGTGAGGAGTCGCAAAAGGAATACGAGAAGGAGCAGGATAAGGACAAGACTGCGTTGAGCCAGAATTGGGAGGAGGACGAGGGTTTTGCTTCTGGGGACGAGAACGGAGACGACAGCGAGTCGGACGACGATAATTCGACGGTAAATTCGTCCACGAGCTTAAATATTGAAGGTGAGGCTGCCATTAGTGGCAGCGGTGACAGCAATCTGGACAATCGACTCCTCGACTCTACTGTCGACAGTGAGACCGAATTGTTGTTCGGCTTTGTCGACACAATGGAGGAACTTGAATCAATGTCTTTTAACGCATCGTTTTACAACGATACTGTATACAATTTGAATGCTACCCACAACGAGTCATCCATCATTGTTCTCGGAGATGGCATGTATCCCTCCGGATACAGCTTACTGCAAATAATTTTAGCATCTATAGCAGCCACCATGCTGATGATAGTCGTGGTAGTTGGAAACATGCTTGTTATCATAGCGATCGCCACGGAAAAGGCGCTAAAGAACATTCAAAATTGGTTTATCGCGAGTCTCGCGGTTGCCGATTTCTTTCTCGGTCTCATTATAATGCCATTTTCACTGGCAAACGAGATAATGGGCTATTGGATATTTGGTTATTGGTGGTGCGACATTTACTCAGCTATGGACGTGCTACTGTGTACTGCCAGCATTATGAATCTGTGCCTCATAAGTCTCGATCGCTTCTGGAGCATCACGCAGGCGATCAAATATCTGAAGAGGAGAACACCAGCCAGAGCGGCACTAATGATCACTCTGGTCTGGTTGCTTTCGGGACTCGTTTGTATACCACCACTACTCGGCTGGAAGAGGCCACCACCAGCGGAGAAATACCCAAAATGCAGCGTAAGTCAATGAATTGTTGATTCATTTATTTCTTATAGTTGAAAATTATCTTTACCTTTGATGAGGATTATAAAATATGTTCTCATCTAGCATCTTATACACGGTGCAACGACGTAATTCCATTGCACAGTATTTTTTATTACTTTTTTATTCGAATAAATATCTTCGTGATACGAACCTACTGTTTTTCTCTTTATCGCATCTCTTTTTGTTTCTTGCGCCAGCTTCTAACTCGAAAGCTCCGTGTCCCGATGAAAAATTCATCGCCAGAGGTGCACCACGTGTAAGCGAGGCGATCGAGAAAGAGATGCTAGGTGTAAGAGAGAAAAAGTAAGGTGTAGATTTCCAGGAAGAGGGTTCACGCCTTCGACGGCTCTTATCTCATCGCTTTTATTTTGTCAGCTATTTCGCTTTACCGAACAATAAATTTCCATTACCGGATTAGAAAATAAATCGATCCAACGCTATTACGAGATCTCGGTGATATCTCGGAACGTGGTATTATTCATGCTGTTCTCACGAAGCTATGGGATTATTTTTCTCATGCATTTTTGAAAAAAACAAATGCAACGTTAGAAAGAATCTGCAATAAAGCTCCGAGGCGATTTTGTATTTGTTATACACAGAGTGTCAGTGTCGTTACTTTTGTAACAATTCCATCAAAATATTAATCAACGATATAGTTATAATTGAGTTGGCTTACCATTTCCGTATTACGGAACTGAGTTGTGGTACAACGAGTTGTCGATTGTTGGTCCGTCAAATGTGGCCTCCGCTTTCAGCTACATCGTAATTTTAGATTAATAATGATTAAATTCACAATAATACATATAACATATCGGAAATGTTAGGCATTCATTGATCGGTAAATGCATATATTCCAATTGTGTGTATCGGGTTTTTATGGCCCAAGCATTATTTTCCAATGCATCAGTAAGGTATAAAAACGGAGATTCGATCGAAGTTAAGACACGAGTATGAGTCTAAAATGTAGGATGATCCGAGGCTGGTACACTTCAAGTGATAACTGCTATATTAAAAAACATTAACTCTTGTTAATTTTTTTTTCTACACCAACAAGCAATATATTTCTCATGTTTGTTGAGAACGAACAAATAATTAGGGAAAAATCCTAAATATTTGTTTGCTTATTGGTATGTTGTTATAATCTGTACTAATTAGCGAAAGTCAAACATGTACCTTATTGAGTGTTTACTAAATTTTCAATCACTTGAATAATATCCATAAAGTTCGGTCCGAAAGCGTATTGAAATATTCGTTCTTCATACTTTGTGCGTGCTCGGCATTATAATTAATGCACGGGTTTAGCTAGTGGCAACATCAACATCCTCGGGGATTTTATTTTAATTCATACGTCTAGGGCAGAGCCAGTGGTTCATTACGGACTGCATTATTGTCGTAATGATAATATATAGGTTGAAATAGCACTAAACGGCAAATCCGTAAATTAGGTACATTGGGAATATTTGTATTTGCTTTCGATTCCTTATGTTTTCGACATTATTATGAGGGAGCTTAGCATGCAGTTGCAGTAGAGCAAATTGTAAGTAGATCCGTAATACGTCTGGTTGATGAAAGGCCGCAAGATTATGATGAAATATTTTAAGGATATAGAAGCTACACTCCTCATCATAATACAGCCGGAAAAAGTAAAAATATTGAAGCGTGTAAAAGCGTACAGCTCCCAAGATAGTCAAACAAAATATTTCGTTAACCTGTGTGTATTATTTTATTTCTGCTGGTTTCACCTAACTACGATATAAGTATAATTAGCGGTGCATACATATTTTTGCCACGTGCACAGAGCGAAATTCTGAATGTGACATTCACCATAATAAAAGGCTATGAAGTGACATTATATAAAGTAAATCGGAGGTTAACCTATATGTTAGAATTCCGAGGGGTGTTAATAAACATCATAATGGAAATTCCTAGCAGAGTTGTGCTTTCGACCGCGAATCATTTTGCACCCTTGATCCGTTTTTCTACTTGACTGAAAGAGCTTTCCATGGCTTAGATTCGTTTTTTTTTTTTTTTTTTTTTTTTCTTAATACGGTTAAACGCGAGGCGAGTGAGACGAGTGAGTACAAGATTCCATGATGTCGACGGCGATTGCCTATTGCGACAGAACTTTCCCTTGTCGCCGCGTCAACGAGGCGAATTGAGCCGTAGGGAGGAATTAAATCATTTGAGTACCTCAAGCAAAGCAGCCACTCGAGTCTCCCCACACTTTGCGCTCCTTGTATATCCCTCGTCCCACATCGGTGCTCTTCGCGTTGATTCAGACGAATAGTGCGTCGAAGAGAATTTGCAACCCTTCCTGGTAAGACACTCGACCCTCGTCGACACTTAACTAACTCGAGAGCCTTAAGACCAGGTAATGACCCTTGTCCTCTCTGCAATAGCCAATTTTTAATGCAATTCTTTATACTTACACTGAGAAAAGTGATTGACTGACTTCGATCAAAATGTAACGGACAACGGCTGTCGAATGACTGTTTTATAGCAGGACAAACGTTCTAAATTATTCAACAGTCATTTGATTCAGTAGATCACCCCATTTATTTGATAGCCTGTGTCCGTTGGAGTGTGTTAGACCGACTAATAATTTTTGTTGTTAAAGGCTGAGTCCTGTAGAGTGAGATCTACTGGGCGAGAACAGTGGATGGACATCGGGCTCTCTTTATATACCAAATGGTAGGAAAAGTGCCCTCGAGCGTATACGATCGTTTTACGAGAATTTTTAGAGAGATTGCAAAAATTGGCTTTCTAAAAGCGCAGAGCAGGTCAAACTCGGAATAATTTTGCTATCAACGAATACGAATCACAATGTTTTATTTCATCCTCCTCGATACGGAGTTTATGCATTTTTTTTTATGACGTTCGGGATCAACGGGACGTAAACATTCGCATGAGAATAATTACCTTGGGCAAGGCCAGGGGGAAAATTTGCGGGAGCTCTTCATAAATTATTTATATCGCCTTGCGCCCGATTGGGCATTAAAGCAGAAACGTAGACGGGAAGAGAGACGTTGCAATAAAAGAAACAAAGGATCCTCACTCCACCCGCTGCTGGTAAATTCCATCCTCGCCACGACTTCTTCCTCTTTCTATTTCTGCTTTACTGCAGAAAACGAGAATCTCCGCGGCAAAACTGACAATCTTATTTCAAGATTCACTCCCTCCTCTTCCTTGCTCACCGTTCCACTCTCTGCTTGGGCTATACTGATACACTTCTTTTTTTCTTTTCTGGCCGAGACGTCAAGTTCGAGCCTGAAGCACGTGACTTTTTCATATGCGCCACGGCGCGTCGGCTTCTTTCCCCTCTTCACCACTCATCACAATTTTCATTTCTCTCTGAGAACGTAGAAACACACATGAAATACAAATATTGTAATAAAGTTTATTTTTACCCACATATTATAGAACTTTGAATCCTTCTACCGAACCCTTGGATAACGACAATTCATGCCTGACCAAATCGACTGCATCTGGATCAAAAACCGGGATCCAGGTTTATTCCAAGATGTAGAAATATATTCAAAATCATCCACTTCATAATATTTTTCAGTTCATGAGTGTCAGCACGTTTTGACATTGTCTTAAATGGAAATGTTCACTAAAAGTAGAATTCTTACAGATTCTTAGATAATATGACGAGGGCTACCCACTCTCAATTCAGGTGCACCAATTATTTCAGTGAGTTTGTTGTGGTCATGTGATTCTGAGAGTAAATTAATGGATTTCACAAAACTAGCGATTTCATATGATTACAATGGTCATACTATAATTTCAGATATCTTCGGTAATTGAAATCTTTCTTTGAATTTAATTGAAAATCAGAGTGGAAGCGCCACCTAAGAGCGGGCATGGAATGTGCAATTTTCGGTGTTTGCCACAAAGTCGCAGGCATTGGTAATTTTTAACCGATAAAGAGTTAGCAAGCGCAATAGAGTTTTATCTACTCCTGCCGTACAGATATTAACAGCTTCTTTACTGCAGACAGTCTTTGTTGATTTCAAATGATTCCACCCGATTTCAACTGGTTTTACGCGATTTTATCAATGATTACCTAGAAGGTGGTTAAATTAATTTAAGAGTGACTAGCCCTTGTTGATATCTTTAATATTGACATGCCAAATCAAGACAGATGTTCGTCCCCATGAATTGTTTGCTAGTCAAATGTCATATCGCGTGTATTTTTCATATTCGTAATAATATTTCCACTACGAGGATACCTAAGTAAATAACATTACTGCATCTATATTCCTCCGGTATCCTACTCGTACAGAGATGGATAATGCACATACCATAGAGACGGTTCGTCCGAGGATCGGTGACGCGATACTTCCAATATGTGTCAGCGACAGCGACCGAACGAGGGTGCGAAGTTTCTCACGGCTGTCGTACAGCTATACCATATACTCTTCTATAGAAAATGCGTACCAGAGGTATCTTTCACTGCTGGATGTGTACGTGGTGCCCACTCTTTGCTGCACCTAGTCAAGATAGTGGTCTTGACTAGCTGTAGCGGAGAGTGGGTGCGAGATGTCAAGAGCGACTTTTCACCGTGTGACAATCCCATTTCGTGATTTCTCTACTACGATTCAGTCCGTTCCATCCTTCTTGCTTATCTTTTCAGTACGTTTTCCATTGGCTTTTACGACCGAGATCTATGTGGCTTAAGAAGCACGCTACAGTGGATTTTACGACTAGACCATCGGAATTCTCTGTCCAGTGACACTCTTATTTTCCTGGAAATATCGATGTCATACTATACACTGAATATCAAAAATTGAATATACGTTACAAAGATTAAAAGCATGAGGGATGTGAATGAAACCTAGAATACTGTTTATCACGTTGTAGAAAACCACACCAAATGTACTATGTGAAACCCTTTTGACATTCGTCATGTGACATTTGATACGTCATGTTCTTTTCAGGTTAGTTGCCGATCATGAATTTTCAAACATTCCAAAAGTCACTTTGTTTTTAAATCGCTCTGAAAATGTTTGACAAAAGTGTATTTGGAGTGCGGTAATCAACTCAATAATAATAATAAAGTCAAGAAAATGTTGTGCTTATAATGAATTGTATGCCGTATATCTCAAGTTATAACTTTTCCAATAATAATCACGTGCAAAAATTGAAAATACCAGGACTATATGCGTCATATATTACCGTGGAAAGAGGGGGGAGAAAAGTGCTTTCTGTTTTATAACTTTCCGTATACTGATATTCCATTAGAAAATGTGTACATTAATATGACGGAGGTAAAGCTTCAGTAGGGAGATTCAGGAAAGTATGTTATTTGGGAATTCCTCTGTATGCCTTATTCAGGCTTTCCCGTTGTCCCTTTCCTCTCTTCCCGTTCATTCATAGAAACCTCCCTAGAGTGTTGCCAGCAGCCACTCATCCTAATGCACTACTACATCGCATTTGCAGGAGGGTACAGGGAAACTGCGGAAAACCTAACCAATATAACGGCGTTATTTTTTCTGAGTTTTTACTGTAGGAGAATACATTGGAAATTGAGAGAAACTGCACGGAAAAAACGACTTGGTTGGAGTAACAAAAAAATTAGTTACCTCCATCAAATTGTCTTGGTTATATATGCGCGAAACGATTTTCTAGATGCACCAACCAATGAAATTTTTTTGTACATGACATTAGTTGAAGCAACCAAGTAATTGGTCGGGCTAACTATGATTAAATCATTGGAATAACCAATGTACTTGGTTGGAACAACCATTTCAATGGGCCGTTATAACCATTTTTGTTAGTTGGAACAACCAATCCCGTTGGTTGGATCAACCAATTTCCTTAGTTGAAACAGCCAATCCACTTGGCTGAGTCAACCATTTTTCTTAGTTCGAACAACTTATCCCCTTGGTTGGATCAACCAATTTTCTTAGTTGAAACAACCAATCCACCGGAATTGTGAAGCCCCATTAATTCATGAAATATAGATCGCAGTACAGTTCGTTTTGTAATTATGATTTCATAATAAGAATATATAGCGATTATAAAACAGAGTGTAAACATTCGAATAGCTGCAAACAATATTATTTTTCAATAAAATATTAGGGTGATCTTGTTAAAAAAATGGAGAAACCTAAGTAATGCATTACTTGTCTCTTCCATTTTTTTCACTATTTCTCCCAATATTTAAGCGAAAATTAGTATTTTTTGAGACTATTCAAATGTTTACACTCTGTTTCTTAATCGCTACATATCATTATTATGAAATCATAATTATACAACAAACTGTACTGTGAACTATATTTCATGAATTAATGAGGCTTCACAACTCTGCAATCCACTTGGTTGTCAAAGCTAATACTAGTGGTTCGCGTTCAGTCCAGTTTGTACTACCAAAAAAGACGTATATTTATGCACATGTCTTACGGGACGTTTTGAAGGCTGGGGTGCTTGCAGCTCTATAGCCACGTCACCGTTGGCAAGCTCCATAAGAACGACCGCGTAAATCGTACCATATATACACCTATATCTTCTTCCATGCTACACGTAATTTAAATAAACGTATAGGCAGTTTTTTTTCGTGTTTCAGAGAAGTACATTTTCGAATGCATTTGAAGTTGGTATTTTCATTTTACGTGATTTTTGGATGTGGGCAACAGACAAGCGATTTTAATTAATAATTTTTACACCATCTTTATCACGTTCATTTTATTCGAATAGAATCCATGCGCATACAAAATACTCTGTTGAGAGAGCAGATAATGAAACTAATATCGACATTTAGATTTACAAATATCTACATTTTTTTTGGTGATATATTAAACATTATGATGTCAATTGCAGCCTTCAGGGTAGCAGACAGTTTTTATCGAGTGTTAAAGGGATGTTTTCAGTTCGACGTTTGGAATCTGCACTTTTCTGGATGAAAGACTGAAAAAAAATAAATATATATATATATTTTATATGGTATATTATCATTTAAATTTAATAAAAGAGAGAGCAACAGAGCAAGTTTCATAAACATTGTAATTTTCAGGAATAAAAACATCAGCAAATATTCAATTTTACCAGTTGCATGCCAGCTTTTCCTGCATTCGTGAAGTGAAGCCAAACTGTATACTGTGACTCAATGCAGTTAGTTTGATGAAGGTTTTATAGCTCAACATGTGCAAAATTGAACCCATCGATAGAGCAATTTTCATCAATGATCTTTGCGTAAAGCTGAGATCTTCAAACTAGTCAGTCTCAAAGATCTCAGCATTACGCAAGGGTGATTAATAAAACTTGCAGCGGTCTCACAATTTTGCAGATTGGAATCTAGTTATAGACATAAAACAATCAATTATCTTATAATATGATTATTATATTGCAATCATAATATAAGAATGCACCAACAGTTACGACGTGCATGCCGATACCGAAATAAGAAACCGGTCCATCAATGAGGTTATACATGCTTAAAGTACAAAACAGCACTTACCGCAAAATATGGGGATGAGATTTTTTTGTCCCCAGGTTTCTAGAAGGTGGGCGACGATGTCCTCGTCTTCCATTGGAGCTCCCACTGTTGAAATGTTGATTTATAAAGCTCATAATAACTGGAACCGGCTTCGAAAGAAAAAGCGCGCTTAAAACGTTACTACGGCGTTACACGACTGACGGCCCGTGATGGCACTAACCAAAATGGTTAGTTTCATCTACCAATAAAATTTGTAGTCCTCAATTCTACTAAGAACTTAGTCGTAGCAGCAGTCATCGGAACTAATTTTCGTGGTTGGTTCTTTAGAATCACAACAACTACAATTTCTTGGTAACGAAAACTATTTCTGTTGGTTGTATGCATTAAAGTATTAACCAAGTTCCCATTGGTGAGGGAACTAATTGTGCGACATTGAATCTATGAATATAGTGGTTACAATGACCAATTTTGTTTAACTAATTCAAAATTGGTACATACATATAACCAAGTAGTTTTTTCTGTATGCCTCCCGCAGAGCAATTGATGCATAAATCAAGGCGTAGTTAAGCGCCCTCGTAGGACAAATGAGTCGAGGATAAATTCCATCTTGGACCAATTTTTTCTACGCGAGCCCATCCCAAGTTACGGCTGCAAGAAATGCTAATTCTGTCTAGAGACCACCCAGCGCCAATCGCATCATGAGTCGTACTATCGCGAGAACAATTTTTACTTCATAAAGTATCTTGTACGTGTATTCTCTACAATGCAGGTACTATTTCTTCCTTTATCAGGGCCACAGATTTCTACTCCCTTCAATCTTGGACTGAGATTGCGTTTCCGCGTGGCGTCACCTTGCCGCCGCAACTGCCAAGAAGATCGACAATCCTATTCGACGCGGGTGTAGGACAGAGCTCTACTGCAAACCGACCTCGATACATCTTCCGTGCGTGACTTCCCCCCGAACGGAGGTCGCTCGTCTTGATAAAAAATAAATGTAGTCTTCAGGCCTTTGAAAAATTGAATGCGTTCTAGACATAAATAAAGAAAACGAAAAAAAAAAAAACGACTCAAGATCCGTTGAATGACTCGATATTCACGAAGTAGCTCAATAATTAACGGTATCCAGAAGACAATCAAACGTGTAGCAAACTATACGCAGGATGGTGAGAGGAGAATGAAAGGAGAGAAGGAGGGTCAAAGCGAAGGCGTTTGAGTATAGGCTCATGGGTATTCTGTAGATATACAATATATTCCTAGTTCCACTATAGACTGAGGGTTTTTGGGTTAGCAGGTTCCCGCCAAAGCGACAATCCTTCTCATGATTCAGCTCCTTTGTAAATGTGCCTGTAAGGCAGAGCTAGAACCGCTGCCTCGTTCGTTTCTTAGTTTGTTTACCTTCTCGCGCTCGCTGAATCGCTTAGATCGTCACTGTCTCTCACCGAAGCATTTATAGCACGTGGCTCGAATCGATTGGATAATTACTTTGAGCGGCGGCCTTAATCTGGATAGTGGTGCGAGCGAGTTTGCGGGGAATGAAAATTGACGGCACCGGTTGGTGTTATCAGTTGCCTTGCTATTACAACGAACTCCTTTGTTGATGCCGCAGCAGGAACCTTCGAGCACACAACCGACGCTGCGTCGCGTCGACGCTTTTTACTTTTTACCTGCAAAATATGTCTTTCAATTATTCATCCACCGACCTCGTCATGGGCGTGGCGCGGGAAAGGCAGTCAACTGTCTACGTGGCCTTCCCCCGAGTACGAGAGCGACTGAGTAGTGACAAAGTTAGTTGTAGCTGAGAGCTGATCGTATCCTCGGCTCTGTAGCTGCTCCTACTATTGGTTTCGAGATATTATCCTCAGCCATCTGCCAACAAGCTTTATTCCTGTCCTGCGGGAGGCGTTGAAATTCACGGAAATTGGAAGGAATTTCTCGATGGAGGCTTCAAATACTATAAACGCGGGATATATACGTGTACTGTATACAAATTACTAACATAAAAGAGCTCTTAGACATACAACTGAGATTCCATAGTAGATACATACAATATATCGGTATATCTCTCAATCAAAAGTGCACTTTGGTATATCGACATGCGATATTCACTTTTTTACTATACGACTATTTCGAACAGCTGTATAACCCAACCAAGCAGTCAAACGCCGTGCTTCGACTTATCGAAATCAACTCAGAAACACCATACGTATTGGCTGACTCCCCACGAATATCGATTTTGCCGTTTTGTCCACCATCCATCTAGATTCTTTGGACCCTGTCCATAGAACACACACCAGTTCGGCTTATCTCTGGAGGAAAGCACTACACTTGCCTTCGTTCTATCCTCCATAAGACGCAACGCCGTAGTAGAAGCGTCTCCTCACACGGCTTCACGTAACGCCCAATCCCAACTACAGTCGGTCTAGCAGTAGTATTACTAGTAGTAAATTCTCAGCAATGATCAGAGGACATACGTCTATCTACCCCGTTCCCTTGTTTCCTTTCGAACTGGCTTAACTCCTCTGCACACTTTTCTCCGCTACGTTTGCAACTGCTTGTTGGAGCAGCCAAAAAGTTTGCTATCGGCGACAGCTATTTAACAGCGTGATCATTCCATGTACGTAAAAAAAATGTGTCGATTAATTTTCAGAGACGCGTCTCGAGAATCCACGAATTCTGTCGTGCACCTTCGAGAACAGAACGTGGAAATGGACGTGCTGTATATGTTTCGTACTGCTGAACGCAACAAGCAGAATTGCGATATTATTCGGTGGCCCAAACAATAATTCAAATGCATCAACGAATGCACTCGCAAGAGTGTAAGCTTGTCGCAGATTTTTTCATTGTTGTGCTACAATAGCACTGCTATTAGGTAGTTTGCTCCGGGCAGAGGGACGTAATAGCGAACTGCAACTAGTTAAACTACAAGCAGGTTTTTTTTCATTCTATATCATCGTCTGTCTTGGAGCGTCCCTGCAATCGCAGTTGTTTCCCCGACTGCGAGTTTCACTATGCATAATAATAAATAAATCGTAGAAAGATTGCGATGGTTCATTCTATATAAAAATTACACAACACATCAACTGTGCTAGGATAGGAACAATAGTAGAAGAAGGCTGTGACGATAATTTGACCTGTTCAAAAATATAATTATTTAGCTAGTGTTGTGAATTGTTATTTGACGAAAGTGAAACATGCGAATGCCGCGGGCTTGCAATGTTCTAGCAATCTGACACATGTGCTAAAATTGTCAGATGTAAAGCCAGAAATGCATAATATAATCGCGCTGATTTGAATAAATTATACAATATTTACGACATAGTATTCAAGCTATGCTTGGCATTGCAGATGAGGTTGCCAACGCGGGAGGGATGTACACTAAAAGAAAGAAGAGATTGAGCTCTAGGGGCGCTCCAGTCTCGAGAACGTGGAGAAGCGTCAGTAGTAAATTCCGCGGCTGGTCAGTCAGTATGGCTGAACTACTAGTGCCGTTGACGTCAGTTATAGGATCGCGGAGGCACGTGCCTTTGTGAATCCGGTGGAAAGGCTAAAGGCCGAGCAAGTGAGTGCGGGAGCTTCAACTCGGGCTTCAGTTCGGGCCTGACGGGCGCTGGCTTGCTGATAAAGGGCAGGCGGAACGTATAATAGTCAAGAGAGAGAATCGAAATTGGTGGCGGCGTTAGTCGATGTGTGTGATGAAGGGAGGGAATGGCAAGATCCTGTAAATGAAAAAGTGGATGGGGAGCAAGACGAAAATAGGGAGGGAAAAACGAGAATATAATATGTGTGTGGTGACGCGTGCATGAGCATGCGTGTGACAGTTTGCGTATGTACGTGAGAGGGCGAGAGATAAAAATAGAAAACGAAAACCAAGGAAAGAGAGAGAATTGGACTCCACGGGAAAGCTCCAAGGCAGACAACGAGGGCAATGAATTAGCCGGACGTGAGAGACGGGTAGCTCAGGTAATCCGCCTCGTGGATTTCCTCTTTTTATCCTCATCCACGTTCCCGTTCTTGCCGCTACTTCCTCTTTTCATGGCTGGTCCTCTTTTCCTACTTTCCCCTTGCGCTCGACGTAACGCCGTTCTGTTGTCTCGCCTTTCCTTAGAAAAGATACCACCCGACCCCTAGCACCTCAATTCGCTGCCACATGGCGTACCCGCGTTGTAGCTACTGCGCGTCATTCGATTTTGTGGACTGATACATAGGACTTCCTCCAACCCACCCATTCCATCGAACCTTTATCTTCCAGGAAACGCCAAGAGCTCCTCTTGTCCTATGGATCTACGAGAAGTTATTAAATTCACGCTATATACCATGTCTTTACGTACGGCAGATAGTATCCAAAAAGGGCATGGTCGATGCAGCATTGATCCTCTAAGCCTCAGTGTATCTTTTAAGATATGTTTTTGTCTTTGTTTTCTCCATATTGCTTCCGCATCGAGAGAGCCTTGTTTCCGTGAAAAAAAATTTCTTCGAGTTTTTTATGTCAGTACACTCAGAATGGTCCAAAACGTCGAGAAAAAGGGTTTGTGCGAAATGTGTACGTGCGTGCGTGCGCGCGCGCGCGCGTGTGTGTGTGTGTGTGTGCACGTTTCGTTGTTCACACGATTACGGTCGCAATTTTCGATGAATGCTGTTTCAATTTTGTATGCAAGTGGGCTATCATAAAATACCGTTTGCGATTTCAGTCGGCGCGAATCGGTTCGAAAATTTAGATTTCACAGCATTTTGAAAATTAAAAAACAATCGTTTTCACGATTGATTTGAGGATTGGAGACAAATTTGACACCAATCGGTCGAATGGTTCAAATTCTATGGCATTTTTAATTGTTTGAAAAATCTCGTTCGACCGTTTGCTCATGCAAATTACTAGGTATCGGGTTTCAATTTAGTTTACATATGAACTATAATTACATAATTTTTAAGTAACAATTTTACACAAATCGCTCGAGCGGTAAAAACTTTACGTCACTTTGAGTTTTTAGAAAAATGTCTTCCGAGTATAAACAAGCCTGCAAAGTAGAACCTTGCAGATTGTTTCCTCATTATATTTTGCTTTCTACAAAGCTTCCTCTATGGGGGAGCCAAAATTGATGAGCATACTTCCTCATAGAGGTCTGTAGACAGCAAAAAATAGTGAGGAAGCAATTTGCAAGGTTCTACTTTTTGTTTTTATCCTTTATTCTTATTCTAATTTTTCTGCCGTCTGCTATCGAGAAATAGCTTCAACGATTTCTTCCTCAATCTAAACGAACGTACGATTAGATCCACGTCAAGGACATCGGGTGTTAGTCGTCCAAGGTAATGGATATAGCCTATCCCTTTAAAAGTGGTTTTAAGTATGTTTTCGTAGCTCAAAGGATATTTCTGCACGTGAATTATAGTCACCCTCGACTATATATGTATAAATCGTGTCCTTTAATACTAGTCGAGTGGAATTTATTAAATCCCTGCTCCAGGCGCTGGGCAGTCCAGCTTCCGACCCTTACCGCAAATTTCTTTGACCTTTTCAACCCCTGCAATATTTTTCCATACAACCTTCCTTCTCGCCGGATCCATGAAAAGTTTTCAAATCCGCGCTACAAGCCCACCGGATTGATCCTTGACATACTGGCATTTTATATGCCCAAGAGAAACTGGTATTTTGGGGTTTGTTTTTTCATGCTCCCCCCCCCCGTTTAACGGTCGAGCGGGGATCTGTCTAGTTGGTGACCTGCTTACGTTGTCTTACTTTAATCGATCTGAAGAGAGGAATCGTATATTACACTATTAGGGCAGAAAGTTTGAAATTCCTGCACTGCGCGCCACTCGGCTTCGCCTCGGGCATCATGGCGCGCAGTTCAGGGCTTTCAAACTTCCGCCCGTGTAGTGTATACTATTTTTCTTTATAGCCAGTCGAATATTGTATATATTACATCGAAAGAAGTTGTTGCCTGCCCCCGACATTTGCGGCACGAGCGAAGCGGGTGCTGCTGGTGGGGGGGGGGGAGGCATCCAAAGAAAAAAACCAATGTAACCGGTTCAATAGACGTATGTTTTTTAAACGTGATAAACTGTTAAATTAAACAAACATAACATGTTTTTTCGTTTGAAAATTTGAAAAACAAGCATATTATCTGCATTGAAATCTCTGCATTGAAAACATTTCTTCCTCATCTGTGGATTCGTCAGTTGACATCATTTTGTTGATCAATTACTTATTACTTAATAAAATATAATCACTTCGAAGTTATATCTTAGTAACATAAAGCGTATACAACTAGCGTAAACAAAACACGAAATGAAAGCAACTTCACGTATCAGTGCGAATGAAAAAGTTTGTGCTCCCGCTGTAACAACAGACGTATGCGTAGTTCTACCAATGCACAAATCTTTAGGTTTCTGCCTCGAAAAAGGTGCAAGAGATGCGTACTTTCGACTGAGGGATAAAGAAAAATTATTAAGTCTTCGGTTCGAACTTCAGCTTACAATGACAGATGTAGCTGGCAATAAGCTGTACCCTTCGGAAACGAAGGCCCTCTCAACGACATTTCGTTCGTGCCCATGGAGGGTGGGCAAAACTTATTAAATTCTAACTGCATGTGGGCGTTGGATTGATCTGAAGTGGGACGAACACGTTTATATTCCGGGTTGTTGGGAGGTTGATACTCGCACTTGCCTAGACGGCGACCTTTTCCACATGATGACGTGCCTACTTTACGGTACGCAGAGCACATGGAGATATGATCTAAACGTGGCACGAGAACCGAGTATAGTTCTCCAAGGATCTGAATTGAGAGTATGTACCAGAGAAAGTCGCGACTGTGCGGGGCGAATAGAAAGGGATGAAGTGGAAAGTGGAAATATGACGTTTTCACCGAGAAACTGCCTCCGAATACCGCTAAATTTACGTCCTCTAGCGAAACTGCTTGGAAAATGATGCCGAAGGGCTGGAACAACAAAAGGAAATGTACGTAACTACGTGGTAGGGAGAAGAAGGGTGAAAACTACCCTAATTCCGTGTCCTGCCGATTCTCCGCATGATAGACTCTCCCACGTAACGTATTTATAATTGCGGCGAGGCCCTCTATGCAAAATGTTTCCAAGATGTTGTTAATGGTTAAACGGATGTACGGGAACCAACATAACAAATATGCCTTAGAGAAATGTGAAAGAAGAGGGAATACGACAATCATGAAGCACCATAGAATTATTCGTGAACGAGGAGCTGCTGGTGGTCCTCTGTTTAAAATGCTTTACATACACTTGCTTCAAACCCTCTGAAACGCTACATCTACTATATACGTCTGTACATATACTAACAGTAGAACATCCCCCAACTTCTAGAATCAGTCGTTCAGATGGCTACGCTTGCCACAAGAGAAACTTTGCCAGTTTCGTTTCTCCAGTACGGTCTCACTCTGATCATCTCTCTGTTCAAACTTTCTCTTGCTCCTTCAATCCCTCTTTTGCTCGATTCTCGCGTGCCCGGCTTTGGCGCTCTCGTGGCAACCGCCAACGACCCCTTCTTTTCGCGCTTTTTCCTATCCATTTCTTATTCATTCTAGAGATATTCAGATGTTCGGGATTTTACACTTGTTCACTTTGCATTAGGACAGGATCCTTTCACTTTACTCGACACTTTGTTCTTCCTGCTCGGGCAGTGCTGCTAATGGCCTCTTGCTAATGTAATGCCCAAGTTCTCCACTTACTTCTTTATCGCGGCCATGGTCAAATAAATTGAATGAATACGAACACGACTCTTGGCCTACAATACAAGGTATGTATCTGGAGTAGAATATACGTGCAAGAATTCCCCAGCGAACGCTCCATCATTATGTGTCAGCCCCTCCACGCAGCGAGGTACAATTTGCCGAATGCTATAAACTGCTTGATTGACTGCTGGATTGAGTAGCACTTTAGATAGCGCATCTGTAACGTTTTCACAGAAGTTCATCTCGATACTTTTTTGAAAACTTGCTGCATAAAAAAACATGACAAACGGTGAAGAGCATCGTAAACCTCAGAGGTTAGCTTAGGAGGTTTCTATTAAATCCGAATATTTCCTGAGTAAAAGACACAAGATAGGACTTCGACCGTTAATATTCTAAGAAGATTAAGCGAATCGTTTTTGACATTTATCTAAGCATATTTGAATAGGAAGACAAACATGGAGTATCTTTGTTCGTTCCTCACAGCACGTGCGGACACAATTTAAACATACAGAGAAAATACATAGACGAAAGTTTCGGAAAGCGCTTGAACAAAGTCCTACGTTACGATCCACAATAAAGTGAGCCTGGAAAAGCTTCGTTACACAAGTGAAGTGCTACTGACGGCCCATTCGCCGCTACATTGCCACTTCCAGTTTTCTATAAATTCCAAGGCGTCATACTAAATCTAGTTAGTCTTTGAACATCACGCTTCAATGAACCGTTCTCTATACTTCAGCGATGCCTCGTTAAATAAAAATACGAAAAGAAGGGAAGGCACCTTAACACGGCTTGGAACTCATTGTGCTGAGCAAGCCTCGACAGTACAGTGGTGTAACTGTATTGTGATACAAGGATTCTTCAAAAAAAATTCTTACCCTTCGAAACAAAGTTCCCGTCTTTGGTAAAGCTTCCGTGTCATGGAGCTGCATTTTTCAAGCCGGACAAGAGCAAAGCATTCTCGTTTCCTATCCCACTTTATCAAGCTGCCTGGCGCACTACGCTGTGCTGTTCTCCTTTCTTTTTTGTCTCCGTCTCCATCCCTTTCCTTTTCTCACTCTCCCATCGTGTGAAAACTTTCCGCTCCCTAAGACTCTACATAGAAAAACTGAACTTTCGACTATCGAGCTTCTCCTGAGCACCGGTTGACCAATCGAAGCCAGAGGCTTCCTTAAAATTGATTAACCTTCGGCAATTTGAAAAGTTTTCATGTTGGTCCTGCTAGAGCAACTGATGTTGGCGCGGATTAAAGTTCGTGTAGACGTCGAGCTAGCAGTTTCGTTAGTTGCATAGTAAATTGGTGTTGCATAAGTAAAGTGCAGTTGAAGGCGAACGTGAGTGTCAGAAATAATTAGAAGTGTGCCTCAAGAACATATTCTTGCCTCCTCCTGGAACCTTTTTCGTATGTTCCTGAAAAATATTATCTTTCAGTAAAGTTACAACAGATGTACGCGCACATTATTAGAAGCGCAAATATTTCTACTTGTTTACTTTTGAACGTAAATTTTCCAGGTACATAATTTTACATTTTACTGTATGTGCGATAAGCATAGTCTAAAGAAGTTCGATAACCCTGTAGATGTTATACATTTTCAATGAACGAGAAGGACACAAAGGGGCGATGAGAAACTGCAAAGTGAACGAAAATTTCTTTTTAAATACGAGTAACAGAAACTGTAAGTACGTCGACTATATTCTTCTAAAATATTATCTTCAAAGATCATAACAAGCCTCACAAAGGCTTTTCTTTACTCTGTCGACAGACTTACAAGAAAGGAGGAAGGAGATTTCTGTCGCTCTTTGGTAGTACGTTCTCGTCACCGCGTTTGGTCTCCTATAAACCTCGCGGGGGCATCCGTAATTGCATAATTTGGGTTAGATAAAACCGAGCTACTCGAGGGCGGCTTAATAAGGGGTGCGCAACTACTGACGCTTTTACTGGTTGCCTGACCGCGCGTCTGCTAGAGATACACGAAGGCGGTACGTGCTTCTCCCGGTGGTTCGTGTCTCATCTCGGGTCATGAATAAACCGCGACCGCGAGCGCTTTCCTTGGCCCGCGCCTCAGCAGCGATACGACACCACGTGCCATTCAGGATCGTAAGCGAGCGAGAAATAGCACGGAAATTAGATAGCATGACCGAGATAATATTAAGCAATTCTGTGAAATTACTGCGCTCGTTATATTGCTGCAACGAAAAAGCCGAGCGAAGCAAAGGTATTACGATACACTTAAAATCCAAAGAACAGGATCAGCGCAATTTGAGACTCTCGGGACGAGAATTTATCTAAACGTGAGCGTATAGCTCCAGAGGGATAACAGTGAGGATAGAATTGACAACATCCATGATTACTTCACGAATGAGACAGTATACACCGAGAAAGTGCTATAAATAACACGTTTTTGCTTCGCATCTGTTTCTCGCTGAAGCACTTCTTGTCCTACCAAGCAAAACTGTCCCGAAGTATATCCAAGTATTCCCTAACGAATACTTAAAGTTGGAGGAGAAATGTGATATACACGTGAACGGTGCATGGGTCACGTTAGCCGAAAATATACAACGATACTCGCGCATCGCTTTATTAAAAATTGTGAACAAAAGGCTCACTCAGCACCGAGTGAGCGAACGCGCGAGAGCCCGCGAGGCCAATGGCCTGACTCGCGACTTCTGCCGTCACCGAGACGTGCAACTAGTAATGTGTGAGCTGAGGTTGCGCTTTGCCGAAATGAAAAGCATGCAAAAAATTTACTTCGTTCTCCACAAATCTCTCACAGCCCACAGATGTTCACTGTTCACACATATGTATTATTCTTTTATTCCATCTGTTCATACTTTGACATATCAAGGTACATACGGATATTCAATCACTTGTATATCTCACGTCTCTTGTTACATGCATAATTTTTTTTTTTTTTTTTAATAACCGATCAATTCACATTTTACATTTCACGTGAAAAAAAAAGTTATAAGTGTTCTTGAAAATTAAGCGTACTTGGGAGGAGAAACATGCCAAAGGGTCCAGCAGTTCGATGATTGACATTTTCCTAATGGTAGCTCTCATACCGAGTAACAAGGTCATCATATTCGGAATCATCCAACAAAACTAGCATTATTACATTTTTTTCAAGTTTGCTTGAATATTGATTATGAAGAGTTGTAACGGGATAGAAATTAAATATAATTGTGGGATAGATTTATTTAATCGCTTTTTTCGTCTAGAATTTTTTGGCTAAATACGAGCCCAAAATAGCAAATTTCCACCTGGGCGATTCGTATACTCATCCACCCGCTCACAGTTGGCCTTTCCTCTTCCGCATTTCTATAGCTAGTGTGGCTCGTTGTGTGCAGATCGTTCTGTATATATCTAGGTGCTCTAAATTATTGCTAGCAGCAACTCTTTTTCGTACAACGCGGCATCTGCTCGACCCACCTGCCAGCTCCACCCGCTCGTCCCTTCACACCCTTTTTCCTTTCACCCCCTCGCCTGCCATCCCTTGTGCAAGTCCGCAGGATTATTCTGTCCGTTCGAACGAAGCCCGAATGATAAACGCACACCGGTGTAGCCACTAGTAGCGTGGCCTTTTTCGACGCACCAACAGCAGCGGCCTGCAACGGAATACGTAATTCGACAGCGCACCGGTAGGCATGGAAGGGAAACGTCGAATACGTCTAGGTCCTTTCAAGTACCGAGTGGACGGGTCTGGATTTTTCATAACTATTCACGTTTTCCATCTAGTACTCGAATCGTAATATTTCTATCTATAGTTATACGGTTCACCACTGTCTACACATATATGCACTGCTGCAAATTCTAACTGTATTACGAAGTGTGTAGTACCATATGCTCTTTCCATTGTAGTAGCTTTTTTCATATCTACGTCGTTTTATTTCCATGTACCATTTTTACGTAAAAGAATACACTTCGACCATATAAAAATTTACTGCAATAGGAAGGATATGTATCTACGTACTTCCAATACTTGTAACATCCATACGGGCTATACATCGTACTTTGAAGTTTGCATCGACGGGAAAATGCTCGATCTGCCACGTTTTTCTGCCTGATACCATTCCTGGGATTTTTGTTGGCTCCGTAACAACGAGCATACTATAATGTGCCCGGAATTTTCAAAGATATTTATTATAAGAAGTTAATATGTTCCTTAAAAAGAGAGAAGTTGCTCAAGGTTCACACTTGGGAAACCGGCTCTTTTGTACTTACCGAGAAGATGAAGAGGGAGAAACAGGAAAAAGGTTCCCCATCGCTGCTTCTCCTTCCACTGCTGGGTTCCAGAAAAACTTCTCGAAGGGTATAAAGTCTTTGCAATCTATAATACCTGTCGTACTCACAAAAGACAGAGAAAGAGAGAGTTTCCGAGACGAGTGGGGACGAAGAATGGAAAAAAGTCCTCCTCAGTGCCCCTCGATGAGCCTATATTGTACGTAGTGCGATAAATCATGGTGTTTCGGTTGAGGCTCCCAACTGACTAGGGTTATACAGCATAGCGATCTTAGAATAAATGGTTCCTCACCGACTCACTGCTTTTCCGAATAGGGAAGTAATTCGTACAGGCTAGAAGGCCTATGATAATATAAATTTTTGCGCCAAAGAGGTTACACAATTTTTTCAAAGTTCCTATACTACGATAGTCGATTTCACGGAAACGCATCAAAGTACGATTTTCGCCAATCGTGAGAAGGGATAGAAAAAAAATGGCTACGTCAGAGGGGGACAAAGGCCTCGGTTATTGTACGCCGCGTGGTATAATGGTCCTTCGTCTATCGATGGACGTTATCACACGGGTGAGCTATGTTTCAAGCAAAAGACCAACTCTCCAAGCGCAGTACATCTTTGGTTTTGAAATGATGAAGGCAATAGAGACGGCGGACTATAGGATACCGAGAAAAAAAGGAAAGAATAAGGGCTACATGGGAGGAGCAGAGGTTAGAAAGATAACGTTTTTAGAAAGCTGCGCCAAGGAATTTGATGCCTCCCCACCCCTTGACACTAAAACCTTTGACCTGGTATGTCGAGCAATCTTTCGGAACGGAAGTCTGTTCGATGATTGCCACCTCTTTCCTTTCCTCGGTGAATTGCGTAACATCTGCAAGCCATGTAGCTAGATAACTACTAACATACCAGATACATTCCGACAAGAACAAATTTTCTTCTTTTTCAAACTAAACGCAATCCGCAGTTTTGCAGCATACGCGCTGACTCAATGTGAAACCTTCATACACACGAAGAACACGGGAAAAAAGTTTGACTGGACTGCCTAATATACTGATTTCTTATTTTGCTGGACTGATAAAAATATGTTTCCTAGTGTAATTTTCTAAGTTATTTGCAAAGCTAGCGGATATATTTCATGCCGTAGCTAAGAAAATTCATGTCGGTAGAATATCAAATGATTTATCTCTACGCACACACTCGTGGTCTACTGGTATAAAGTACTAGTTATGTACTATGTACTGAGAATGGTCAGTGTGTTATTATAGTCTATAGCGATAAGTTCATTATCCCAGTGAACATGATCATGACATTTTCAGTTGTAGTGTGTTACAATATCGTATGCAGCAACATAACTGATACATAGAAGTCTTATTATGTTCCCTGTAACTGTGGAAAGGGGCATGACGATAGCCGTATGAATTTTACTTTGTATCTTCACATATTGTATCTACTCGGTTCAATCCCAGATAGAAAAACGTGTCGTCCAGTTCCACACGCCATGTCTGCACGGTGCAATTAGTGGCTCTCAAAGGAGACGGCACTGTAACGGCACTGGGCCTGCACGGTATCGTAACGTCTTGTAGTGGCACGACGTACTGGAGCCGTGGAAGCACTGCTGCAGTTCAGCACACCGTGCCGTCACTATGCCGACACATTTAAAAGCAACGAACCGCATTGTGCCATCACGCCATGCCGTTTCGTGGTGCTTGTGTGGTCTCACCATGAACCTTAATGGCTATTTGGGGTGTTTTTTTTACCTGTACATTTGCGAAGCACATCAGAGTTTCCAGTACGTAAAAAAACCCCTATTTAAATCCCGCCAGTACAATTTATTAAGAATATCGTTTGTGGCAGATTAATCAATTCAATCGGTCAATCAAGCAAACACATCTGGTGGATTTGTGTTTTAAAAAAAATTGTGAATAAATTTCGTCCCAAACCGGGTGCAAACTGCCAGTACTGAGAAAATATGGTACGCTACCGGTTACGCTAATGTGAAACCTTGCAGAATTTATTACTTTGTCTATACTGGGCTTACACACATTTCCCTGTCTCCAGTAAGCTAAAGAGTATAATGCCTCACCTTGTACATCTATATTAAGTGTCAATAAAACCGCTCACTCAACACATGAGAAATTCTTCGTTAAGAATAATGTGACGATTTTAAATAAAGAACGTCACCTAGCGCGGCATGGATCAATGCTGCAAGGGCTCACAGTGTAATTATCAGAATATTATTGTTGGGCGCCGATTGATTTTCGCAAAATCAATAAAACAAATATTTATAACGTTCAGAACCAGGCAATTGGAAGGGAGCAGGGATGGTCCGATTTAGGTGATCCAAGCAGTTTTGCAGAAATGAAGGCAATGCGTAATTGTAGACTTACTTACAATAATTCATTTTGGCAGAATTCTCCTGGCCGAATTATTATCAGATCTATTTGGTTAATCCACTCACTCTTACACTCCTCCAACCGAATCTATCATAAGTGACAATCGTTCGGCATTGACAATTAAGTTGATACAAGTATAAGGTAAAGCGCAATGCTAATAGCTCGAGCGAAGATTTTCAACTGCCTCACGTCGATAGCTCTACACGGGCCGTTGATCGATGTATATTTTTTTTTGGCGCATGCGCCCTTCTGCTCATAGACCTAGTTACATGCCGTGGTAAAATTTGCGTCAAGTGTCGAGGGGGTAACAACAGACTACCCGCGTAGAAAAAAAGAATCTTAGAAGAATCTTGAAAAGAATCTTAGAAGAATCTTGAAAAGAATCTTAGAAGAATCTTGAAAAGAATCTTAGAAGAATCTTGAAAAGAATCTTAGAAGAATCTTGAAAAGAATCTTAGAAGAATCTTGAAAAGAATCTTAGAAGAATCTTGAAAAGAATCTTAGAAGAATCTTGAAAAGAATCTTGAAAAGAATCTTCCTCTGGATCCTATACGGGATTCTTTTCAAGATTCTTTTCAAGATTCTTTCAAGATTCTTTCCAAGATTCTTTCAAGATTCTTTCCAAGATTCTTTCCAAGATTCTTTCCAAGATTCTTTCCAAGATTCTTGAAAAGATTCTTGAAAAGATTCTTGAAAAGATTCTTGAAAAGATTCTCGGAAAGATTCTTTTTTTTTACGCGGCTATAGATTCTATCTCACACATAACTTGCACTCCTTATTCATTTTTCTTGCATTTGTTGTTCTTTATTGAGTGCAACAAACTCATAGATAATCGAATTTCTGCGATTTTAACCTGCTGAATAAAAATTGTTTAAAAATGTAGAAAAGAACAGCGTGGGTTGACTGGCGATAAGGGGGGGGAATCATCGGATGCTGTGAAATCGGGAGACTGCAGCTCTGAAAGTGACACGCCTAAGAAACACAGACGGGCTTATAATCGTGGTTCCGGTAACTTGCTTTGTAACTTGACGCCTCATAAATGGCCTTCCACATCCACCGCCTTCTCCCCATCGTACGTTGCTGTGCGAAATTTAATATTGGCGATGATAAAATTCTTTGAAAGCGCCTCGGGAAAACGGTCTCCGTCTTGTTCATATAAGAGTATTACTCTTATAGTCTCACCTGAGTTAAGTAGCATTTATAATGTGCATGAGTGTTAAACAAGTGCACTGGTCGAAGCAACGATGTGGGTAGTCTCTTGTATATAATCCATTCATTGCAGTCTATGTTAATCGTTCACCTTACACTCTTTGACGCAAGCGTAGCATACTCAATGGTAACTACTGCAATCACCCTTTTCGTAAAAATCTTTGATCGGTTGATATTTCCAAGCTAGAATTTTTAACATTCACGATTTTTCATACCTGAATTTCCTTTCATTTATTTTATGGTAATATATTTTTAATACTCGCTAAAAGCGATGTATTTTGTGGTTAATTATGATGCCATCCCATATAGGAAACGCCAGCACTAACAATAGGCCTAATGCTTGGGCGCGTAATGGCTACCAACCGTTGGCTGCCAATACTGGTTATACTCCGAACCAGTGCTGGCTCCCAGCATTGGCCGAGTAATGGCTATCGACTGTTGGCTGCCAGTATTGGTTAAACTCTGAACCAGAACTGGCTCCCAGCATTGATCTGTGTGCACTGGCAGGCAATGACTAGGAACCGCTGGCTGCGGACTATTCGTTGCGATCCGAACCAGTCCTGGCGCCCAACATGGGCCAATGTTCATCGGCCGAGTAAAAACTATTAGTAGTGTGCAAATGTTAAGGACCATTGCCATAGTTCCAATACTTAGTCACGCATCTCAGCCAATCGTGAGCAAACATGAGCTGCATTAAGGCATTATCTTGATGCCAATAATTGACATAACACCAATATCGTGTACCGTCGGCATCACTAGCGACGACCAGAGAAGAAAACATATTTCTTTGCCGAAGTTTTAAACAAGATTTTGCACTGGAACTTTTTTGGATCGGCCATTTTTTTATCCTTCATTGTTGAGTTGAGATTGGTGATCAGTTGTCTTAAGAAACCTGACTACTCGATTTGATGAAATTGAAGTCACGTTTTGTATATTAGCCGCCATATCGGATTCGAAAAGTCTCTCTGGGTTCGTGTATCATACAAATTATATAACTCATTGCCTCTTGAACAGCCATATTGGATCCTCCATTTTTTATTTCTGATTTCAGACTAGAGTTCTTTAATCAGGGGCTTCAAAAACATTCGTGTACGAAATTTTATCCAAATCCATGTGATTTCGCTGTGATTGTTATTGTAGACGCAAGTATTATGGACTTAAAGTATAAGCAATCCATATAGTCGGTTTGGTCTAGTGAATAGTGTGCTCGTTAGGTAGTTAGGTAGCTTAGGTGGGTCGTATAGGTCTTAGGTTCAAATCCTACTAACATCACTCTCCAGAAAACTATCGAAAAAATTGTATCTGCGGACGATTTGCTTATTTTTTTTCTTTAATAATAATAGAATAACATAATTTAAATTATTGGAGGTGTATCGTTAGGAATTTTTACCTGACCGTACAGAACTATCAATACTGGACCCAAGTTATCATCCAGTAGTTATTTAGTAATCAGCCAATGCTGGTTTCTGTTAACGTGACATTACTAAGAGACTGGCCACCAACACATGCCCAGAACTGGGCCAATTGTACACTCCTACATGTAATGTGACAACAGGTACCGATTAGATAAATAATTTAATACTTACAAGTTTTCTCAGAATGTTCTACAATATCAGTCACAAAACGAAATAACATAAAAAGGTTGATTATATAAATTTATTTGAAATTCCATGAAGATGAAAATAATAAAAAACATAGTTGCTACCGACGTATTCACAACACATGACTTCCTCATCACATTTGTTACTTGCGTGACGTTTTTATCATGAATTTACTAGAGCATAATAACATACTACACGGATAGAATTTTACGAGTTGCGTAAATTATTTGTGATTATGTATCTTGCTCTTGCTTATGTATCTTCAGATCGCTCTTTCCGTTCGGCGGTGTTATTGTCGGCACGGCGATAGTTTGACAAGCCAGATTATAATTTTAGTTATCCATACAACGAATGTTTGGAATTTTATGTTATATCAAGAGTCGACGCAAAGTAAAAAAAAAAAATTAACAATGCATTCACACGTAATACGAGGTCTCCACAGGATTTGCAAATCATATATAATGCTATGCGAGTGGGAAAAACTATGATACGACGCGGGCACGGGTGTTTATAGTTTAGCATAATCAGTGTTGATAACCTCAAATCTGTTTAGACCATGCTTGTTTTCAAATCTAATATGCGGTGTGAATAATTATGGAATATTTTTTATTGAGAACTGCTCAAGATCATTGATAGTAGTTTTTTTTAGTAGCTCTGTAACACAATCCATATTTCACTCAATACAAATCTTTCATAACCGATGGTTTCAGAAATCTCATGAGCGTTACTGAAAAGTCAACCAAGCTCTACTGAATCACTTGTTGTGCACTACTGCTCGGCCGGTAACAGTATCTGTATGCACAGACCGAAGCAGAATAACTTTCGTATTAGTTTGCGGCCCAAAAATGAATTGAAATATTTATTCCATTTTTTCCATCTTTCAGGTGAATCAGTATCAGATGTAATGAAAATTTCGGTTTAGATTTAAATACCAAAACTACGATCTGAATACAGAATCTACACGACGAATTTCATTGCGGTCCACAGATTTTTTCAAAAGTTATTGTGGTTTCAAACGGTCCATACAGACGCCAGACAGACTGACAGACAAACGGACAGAAATAGACTCACAGACAGACAGACAGACTGACTGACTGACTGACTGACAGACTGATAGACTGACTGACTGACAGGCTAACAGGCTGACAGTCCGTCAGACGAACATACAAAAATGATTTGATGTGTTTTTTTAGAATCTAGGACACTCAAGACATGTATTTTTATCAAAATCCAATGAGATAAAAGCAAAATAACTATGTTTGAAAAAGCGTTGATCGATACAGCTCGATGAAATGCCCTACCTCTTGTTCCACATTCTCTTGGACTTTATCCGTAGTTTTCGGAGTGGGAGGTTGATTGAGCTTCGAAAATGATTCTACAAACGTGTTTGCCCGGAAGTGGCCGAGGGACTGCGCAATATTTTCTTTCGATTATCGCCGTTTGGAGAGGATAGGAAAAGCGAGAGAGCGAATACTCACCGACATTTGAGCCGGCACCGTTGAGATAACATCGAAACGAGCCGCAAGCGAATAGTATCGTAGCGAACCACCGAAAGTAGCGGAGCGACGAAGCAGGAATTACACAAGAGAGCCTGAAACAGAGTTCCTCTCGTTCCGCTTTTTCAGCCAATAGATGATCCATGTATGTGTACGGTTTCTTTACAGTCGTAACAAACGTACAAGGATCCTTCATTACAGTGGCTCGTAGCACACATGCGGGAATAACACGAGCACTGTTACTCAAGCTGTGTGTATAGCTATATACACAGCATGCTCGTATTCCTCTGTCCTACGTTATATACCCGCTATATCTCGAAGTTTTGTACTCCACTGAACAAGCAGGGACATAAGAAAATAAATGGGAAAACCGGCAACGTAGAACGAACCAGTATACGAAATGGAAAGGGAAGGAGATGATGCGCAGCGTTAAAATGCATTGCAATACAATACTTTGAGATCGTCGGGCCAATAAAGCGTATACGGCGATCTCTACGGTACACATCACGAGGTTTATTCTTACCGCATGCGCCTCGCTTGTACTTTATTTTTCCACAGTGCCCACGCTACTCGTAGGTGACGCGCATTTTTCTTTAGATTTATATATGACTGACTTCACCGTCATACACGTACACGTTTGCTTGCATGTACAGTCAAGTGTGTTGAAGGGGACGGACGGACGCAGTCGAATCTCCAAAACGTCGACGACTACGACATCGAATTCACGGAATATATGCAGTTCAGTATGGAATTCCTGTTGGATAAGAAACCGGAGGATCGTGAAGATTGACGGGGAAGAGAGAACGAAGGGAAGTGCGAGGAAGAAAAAGAATGTACACTTGGTACTGCTGATATGGGATAGAAACTAGAAATTTCTTTACGTCGCGTCTTTCGGTCTCCACGAGAGTCGTTGCCATCCTTTTCACCACGTTGCAGTAGTGATGGTTGGCGAGGTCCAGATCGGAGAAGTTGAAGGAGGTAGGGCGAGAGCGTTGGTAGTGCATGAGAGACGAAAGAGAAAGAGAATGTAGGAAAAGTGGAGAGAAAAAGTTTATATGCAATCCTCAAAGGACCCCTTCCACCGGAGCCGCCTCTTTCTCTTCCTCACCTAAGCCATTGCATTCCACTACGTTCTCTTCGACTTGCCCATTTCGACGACCCTCCAGAGTGCGCTGTGCTCTCTTTTCTTCTGTTCGTTTCTTCCGTCCAGCTCTTTTAGCCTACATCGGAGTGAGCATCAGGGGGTCGACGTCGTGGTCGTTGCCGTCGTTGTCGCGATGGCTAAAATAGAGAGAAAGAGAGAGGGAGTTGGATTGAAACTAAGGAATGAAATATGACAAACAGAGCTTTATTTGTTCTGCGGTTTTCACGCCTTCCACATGCTGCTGCTTCTGGTACTTCTGCTCTTCCTGTGTCTATCCCGTTATCATTCCCTTACGCGTACTCTAACTCTTTCTCTTCCGTTCGGCAAGTGCAGACTGAGCGAGTGAAAAGACGATGGGGAGGATGAGAGAGAGTAGTTACTCGCTTCCTTTTCCCTGCGTGCTGCGGGGATCATCCAATCTACGTTCCCGAGCCAACGCGATTATCGGATTTCGCTTAGCCACAAGACCAGCGGTAGAAAACCGTCCTACGAGTCTTCAGAATCGCGCTTACTAAGGTGGATGGAGGTTTAGACGTACGGAGCCGCAGCAACCTGCTACCACTGGTCCCTTTTACCGGACAGAAATATTTTGCCCCGTGCGCCACCGAGATCCGTTCGCCAGTCAGGTCCGTTTCAATTTTCCTTAACGCTCCTCAAGGATCGGAAATCTAATATTTCGTCGCGTAATCACGCAGTTTCTTCGGTGTGACTTCCAGTCAGCATGACTGAACCCGACAAATTTAGATGCCGTAGGGAAGAGCTTCGAGGTGTATGCGGGGGTTTGCGCCATCTCTGCTGCTGCGTGGTGGGACTCACGGTAAGCCATTATCCAATAGCGCCCCGAAGACCGTAGCCTCGTCGCAGCACATATACTAAATCTCTTTCTCACTTTCTTTCTTTCTCATTCTATCGTATAGCATTGTGAGATGGAATGGAATGGGGAAATCGAAGCATATATCCCAGGTTTTATCGTTGATGAACGATTATGTCTTTTTTTTTAAATTCCGAAGAAGAAGGGAATAATTTTACAATATGATACCCACATTTATTGGTGCAATTGTAATGAACTTATCAAGGTTTTGCTTATTGGACTGAATGGTTATCAGCGTTTAAATAGGGTAATATAGCTTCGAAAAACATATACTGTATTCCGAACCGAAATCGTAAGAAGTCTTAACTTTTTTTCACCGTCAGCAGTGTTTGATGCATAACAGTATCACGGTTATGCATCCAACAGTACCTAAAATGTATGCTTGTTTTAATTATTGTGATGACATTTATGATAATATATATAAGCTCATTTTTTTTCCCGCTGACAACAAATAGAGATGTATTGTAAAGAATTCGATCAATCAGGATTATTCGAAACGATTCTTTATTAACTGTTTAGTGGGTCCTCTTAAATCATTTTTCCCCCAGACACGCAGTAAATAATACGTAAAAAAACGGTGTGAAAAAAGCTACTAGAAAACCAGAATTCCATCATTAACCTCGTATTGCGAGCTCTTAGGGTTCGTGCTGCCTCGAATTGCTGATGCGTGCAGCAGAGCTCACGTTCCATTCGATCTTATATCCTACTTTGCTTGAAAAAGAAAAAGCGGCGTCAGATCAGGGGGATAGGAAATGCTTCGATGGGCGCATCGACGTTTCTCGAAGCTGCCCGCTGGTCAGCTCAGAGTTTGATCCCCTCGCTCTCAATCCCTACCCACATCTTTCGATATATAACCATCCTGCTTTTCATATATATATATATATATATATATATCTGCCGAATCGATATGCAGACTGTTCTAATGTCAAGGAGCCTATAGAACTGGCCTTATCTTCCAAAGTACAGGCAAGGATGTCCCACTCTGAATTCGAAAGAGCCAAGGTCTATAAAATACAATAGAAAGTATAGCGGGTGATAATTAGGGAAACATGGATCGGAGTAAATGCGATAGGAAAGCTGATAAAAAGGTTAACGGAAGCTACAATATGGAATACCATATATCAGGTTATAGTACATCTGATGTGAGATTCCGAACCGAAATGTATCCGGACTGTCGGGGGTATTTACGACTATTAATCGGGCATGCTTGATCAAGTTACCGTATCTCAGCCAAATCTAGGTTCAAGCCCAGCTCGGTACCTTTTGTCTAACAAGACTTCTCAAGCTACAGCCGTGTATGGAGTTACATTATGTTATGTTAACATATAAATCCTTTGGTCTATTTCTCAAAGGAGGCATTTGAGTACAACTTGTCGCTCTATTAAAAGAGAGAATACGGTTAATTAAAAATAATTTCCTTCCAACAACCGGTCTCTCTTAACGATCGCTTCAACTACACTGTATAAAATATTTTTCAATTTATATTGAAAACAGGGTGAGGTAGTATTGCCAATTTCACATTGCCTTTTTTCACCAATTATACTGCCTCACAAACTCATGAATCACCAAATATTAAATTTGTACGCCGGATATGCTCATGCAAATATACGAGCGTTTCTCTTAGCAGTTAGTCGCTTACCTGCGTTTGAGGAATCTAGTTATGGCTAATGAATTACATATTGTCAACAAAGTGAATTGCTTATTATTTGACGATGTCAAATAATTAATATTATTTTTCTATTTCACTTACTGCATAACTTCAAAGTGTAACCACATAGCTACACGTATAGCGCAAATTACCTGAACGCTAGAATATAAATCGATTGCCACGCAGCGTCACGATATTATTCTCATATTGCTTTCTCCGTGCGAGAATGTTGAATGCGGAATATCGTTTGTACGTGTACACAGTATGTACATGCAATCATACTACTACGTGAAAGTGAGTAAGTGAACGAGAGTAGGTTGGAGTGGGGGCGATGAGGTTCGCTGGCGCTGGGATGCCGCCTGAGGTTAGGGAGGGTGAGAATACGCAAACAAGAGTGGCCATCGGTAGGCCAGTAATGAAGCCACCCTCGTACGCAATACATCAAGCCTCCCGGGTATGACAGACAGCAGAGACCCGTCGGAGCTGAGCTCGAGCTCGCGCAGTACCCGGCATACCGTTGTTGTACACTCATGTGCGCTGTTGGCAGGCAGGCTGGCAACCTCGCAGCTTGGCTGCTGGTGCTGCCAGCTACCCCTGTCTCTCTCGGCATCACCGACGGAAGCTAGAAACTCGTGCAGTCCGGGTAGTTCAGTAAGGGACATCAATCTATGCCAGAAATTCTCTCTCACTTAAGCTCGAGGAAACATTCTCGTTCTGTCTCTGTCCAGCCGTACATATAACCTGTCTTCGCTACCAGCTATAGAAATGTTCAAGTTCCAACATTTCCGCGGCCGTATAGGAAACTAGAGAAACCGCATGAGCGCACACGTGGCTGGCCCACACAGTTTTTGCCCTCCTCGTTCTCCTTATTTTATTCTTGCGCATGCGTTACGCCTCGAATCTCCTTTCTTCCTCGCAGAAATACGAAGTCCGGAATGGAGTCCCGGATGATGTCCGGGATAGAGTCCCGGATGATGTCCGGGATAGAGTCCCGGATAATGTCCGGGATAGAGTCCAGGATGATATCTGCGATAGAGATAGAGGAGAATGATTTGTCGTTCGTTACTTTGATCTCACTGTACAATCGCCTCCTGATTATCATTCATTTACATTAGAAGTGGACTCGGTGCATTAGTCGAGACTTACAGCAAGGCAGTGCGGGAACACAAAATTCTGTCCCTGTGGATGTATACTCTTTAATATTCATCCATTCATTCATTTATTCAATCTAGTGAAGAGGCTATGAAAGCATATGCAGAGAAAGAGAGGGAAGGAGCGAGTGCGCAGTAGAAAAGAGCAGCAGGAAAACGCATTAAGAACGATGATTTATTCATGGGCAAGTGGTGCCATGCGCTCGTGAATCTGTTCATGTGTGTGTATATATATACGTACCCATACACACATACTACGCTTGAGTGAGAGAGAAAAAACAGAAAGAGTGAATTATATGCCCTCTGAAATGCATGCTTACACGCCCTTGCGCGGGAAATGGGCCGCTGTCTCTCTCCTTTTTTTTTGTACGGAAACACAAGGCGAGTCAGAAATCTCTGCTCCTGGCAGGCGCGCCAGAACACACCGTTGAACACTCCTTGCTTTTGCACGAATTAACTCGAGACTAGTCCATATTCACGGCTCGCAAGGCGAACACTGTGATAGCTACAGATGGGATAAACTTTCATAGAAACTATGCAAACTCTATCCAGTTCTGTAATCTGGTATGTACTTGTATTGCGTTAATGAATTTTCTACGTACGCTTTATATACAGAGCTTGCACCCTAACTTTCCATGAAAGGAACTTCACATAGCTCTTGTGCGATTCATACAATGATTCACATAAGTAATGTACAAATTAGAATACTTTAATGACTGCACCTTGATAAAGTGCGTGAGAGTTAGTTAAAATTCTTAATGATAAGAATTCAACACAATATCCGATCCAAAGTTACATTAAAAAAAATGAAGAAACTTTCATCTCAATAAAAGTATACAAGTGGTCTCTCGCTGAATCAACAATTAATATACTGGCTGTAAGAGATCCTTTTGCAGTGCTTAAGATAATTCTCTCTATTTACTCCATCGTTAAAAGTTTTCTAAGAGAACATATTTAAAAGTTGAATTTAACACCTGGCTAATGGTAGTGCATACAAGCACGAATAAATCCGCGGCAATGCTAATTCAATTAAAGTAATTAGAAACTGCACTTTTAATCCTACTACGTTCAATTCTATTATCGAATAGTACTTACGAAGGTGCAGGAACTCATTAACTTTTCGGATGTAATTGAATGAAAATTCGTTAAACTTCTGGAAAACATGTTTTCACGAATAATAAAGGTTTGCCCTGGAGCGAAAAGAGTGCAAAATTGTTTCGCTATTACTGGCTTATGATGATCATTTAGCATCTCAAACTTTGTTATCGACGAATTCCTCAACTCTAACGAGTTGAGGAATTCGTGGGAGGGGGAACCTATTTAAAAATGAATTCGAAAACCAGGCCAGGTTCGGGCCTATTGTATCTCGAGATGGGTGTTGTCGGTGGTGTGGGGAATAGACGGAGAACGATTTCGAGGTGAAAACCGGTGGTACCCGGCTTGAATGAGTGAATGCTGCAAGAGAGTGCGCGAGGTTGGTGCACAGTGTGAGAGAATTTCTCTTCCTTTCGCGATTTCACTTACAGCAGCAACTTCTCACCCGGCATCTGTGATAGACTCTCATCGTATACTCGTCTTCGTTCTAGTCCTTCACCTCATCTTCGCTGCTGCTGTACTGCCACGATAATATTATGCATTTGAAGTAAAGTTACGCCGAGTGCTGAGTTTCTGCCGGTGGCGAGTCGTCCGATATCGCTCCCTATCCTTGTCTATTCCTTGAATGCGCGCTAGAAAAGCGCCAGAAGTGACGTGAGGAGTTGAGAGTAAAACGGAGGGACGGAGACATTGGTGCAGTTCGAGGGGAGCTTCCTTGTAGAGCCCATTAACTTATCACAATTCTACTGCGAACACTTCCGTGTCACACGCGTATCTTTCGTCTCAGTTCTGACTTTTAAGTGCTTGCTCTCCATTGACTGAAATAATATTGGAAGTGATAATAATAATTGTAACAATATATATTCGATGTTATGGTGTATACTCAATCTAAATAGATTCCAAATTAAAGAGAATATTCGGTCATTCGAACACTTCTACTGGCTGTCCTGTTTTTCACTAAATTTATCAAGACACGAACCCTCAAATCTTGTCGATCAAAATGTTAACTATTTAGACACTTTATTAACCTCATAGCCGAAATGCAACGACCAATACCTCATTGATTATTTGACGCACTTCCGAATCACAGTAAAATTCTAAACTGTTATCCGTTGATTTCATGACGAATAGAGAAGAGAGATTTGCCATTCGAATACCAATAATGTTAAGAACCGAGAATTCTATTCCAATTTTAAATTGAATTATCGATATTCGGTTGGCTTCGAAATTTCAAATCGTCACCCCCTGAGTACTTCGCCTTGATGAACATGCCATGAAATTGGTACTCCGTTAAAGACAATCAGAATGAACTACAGACAAAGTTAACTCTGCAATCAGAGAATAAACGATAAGACAATGTAACCGACCAGCAGCAACCAAAAAGCTAAAAATAAGTTTAGCAGAAAGAAAAAAGGAAAAAAAAGTAAACGAAACTCAGCGTAGTGACCGGGAAAGTCATATCAGCGGCGGCGTATAACCAGAAGCTGGTCCAAAGCTGTACAACATTTTCTCGTGCACACCCGAGAACCCCACAGCAAAGAGTAAAGTTACACGCAAGAGGGTAAGGTAGCCCTTGACAGAAATACTCAGACGCCTTTTACTCATACACTGAGTCGGTCAATTCGTATACACACAGCTGAAACCTTACTCCCAGTCGATTCCGGGAGCTACAAAAGTTTTGCTTCCTCGCTAGAGTAGATATCCCCCTTGCGTCTTGCCCTCGACTCCCTCAGAGTTAGCCTGGGCCTCTAACCATAAGCACCCCTTTCTGTCTCCTCCATGAGAAGCCTCCTCTCCCTCTCGAAAATCGTTTATTCACGACCCATTTAGCGCGAGAGGGCGAAAATCGTATGATTTCCGGCGCGCACCACCGAGCAAATGCCCGCGTTGGGCCATTATTCTGTGGATAACGGAATTATGCGTCGATGGAGTATTATAGTGACGGTGGCGGGGAACACACACCGATGCATTCAATCGAAAATTCCTTTGATTCTTGACATCGAAGCGTATACCTGCGTTGTACGTCCTTTATCACATGGCCGAGGTAGAGAGTTGAACCGATAGTCAAAAGTCCGAACGCTATCAGAGAGATTCGACAGTGAATTCGTAATGACGAAATATCCGGTGTTAGATTGCCGCTGCTATTCTCTTGCTGCTACTCCCGCAGCTAGTCTCTCGCCGAATGTACATTTTCGAGAGCATAGTCGGTGTATGTGTTTGCATTGAATGCACGTGAGGCTCTCCATGCTTGTTGGGTACGATCGTTTGAACGCTTAAACGGCTACTGAGCTTTGTTTGAACAGTCTATCGATATTGATATAAAATCAAAAAAGAATTTGCTGTCCAAATAAGCGAAACTCGTATGAACCTGTTGACAATAACCAAATTTTGACAACCGAAAGAAAATTACTAAATAGTTATCCGAAATTGATTTTACTCAGGCACTTTTTCCTTGAAAACACTCAATTGAATTGAATGAACCTTTTCGGTGTTTCCTCTATTTTTAAAGACGATTCAATTAAGGCACAGAAGGTATCGAAATTCCATATAACACACAAGTTTCGCTGAAGACATAGCTGCATTTTATCGCGAGAGAGATAGGAAAATGATAATGATGAAAACAGGGGAGAGTTCTAACAGTAAGGTAAAGCAATATTGAAACCCTCAGCGGGGTGTGACCGAAAACCTTATTTCTCAGTTAAACATTTTTCGGCATTCCTTTCTGCGAATACCGCGTAAAACTGAAAGTGGAGTTACTTGGAGCATAGAAACCTCGACGAATATTGATTTTTTCTTCACCGGCAGTTTTTGAAACAAATAGCATTGATGACATGCACTGGAAATCTTTGGTAAATTTGCTAACGTTCGAGGGTGAATTATAACGTGAGAAATAAGATCCAGACGTGCCACGAGGGCGCGGGCGAAAGGGGGTGCCACCGAGAAAGAAAACTAACCACGAAGGTTTCGATAAGGAATATAGTATAGTATAGTTCGGACGTGGGTTAGGTAGGGTCGTTACATATCGCGATCCCGAGGAGATAAGAGGCCAAACCTCCCGTGCCCACTTTCTTACTCTCCTTTCTGTGCGGACACGATATCTAGTAAATAAATCCTCCTTTTCCACCTTCTTTCTCTTCTTATTTCTCGCTTCGTGTACTTCAACGACCCCTCCTGCAGGAGAAACTTATGCTGCTTTTATTCGGTATTTAAGGAGTGCTTCACGAGCTAATCGGACCTGCTTCGTCGAATGTTTACGACCCTTTTATTTCACAATCCTGGATCATTTCGGAAATATACGATATGCACTACCATCGACGGTGTATTTGTTGCATAGTTAAGAACAGTCAACGTATTTTTATGCTCATAGATAGGGGCATTCCCTGTCTCGTCAACAGCGACGTGCTAAAGTTTTTACGAGCGATACTCTAGTCTTATGTAATGATCTGAATGGAGGTTCCTATCTCGCTTCGGACAATTAGTTTAGTCGCGTGGAATTGAGACCCCTCAAAATCTTGCTGGATATCTAACTCTGACACTTTAGTGTCAGTTCATTCTTTGATTTCGCCTACATCCTTGAACCCTATGAAAGAGGGAGGAAAGAAAGACGAGTGAACATTAACAGCAGAGGACGTATCGCTTTGGACGTTCTTGGTCGATTCCCGACAGCTGGCCTACATCCCTCTAGTCGTCCACCGCATCTCCGCCGTCGCCGCAGCCGTGGTATCTTCGTTGATGCGCAGTTGGAAGGGTAGCACTGGTGAAAGCTCGAGTAAGAGTTGAGTGCGCGACCGCGAGGAGAGGAGAGATGGCTCGTCGGCAGAGGGGCTGCAAGACGGAAGTGCCGACGCGAGAGCCCGAAACGCGAGGGTGAGGCAGCGAAGAGATGGAGAAATGGAAGCGGCAACCGAAGAGTTATACGAATCCGTGAGCGCCCGCGCGTGCCCGTCCGCCGCCTCACCACAGAGTGAGCATGCCACAGAAGAAAAGAAAAAAAAAAGAAAAAAGCGCACGCGCACGATCGAGAAAGAATATGAAACAACAGAAGCTGAGAGAGAACGATGAAACGACATCGAGACTTTTGGACCAAAGTCACCACGAAGCTTTTTCTGTGGAAAGTCGACGCTGGTCGATTCGACAGAGAAAACACCCCACTATTCACTTCTTTCTCACTACTTTTTTTTCTACCTCTCAAGCCTCTCCACGCTGGCACTGCTGATGCTGGTTCTACTCCTCGTCGTACCACATACATGCACGCGCAGACAGACGAGCGGCTTTTACTTCACGGGAATTCCAGACTGGCACGTTATTGGGAAAACGGACAGAAAAATCGATGCGTATAAGCCAGAAGCGACTGCTATGCGAAACGAGCTCCCCGCAAGGGCAGCGTCAGACCATAAGCATCACAGATATTATTCAGGGATATCAGTCAGTCACAAGCTTCGTTTCATACAATTAACCCTTTGGTGAAAAGGTTTTTCTTTTTCACCTCAAAGATAACCTAGATGGGCGTTGAATCATCAAACTCGACCTATCGTTAAAGAAATAAAGTGTGCTAATCATTTCATGTACTGGATTGTGCAATTCTGTAACTTAAAAAAAAAGTATAAGAAATTTCAAGCTCAGTTTTAGAAAAATAAAACAGAAGCGTGATAACTTCAAGGTCGAGGTGTTGACTTTATGATCGCAATAGAAAGATGGCCAGCTGGTGACCACTGCTGAGCTTAATTCAATCTGCAATTTTGTAAACTGTATACAGCTTCGGGATGTCAACATCGCCAACAGAATTATTATGTTCCCAACCTTACAACAGAAGCGCAAGTGGCATCGGTCGAGAAAAGGTAGAATAATAATGATGGTTTGGTTTCAAGATTACGGCCTTGAAAAAAAAGTCCATCCTTGGCGCTTTTTGTATGGATGCTGAAAAAAAATAGTGCACGTCCGCTGAAACATCTTGCCGGAAATAAATAGAATGGAGAATCTCCATCTGATCCTAAGCATAACACGTATTACCATTTTTTTTTCTTTCTTTATTTTGCGTTGCCTGGCGAAAAAAATGTTCTACTCTCTACTTTGAGATTGTGTTGTAACGAAAAATAAATCGAAAAAATATGTTGGTACTAAAATTCTATTCTAAAACATATCCAAACTTCAAATCAACTTCACAAAACAACGCTTAGCTACAATAATATATAAGAAAATAAAGAATTTGGAACATGCTGGCAGATAATTTCACTATTCGACTTCACAAGATTACAACTTTCTACAAATTTCATTTTCACTTTATTCATTTCGAAAAGGCTAAAGGGTTTCGGTCAATAGCCAATTGGCCTCTCCAGAAATAGTCTTACCATAATAAACTGACCAATGAATTTTAGGAATATTAGCAATCATTGTAAAGATTTCTATAAAATGTCGGTTCCTACTGATTTATAATAAAATTCAAAAAATACTCGAATATTTTTTTTGTACACCCTGTAATGACTGAGCGGAGAGTTTGGGGAAGTGTGGAATTTGGCATTGCTGATGGACTGACGAAGTATCGAAGAGAGAAAAGATATGGTGATCACCGGGATTCGAACCCGAATTATTCTGGTACTGAGTAAGAGCGCTAACCACTGCGCTAATGTCACCTATGCTTTTCTCTCATTCGAATCGTCTTCTTATATGCAATGTAGGGCCGTCACACCCATTGCATTCTTGATACTTGAATTTAAGTATAATAAGAGTATGACTTCGTCCAATACAACATACTCGTCGTACTTTCCATTGTAATACAACTTTACTTTGTTATAGACATGGTGTAGTGACCAAATGTCCGTTTTAGATCTACAGCCAACTAGTTTACTTGGTGATTTCGGTTGTATCGCTCCTTACTAACTCACAATATATATAGCTACAGAACAAACGAAAGCAACCTCAATCTACCTCCCTCACTTCCCTATCTGCGCCACCGTTAGAAGGTCCAAAAGATCTACAAGCTTTCGAAATTCTATCTCTCAAGGGGAAGAGACAATAGAACAGTCTTCACATTCCCAGCTCTTTGGAAAGAGGTCACAGGCTTGAATTTCTCACTGCGTGATGCTGGCGAGATCCACGGTCCGTTACAGCACGGGCAACCGAGATGCATAGTGAGAACGGAGTGGATAACTCAGTATATAATACACAGTGCAATATATGTATACTACACGGTATGCATAGTATGCGTGCTATGCCACATGCTGGACTAGCCTTGTCGACGGTTCGCAAAATCATGAATTCGAGTTGGCAACTTGGGAAACGCGCGCGTAGTCACGTAGAAATGGCATTCTCGAAAAATATACGTATATCTTGTGATACTGCTGAAAGTTTCCTTGAAGGAATTTTCCGGAATACTCGTGGAGCGACAAAATCCTCTACCTTATTCCGTAAATTTCGACTGCAATTTCGAGTGTACGAGAAATTTGAGCGAAGAATGAACGGAAGGAAAGAAAAGAGAAGCGGATCATACGGAACATTGTGCATGCGTCTCGAAGTGAGCTTCACGTGCTCACTACAATTAAGTCGATTTTAAACAAGAAGCACTATTACACTTTGCGAAGAATTCACCGAGCTGAAATGGCGTCCTTTCTCTCGCTTCCAAGAAATTTCAGGAGAGTGTTTGGGAGAGGGCACGATTCGCACACTCGATTCTCCATTCTCGCACAGTTGCTCGCATCCCTATCGCCTCCCAACTCTATCGGATTCTCGTTTTGACTGAAATCGGTAAGAGACTTTACAGGAGAATCGAAAGCAGTATCGGACGCTTCGAAACTTGGGAGCTTCCAGTGGAACGCTCGGCAGATCGCGCTCAGAGCTTTGTCGAAACTGTAGAAACTGCTACTACACTCTGTGCCCTACAGGAATTCACTCATATAGATTATATACGCTAGCCAGGAATGGACGAAGAATCCACTTGGAGAGTGTATGACTTGGGAAGAGATGAAGAAGAGTTTTCCCATATGAACTGAACCTTGTTTTCAACTGAGAATGTCGCTTGAGTTAATTCGAGTTCTCCGATCACCAGATTACAGCACTTCATGAGTCCTATGTCTATATAATTGTTACCTGATCTCAATGTGAAAAGCTTAAGCAAGTAGAAAATAATTTTCAAAAAGCTCCATGATTCGACATGAATATTTAGCGTACAGATGTAACGCACTTACTTGAATGAACGTCTTGGTTCGAGATCCAGCAGTGAATTTTCTTTCTCTAAATATTTCCGAATGAGCAAGAAAGAGAGTGATGAAGAGCGAGAGGAAGAGCGAAAGAGAGAGAGAATGAGCATGAAAGCAAGAAAGAGTAAGATGGTACTTGAGAATGGCATTCGTTGAAAGTGCCCCGAGGGATCGTTGATTATTTTCTTTCTTACGTCTCGAGGCATCGAAGAGAGGAGCTCCCCACTACTGTGAAAAGCTGAGTGTTTGCCACAAAAGAAGCTGGCTGTGTTGCGCAATAGATGAGCTGTCAGGATAACTGGAACCTTGGAAAGAGTGAGACGGATTTTGAAACGCTCGAACACGCGATTCAGAGCTTTTTGAGGTTTTTGCTTCTTCTTTGCTTCTACGCTCGTTCATATATATCTTGGGCTATGTTTCGTTAGCGTACATAAACACAAAGCTGTTATGGCGACAGAAAATAATCAGGGTCGCTGAGAGAACACAACGTGAGAGAGGGTGTTGCGATTGCCACGTGCTTACATAAACAGCTTTCTTCTTCTTTTTCTTATCATTTTCTTTTTTGCCGCAACGATTTTCACTGCTATTCCGGTACGCCTTCTATTTTTGTACTGTTCAGATCTGTTCCTCATCTCATGGTTCTGTTGATTTTTTCTTCCTTACTACTACTGGATTAAAACCAGTTCGTGTTACGAAATGTTTCCAGCACTAAACTTAGAAAGTTCCTGCAGTACTAATCTATTAAATCTGTTTTCTAATTAACTCTGCTTTCCATGACATATTCTATATTCATCGGAGATTCTACATTAGATGAACCTTTCTCAACCCAAATCTTGAAATTCTTGGCTGTTTATGTGCATCCCAGCGTCTTCCACAGCGTGCGAACGCGTGACGGTTCTCCCTTTAAACCACTCAAACAAACTTGGACACACATTGGCGCCGCTCAACCAGGGTACACAACGGCTGTCACGTCGAAACACAAACACGAGCACGTACTAGTCACACAAGCGTGTGCTATACACACGTAAGCACCAAAGTCTGCACTTCCACAACGGCACTAATGTTAAGGAGTTGAATAACAAGTACACGCCACTAATACGAGATATCTATTGCGAGAGTGTCAGCACGTTGTGACACATGTATACAATCTGTTAAGTTTTCCCTTATCAGAACCAAACTGCGTAGGGAAGATACCTGTTGAAGCGCATACAAAACTGCGTAGATAGAGCTGTAGACTACCATCGGAAGTTTCACGAAGCGACTTCCCGGCACAACTTCCGCTGGACACCGGAGTCCGTTTCCTATTCTATATATGTTCACTGGAGTTGTCATTGGTATAGAATTCGCCATCAGTTCTCTAGGTAGCTATCCTGTATAACCACAAGGCTATACAGAACTCCGTCACTGGTTCTCTACATCTTGGCCAGCTTTAGGGGCTAGTGAATTCTGCGTCTCAGATCAGTTCGACTTTATGTCCATCAAGAATACTCGTATCTTACCAAGCGGTGAGGAGTGATCGTAGCATCCCTTTCAGGACTTGGTATCTTGGTCTCCAATCGTCAGACGCCTTGAACAGTTCTCGAAGTAAGCACCAATAGCGTTCCATCAGTCAATCCTCCATTTAGTACTAGTTTCGTGGTGTCTCAACAACAATATTAACGGCGATGCTCGCACAAGCTCCTATCGTTAAGAACGCGCTGACATGTATCACCTATACTCTGAACAGCCGATCATCTGATGTAATGCGGTTTCCGTCCGAGTGAGAAACAACGAGAACTCGGTATATAATGGAAGACAGGAAGTTTCCAGGTCTTGCCACCTCCGTGGTTTCGTGTCCGCACGCCGGTGGTTAGTTAGCAAGGGCCGAACCGCAAAACTCTCAACTCCAAATGGGATATTAATGTCCCGGCTGCTGCGATCCCGCTGCCGGTGCTTCTGACTCACCCATATCCTATAACCTCTGGATCTAGTTGAGCTTCCAAGCTCGCTTTTGGTATTTACGGTCCTGAATACTCGACTGCTTGCACCATCTACTGCTGACAACCCTTTCCGAGAAAGCTTGACGCAGGCCCGGAAACGGAGCAACGCCCAAGCTGGAACCTGTTTGGAGGATGCTGTGGTCGCATAGACGACCCCTACACTACCCTGTCCTTTTCAGAATTTGTGACATGGTCCCTTCTCTGAGCAGAGCGTCGCCTATAGTGTAACGACCAAATGACGCTCGGCGAACCTTTACTTCACTCGACGTTTGCTCGAAATATTCGTAAATTCGTTATGGACAAAGTAGGGTCCACCCTTTACAATTATATTAAGAGAGGAATGAGCACAGACGAGTCTGCTAAGAATGGGGTAAGTATTTGTGAAGGGGATAAGGTAAAAGGCAACGGTAATAATTTAAAGTCTCTTCTGAGATATGTATGGACTAAGTAAATAGACAATGGTAATCAATAAAGATTAATTAAAAATTGCTTGAGAACGAAGAGTATGTATATCTCATTCGTAAAATAGTTATGAAAGAAAAGTGATGAATAAAGGAGTTCACTTGCTGTGCAGTTGAATCCGATGTACAAATATACCCCTGGCTTGTAGTAAGAATGGTAGACATTGTTGGAAAAACAATAAGGGATTGGTGTTAAAAGAGCTTGAAACATAAAAATTCTGTGAATGGAACAAAAGTTATATTCGTTCGAAAATGTGAATTTAAAAATCATTAGACAAGTTCATTAAACATTTTTAATTAATATATATGCGCAATAGAGTAATGTGATACATGTATTAAGCTTTTAAATGTTATACACCAGATCGTAATAAGCCCTGTTCGGATTTTCTGTTCTTCACGCTATGGCGACGCCAATAAGTCTCGGGGTTCATACTCATTTCACTATTTACCATACTCTGGAGACAATTAAATAAATAGTACTAGCAATCTCATTAAGCGATCGGCAGCCGATCACCTAACTCCAGCAGTGCCTATTTATTTACATTGCATGTTAATTTCGCGCAGTAGGATTCGTAGTTGGTATTTACCAACGTACTAATAGTCCTGTTGTATCGAACAGTGGCCGTAATGGCAATGATGAATAAAACCCTAATACCTCGTCCAGCATTTCCAGTTGAATGATACTCAACACGTGTGCATTATACGTTAATATAGAGGAAATCACTAAGCTCCTCTTTATTTGCCTCGATTCGAGTTGGTCGATAGCTTAAAAATCTACGAACAACGAATATAAATATCTCAAATTTTCGACGTTAAAATACTAGTCTTTCCCATAAGATTATAGAAGGAACTAGCTTTTTCATTTGGATAGGAGAAGCACTGTCAGCAGACTGCGGATTAAAGATGCTATGAGAAGAACTGAAGTAAATAGAAAATCGGGGTAAGAGAAGTCGAGGGAAGTCGTAATAGTAGGGATATAAAGTATATGGTCAAGGTGAGTGCAAGCACGAAATCGCGACGAAGACAGACTGTTGGAAGCTGTGGGTGGAAGTGAATCGAAGGCCAAATAAAACGAACAAGACTAAGACGCCGAACGACCAGAACGACGCCGGGGTTGGTGCTACGTGGGGCTCGAGAGTCTGCGGTATTTTAATATCTGACATTCCTGAAAGGACCGACCATCCGACACGCAAGTACTATCCACTAGCTTCGCTGCTCTCTTGGGAGCAGAGCAAGCATTAGAGCAAGGAGGACTGAGTCCAGCTACATTCACAAATATAGCCGTCCTCCTATTATACAAGTGTCATCAAGACAGAGTCCAGTCGATAGTGCTGCCTGAACGAACCACTGCACCACCTCCTACAATGCTGAATCTCCTTGCCTAAGCCGTTTCACACGACCATATTCCATACGTGCATTGTCGTGGGTATTTGTATTGACACTACAATGGAGCCCTGATCCAACAGCGCCCATTAACACGGACGAACATTGCTAGAAGCATCAGTAGGCCCCAATCTCCGATACCACTACTCTAGCAATATAAATAGCAGTAGAAACAGCATCAGTCTCGGTGGAAGCCGCATTGTTGCAGGGCCTTATAGGCTGAGCTAAAAACGAGCTCAGAAATCCGGGCAGCAGTAAAAGAAAATCCCATATCCATTCTTATCCCAAAAAGCTCAGCGCTGCTTCGTGCAACGTGAGGCAAGCACGGAAACGCAATTCCTCCAGTAATTATAAAACGTTGCAGCCGGACACAATCATTGTTTCTAGTACAGCGGGTTCAAATCTCTGTTCCACGAAATCGTTATTTCTCTCTCCGGAATTTTCCCACATAATGCTAATCGTCTTTCTTAATTTTGAACCGAGATTGTTCTATGTTCTATTTGCCAAGTTCTTTTTTGTTTCTTTTCTTGTCTCCACAGGTAAACTTCAATTGCCGTGGTAAATTTTTTTTTGTGGTTTCTCCATTTTACCAAGTTGAATCACAATTTCTTTGCTTTTCTTTTCCATTAACCCATGGCCCTTAGCGTCAGGACAATACATCATAACGATCGACCTTGCCTGCGAGTAACGCCCCTCTCCAGCTTGATGTACATAACTATGTGCAGCCTCTCCCTTGTATCTCAACATAGTTGTCTCTTAACGTGTCCCTAGAAAATTCGTTCTAACCCTAAGCAAAAGAGGATCCGACAGCGCAATCTAAAAATCAAACTCGGTCATCAATTTCGACATGCTGCTTCATCGCCGTCACCCTCGCACTGGTTCCTCCAGTAGACCATCGACCTCCACCATTCCCTGCAAGAAACGATTTCTCTCTGTCGACAGTGGAGACGACAGATCCTTCTTGTCGTCAGTTCAAGGATGCGGACAAGAATCTCTCGCTCCTTTCCTTCGCATCTCTCAGGCCCGCCGATTTAGCGGCTCATTCCGATCGACGTGGAAGCATCAACCACTGCCTATACGAACCCATATGTATACGTCGCCAAAACCCCCTTCATGCTTGCAAGCTCTTCGATAAGTCGCATGTTGCGCATGTAACACCCTCCCTGCCAACCTACTTTCCTTAGGGACCCACACTCGATGCCAGCATACGTTGGAGTGAATGATTCGTAACTTTTCCGCTCTATCGGTGTTTTCACGCATGACGTCCAGCCCGCGATAGATAAGTGGTCCATGGCGGATTTCTTCGCTCGTCAGCTCCCCTCCCTCATTCGTTTTATCGTTCTCCGGTCCTTTCATTTGCCTGCGAACAACGAACCCTCGTTTTTTTTCCTCCGTAGCTTTGTCTGGTTGCGCTAGGATGATGCTTTTTAGCCGATGTTTTAAGGGCAACTAATGGTTCGGCAGCTCTCCTCAGACACTGAACCATTCAACTCCTCAAGTGTTATTATCAGAGACGAATGTTTCACTTGTGCATTCCCGCACACTCACGGTCTTCTTACTTTGCTCAATTCTGATTTTGTCCTTAATTGCATACTCAGCTCAAATGCTTACTTCTACGTTTAATAGAACTCCAAAAGTCCAACTCATTCGTTACTTATTACGTACATTTATTCATTCTTTGTCACTGCATTCTCCTGTTGTTTTGGTATACCGAGGAACCACATATTGACTTTGATAAATATCGCTAATCACGAAAGTGCAGTCATTAATAGGGAATTTATTAAAATGAATAGGTGACCTTCATTGCCTTCATTTATCAATCCTCACGGCCTTATATCTTGGCACGGATGAGTGCATAAAACATTCGTCTCAAGTGTCATCCCTTGAGAATACATCACTCCTTCAAAGACGATATTGGTAAAGTGTTAGCCGGGGGAGTGTCCAAAACAGCACAGAAACGAAGAGAATTTCACGGGAGAATAGATACGGTAAACGGAAACTTTATTCAGGCGAATAACAATCACTCGCGGTAAGTTGGCCAATCATACCCGAGGGATTGTGTCGTCTTTCTGCGTTCGTCAATTTATGTACGTATACATCTAAACACGAGAACGTACGTATATCTCGATACCAAGGATTACATGTAAACACGCGTTACTATGGGCAGTCTCACTATTCTGGATCGAGATTCATAAATTCATCGTAATTTATCGTATTCATCGTCTCAGGATTTGGAAAGTTACGTAGTCGGATTGAGAATGAAACCGGAGAACAAACTGGACCGAGGTATAATAAAAACGGCGGTATAAGAATGAAGGCGGACTGTAGGAAAAGATTTGCACTATTCTGTCGATGGTTGGGGTTACTCATTCAAGAGGTTATTTCGTTGGGCTACTAGGGGTATTCCAATGACATACAGAACAGTCGAGGGCTGCATTTGAGTGTTATACCGGAGAACCGGAAGGGCAAAGGGAGTGACCTCGAATAAAGCTAGCAGAACTGAGAGGGGATAGAAAAAGAAAAGCGCAGGGTTTTTCAAGGCTAGGAAATACGGGGCGAAGGGCAGAAAAATTTGAAATGGTCCAGGAAAGAGCGAAAGAAACGTGTTTTTGCTGGGGCATCAAAGAAAAGTGATTACAGGGAACAGCCTCAGAAGTGTGGTGAAAGTGAGAGAAATAGTAAGACTCCCCACAATTAGCCTTTGCGCACTTAACCCTCGGAGAGATATGTCTATGACCCCTTCGTACACGCCCCTGCTAAAGCTTCCCTTTGTAACTCGTGTTGCATATCCCTCCTCTTTTTCAGCTTGTCCTTATATTTTTTTCACGTCTCTTCTATATCCTTCGCCGGGCCGACATTTGCCCGCAACATTCTCTTTTGAAATTCTTAATTACGATTCAGTCCCATGACGAGCACCACAGTCCCAGCTCTACCCAGCTGACGAATTACCAGTGTGGCTCTTTTTGTACCTCAACCTTTCCCCCGATTTCGGTCTCCCTCCCTTTTCCTCTCTTTCTTTTGCCTTCTATCTTTACTAGCTGCCTGTCGCGTCTCTCGGTGGTGTTTTCAGTGCGGCCGTGCAACTGCAGGATGCGACTAATCCGCTTGGCTAGAGAGAACGAGACCACAGGAAAAAAATGAGAGAAAAGCGTACATGATAAAATAAAATAAAATGCCAAACGAAAAAAAAAAAAAACGTGGAGAAAGATGCAGCGTCAGAGGAACAGAGATAGGAAAGGACAGTTTTTAATTATTCCTAGTCGCGCGCGTGGTCCAGCCGCTGAAGAGTCGCGCGTCCGCCTGCGACAATTAAAAACCACGGGGGGGGGGGGGGGGGGGGGAGGCGAACTCGACAGTGGAACATGGGACGACTCGCCTTTCGTACTCTCTCGCTACCCGCTTTTCTCTTTTTTTTCATAGAAAATGCTTTAGATAGCACACTGGCATCACTAAAGAAAAAGAAAAAGAGGGAATAGAGGACGACCCTGCCAGGCTAACATGCTGCTCAGACACCTAAAAAATCCTTTCTCTCTCAGGAATTCCCAATTATACTATTTCCGTGTGACAAGAGATAACCCAAGGGACAGTGAAAGGAAGGACCCGAGAAGCAGAGGGTAACACCATCGCTTTTCTCTTCTAGACTCCGCGTTTTATGCATCTACACAAATGTACTAGGTATGTACATGTGGACCCAAGAATGCGAATTCGTTTCGACGTTTCTACGAGTTTCTCCCGTTGGGAATACCATCGAGACGAGGATTCGGTTTTTACTGTTGTCCGCTATGTCGAGCGCCACGTCAGCAGCAGGAAACTCGACAGAGATGCTAATGGTATAAGGATACATAAGGAAAAACAACAGAGAATTGCTAGAATAAGGTGAATAACTCCGGCACATCTGTACAATGTTGAACCCTTTTTTTCTACGAAAGTTTAATAGCATGTTCTTTTGTTTAATACTGTGTGCGAAATGAGGATTGATGAAAGTCATGCAACAACAAAATATTGTTTAAATTCGCATAGCCAGCTCTTTCATGTATATCAAGCCAATGCATGAAGTGACGTAGATATGTCTCGGGACAAATACGTTTGACCATCATAGTATCACTTAAAGCAACAAATCTTCATTTTCATTCCTCACAGGCTATTGCTACGTCTCTCTGCAATAATATTTCGACCTTACACTTATAAAGGATGATAACCGATTCTGCTTCATAAATGAAGGAATTCTTCCTATGTTCCCACGATATCCAACATTAGAGACTGACGCCGAAAGATCCTTAACATCGAATTTAATTTCAGTTACTTAGATCACGATTTAGTGTTAAAGTAGGACGCTAATTGAAATAAGAAAAGCTGCTAAGAGAACATATGAAAAATATTAAGAGATCATCCCCGCAAGTTATGACTAAAAGAGGGTCGTCTTCAGAAATTACCTGTTGTACCCCATAAGAAACTGACGCATTGTATCGTTTCATTTATGATTTCATCAGAAATTGCTTCATTGAATCAGTACGCATCTAGTCATTGCGAACATCCCTATGGATATTATAAAAGAGGTAAACTTGACTCGACCATGCTTACGACTTTGAGGAAGTCACTTCATATGCCAGAGCTGACAGAGTCAATTACACAGCTGAATTTCTTTACGTATAACTTTAAACAGGTCTCTTTTTCTGTAGATACATATATATCATGAAGACCCTCCGGGTGAACTATAAAAACCTTCTGAACATTTAGAAAGAGCATTTCCAATTACAATATCTCTATACTTCTGAGGTAAATGTATGTACGTATGTGATAGTAATGGATCTCCACTAAGCACGAACAGATCCCGAGGGATTCCGACTGGTGGGTTGGGTTCTTGCACGAGTCGGGAGCGCTCACTAGTTCTACATGAGAGAGTGAAATTTTGATAGAGAGAACGAAAAGCGAATCCTCTTGGCGTGAACCAACTCCGATGGGATCGCTGCTTCTCGTAGCAGTGAGCACTAAGAGAAGACGAGAGGCCAAGAGGAATAAACGTGGGAGCGTACAGAATTCTGATTGTTGGATTCTGTGGATCGTGGCCAGGCTTTGGATGCAGCAGCTGAAGCGGTAGCAGCAGCAGAACCAGCAATGGTACAGAGCACCGCCGCTACCACCAGCATTACCGGTATAGCGGTAATTGGAAAACGGAATGGCGGCGGCTTAATCGTCGTAATCCACGCGAGCGATCGTGCAATCAAGCTCGGTGCGTAAGGGCGTGGCATCTCTGGTGCCCTCAACGTAAAGCGAATATATCGATATATCTATATACGTTTCTCATTCTGTACAGCCATACACGACGAGTGCAGTAAATTGCGTTGTGCACACGGCCGCTTGGGCTGATAAACACGCATGGGTAGATTCGCAGCAAGTTAAGCTTCTACAATGCAGAGTACAGGAAGGCAGCATAACGGTGCCCCGCATACGTAGCTTTAATGTACGCCAATCGCAAACTGAAACCATACCGCGGTATGACGACGTATTGGCGGACGATCAATCGATAGTGGACTTCTCGAGTAATAGTATAACATTTAACAAACGAATAGATGACAGTGTTGATGACGAAGTTTCTCTAAGTAGGACTTTACAGAAGCGGAAGAAAGATCGCCATTGGATTAATTAGAAGTATTTTAATCAATAATATCCACCAACAACAAAATATGTGTTACATTCATTTACGAGAACGTAACAATATATTAAAACCGGTGACATGAAGGCACACGTGTTTAATTTGACAGCTCACTCATACACATGCGTTAATCTGTACTGATTGACTAAGTGCAGAGGGATAAGCCAAGAGTCGGTAGTACGATAACCCGTGAGTGATTCATACAATACCCGCCCAGTCACTGCTAATCTCTTCATGTTTCTGTCGGCGTACTCCCTCTTGCTGTTTTCGGCTTTACCATTGATGACCTTGTACGGAATAATCGGACGATAGCTGCGTGGATTCTACAGATATACACACCCTTATGAACTACTTCAGGATGTTTATCGTGGCGCTACCAAATGGAATATGTATCGTTACTACGATGTCGACATAGTTTCAGAAAACTCGTGTCATACCTGGCAACTGTCAATTGATAACTACTGATTATGATTACGCTGATACTTGCATAATTCCATCAGTTTTATTATATATCAAATGATCATTTTTGTAACTTAAAGATAATCTTTCTATTTCTCTCTTTTTTTTTTCAAAAAAACCTACCACTAATTATTATTTAAACCCCTATTTCGTATTCCTATATTTTGAAAAACTGCTGGATATTATGATTGCCCACAGTTTGCATGGTTTTATGAGATTGTAGAGTGTTAGTACGGCCTGGCGTGCATGCTTCCAGTTTTTAAACGCCAAGCTCAAGCGCAACCTCCACCTTTCATCATCATGTGCCCTGCACCGCCTCTTTCTGTCATGCATTCACCCTTTCTCACTTGGCCGTGTTTGCTCTACAATTCAGCGGCATCCGACATCGCCCTTATACCCACTGTGGAATTTAACTTTAACGAACGGGATTGCGAGGGCACTCGAGAGAGAATCGGCAGACAAGGTCTGGCGATGCAAGAGTTCTGCACTTCTCGCGCTCTAACTCGCTCGTTGTGCAGTTACGTCCCACTAGAGACTCTAAGGCGCATGCAGATTCTCGCATACTACGCACATGACGCATACTATAGTAGAACCGAGTGCTATAGCTACGCCGGTAATTTCGAGCTTGCATCAAGTACACAGGTCTCCTTGCACTACCTGCATTCAGCACATTAGCCGTAATATAGTGCCACCTATGCAACATTGCAGGTGGGCCAGGGGAAGGAGAAGCTACCTGCAGCTACCGCGCATCTCTATTTACCCTGTAATTTCTGAGCTGGGTGCGCAAGATATAGTATGCATATGCTCGTATATGATATGCGTAATATATCCCTCTGTCCTCGCTCGACAGTCGAAGTGCTATTCCTGGCGCTTTGGTGCAATCGATATATCAATCGATCAGACGTCTATCCTTCAATCACTCCCCTTGAATATGCGACCCTCTCACTATGTTGTATATAATAGTAATAGGGGGATGCTGGTTAGCATCTGGTATTAACCAGGACAATCAAGGTATTATCAATTTCACAGAGCCGAACAAACGTACGTGCGTGAATACATATATTGCACGCAGTATCTATCCAATATCCGTGGCAGTGGTCTGACTATAGCTTCGTTGAAACGCACTAGAAGTGAGTGTGAGTCGCAGTGAATTTCGCATATTCGCGAAATTGCTTGCTTCAGCTTTCCCCCCTTGTTTCACATCTTGGCATAATCAAAGATATTTCGATTAAAATAGCGTGCGGTTTACCTCAAATACTAGAAATTAGTATACTGTCTACAGTTAGGCAGTATATTGCAGCTGCGTTGGAAATGATTCGTGGGGCTGGCTCTACAAAGTGCTGAAGCAACGAATGTCACGGCTTGATTATCAAAATACGTGAACATTACGGCAACGTCATTCATTGCCGTAATTACCATCCTGGTGAAGGGACCTTCAAACAAATCAATTTCGGAAATTCTCGGGATTGATGAAGAAGAGCAGCTATCTCACAGCGCAATTAGATCTAGAATTATTGGGTGATAGGGCAATCATACGGTTACCTGCACATCCTCATCCTAGAATATATAAGCTCTGTGTCCCATATTGCAAGGATACAGAGATCCTACTATTACAAAGCTTTGGTACTTTGAGCTGAGAATCTGACAAATTGAAGGTAAAGGACAGAATCTCGTACCACCAAACAGAAGCACCTGCAGACGACTTTGTAGTCCCTTTGCTCATCACCTTCGCCGTGAGGGATGCAGCGTACTTAAATGTATAGAGATTATTGTAGGGAGAAGAGAGGGCTCACTGGGCATTCGAATCGGACATAGCAGCTTGACCTGATAATCGAATTCCAATCAGCCGATGCTCCCCCACTCCCGTAGCAAGCTTCGCTTTCCTATATCTATCAGTGCTTAACGCAGACTCCCACCCATCCTACTTTAACTCTGATTGTCTTTGTGTGTTTACCTCCCTTGCTATCTAACGACTTCACCGACTGCCCCGATCTCTCATTTTAAACCCATCTCTGAACCCACCTCCACATCGTATCAGATACTTTCTCTTATGAGTTTCACTGACCAGGGAACCTGGGATTCCGACGATATTACCCTATTCTCTGAATTAAGAGAAAACCTCTTTTATGGCAAGACATAATTGAAAGTATAAAGCTTTGCATATAAAATTTCACTCATAGAGAATACATAAATCTTGAGCTCGGAAAGCCCAAAGTTTTGACGATGAAGATTATGATAAAAGTACTTATGTATTTTATACGGTAATTTCTTATAGCAGCCATAAAAACATAATTTGTGCAAGCGCTATAGGTTTTCTTGGGATACCTAGACATTACTCACATTTTCTACTTCAAGCATTATAACGGGCAAATTGAAATGTCGTAACAAAAAAAATGCTTACACTCCTAAGTAACAATAAACGACAGTTTATTTCCACGAGGCTAAATGGCAATATTGCTGTTTCGGCTGTAAAATCAAGTGTACACGAAGAGAATTTTCTGGTGTACACAATTCAAAAAGTTTGACGATGGTTCTCATGCAGCATAGAGAATTTGGTTTATTCGACCAGTCTGACGATGACTGCCCTGCAGTTCATTAACGCGAATTTTTCGTCTGAAATATACAGTACGGCAAACGATGCCAGTTGTGTTCACGAGTCACTTTCCAACGTTATATATTGCTGATTAAACGTAACATAGTGAAGATTGCCAGGCCGGTTACGTGCCTACTTCTGCATCGTATACCAGTCAATGTCGGAAATACGTGCAGTTAAAATAATACTTAAATTAATAGAAAGCGAAGGTGTATAACGGTAGATGAGGAGGGATAGGTTACAAAAATGCATAAAAAATATTTTATCTTACTTATTAAATATTTATCAATTTTTCTTATATTATCGAGTGTTTAAAAGAATCGTTTTGTTACAAAAATGCAGCCGTCACTCAATTTATTCTGTTGTTTGACGGTACAACACTCCATGTGGTCTTCATATGATGAGACATAGTCGCAATTGTCCATGTCGTGGACCTTGTACGCTTGTTCTTCTTTAAAAAACGACTGAAATAATGTTTTTTTTTTACCAATTTAGCATCCTACTGAAACCATCACGACTGTTTATCCTGATCTCAGATGTTACTAAAAAGAAGCTTATGTTTATGGCACGTTGCAAAAAGTGCAGATTACGCAACAATTTACAACAGCTATGACATTCGACGATTTTTGTTGTTGTCTGGACGAACAATACCTACATAATATTGCGTATATAATATATGTTTTAAAAAGATAAAATATGTATTTACATGCTTTCGTTTTACCAATTCTTCCTCAGGCGCACTTTGCACGGTCGACAACAATGGGCAACTAACGCCGTTGACGATGTAAACACACTCAGCCGGCGCCAAACGTATAGTGGTCACCGCGCGTCTTTCGTGTATAGCCAATGCACTGTTCAAAACTATAGCCTGTAGATGGAGAATGATTCCCAGACGCAGGTTCTTATTAGCTACAACGTTGAGGATTTCAGAGTTTCATATTTTGTATTGTGATGCATTTTTCCTAAAAAAAAAATTGGAAAACTAAAAAAAAAACGGCTCCCTTCTCGCATTCACAAACCTCTTTTAATAAATTCCCCCTTCCAAATTTGTTTAGGGCGCCAGCCGCCGAAGCGACAATGGAAGGGACAAGATGTTAAGTTTAGTAAAAAAAATAATTTACAAAAAAAAAAAGAGGTGATTGCCGGCTAAGCTACGAGTCAATGATCTTACGGCAGAGTGGGCGGTCCATAATTTGCTCAGTCAATTAAATAAAATAATTCCACACAAATAAACAAACAAAATAAATTAATTAAACAAAACTTCAAATTAAATGGCAACCAAATTCGTTTAGTTTATTATTATTTTCGGGAGGCACCGAACGATAGCAAACTCCACGAACAAAAAAAAACAAATAAACAAACAATTACAAAAAAAAATATTTCTCCCTACTAAAATCTACAACGGCTACTATATTCACCGCCGAGATTTTCTAACCCGCAATAACCGCAACGGTACCTCCCGGTCCGAAGCGCTCGAATTCCCTATTTGCCCTACTATCTTAAAATTTATCGCCAAAAATGGTCAAAACGGTCAAAAATACGGTACCTAGGCCAACGCACAGCCCCGCAGTACCCGCCAGAATTTTTATCGTACAAAACCGGACCAACACAACACAAATATGACGATCTTTAGTACCGCTACTCAAGGACATTCTTTCGAATCTAAAAATCTAATTATCACATTGAAGCGAATCTGTCGCGCTTATGTCAGCGGTACCCAAAAATTCCTAATAGGTCGCCCGCCGGCACCACTTCGCGGTCGCTTATAAAACAAACAAAAAATTTAAAATAGTAGCGCGATAGATGTTATTACCGAGTCCCAAAAATACGATGCAAGGAGAGCTTACTGATTCACAGTCGCCGTTCTTCGCGATGGGTTCACCGATTGTCTCTCGCTATTCCACAATACACTAGCAGTGCTCTCGCTCTCACGCACCCGTACTCCTCAACGTTGTACCAAAGACAAAAAAATTTCCGAAGATTCGCACGCTCTTAATCTTTCTGCCCCACTTCGCTAATATATTCGGCCCTCGTCGACTATTCCCGATCTACGGCAACCAATTAGGGCCTATGTCACGAGTCAACGACTTCGCGCAATTCTCGATGTTCGAAGTACTCGCCGTTATAATATTTTCTCGCATCGATAATAATGTGACCAAAAAAAAAAAGCAATGTAATATGAATTTGGGAAAATAATCGGCCGATTTGCGAACCACAAGAGAGTAATTCCAATAATAAAATATGACGGGTTGGAGTATCTCGAAGCATGGAAAGTCCGATTCCTTTTCTCGGGGCTACTACTGAGTGGGGAGGGTACCCTGTGGGAATTCCATGTCAAAATCAATCGTGGAATAACAACTATTCCTGGCTCCGCTCTCCGCTCTCGCTCCCTCGGCGTTGACATAAAAAAATATACATAAACAATTCCTAGAAATTAGTACAATAGTAATATTCCTATATAATTTAGCCTGGTGGAATGCCTGAATAGCGGTCGAAGATCACAGTGCACGCGAGAGACTGCTCGGTCCCTCCGAAAATCTGAATTTTTGGGACGCTCTCAAAAATACGCGTCATAGTATATGTTAAATGTTCGTATTTCTTTCGGAACCAATTCCATAACTATAGATTCTATCAATAAATTGAGTGATGCATTTCTTCGTATATTGCGAAACGTAATCACTGTCTGTTGCAAGTCACGACCATTGTCAAACTTTGAGATGTTTTCGAGACAATTTTGCGTATACATCCTTACAAACTTTGGATCATTTACAGTACGGCTTGAAAACCGAGACATAGTAACGATTCTTGTACGGCGTGCAAGATACAATAAAACACGACACAGTACTCTATCGGAAAATATAGAAATAGATGCCAGAAGCGTTGAATAAACCGAGTTTACTATACTAAATCGGGTAATGATTATTAGACTCTCCTCTCCGTGTAGGAGTGAAAATATAGCATTTTCAGGAAAACTTACCAATTATACTTATACCTCTCACGCAGCTTTAATTTTAGTTCCTTGCGATAGTCGGTATAATGTCGTGAATACAAGTGCTTTCGTACAAAGCCCAGTGGGAGGATGAAAACCAGCGGGATATTCAGACGTAAAGGTGGAAAACGAATCCAAGCTGGGGATAGATGGTGAACTGAACCGGCAGTGAAGTAACCTTGCGAAATATTAGAAGAAAGAGCAAGACAACAAGAACCCATGCAGTGAGCTTGTGTGCTTGCGCCGGCCACCGTTCCGGGTTTCCATCCTGCTGAGACCGACCGAGACCGGCGGGGTACATCGCTCTCACACCGCTTTCGACATTGAATTTATGGCCTTCCAACCTCGTAGGGTGCGGGGGTCGGTACCCACGACCACCGCCAGTACCACTGCTGTTGGGCTCCTGCCACGCTTTGCACCCAGATGGACTCGACGATAATGGAGTTTTGCGCACAAGCCTTTCCTCCAACCGCCACCATCGTTCAGACTCCTCACTTACTTCCCCAATCACTCTCGCTCTTGGCCAGCTATGCGGTTTCCTCCAAACGAGACATGGATAACCGGAATTCTTTTCTCGGTATGCCCCTCATTCGAGCACCCAACTCACGCGTAAAGTACCTATTTTCTCATCTTCAACAAAAGGGACCTTGGCTCATTGCACCTTCTGCTGGTTATCTCCACTCGCTCGTGGGTAAAATATATTCGGCACATAACCAGATGTAATTCCCCGCATATACATTGCTGCTTCTCTTCAATATGGTTATTCTGGTTATAGTGCAGGATTTTTCAAAAGGCAAATCAGAACTGGCTAGTTTGACTACATAGAAAAAGTTGAGACGAATGCCATAGAAGGACACCACGTAAAATTTAACCCTGAAAGATATTTCATCCCTAGACATTTCCATACGATCTATAGTTCTCACATATTTCCTTTTCCGGTCTATCTTTGCATCATGTCTCTTATTCTCCTACCATATCACGGGCCCACACTTCCCTGTTATTTCAGATAAGCGACGATAAACGTATCCCAAGGAATTCGGCCGTGCAGCGACTTCCCTTTCGGAAAGCGCATCAAAGGCATTCCTTCGCTTCATATGAAGTGGTAATATATATGTATAGATAAAACGTTCCATACATTATTATGGGGACGACCTCGATATCGTGGCTGGGAGACGGCAAGTTCCGCTCCGAAGAGATTTATCATTTTTATTTCTCATCTCGATAGGATATTTGTAGCGCTTTGCAGTAAGCGTCTATGTATGTGTATGCTATATATCGTACTTTATGACATTTCTGCAGTATTTCACCCCGAGACGTTTTGTCATTTCTAATTCCCGTTCCTCCTTCATTTTCGTTTCCTCAACCTTCACATCCTGACTACACACTTCTCATCTAATATGTCCTCGTGCTGCTCGCTTTTCCACGTCAGCAATGTATTTATGTTTCCCGTAAACGCTTATACGTCATTGCTCGGCTCGCGACTCGCCCCTTTCATTCTCAGTCTCTCTCGTGTGCTAACCCCTCATCTCTCCCGTCGTCGTATATTTTATCTTGACTCTTCATTCTTTACGCGTAATCCACCACCGCGCCACGATGTCACGGCCAATGTATTCTCGCTGACTCGCGCGCTCACTTACTCTCACTCGTGATGCTGATATGACGCGTTATATGCGCTCACCAGTTTCCTCTTCACTCAACTCAACTCAAGAGTGTTCATATATTAATCTTATTTGCTTACGCGTCGGCTTATTGCTCCTACAGAAAAACTCGTTACGTCTTTCATCGTGTTCATCCGTAGTTTCACTTCATTGAATTTATTCACACCGTATAGATTCCTGATTCTCGCGACTTGTTCACTGGCCCGGTCCGCATCGTTGGTTCCAGTATATTAACGATATAATATAAGTTTCGGAACTTTGTTTCCAATCACACCCTCGGAACCAAGCGGCGTATGTAGGAACCTCTTAGCCTCTATTTTTCGCTCTCTCATCTCATTCTGAGTGTTGTACGGATACTCACGTAGCTGGGGATTGCTTACACAGCAGGGCTCTTCACGATGATTTTGATTTATCGCTCTTACGAGAAGGACTGAGAAGGGCCAAAGAGGCACAGGCGTCCAAGGCTTTGCTGTCCGATAAAGCGACGCAATTCGTCACGACGAGGGAGACACGCGTCATCGTTCACGAAATGGAGAGACGAAAAGGGAAAAAAATATAGCGTGGATAAGGGCCTAGAGCGTGGGAGTTCGCGCCGTTGGTACTGGTAGCTCCAGAGGCTAATCGTATCGGCGATTCATGAAAAAAGCACCTAAAATGGAATCTGCATGTTGGCCCGTCCAACCCCCTTAGCAATGTTTTTCTTTTTCTTTTTTGGTATATTCCTGGATGGTTATATGTATAATACCCTCAGAAAAACACGAAAATTTCAAAATATATATTTGTTATCATCTAGTTGAGTAATGTTGCACTTTTGATGAGATATTTCGTCTTTCTCTACACGATGGTACACATTAATCGCTGAAAAAACATGTTACTTTTTTTTCTACATTGACGGGAATTGAACCTAGAACCCTCCGGATGGTTTCGTTGCGCAGCGCCTTAGCTCTCTCGGCCATGCAAATCATATGAATATGCAATTATTTTGTTTATTTGAATGACTGTAATATGAAATAAAATTGATGTAATATAGTCAGAACTTGATAGATTTACATGAATGCGTCTGATCTATAAAAATAAAAGCACATTCAGTAATTTTTTTTACAGAAATTGGTTATATCGAATAGAGTTGTTTTATTGTTTACGCGAATCAGTTCGTTTGTATCTAGGTGCATGACTGTCTAACTGACCTGAGGGCCAGTATTAGAATCGGATTTCCATATAAGACCCTTATCTGGCAAATTTATTATTGATTTGTTTACTTTATGCCATGGTTAAGTCTGACTGGGCTTTTAATTAATTAACTTATCAAGGCCTTATTAAACTTCACATGGCCTTATGAGATCCTTATTTGGCAAAATTATGATTAATTAGTTTACGAGGTATCATGATGAAGCCTAACTGGGCCCTTAAGTAATTACCTATCAAGCCCTTAATAAACTTCGATATGGAAAACCAAAATTGCCTTATGAAACCCTCATATGGCAAAATTATTATTGATTTGTTTACTTGGTGCCATGATTGAGCCTAAATGGGCCCTTAAGTGATTATCCTATCAAGCCATTATCAAACTTCGTCATGGAAACCTAGAATTGCGCTATGAGAACCTTAGCTGGCAAAATTATCATTGATTTGTTTATTTGTTTACTTGGTGCCATGTTTAAGCCTGACTGGGCCCTTGAGTGATTACCCTATCAAATCTTTCGCCATGGAAACATAGAAAAACCTTATCGGGGCCCTACTTGGGAGTAATATGAAAAACTGTTTTAGGCAGTCCACATTAAAGCCTGACAGGGCCCTAGTTCATCTTAGGGCATCCCTAATAATTTTCTTTACGGGTGATTTCAACGTTTGTTTCCAATAACCTTGCAAGTATCGTTCATTGTTTATTGAACCATATTATCATCGCTTCAACCATAAAACATTGCAAGCCTTCCTATATCCGTTTTATCATGTGAAATCGTTGAAATAAACGATATGCTTTTCTCTACGTGCACGCTTATTTTCTATTGTCTTCCACAGCTTTATGTTCCTTATCGCTATCTTCCATTCAGTTTTTTGAAAACATTTTCTGGTGGTGTCTACCTCGAAACGTATTACAATTTAGAATACTTGATTAAGTTACAAAGGAAAATTGCACACTTTCGTTGCAATGCGGAAGTTTTATGTAACTCTTATGAGCACTCTATGGTCTTACTTTTAATATGACACCACAATTTATATGGGAACGAAGCTATGAAAAGGTTCAAATATAATAAAACCCATTATTGCAAATACTCTTAGTGCTCTATTATTTTCTATAATTCACAGTGTTTTCTGCATGAGACAGTCAAAACAGTGGTCAATAAATTTACTCATAGCGATCGCATGTATAAGGTTGGAAACTCGAAGGCCATGAGGGAGACCTCATTTTGCGTCCTTCTAATTTAATCAACTAAAATGTTGACGAGACAAAGGAATGTTTTTTTACTAGTATCCTCGATGATAACTATACACTAATACAAAACGATAGATATTACGCAATGCCTTTATTTCAATCGACCTTTAAACAGGTCGATAAGTATACTTAGAGAGCTTTGAGCATTTCTGAATAAGCTACACGCAATGGGTTAATATATTTCAATTTGGCCATTTTTAGTTTTACCACAACATTCCAAACGTATGAAATATCATCGTAGCGAAATTGCTAGATAAAATAGGACAAAGGGAAATGCTGAAGAGGCCTAAGTGCATTAGGTTGACCGCCGATTATAGTTTATGTACAGCAATTCAAATTTTATCGATCTTTGACGAGAGGGTACTGCAACGAACTCTCTTCTCGCACAATTCGCGCTCGATAAACCTCGATAACAAGCTTGACTCTGACGATTATGCATGAAATATCGGCAGAGTTATATCATAGAAGCCACTCTCGATGATTCAGGATTGATTCAAATCCACAGCCGACCATAGAACGACCACATTTGTTGCCCTCCTCTCCCCTTCGCTCCCCTCGCTAACGCTGTTCACCTGTCGTCCCTTCGACACTTTCAATTTTCCAATTTTTAATAGAATCACGTAGTGCGTCGGGCATTGATTTCGCCAGTGACGAGCCGCAATAACCAGTTCCAATCTGATAATCGATCCCGGTGCGTGAGTTCGATCTACTCGACGGAAAACAATGCCTCTCCGGAATTAACCTCGCTTGCTTTGTTTGACAGTATCTATGTTGGTGAAATGACGTTAAGAGGAAGCGTGTGGCAGTTGAAAATGCTCAACTATATTTTGTAAATGATAACAATTGAAACTAGTTAGTAATAGAATGTTTCTTAATAGCACTATAAAAATAGGCGCAGCATTAAACAACGGCTCATTTGAGCGTAGAGTTGCTACGAATTCTTTGAGTGTAAGTTATAGAGATTCAGAAGCATGATTCGACTAAGCTTTCGTCCGATTGGATCGTGCATCGAGAGTTTCACGACTTTCAGCTGCAGAGTCCTCGGAGGAGTCATAGAAACTCCGACGATTCTGATGCCCTTCTTGAAAGAGATTCTGAGTCTCTGAAGCAATAAATGAAGTCAGGAGTGAAGGGAGTTCTAAGTCGCATAAGAATCGTCGAAGGGTTTGGTTGAAGCTTATATCCAAACAGTTCACTACTTTCGGCTTTGCACTGACTACTTTCTGTACAAGTACACTATGTCTCAAACCTTTTGCTATAGAATATATAGAAAGGAGAGCCCAGCAAAGTGGGAAATGGTCATGAGAGAAATGAGAAAGGTTAGAAGCTAGTATGGCTTCCACGTACTTTTAACTTTCTCTTTACCTTGCTTTTTCTTGCCCGAGTCTTTGCTCAGCTTTTGCGAACGCCTCTCACCATCGCAGGACGTCAAAGTGCACACATACACGCTCCTTTCACGGTGCAGACAATATACCAGACGGTAGTGGTGGTAGTTAGAGTATTTGCTGTGGTATTTTCAAATGGGCTCACGTCACCTCCTCGTGTTGACTTCACGTTCGATACTACGATCGATGTCAGGCAACACTCAGTATAGGTGCTAACGACAGGGAACAGCAACCAGAGTGAAGAAGAGAAAGATTGCGCTTAGTAACATCGAGGTAGTTTCCGATTTTCTCTATTTATATCCCGCGACCGTTCATCTCCTATGAATAGACGCAGGTGGGATAATGTATCGTGCAGCACGTCGACTGGATCCAGGCAGATCGGGTTTAGTTACCTTTCGCAGTTCTCTCTTGAAGTGACTCATATATTCTCTAGAGATTCGAGATTTTACATAAAACGGTAGCACTGAGTATTCACGAGCTCATACATACAGAGCTTCTATCCAAACTACGAAGCAGGACTTTGGCAATGCGCGTCCTCGTATCTGTGACAGCAACTGAGTATTCACCTGTTTATCAAGTATGTTTTTGTGTACCTGTAGCCAACAGCGTTATCGACGAAAGCTTGGCTCGCAACACCTTAAGGAAACACATTGTGCTAGGCACTTTGCACTAGTCTGTGTTCCTGTCCGATACTAAGGGCGATCGGGTGGGCTTCTTGCCCATATTGTAATCGTGTGTTCGTGTACATCATCTACGATTATGTGGGTATACTCGTTGACACTGTTTCTAGTGGTTGTTTTAAGACTAGAACCACTAGCATCGTGACCCAGAGAAGTAGGCAAGGGACATGGGGAGTAACGGGACACCGCGAAAGATGTCGGGATCACGCCAACCTGTAGGTCGCCTGGTGAATGATAGGCGGTTTAGTAACCACGTAGTTGGTTATTCGCGAAAGGAAAGGAGAGCGATGGCGAGAGCCGATCATATCAAGTCTGAGGGAAAAAAAATTCAAAGGAGAAAGGGTACTTAAAGTCACAAGAGTAAGTATAGGAGTTCCTAGACTGCTTCGCTGAAGGCTTCGCGAGGGATTGAAGGGTTTTCTCCCTGTTCCACTGTCGTGCTACATACAAAAGTCACAAGGACACTGGCAACTGCTTCTGCAAAGAGGAAAAGAAAAGTAAAGCCTGAGCTTCAGTCTGAGACTCTCAGCAGATATATATTCGTGGCCACTATTGGCTCTTCACCAGAACTCCCACTACACTTCCACTTTAGGGCTTCTGCTGCTTCTTATCATGCCTTGCACTTATGTATCTTTTCTCCGTATACATATATATATATGTAGGAGTGTGTACCCTTTGTCAGCTACCAAAGTAATCCGCACAGAATTCATTCGACACTAACCTTTATCATTAGCATCGCTATTATATCCGATAAAGTACACTGTAAAGTTGCAATATAATCGTATCTGTCATCGCAACCATCCTCTCTATGCTTCTGAACCAATCGAGTTTATCGCGTCTCTGTGAGATATCGACGCTTCTCCTTGTCTTACACCCTTATCTCGTCAGGTACAAACTTGAGATTCAAGTGAATCTTACTTCTACCAGCTTCTGAAGTGGATGCTAAAGTTCGATAAGAGATCAGTAAGCTCCAGCTTAGTCGTCAACATCGAATGTATAGTGAAACGATATTGTTCTCCAGCAGGCGTTTCATGATCCCTTGACTACATCGCTCTACTAGCTGGGAGAAGGTTATTCTACCATCAACGTCCAAAGATATTAGGCTCAATGATTAATGAAAGCGAAAATAGCATGGCTGAACATACAAAGGTAAAAGATTTCCTCCCTGATAGATTCATCTCTTTTTAACTCTATACTCTATATGCTCACCTTTTTATCTACCTATCACTCAGCACCTTTTTTTCCTCCTGCATTTAGCCGTCAGCTACAAAAACTCGTCGCACGGGCGAATGTCTACCAAAGACAAAGAGAATTAACAAAAGGGGAACGCGAGGTGGTGCTTGCGATGGTGGGTGTACCGGGACCAGTAGACTCTTCGGTAGTTTGGTGAACGAGAGGACGCTGTATATATCCGCTTTGCTTAATGTAACGAAAAAGCCTTAACGAGGGACTCGCTTCGTGTTCCTTGATTTAGCCTCTCTTTATCGCCCATTTAGGTGAGTAGAGGGAAAGAGGAAGTTACATATAAAATGAAAGAGACGAATCGGAACTGAATGAGTAAAAGGGAGAGTGTACAAGCGAGATTATCGTGAGCATCATGATGTTGCGTGTGGCGCGAAGAGTCGTGACCATTGCCGTGGTTCGACCATTTCCGTGCGCGCTCGTCGCTCACGCAATCGTCTTTTACTACTTCTACTTCCCCATCACCACCATTAGACCTTGGTTGCCTTCGTTCTCTGAGTATAAACGATCTTATTTCCCTGGTGTGTACCCGCTAGAGCTTTACTCATATATACTATTACGTTTCTATCTTCACGAACACCTGCTAGCTTACAATGCGGCATAGAAAACGAATGAGCACGAATTACCTGTAATTAGTATACCTCGACGAGAATACTACTCTGCCAAGTTCATACGAAAATAGCCAGTAGATCGGCGGATCTATCATACGTTTTCCTGTGAACAGGCACAATGGTTGGACCGAGAACGCCCTCCTACTGTAAGGACTCTATAGTGATAGAGTACATATAATACAAATTCCCTTTCTAATATTGCTATTCTGTCGTTACGTGCTCACGCGCTCCACGCTATATCATCATTGTATCTTTGCCTTTTACTCTTACATTCGGTTGCCTTGCGTACACCAGCATTTTGCGGTACGTACATAACCGTTAATATTTACACCTGTCTATGACAGCAGCGATTTATTAACAAGATGGAGACAAGAGAATCAGAGCTCCGAAGATATCTCCAAGGTAAATACAAGGATGGGAACATAACATATGTACAATATACGTATATTGGGTATGGGAAGCAGGGTAGAAATCGAGATCTGAAACTCAACTCTGCTTCCATTTCACCACCGTGTGCATCGCATCGTCCGTCACAGCATATATGCGAAACTTAGTTTCTGTTTGCATACGTGGGTCACAAGGTCCATGTAAATACTCACGCAGATACGCACTTGGTATACATCATAGTCTTTACGTATGTTTGAATATGATTTTAACGATACTCGAATGCCTGATGGAAAAGTCATTTGGTTTCGCATGGTTCTAAATCTGTATTTACATAAAGTATGTGCACTTAGGAGAACAGATAATAACGTCCCATTCGTCGTCTTTCTTTTCCTCTTTCTCTTCCATGCTATCATGAAGGGCGACCGTAATTTCGAATGTAGTCATGTAATACTGCACGAGCAGTAGCTTATGTCTACCGCGTGGCTCGCTCTGCGGTATTCCACTCTCTGTCCTCGACTCCATCTATCCGGTAATATATTATGTACATACATATAATATACCTGCATATTACAGATACACCTGTAATTAGGAATTCTGCGGGAGACATTGAATATTGCCACAGGCACGATGAGACTTCGGTACGGATGTATGCATATAGGTTTCCTATACTATACTGGTATTACGCTGTGGTGTATGTGTAGCCTGGGTAAATCCTCCACATGTAACTTATAGGTCAAATGTTTAAGCTTATTAGCACAAGTATTAAATTCAAAGTACGAAAAAACTTGGCCCTCGTGGCCAAGCGTTGACGAGGACTTTCATGCCGAAGCAGTTTGGATGTCATGTTTTAAATATAAAAGATCCCACGGATTTTCATATTTCTATTCATCATTGTTATTATATTTGTACAACGACTCGTTCTCTCTCATGCTCCTTTTTCGTTCTATATCAAACATCGCTGTGGCAGTGCGGCATGCTTGCCTCGATGCGGACATTTTTCGTGAATAAACGTAAACTTTTCCTTAAGCCATTGCGCAGAGAAAGAGCGAGATAGAGCGAGAGAGAGAGAGACTTTTCATTTAAAAGTTGGGCTGAACGTTATAACGTCAAAGACATGATACGCGCGCGTGCTCAGTCCCATCTGTTACCGGTTCTCTACTTCGTCTGTTCATTCAACGAGCGACCTCAAAGCAAGCGGCCAATGGTTGAGAGTGATATTTGCGAAACGGAAAATTTAACTTGACGCCGCACTTTTCGCAAGCATCTATCTGAACAAACCCGATTACCTCAAGCCCCCTGTCGTTTTGCGAACTTTCGTCGGTAATATTTAATTAACCACTTTCAGACCGAACGAGAGGATGATCGCGGACAATCGTTTTTGCCATTACGAATATATTTCATCCTCTGCTTCGTTTTCCATTTGGAAATCGCTTAAATTAATTTGTAGAACAGCTCTGGCACACAAGACGGACGCAGTGCCTCGACTTCGCTCTACTTATTCCGTTTACTGCCAGAGATAAGACCAAGATACGAACTAACGCGATTGGTTACGACCAAATTGTGTCTTCTTTAAGCTTTGGAGGATAATACTAAAATATTTGTCTATATATACCGAAATTTAAATAGTAACTTACCATCATTATCCTTGTTTGTCCGTATTTCATAAAATAAAATGTTTATAAGCATCTGTCAAAATGGATGGGAGAATGACGTAACGTTAGTGAGCAGGTGGTCCCAAGAAATACTCGAGAGTCTTATCGTTCCAGGATAATGTATGAGTTGTTCCGAGCCGGTGTTCCACCGAAATTGGAAGTCTCAGGTGTTTCTCGTTATAGTTACCTCCAAAAAAACACGAAGTGTAATCAGCTTCAGACAAGTACATTTATGTGAGTGTTAGTAACTTGACCAGTACACTGTGCATAAATACAAAAAGTCGTGAAATACATAGATAATATCTGCAGTATATCAAGTACATCGACCTACAAAAATCAAAAAAAAAAATTGGTAAAACAACTTAAGAATTTTCATCGTGAAACAAAAATTAACTTACAGCACTTGGCTAGGTTATAAGCTACTATGGACATTCAATAATGATGAATCATGTGGGATACTTCGCAAAAACTCGTCAAGTACTAGGAATTCATTATTTTTCGTAATGAAAATTCTCGGATGGTTAGAATTTCGTTCCTGCGACGGATAGAGTCCCGGACCCGCCAAATTTAGGTTCTTGCGAAAGATATAACCACGGCCTTTTTATATTTCAGATAAGTTTCAAGACAAGAATCGCGATATCAGTGAACTGAGGGAAAATGTGAAGATCTTTTTAGTCTTAGACGAAATATTGTTCGTTGCAGTATTTGATTATACGTAAATGAAGGTTTGAAATGCTATCATTAAATCAATACAAGATATTAACGTCGAAAAAAATTGGCTAATATAAGTTTCTCCAACAAGAGATACTGCAGCAGCGTCTTGTCGGTCAGTCAAAAAGTTAGGTAAATGCACATACTTGTCTCAAGACTGCCGCGTCTCTTGAAATGACGCTTGGGATAAAAAAAAACTTTTTTTTCGGCATAACACTATTTTTTAATTATTCATTATTAATATAAAGTCAAATGAGTCTCATAATCGTTTCTTAGTCTTTGGAAATTGCAACTCTCAACGTCGTTACGAATTTTAGTACTTTGGTGAGTACTTAGCGTACTTGGTTGCAGCGATTAAAACGGAGGAGACGAAGTTTTCGAGTTAAAAGGAGCGAACTAGAGACACGAGACTGACGCTTCGCGATACCGTAGTCCCTTTGTGTTCGAAATCTCGTTTTCATCGTTTTCATTCCTTCGACAAGCGCGAGAGATCGCTCTCGTTCATCATCTACGTTTCGTGCAGGGTCTACGTCATTATTATCGGCCTCTGACTACATAGAATATATATTGTACTGTATTACCAAGATGCAAAAGTTTCAAGGGCATTCACAAGATCCATATTTTCGACTTCTGCGCTCTTATTGCCCTGCTTAATTTTTTTTATTTTTGATATTACCTTGAACTGGTTGAGTCAACCATTAAAAGTATATCAAAGTGATGAACGTAACACTAGAAGAACGGTTCTCCGTTGTCGACTTACGTCATCGTGACTACAGCGACGGCGCTCTAAAAAATTGTCTTCCACATTCTCCGGTTCGCATGTTGAACGAGAAATTTCAGTTTTTTCATACGAACTCTGTAAGAAGCCGAACTCATTTCGTCTTCTTTCTTGCTCGTATATATACCGGACACTTCGACTCACCCAGCGTCGACTTTTAGATGTCGATGAGTCTGCGATGACGTCGGAAAACCTTGAGGCACCTCGCAGTCCCGGTACGTTTGCCTTGCACCCTCGGTGTTATACGTGCTCGCACAACCAGCAAATGGGGATGGAGAGGTAGCAGAAGGAGGGTCGGCACTCGTGTAAATTGCAGTGACAAACGTGACCCGAGGAGTGCGACATACTATACTTGGGTTGTAAACTGTACTGCATCGCCGGTGGCCCGCGGAGACGTTGGTGCGAAGGGACGGTGGAAAAGAGAGGAGACCAGGAGAAGCTTGTGCGAGTCTACTGTGTGCTGAACAAAAAGCACACAAGGCATCGTACCGTAGTTAGGTTGGTTTGAGATGGTTGCCCAGCTGAGCTAGGAAAGGGTTGGTCGCTCTGGTTGACAAGTTGCGAAACGGGAGCGATAGAGAGCTCATTCAGGGTCTTCATGTCTTTACCTCCATTTTATTCCTTCACGTTCTCTCGCACCGCAACAAACCGACCACCCGCTGAGGCTGTGCTAAAGGCCTTCTAAAGGGTAAATCAGAGAAATGGGAAAGGGAGAAAATTCAGCGATGAGCGTCACCTAAAGTTGCACTGCCGCCACAGGCAAGCGACAACTTCAACTGTACACGTACGACCAGGCGGCAGCTAGCCAACGGGTATTAAAAGCGGAAACGGTAAGCGGAAACGGACGCGGAAACAGGGAACCAGGCCGGAAGTGGCCCGTTTGCCGGCGCAGCAGCGCAACGACGACGACCCCTCGACATCCAACGACCATGCACCTCGTTCCCTCTCGTTGTATGCCTCCAGCACACACGCCGCGTGATCCTACGGTTCTCATGAATTACCGCAGGCTCCCGTGATGTACACTCTCTCGAAATCTCGCCTTCTTTCTATCTTCTACGTATACAACAAAGCAACTGTGTGTGCAGATATTTTAACCTCCTTTTCTACCCGACGTTCTTCGTTACTCTTTTTTACGTCTAGCTCTTTGCCAATCTTACTTTCACTTCTTATTCATAGTGAAGACCGCGCGCACGTGTGTCTTCTGGAATCGTTCGTCGGGAATGAGGACATTCCGAATTTTTAGTTCCAAAGCACGTACCCAGGAAAAGGAAATGGGGGTCCTAGAAAGGCATCACTGAAAAAGAATTATGTGGAATAGAGGGTAGAGTGATTCTGGTTGTCCGGCAAGGTTCATTTCGTTACTTCACTTTAGATTATATACACTTCCTATAACCCTTTCTGTTTAGTTTCACTACTGGCCTTGTTGTAACCACCCTCAAATCCAATCAGCGAAAGACCGTACATTATGAGAATGAACACGAGCCAGAATAACCGAACGAATGATTCGAATGGAATGTCGAGGGTACGCAGAACAGATAGTTACCAATGGGACACGTCCAGGGTACTAATAGAACACCCATGGCGGTTTTATTTATCATCTTGTAGTATACTGGGTGTGTCAAGAGTCAGGACGGTACGGAGAGAGAAATGCGTACGCGCAGGGAAATGCGGATCGTGTGCACTTGGAAATTACAAGTATGACTACCAATGGCTGTGTGGACACATTACGATACTACTGTTCCCTGGCAGTAAAGAAGTCGAGACAAGCACTGCGAGGACGTACGTTTTGCCTAGTAGAATTGTCGTTCTCCATGACGTAGATTGATTGGTCCAGTTAGTGTGATGTGTGACATGACATAAAAAAGCCAATCCAATCCGAGCATAGGATAGGAAATTTCCCGAGCATATCACGCGTTCACATATCACTGTCGAAGCTCTACTCCTACTCCTACTCATCGAGGTGATTAGAGCTATCAGCGTCATTGTCACCATCACCATCATACAAGATTATCTTCAGTTACGTCGACCGACACCTCAACGGTGAGCTTGGCCGAAAGAAGATGACCGCGAAAAATGCTGAATGGCCTCGAACTGACACACAGATCCTGCTAGGGATTGCTAGTATATTTTTCTTCCACGTGGAAAAGTCTTCGGAAAGGGTGCCGCACCCGTGTTCAACCCTCGTTCCCACGTGCTCGAGTCTGAGAGCCAGGAATCCTATCGATCCAAGTCAGTTATTGAACCCACCGTGACAAAACAGAACGCCTCGAAAAAAAAGAGAAAAAAAAAGGAATCACCTCGAGACGGCTTTGCCATGTTGATGTTTTTACGAAATTCCAAGGGTGGACGATAGACTGTTTGAACGGCGGACACTCCGACATACTTTTCGCGGGGTCAAACACAGGGTCATTTAAATCAATAAAGGGACGAGGGAAAACATCACGTCCCTTTTGAAGCCGTTTTATGTATGTAATATCAATTATTTAATTTGACCTTGTATGTTCCAATGATATTTAAGAAATTATCCAACAACAGTCTCCACAATAGCGATGTTTTGGTTTGAAAGGCGGCGATAACGCGTTCCTTGCTATATAACGTGACTGACTGTGGCAAGTTCCGATGCCCGACAAATCGCGAAAAACGACCTCGGCCAAGGCTTTCGCTCGCGCGCTCGGACGCTTGCTCGCCAAGACATCGGGCAAGTCCGCGGGCTAGCCGTGCCCGTTCGAGGGCGAAATTAAAACGAAGTGCCGAGGCCAGGCCCAGCCGCCCGAATGGCTAGCGAACGCTGAGAGAGCTGCCAGCGAAAGGGAAAGACGTCGCAACCTCGTAAATCAGCCGCTTCACCCTCGGCCTTCCTCTCCGGCAGAACGATCAAATTAACTCCATCGATCGATCTGCCTTTACCTCTCTCTCACTCTATATCCTCTCGTTTTCCTTGCGTTCTCTACCTCCCCTATATTTCCTTTCCTCTGCTTGAACGCCGGATTCCACCCTCGACTCCACTCCCACCAACCAGAACACCGGAAATTCTACTCCACCGCACGACTATCACTGCTAGCTCACAAAACCAGGAACCCAGCAGGAAACTAGCAGAGAGAACATCTTTCCAATACCGCGACAACAGGATTGAGAAGGACGAACCAGTTGGGAGGATAAGAAGGAAAAAGACAGTACCATTATACCCTTAGGCCGTTTACCGTATGCCGTGAACACGAGCCTCGTCGGAGATTCGTTCCTCGTTTATGCCACGTGCAGTGAGGACGAACTGCTGTGCCTGGTGCTCCTTCCAGATTGTACTTCCGGAGTAAACCAAGTTGGTTTCCGATCAACGTTAGGGCGAAATTCATCCCTCTGCAGTATGGGTAGATTCAATGACTTACTCTATCAGTTTCCATTTCCCACCACTATTTCGTTCTCCTCCTTTTTTCCCTTCAGCTCACTGCACATCTATTAGGGTGGTCGTTAATTTTTATGTTGAGCGATTTTGTCGGAGGAGCCCTTTTCATTTTGTTAGAAATAAATTCAAAAAAATCTGGTTAAAATTTGAGAGCTCTATCTCAACGGGAAAACGTGCCTGTAAGCACAAACATTTTCCCATTTAAATAACATGGGAGTTTTGGCACACTTTGAATTTTTTTTTGCGAGTCTCACAAGAGCGTGAAAAAATCCACATACTGCACGATTTGTACGTCAACACCGACAAAAAGAATTGGTAGTACCAGCCGAATCTGCGGTTACGGGTGGCGGAACAAATATTTTGATTGGAAGAAATATTCGTTCAAATAAACCAAAGATTTCTTTCGCTACGCTTAAAAACGAATTATTTGGTTGATCGGAACGAATATTTCTTCCAATCAACCAAATATTTGTTCCGCTACCCGTAACCACAAATTCGGTTGGTATGACCAATTCCTTTTATCGGTGTTGACGTACAAATCGTGCAGTATGTGGATTTTTTCCCGCTTTTGTGAGACTCGGAAAAAAAATTCAGTGTGTCAAAACTCCCATGTTATTTAAATGGGAAAATGTTTGTGCTTACAGGCACGTTTTCCCGTTGAGATAAAGCTCTCAAATTTTAACCAGATTTCTTTGAATTTATTTCTAACAAAATGAAAAGGGCTCCTCGGACAAAATCGCTCAACATTGAAATTAACGACCACTCTAATATCTATGCACAGTATAATAGACTCAGAACCGGCAGAAGCGCAAGCAAGTAGAACGGTACGGATTTAAACGTCTAATGAAAGCTGAGGTTTCGGAGGGAAGGGCCGGAAGTCAACTACTGAACAATGAATCCTCCCTTTTACGAAAGTCGTCCAGTGGTATAATAATTCAGGTTATTATTATGACTAGATTAATGTGAAGCTACGCTCATTGGCGTTTACTCAATATTTACCCGTGCTTTATGCATGTTTTTTATTGTAATTGATTCCTGTTCATGTAATAACAATACAAATATTAATAAAGGCCATCTACGAATGATTTCAAACCATTTAATCATATCCATCCATCGCTGGATAGAGCAATAGTGCCATCAACAAAAAATGACATCCAAGTGAGTAGTATTCCCGAACAGATGTTATCGACATTCATTTCATCATTTCTTAAGTGAAAGTTTGTAAACATTCAGTAAGTTTGGCTTAGAGCGGAAGTACACGATTATCCGCTGAGCAGTCCTCATTCACTTCGTCTTCCGATTTTACTATTATGTTATTACTATTATGTTATTACACTAGACGTCACAGTTGGGAAACTAATCCCTGACATCATCACTCCTACGTCATGCAAAGTTTCTTAGTTATATAAAAGCTAGAAGATTATGCATAAGGGTACCGTATAACCGGAATTTGGCTTTACCGGAACCCGAAGGTCGTTAACCAACTGCATAAGCAGATTTTACTAGCGTGACGCGAAAGCTGGTTACCTTCTGAATCTCTCGACCCGGTAATTTACCAAGGATGTCTCCTGCTGGATACGTACCTCAAGGAGAAGTAGCAGTGGCGGTAACAGGGCCAGAAAGGTGCACTCGAGAAGTTTTGCCATTCCCGAGTAGAAGATCGTGGCGAGGACCAGCGTTACCATCCCTTGGCGAATATACAAGCGAGAAAAAGAGGATAGAGCTCAGCATACCTTCGTACTTGTATTATACCAGCTCTCCTCGAGCACTCTACACTTACCCGTACCATCATCGAGTACGAGAGAGGAGCGAAAGGCAGAGCCAGCGGCTCCTCTCTATTTCTGGTCTTTCGGATTCTCGTGTACATTGCTGAGCTTGCCGGTGGTGAACGAAAAAGACAGGCAGAATTTTCTCTCAGCGAGTAGGTACTACTGAGCAGTGTGCGGCGAGCACGTGACCATTTGGACTGGAGCTGCCGTGAATGCAAACTCGCACACTATTCTATACTTATCCACACTCTAGAGTCGCACGACGCGACTGCATTGAGTGGAGAATTTCTAGGGAGTGAAAATAGAGCTCGGTACGCGAGAGGCAAGTGAAAAATTGCTAACTTGTCGCAAGTGAAGGTAGGGAATGATTCTCCAAAAATTCTCGTCGAGATATATAGATCGATGCGAAGAAGTAGCGAGAAAGGATGAAGATGTGTTCCGTGCCAGGATTCCTTATGCTCTCGGTACTGCTATTCCTTTCGTTTACATAGATACGTTTACAAACTTTCCAGCTCTATGGAGGATCATTAATTTCTTTCCTTTCATCATCCATCAGCCTTTAAAAAATTCATGCGACGAGCTGTACACGCTTGAGCTTGCGAACCGGCTATGAGAGTAGGTAACAAGTAAAAATTTCAACGAGCTCTCACCCGCTCTCTTCATGCCCACGCTTGTTCAACACTCATCATGGTGCCCTACATATATTCACTCGAGTGTCTCGTTATTGCTACTCTCATTCTCTCTCCCCCACCTGGGTAACATCCGCGCCGCTTACAACAACTTAAAAAATTTCCGGCACTTCCCCCTGTCCTCCTTTTCACATTACCGAACGGAAACTGGTGAAACGAGGAAGGACGGTAACAGAGCAAGGGACTTGGTATTTTTTAGCCACTTTAATCCGCCGTAAAAGGGTGTTATACGATCGAAAGTTAGGACGTTAAGAAATATGGAAAATATGGGGCTTGGCTTTGTATAGCACGGCTAGGTGAGGGGCTCACACGAAGTTCGCTCAAGGAATAAGAAGGGAGAAGGAAGGAAACGCTACAAGAGAAGAAAAGGTTATACGCGAATCGAAATTTTACTGAAGAGACGTAGACGGCAAAGGGTCTGCCTTGAAACTCCAGCGGCGCGAGTTGCAAAGTGTCGAGGAGGGGGATGGCTGCAGGGGAAAAAAAGGAGAAAGAGTACCGGATACTTTGCCTCGCCAGGAAGCTCTGTGGTAGGCAGTAGGTACTTTGCACGCCTTTTACGCAATCTCTGTCGGCAGTCAGCTGGTACGACTGCCTTCGGGTAATTAGGCAATGGGTACTCACCCAAGGACCAGCCGCGGGGTATATAAAAGGTAAGCGAACTAAATGAAAAAGAGTTGGCGGACTCGGCTATTCGAGCTAAGCCGCTGCCGTTCAACGAACTAGAAACCAAGTCCTCACGTTTTCTCCTCATCCAGAATATATTCGCTGTAATTACTTCTTTACCAGGTTGACCTCTTACACATGACGTTCCTGCACTACCAATTGAAAAAATAACTTTCATATGACGGCTATCATAGATATCTTCTCTTAATAATTAGAATAAGAATAACAGTCGAGATTTTTTTTATGTGGGGCCACATTCAAGAAAGTAAACATCTTCATTTATAAGAATGCTGATAATCGTTGTTATTATTATTATTATTATTATTATTATTATTATTATTATTATTATTATTATTATTATTATTTTTTTTTTTTTTTTTTTTTTTTTTTTTTTTATGGAAGGAGTTGCGGAATCCGTTTACGGATGTCCCCCAGTTTTTACGCCGGGGGTGTCTGTGGGACTCACCAACCAACCGGTTGTAATACCCACTAAACCGCCCTCTCCTTATTGTCCTCCCCCCGACCAGGAACTATTTTCATATTACTTCTGGTGGGGGTTCTGTCTGTGTACGTCCGTTCGTGATGTTGTCCGTGCTCTGGTCGCGTTACGTTAGTCCGTCTGCTCCGTCAGGCGAGGCAGCCGTCCAGATTTTTTCGTCGCAGTATCGTCTCTGTGTAGGTGGCAACTAGTTGCCACCATTCTGTCGAGTGGAGCATCACCTGGACGATGTTGTCCGGGGTGATGTCTCCAACGGTTGTCTCGAGTTGCAGTCGCAGTCCGGTCCAGCGGTCGCACCCAAAAAAGGTGTGTTCCGCGTCGTCTCGTTCATGTCCGCAGTACTTACAGTCCGGCGTCCGTACTCTGTTCATGTTATAAAGGTACCTTCGGAAATATCCGTGTCCTGTCAGGAGCTGGGTAACGTAGAAATTTACGTCACCAAACTTCCTTCCGATCCACGGCCTCAGGTCCTTTATAAGTCGTTTCGTCCAGTTACCCGTTCGTTCCTCTGTCCATCTGTCTTGCCATGTTCGTATCGTCCTGTCGCGCTCCGCGACTGCCGCGTCCTGTCGTCCAATGTCAGCGCTTACCCCATAGATCCTCTTTCGCTCGAAGGCGAGGAGGTCAACGGGGATTACGCCGGCCACCACCAGAACCGCTTGTGCAGAGACGGTCCGGTAGGAGCAGGCGATTCTCAGCGCACTCTGTCTTTGTACTGTCGTCATTGCGTGGCAGTACTTTTTTGTCTTCAGGGCATCTGCCCAGATCTCCGCGCCGTATAGGAGTATCGAGTGGGCTGTTGTCATTAGTAGCCGTCTTTTCCCCGGTCTCGGTCCGTTTGTGTTTGCCATCAGGCGGCTTAAGGATGCTACCATCTTGGCCGCCTTCTTGCACGCTTTCTGTATGTGTGGCCAGAAGGTCATCTTCGTGTCCAGAATTACTCCTAGATACTTGACTTCCCCGCCAGCCACTATCTCGTCTGTTCCGACCAGCATCGGTAGTCTCGTCTGTATGCGTCTTCTGGTCAGGAACATCAGTTCCGTCTTTTCCGTCGCCAGTTGCAGTCCGTGGTCCGTCATCCAACGTGCCACGCGTCGCATCGTCTGGTTCAGTTTTAGCTGTGCCAGGTCCGGAGAGCGCTCGGTGATCACCGCCGCCACGTCGTCAGCGTAAGCGACGAGGGCCACACCGAGCGGTAGCTCCAGCCTGAGCAAGCCGTCGTACAGTCCGTTCCAAAAGTCTGGTCCCAGTATCGACCCTTGGGCGACCCCCGCGGTGATCTGTCTCGTCACCAGTCCTTCGGTCGTCTCGTACGTGATCCGTCTGTTTTTCAGGTAGTTCCTTACAACCCGGGTTAGGTAAGGCGGGACTCTGAAGTCGCATTCCAGCGCCTCCAGAATATCCACCCATCTAGCCGAGTTGAAGGCATTCCTGATGTCCAAAGTCGCCAGCAGCACGATTGGTCGCGCCGCATGGCAGTGTCGGTCCAGGTCCAGGAAAGAGTCGACGACTTTTTGGATCGCTCCAATTGTCGACCGACCCCTTCTGAATCCGAACTGGAGGTCAGAAAGGCCCCCACTGGTCTGTATTGCGTCCGTCACTCGCCGTTTCAGTAGTTGTTCGTAAAGTTTACCTGTCGTGTCCAGTAAACTCAGCGGTCGGTAGGCGGACGGCGTGTTGGGGTCGCCCTTACCTTTGGGGATAAGAACGAGCCTCGCCGTCTTCCACCGATCGCCGAACGTCCCCGTTGTCAAGCAAGTATTGTACAGGTCGAGAAGTATCTCCGGCCTCAGGTTAACCATCAGCCGGATAACTTCCGCCGGTACACCGTCAGGTCCCGGTGCCTTCCCAGTCTTCATTGCGGCAGAAGCCCTGGTCAGCTCTGACGCTGTGAATATGGGGGCTGCCGGGATGTCCGTGTTGTCCGTGTTGTCTGTCCGTATCGGGTGTGTTGGGAACAACCCGTCGACAATCCGTCGTGCGGATTCAGCATCTTTGAGCTCTGGTGGAACCCGACCTCCCAGTTTGCCAGTTACAATTTTGTAACCAGTGCCCCAGGGGTCCCGGTCCACCTCCTCGCAGAGCTTCCTCCAGCAACGCGCCTTGCTGTCTCGTATCGCGTTCGTCAGTGCGGTCCGTGCTGTCCTGCGTTCGTCCCTGAGGGTTTCCCAGCCGGGTCTCCTCTTGGCCCTCTTTTCCCGCCGTCGGGCTGCCAGGCAGATCCTCCTCAGTTTGTCGATCTCGTCCGTCCACCAGTATTGTGGCGGTCTGTCCTGTCGGTAATGTCGTTTTGGCATCGTGCTGTTGCACAGCCTGTGCGTCAGTTTGGCTGTTGCACAGCCTGTGCGTCAGTTTGGCATTATTATTATTATTATTATTATTATTATTGTTGTTGTTGTTGTTGTTGTTGCCAATGAAACAATTGAATTATGTGAGTATTATATAATTTGGAGACACCTAAAAAATAAAAAGGACGAAATAAATACTCGAAAGTCGTCAATTTTTCGACATCTTATCTTGTTTTATCATGCGCTTTCATGTCCAATATTCATCGTTCTTGTCTCCCTCACTACCAGCGCTTTTTCTTTTCGAACGGAGCGCTGATGTCGACATCCTATAGTCTCATGGAATATTACATCCCTCGGGCATTCTCCAAGAGATGGAGGGAGGGTATTGTAAAGGTGGGGTAGAAATGGAGTGAAGAAACGTGAGAGTGGGAAAGAGACGAAGGGCGAGGGAAGAAAAGCCGCCACGATAGGGGCAAACACGGTACCAATGCCTCCAGCCGCGTGTAGTGGGCTCGTTTACCCATGTTAAGGCGCGGATTTTCATCCAACACGTTACTTGGTTATTTACATTGAGTTGACATAAAAGTCGAACCAAGAGCAATACTGTGTTCCAGTGTCTTCGATGCGGAAAGTTGCTCTCAGTCTTGTATCCTGTTTTCTGGCACCAAAACTGGATGATAAAGGCAGTTATGCAGAATTCGTCTTGTGTATGATAGGGTCTCGTCTCCCTAAATTACCCTTTAGACGAAAACCCAGATGCGGTGAGTGGCCAACAAATTGAAGATGCGAGAGACGTGCTTTGAGACACAGAGAAAACATAGGACAGGTTAGCCAACAACACAAAAGAAAAGCCAGGCGGTGAGTGTGCCAAGAATATGTACAAAGACGAGACGACGGAGCACATAGAAGGGCCTCGTTTGCAGTGTGGAAAGGAATTTCTCGGGTGGATTAAATTCCGTAAAATGTCGGAGTTGAAAAGGAGAAAAAGAGATATTGAAAGTCGGCGATATAGTAATGGACAGTGCATCGGGGGAAGATTACGTGGCCAGTCTTTTTAGGAGTATACGAGCAGCAACCACTGCAGAGCTCGTGAACTGCACGCGTACACTACCGAATTCTCCAGCAGGCAGACTATCCCGACAGGAAAACTCCATCTACTGCAAAGCCACGTACCAAGGTATTACCTGAAAGTCCTTTTCCGCGTCCTATCTTCCTTTACGGTAATTTACCATTGTGTTGCCGCACCGCTGTACATCTGTATTTTCGCACGCTCTGTTGTGCCCTCTAAAGACAGAGTGTGGTATTACTTCCTGCTTAAACACTATCTCCCTCTCTCTCTCTCTCTCTTTCTCTCTATATGTAGTTTCGCTTCTTCAGCTATCCTTGTGCCTCGAGTCTACAGTGCATCGCGACTTCATTCGGTTTTAATTAAACTATATATATGTACAGACAACTACGTGCAATCGAGTCACAATTCGAATCGCGGTTGACACCGTAATTCGAACACTTGGAGAAATCGTTGTAGTCCTGGCAACTATCAATGTTAATTGATTATTCGTGCAACGATTTGAATAGCTAGGTACGTAAGTCAAAGTTGCAATATAACTTCAGCGGGTAGTGATTATAGTGGCGCCGTGTGTATACATGTGTGAGATTTACCGGCATTTTTATAATATTCTTGAAAGTTATTTCACGATAAGTTACATAGTTGTTTTCTCAATATATATACATTAACCACAAAGAAGGTTTACATATCGTGGACTCAATAAAGTTCAGAGTCTGTCTTGGTATGACGTCAGCATTTACTTTTGTGTATCCCAACGAAATTACCGAATGCCTAAGATTAAATAATATATCTAGGTTCTTCAATCTACTGCTGAGAATTACCAATAATGAATTTCTACGTGAGTAGTTTCAAATACTATTCCACGCCTTAAGGCAATGGTCTTGTGTATTTAATCAACGGAAAGTATAGGCGAGTGAAGACCGACACTGGTGGTTGTGCGGTCGGTGTACGGCTCTGGCGATTCCACGAGTTAAGCAGCATTGTTCGGGGCTATAACTTAGATGGGTGACCGCTTAGCCGTGCACAGACTGGCTCATCAACCAGTGAACGTGAGGTCAGTTTGTCAGTTGTATGAACTGTGACGTATTTTTCGTGAACGAACGGAAATATCAAAAATATTCGGGAACACAAAAATCGAGAACTGTCACCTTCGGCCGTCCACCCTCGTTCACGCATCCGCAAACCCGGTGGGCGCCCGTTAATTGTTCTATCACAAGCGAGGAGAGCAGTCTCGATTCCAATAACTGAATGATAATTGTTGTTTCATCGGTATTAACAATCCGGTATGTCCGAGAATCCGAGTTGATCAGGCTCGGTTCTATCAAAATCGAAAGTCTGAAGCAAAACCCACAATCGAGACCACCAATAACGGAATCGGTAGCTTGGTTGATTTTTGGGGTCGCGTAAAATTAACAAACGCAACTGGATGCACTTGCGAGAGCGAACGGTTGCGGAAATGCACGGCCGTTCAGTCTGTTAGGTTGTGGTAGATAGGGTCGCGGTATGGCCCAGTAAATCGCTTTATTTTAACGAAACTCAAACACCGAAAACGAACTTCAATATTAAGGAAAAACGAATCGAGAGCAAATAAAATAATTGGTATTATTGAATTAATGTACGGGAACCAGCGTAAAACAACGAAGACGGTGACGGTAATAGCGAGTTGCAAGGCAACGACCGCACCTCCGAAACTCGACGGAATCTACGTGAATATCTCAATTTACGAGATCTTTAATCGGAAACGCGATTTAATAATCAATTAAACGGAAGACAACTCACCATAATTAATCTTTGTGTTTTTAGTTGAGGAGCAAAAACCGATATTCCTGAAGAACCCCGGGAGCCTTGAGTGCACTCAGTGCACCACACACAACACGAGAACACGAGTTTTATTGTTGATAAAAATAAACCTCACGAAGAATCACGGGAACTCACACTATGCGCTCTACGCCACACACACCAGGCCGAGAGCAACGCGAAAACACGAGCGCGAACGACAGAAAAACTGTCAACACGGGAGCGTATAGGAGTCTCGAGGCACCGCGGCGGTGTCTCGAACGAGACTGATCTTTAAAGTAATAATCGGGAACGAATTATTATAATTATTAGACTTTCTCGAAAATCCTTTGCCCGAGAACTACTGCCCTCTCACTCGAATTATTTCGTAACTATAACGGGAGCGCAATAGATGCCGGTAACATTCAAAATCTATACAATCGTCTCCCGTAGTGCTTCACGCGAAAACGGGCCTACACTTCACATTTCTCAATGCATCGCAATGCTCTATCTTTATACTAAACTCAACGCAAACTCCGCCCGTTCTCCAGCATGATGCACTATCACCATAGGGCGCCGGATTTGCACCGGTCTACAACTAATTGTAAGACTCATATCGATATCTCTCTTTGCCGGGCTGCTCGTTTCGTTAAGCTCTCTTCCTCGCGATAGACTTGAGTACATCGATTTCCCTATACTCTCATAACGTAACCAAACTCATTAACCCCAATAACGTAACGGAGATCACGTAATCAAAATCAGAACGAGAACTTCGAGGAGAGGCGCCTCAAAATCGTTAAAATATCAATAATCGGTAGCATTATTTTTGTGACGGACATTTGACCAAAAATCACGTCACAGAACTTATGTAAGTTTCTTTCGTGTATACACCAGGACGTCAAAAGAATATACGGCCGTCTGTACCGGTACGGTTTTTCCACAGTTTCCCCGTGCCCTCGGCAAATGTGGTACAGCGTAGTTGGCTGCGGACGCATTGGAAGTGACGTTAGCTTAGCAAAGTGTGGGAAGTGAGTGCGAGGAAGGGAAATTTGGGGGGGGGGGGGGGGGACTAGGTAAAAACCCTAACGGGTGTACCTTGGAACTGAAACTAAACAAATCTAACAAAAATCTATGGGAGAGGGAAGCTAAAGTACTTCAACTTCCATGCAGAGTCTGCGGAGTAAAACAAGAGTCTATGATCTTCGTGGAACTTCCAGAAGCAGCAGATTTTACGCATCTTAAGCACGCTCAGGGATTTCGGAGATTTGGGAATGCGACTCAAACATTTCTCTTTACACGTCGCACACTCTCGCACTCATTTTCTTACTTGTACCTGCATCGAAAATTGCCTGTGCCGAAAGTTTCAAGGAAAGGGGTAGGTACATGATGATGTGCCAATGTGTACTCAGTGTCTGCTCCAACTCGTTTGCGAACTCAGAGGCTTGTTCTGCCCCAAACACTAGCGCGCAGTTGCGACAATTTGCAATTGTTTCGTGTTCTCTCCCCTCTATCTAGCGGACAACACCGCTGCTGCTAGCGGTGCTTTCGGAAGGTTTATTTGTCCATCGTATTACGAGAGACACTAGGGGCGTGAAGCGAACATCATAATATACAACATCGCTTGGAATCGTAGTGTGGAAAGTCGAGCATCACGAGCGAGAGGACAACGGAAATAGTAGTAAATATTGGAGAAAGCGAAATGAGGAACGTCACTGAAAGCCAGATGGCGACGGAGTAAGCGAAAGAGTCAGACGGCTAGGAAAAGCGAGTAGCTGATATACCAGAAAACAGGGATGAGGTTCCCGAGATTCGAGTTCTGCGGAGACTCCCAGAAGCAGTAGAGCTGGCAATATATACTCTCTCTCCACTTCTATTCGGTGAATCCTTTCCCTGCCACTGCTACACGGTATATTCGTATGACAGTATACCTAGGACGGTGGTAGCGAAGAGGACGAGCTTAATCTCCGACTTCGAATAGTGCGATAAGAAAGAGGGAGACAGAAAGGAAGAGAGACTCGCGCGGACTACACGAGTTCGATATAACCACGTACTCTTACAATACATCCTGTATTTTCTGGTATCTTACAATTTATGCTATCTACATTTTTATAATTGAAATACCTTCGTCGAGTGCAACCAGCAGCTCCTGCGTGAGATTAGCATAATATTCAATACTTTTATCCTGTAGAGACTTTCCCTTGTTTTTCACCTTATTTTTTTAGTCAATTATTCTCGATCGTACCATTAATAATTATTAATAATTGTTCCAGAAATTACGCGATGAGCTTCAATTACTAAAGCGCGTTTCAACTATTATATTTTTGATCACCAACTTAAACTCCATCCTGAGAGTTGTACCGTCCTTTTACATAAAATATGTGTGATCATATATGTATCGAGAAAATGTAAGGACTGTAGCTCCTGTGCAATTCTTGGCCGTCCCTAGTATTTTATACTGTAAGTTTTTAAAGTTATTCATTGGTTGTACAAAATATGCAGTTTTTTCCATTGCTTAATATTATGGTTTTTATAATTATTACCTTTTGCTAATATTCCTCAGGGCCCCTTTGGTGTTTCAACTGTAAGGATATAAAATCATATAATTTTACTTAAGACTGTATGGGAACGAAACTATTGGGAAAGTTATTTCTTCATCCGTAATCTCTCGTAATTTAAGAAAATAAGCATGGTTTCACTGAAAAATTGGTAAATCTACTATATCTACAATATTCTCACACATGTCGATAGTAACGCCAAAACGCCGTATTTTCCAGACAAAAAAATCAAAGAATGTTTAAAAAAACCCTGCAATCCGCAAATCGATAATGTTTGTACTCACGTTACAGAATTTTCCGATAAGCATGTATATCAACAAATTCTGATTATTAAGATTGAAATTTACTCGCCGGTTTTGTTTAAGGGCACTGTAAAAGTGTGAAAGCTTACGCATTTTAGTCAATTAAAATTAACGAAGATCCTTCCAAACAATTTTTCGTGTATTCGTAATATCCCCACATCAAGAATCCCCCAAATTTTCCTTTCTGTAGGAAAAATACCGGGCGCCTGTTCGTTTCTTCGCCGGACATTAATGTACGAGGCGGCAAGTCGCCAGGACGAGCCCACTAAGTCTCTCGGCGAGCTGACTCCGGGTTAAACGAGAAAAATGCTCTCCGGTGTGCCCGTTGACTGCTGCACGATTGAGAGTAACGGGACCGATCCCAAAGATCTAGAGCCTTAGCCACTGCGAAGATGCTTGACTCTCTTTCGCCGAAAAATCTTCTTCTCCCCATTTAATATACCGTTCTGACCAATCCATGAAAGTGTACTGAATCAATCTGACGGTGGGGTATATCGGCCAATGTACTTATCTGCAAATTAGAGCATTGAGGGTGCGAATCCTAAACAGGACACCACGTCTGTGAAATGCAATTCTGCCAAAATTGTATTCTACATACAGCATAATTTTTTTTTCTTCGAGTTGATGAATCGATTGATTTTTATCGGGAAAATAGTAATTGTGTAAATTGATGACCAATCGATTATTCAGAATTTTTTGTGTTACTTTTTTACCTACTAGAAAACAAAAACTCTTTCGCACAAAAGTATTATAAATGGAATGTAATAACTGAAACAAGTGACAATCAGGAAAATTTAGAAATCAAAAACAAAACCCCTGCTCTTTGTTGCTGTTTTATTTATACCTCAATTTGTCGTAAAGTTCAAACACTGGTACCAAGTTTTTGTTAAATGACTTTGGCAGTTTTATCAGAATTGTAAGACGTGGGCTTGAGCGTCCGTATCCATTCGACCCTAGTCCTCTAAATTACACTTATATTTTTCAATTTGAGTTTTTTTATTACGATCCCGCGAGTGGATGTATCACGAAACGTCTAGGGCCACTATTACAGAGGAAATTTGTTGCAAAACTTTGAGAAGCATGGAGCATTATATCGCTCTAGTCCCAGGACCTTGCGCCAGCGAAGTCACATGATTGAGGGCATGATTCACGAATAAAAAAGTACTGAGCTCCATGGTTGGTATATACAAACGATAAAAAAATGTATATTTTGGGGGATGAGGGAGTAATAGGGTTATAAACTGGTGAACGTGGCACGCGCTGAAGCTCTTTACTTCCTTCCGCGCGTTCGCGTATCCCTAAAAAAAAGCGGAAGAATGAGGGACGGCGATAAAGCCTCATAACTTGCCTGTAGACAACAGGCGAGCGCGTATCTCCAGCAGAAATTTATTCAAGCTGTCCGATTTTAGATTAGGGCCATTTCAGGTATCAGTTAGCCGTACCTGATTCTATTCTTCCGACTTCAGCCAAATCTGGCACACATCTGGAACTGCTAAGTTTTCCTTAATAATGATAATAATAAAATCTCAAACAAAAAATTGTGCTACCAAATGATTCTGTACTAACATGAAATCAGGTTTTATCTGTAGAAGGCCGGAAAAGCAGTGTTGGAACCGTAAGAATTGTTTATTTAATATATAATAAAAATTGACGGTGGTAAAATTTCAAGCAAGCGACTAAGTTTTGATAATTTCATAATTTTCAAATAACGACGGGCAAATGTGGGTTTAAAATTAATCGTCGTCCTATTGTTCACTACGAAGCTGAAAATAGACTCACATATGATTCATAAGTAGTGCAAGAAACACCTTAACACGGCGTCTCACTGGTAAATCAAATTGTAAAAAATCAAACGCGCTTATGCAAAAAGGAGCTCACCGGATATTTCATGAACTTATCTTAAGATGAACTACACACTTTACATAGTTTCTCACCTAGCGCATATGCTTGAGTCATGAGAATAAAAATGGAATTTTATTGAATCAACAAACAATCAACAGTCATATGAACTAGAGATTTAAAAAACCAGTACCTCATATAATTTTCAACAAAATGAGATATGTGCCGGATTCAAGTCTGATTAAATTTCTGCTCGAGATCCTTTGCCTGCGTGGCTAAGCCAACTCTCTGCCACTGGCTCGATTTATTTCATGTTATTTCTCTCGTTCGCATTTTTTGCGCCTGCGTGACAAAGGCAACGATAAAATGAAACAAAAGCCGGACTGCGCAACGCAAATCAAGCGGGAAAGAAATACATATTGAATGGACAGAAGTAAAGAGGGGATGCTGAAGACGCGATTAAGGTTGTCCGGTAGAAAGGACGTTCGCCTTAGCTCACCAGATTCTGTTTAAGCTAGCACAGCACAGCGCATCTAGTTCGTGCCTGAAGCAATGAAATTAAAGAGTGACGAGGAAATACGAGAGCGAAAGTAAAAGTGAGTAACGAGGAAATACAAGAGGGAAAGTTAAAGTGAATGACAAGAAGGAGAGTGAGAGCACAACCCTGGACCTATGTACTGAACGCCGTAATAAATGACAGAGAGAATCGCGCCCGTCGGGTCGAGTAATACGGTTACAGAGGGTCATACAGGGTTAACGTAGCGAGATGAAAATAAAAAGAGGTGTAAACTCGGGTCGAGGTGAAGCGAATAAGGGGTACATTACTCTCGTGGCAAAGGGCTCTGCAAGCTCGACGCCCGTGCGAGAGGAGGGAGACGCGCAGAAAGTGGATCGAGCGAAACATTCTGCCGAGAGATAAATGGCCTTAAAAGTTTGCATAATACATATGCAATTAGGGGTTGCTCGCATAGTAGAGTGTCTTTGTTGCTGAATATATATGTGTGCGGTGTATACAATGAAAAGAATATCAAATCTCGTTTCAAAAGTGGGTGGGGGGTGACTCCTTCGAGTTCCAAAGAAAATGAAAAGCAGAGCGAACGAGAGCGCAACGACTGCGAGACGTGACCTTCGAACACATTTTCGTATATTCTTATGGGCTATTTCTCAGGGTGTTACAGGAGGTTTTGCGAATAGGACGGGGGATGCGAGAGAAAAGAACGACAAGCGCTTCAAAGGATAAAATCTATGATAAATTCGTCGCTCTTCCTTTGCTAAGGGCGCAATGAAAGTGCCCGCGGAAGGACAGAGAAGCCTGAGACGAGGCTAAAAACGATGAGATGGGCCTCGCCCTCTTGGATAGCTTCAGGTTTCGAAAAAAACCTCCGTAGGAAACCCAAGCACCAACGCTCATCGGATTTATTGTCACGAGAATAATCTGTCATTCGATCCGGCACTGCCACTACCGTCAAACCCGTATCATCTCTAAAGCCTTGTCGATATACTGAACTTTGTAACCTTAGATGCCTACCCGCCAAAATCCCTCTTTGTATAAACTGTTCGGTTGCAATAAGCGTTATTATATTCTATCAATAAAATTTTCTTTTGGTAACATGTGCATGAACAGCGGTGCTTTTCCTGGCAGTTGTACGAGATGAAAGTGACTAGTTTTATAGCAGTGTTGAAACGGTGGCTTAAACGCCGTTCGTGATTCTTACTTTTTCGTTCCTAGAGACAATAGTTTTTGACCTTACTCTTCACTGTTTGCCCCACAATACTGACACTCGAAGTGCCACTTTTCATGCACCTGTTGCAAAATTTTTGCAACAAGACCTGAAAATTTGTGATTACAAGTGTGAAGTATGCTATACGAGAGAAGCGAGAACTGCAACCACACGAGTAATATACTATATCCAAAGTAGAATAAACTTTTTACGACAGCGGAAAAGTGTTTTGGTTGTTCTTACATTTTTATGCGTTTGCGAGTGAAACTAAAATGCTCCGAAATCGGAATTATGCCGGATTATATCTTGAGCCTCTGGGTGTATGTCGCTGGGCAAGAGAAATAAAATCCTTAATGAAATTGAGGCACCGTACAAGTAAGGATTTACCTCCGGATTTACGCTAAAGTGATGTGGGCCGTCGGGTCTCATCGGCCACGACGCACTTCACCGTCAGGGTTTTCAAGAGCATTTATATATTACCACTGTCTAGCTCGCGCGCACAAATAATTCGTCTTCGGATTCGTTTATCTTCTCATTATAATTTTATCAATATTTAGCGTACCACAGATTTCGCTCATCTATAATTTCCTTGCTGTGACGTGCATTGATCATCGCTACAGTATTCTATATACTATACTTAACTACTATCAACCATATTGGATTAATTATCTAATTCATTCGATTCCATTAACTGAACAGTAACCACATCAATTTAGTCGCATCTGTTTCGCACAGAGCGAATGTAGTACAGTATATAGCCCTGTACTATTCAGACACACCCAAAGTTTCGTCTTTAACGCTTTCCTGTCTCGCACATCCACACAGATTGCATACAGTAGTGCAGCAACACTACCAGCAGCGGATTAATTCAATTAGCAGCGAATCAGCTGATTGAATCAACTAATTCAACGAAGCGTATATAACTCTTGCCACGGCAACCACCGCCGTCGTTGCGTTTCGCAGCCAGAGGCCGTAGCGTTAATTTAACTCTAAATTTACGCAGCCAATTTCTGGATCACCCTCGTCACCATCCCTTTTGTGCCATATAGTAGTTCGAGGTTCACCCGCGCCCGCGCTCTACATAAAAAACTGCCTCGTATATCTGCCACTCACCTTCATGCATAATTGTTACTCGCTAAACTCTCCTGCCACGGCTAACCACACGGAAGAGTTCGCTTTCAATCTGGAGAGTTCATACTACTGAAGTTCAGTGCAGGACGGGTTTTATCCTTTATAAAAACTTACTTTATGCCTCGAATGCTTTTTACATTAAAAGACCCCGCACTACCTTTAGCTTCCCTATGACATTCTCGAATCTTATCCTTATTACTCGCCTACACTATCAGTTTGTTTTACAAAACCATCACGTCGCAAGAAAATGTGAGAAATATCATTTGAATATCCTATTCCCATTCAACTACATATCCGTTAAAGTTCACAGTACTCGAGACAACGGCACGTAAAAAAGGAGCGAACATTTTTACCTCCAGGATTTATGTAAGCCTCCGCGGTCGTTGGATAAATTTAGGAAAATTCTTTATCGCAACGATGCACCCGTGAGGCAACAGCAAAGACGCTGAGCACACCCCATCCCGTGGGCGAGATTTACCCTCGTCTAACGAGTTCCAGAGGCGAACACACCTGCACCGCGACCTCATCTCCCGTTTACCTCACTCTACTTCTCTTGCTCTTCAATCTCGAGACAGAAACAACAGCGAACACCGTCGCTCCACGTCTGTACCAATGTAGGCTTCATACATTTTTATAACGGAGATATTGAAAAAATTTGCACGAAATTCATTCGTGCAGCGCCGAGACTGTGCCTTTACCCGACTTGGAGTGATCGGGAATGATGTCGTCGATGAAAGAAGAGGGATGTTGACTGTCCTTTGCTTTCCTAGTCCTAGCTTTGTCGTCCTTCTTGTTTCTCGCTACACCACATACAATCCCTCTTCCCTACTCTCCAAGTCGGCTACTGTACGAGAAATGCACGAAAGGTATTTCTTTTCCTTGTCTCTCTCTGGACTAAATTCCTCTTTAGTCTTCTACGCCCGAATAGCAAAACTCGAGGACCCTGGTATTTTTAATCTCAAATACATCCTCGGTGCAGTTTCCCCAGTGTCAATATTTATTCTCCGGCGAAGCGATTAGCCACAGTGCACCTCCAGCGCCGCTGAACTTCATCCCAGGAGTTTAATTTCCCGTCGGTTCCTCGAGACCAGCGACCTTTTCATGTATAGCACCAAGGATTTTCATAATCCGCGTCTAACGACGGTGGCTTTGTGCGCTCTCATGTTAGTCCAAAACTACGGCACTTGTTCTTGTCGCACACTCTTACAAGTTTCAAGTGTGTTATAACTATTTCGATATTATATCATAAGGATTCGATCGCGTATAGAATGTTGGATACCAGTATAAAAGCTAGTAAAGACATTACGATGATGGAGCCCGTGCTTTTTTTTAACCTTCCGCGTTAAAAAGAAGACTCTTACCGAATTTTGTTTTCGGATTATGAAATGATTAAGGCCTTTTACTGTAGTTCAAAATTAATAATCAGGTTCCGGAAATCTGCTGATAAAGAGACAGGAGCTTATAACGAAACTCGATAGAATCAGAAATTCAAGGTCCCTTCGGAACCCTTTCGGGCCCACTGATGCTTTACGACACCCTTATTTTTTTAAGGCGTCATAAAAATCCGAAAGCTGCAATCCGAAAGTATTTGCACAAAGTGCACTTTTACGGTCGGAGGACTATAAAAGTTCTTTAACAAAAAATTCGAAAAAAATATAACTAATACGTAAAATATATATTTCACTAAAATGCAAAGGTAGGAAATATTCTGTCAAGTCAGTAAATATTCTGCGACCCTGTCAATGTCATTACACATAAGAAAAGCTCTACATTTAATAAAGTACTATAATGCGTGTTTTCAAGATCAATCTAACATTGCCAGGGTCCCGACTAAAGCTTATAATCATTTCGTCGTTTCCGCGCGTACGTAGATTATCACTTTTGTTGCCTAATGGATTAATCAGTCACGCGATAACGTAGCGACATTAATCTTTTATATTCAAGCCTTTATAAAATGCAGTTCGTCAGTGTCAAAGTTAATTCGGGCTTGCGGGAGCAAGCAACCAAGAATGGTAATAGCCGCGGAGCACGAACTCCATTCCGAAACTTCAATTTCCGTCAGTATACTACTATGTCCTGTATTTATACTAGACAATATCGTACAGTGTACGTATTGTGTATAGTATAATATCCACTGCGGAGGGTTTGTGGTGAGCGCAAGCCGGATCTACTTCTCGTTCTCTCGTGAGCTTGCGTGCGTTGCTGCGTTCGGCGACTAGCTGCTGCAGCTCGTTTAAACCTTCCATTTCATAATCCACACAAATTCTCTGGAGCGTTATAGGGTGTTGGAAGAGGCTGCAGCGGGAAGTGTGGCTTGTGTTTATGCGTTCACAACCCCCTTGCATTTATTCGCGGTGTGTTCATTCTCGTCACCCGTGGATTTTGCGTGCTCAGCGTGTATTCAACTCTGATGCTTGTTAACGTCGCTCTCCCCTCAATTCGACGATGTTCCAAATATCCGATCGGTACTGAACAGCTACGTCGGGGTTAATTACCCTGACACGACGTAATTACGGAGGAAAGTATAACGATGCGTGAGCCGCCGTCCAACCCTATGCACGTTTCTCTTCCACTCATCTCTCATACCACAAACCTGACGCATACACCACATGACGATAATCCAACACCGGCCGTTTAATCGGAGCAAAATAGAGGTCCGGAACATCCGTTGGGACGGAGGGAATACAGATGAAGCAGTGAAAAGTGCTGGACTGGAATAAACCGGGCGCACCGTGTGTGCGGGTTTTAGAAACGAGAACGCTCGTTGATCGACGTTTAAAAATAACAAGGCCAAGCCAGGACGCTTAGCAAGGTACATGCATACGTTCTTCAGGTACGTTTAAAAAACTGCTAAACTCGCTCAGTTTCCTGCCACATTTTTTTTTTTTTTTTTTTTTTCATTTTTAAGCTCTCTGTTTTTATTGGCTTCCTCTCTTCAGCATTTTTTTCCCACTGACTGCCTGTAGCGCTATGAGCCGCATACTTTTCCGCGCTGAAGCGCCCGAATCGAACGGTTCGTGACTGGTCCGGTTGGTTCGATCCCTCGCTCGCTGGCTCTCCAGTCCGCACGTCGCTCGAGGGTAGTGATTAAGGCGCGTAGTAGTACAGAACTATAGTGCATCACCATAGTTGCTTCGTTGGCCAACGTGACTATATACGAATATTCTAGGCAGGTAAATACCTAGCCTCAGCAAAAACCGTGCAGCATGCAAATTGGCCGGAAGTTACGGGGCCGCAGTGCACAGTTGGACGAGCCAACAACGTGTATAGTATACATATCCACGTAGTGCGAATGGTACTACAACGGAAAGGGCGCTAGTAGCCCCGTTTCACGTGAGGCGTTTTCACCCTTTTACAATACTCCACACACCGGGGTGAGACACACCAACAATGCCACGCGAAGAAGGTGCTGATTACGTACCAGTACGAGCCAGTTGGCACTCCGAGCAAAACGAGAACTTTGCACCGACTATTTCTCCTATCTCGAATAATCCCACTTCCGTCTGACTAGATAGCCCAAGGAGCCACTTACTACTTACGAAAATAGAATTGGCTCACAAAGTCTTTCGGATCTTTCGGGTTTCCACCCAGGAATTACAAAACTCTGCGAGCCACGTGCTGGCCAACTGTGGGTTCTACTATAAACAAGGAGAAGTGCCTTTTCATGGTACCCTCTACTTATAACCGAAGCAGTATTCTGTACGATTGGCTATAAGTATCGTGAACGTAGAGCCTATTAATAGTGATTTAACAAAACAGCATGGCATCGTATGTTTCTGGAGCTGAGAAAACATGCCATACAGTAAATCAGATATACCTGCTGGTAATAACGCTCTGTGTTGAACGCCTGACTCTTTCACCAGACCCTATTATAACTTGTTACTCAATACAAGGCACTACGTAGCTATTTTCAGATTTGCCACTGCGTGGCAAGATTTAACAACGCAAAAAGTGGCGCTTTACAGCCACAACAAAATGCTGTTTGGAATGGCAGCGCGATAGTAAAGAAGGTAGTATAGGTTGTAACGCCAGAAGCCATGAGTAGTCGAGAGCCATAACTGAGAACGTTATAACCCCTGGCACTCTTCTCGTTAGCGTTAATGACCAGTTCGTTATAGGATAATACTATATCCACCCACTTAGCTACCTATAATACGAATTACGGTTTATGAACAAGGAAGAAGAAGCAACGAGGCGCACCCTTACCGTGCCTCACTTTCCCGACGCACATTTCCCACTCACCCTCATTCGCGTGATAATCTGACAAAAAAAATCTACCCCGTGCCTTTCTTGAACCCATGTCTACTTTCGTCCATCCCCTCCATTCGACTATGAAAGCACGTGCCGAAAATTATCCTGCTGTGGGAATGCCTTTACAAAACGAGATGAAAGGAGCAAGAAGAACATGCATAGGTCGGAGGGAGCGGGAGCAAAGTAATTAGTCGTTCAAAAGTTTGGTTGAACGAAGGGGAGCGGCAGAAAGAGTGGAAGGTCGGTGCATGAATAGGCTGTAAATATAGAATGCGGGCACGAAAAATCGTCGAATAACAACATTGGAAATGCTTTCATTTTACAGGAGTATAGTACCCGAGATAGGTCATAACGGTACAGTAAGTTGGCCACTAACCTGTCATCAGCAGTCTCTTTTGTAATATCGTTATTTATGAACGTAAATGTAGCCAGTATGCAAACAATTTACAGTCACCCTAAACGAGCCAATGACTGCCCACTTTTCACCCTCCTCTGCAAAAGATTTACCAGGGTCCAAGAGGCACTCACGTGGAATATATGCATTCGCGAGCCTATTTCTACTCATGAGCATTCGCGGTAATGTACCCGAATGTGAGCACATTAAGCGCCCTCTTTATTTCACGCTTGTGAGGCCCATTAAATAAAAGATAGCCCAGCAAGAGTATAGCGTAAGCATAGTTTTGTCCGGCTCGGCGACCCCGTTATACGCATGTATAACCCAGTTTACTCGATATACAACGGTGCAGCATCATACTGTACTGCCACACATAGCACTGCACATGCACCGCATGCACGGACCCGACTGGAGTGCAATGAGAACGTAAAAAAATAAAAAAATGAAAAGAATAATGTGCGCACTAAGCGAAAAAGGATACGTGGACTAAACGCAAAAAACAGAGAAGTATAAGGCGAAGAAGGAGGACAGATGGAAGAGAAAAATACGAAAAAAATTTATGCAGGCACATGCGCGAGACAGTAAGAATAAAAAAGAAAATGAACGTTGGAAAGAAGAGAGAAAAAAATAGTTGCACCGCACGCCTGCGAGCGTGGGAATTAGCCGGGAGAACGAGCTCGTCGGTCTATCGGTGCATGACAGAACTCTCAACCTCTTTAACACTACCTGTTTCCCTCACGCCCATGCAAAATCGACCCTCCCTTGCTCTATCTTCCTCTCTCGTTCCCTCGTCAACGTATCTTTATGGTTTGTCACGCGGTTACGGTTATAGCTCGCGCTCGGTGTGTCCCAGTGGTGGCGGGGCAATGCGGCTGCACGCTGTACGCCCGACACCGACGGATGACCGACCATTATCCGAAGCTTTTTGCAGTGGCTGTGAGAAGCGGGAACGGGTCGGAAGAGGTGAAGAGAGCGTGTAGTTTAGTGAGACTGAGAGAAAACGAAATGAGAGAGCAAGAGAAACGTTGCGCGTTAATAAAATCCGCTAGTGGTGGATATGGTCCGATCACCAGCCACCAGCAAAACGTTGCTCCACTCCATGTACTCTGCTCGTACGAGAGTGAAAGAAAGACAAAGGCTATCGCGTTAACTGGATTTCAGTAGAATGTATCTGTGTTCTCGCTGGCTCTCTTGTCATGCCGCGCTATACGCAAACCTACATGTATGCTGTAAAATCAACCGAGCCTCTATCCTTTACTGATTCCTTTTTTTTATCATCTGTCCTGCTGCTGGCAAGCTTGTTAGTGACAGAAATGAGACGAGCAAGATACTACGAAACCAAACCGTGATTGAATTTCGGAATGATTTCGACGAGCCTCGAAAAAATAACATGGAATCGAGTAACATTAGTACAGGTAGACGCTGTGGCCTTCGCTCAAGTGGAAACATTGGGCAACGGTTGGACAGTCGGTCGTCAGAGCGTCACACTGGTTGGATAGAGCGCTTGGTGTCCGCTCTTGCATCGGGAAGTCATCCATATCAGGCTCAATGCTCTGGGGCAAAGTTGAGCCTCAAATAAATTAGGGGTTTAATATACTATCGGAAGATATATACTCAGAAACTACTGTATAATGCGCACACGAGGGATGTTCCACGCGTTGAATAACAAGGGTCTGTCCACATGAAGTGGAAACGTTTGATAATGGACGGATCACGGACTGCAGTCAAACCACGTACGATTCAACTTGGACAAACGCAAGCTACTGATCGAGGCGTACCTCGAGCACACCGCAGTTTTCGTAATAGAGGTACGACCGGTGCTTCGACCACCAGCTCGGAGAATTCGGACAATTGAGGACCGTTCACCGAACAAAACTGGTATACACGCGGGTTAATGAAATATAGGACTACGCACGTCCCAACGGATTCACAGCGCAGTTTGCACTGGAGTGTGCGTAACGTTGGTTCACACCGCTTGCTCGCCTACTCACTGAACGAGCAGCAAGCATCTACGTGGACTTGCAAAGGTATGCAGCGTTACCCCTGTCGTTGCTCTGGATTATTCGGGTCGAGTGTATCGGAGCGAAAAGCGCCGCCAGTGTCCTAGCGACAGACCATGAGGTCATGTCAGAGCTTCACATTCTGGATCTGGTTTGCATAAGCTTGCTGAACCTGCCCCTTTTGCCCGCAAATCGTGACTCTATGTCCTCATCTATCTATCAGCCTATTCCCGCCTTACTCACTAACGGGAAGACACGTGAAACCCGGTATTCGAAACACGCCTATTAGTTTGATTTGATAACATGCGTTACACACCGACCCTGCCGCTCGTACCCTTCCACCATACCCGTCACCGGATTCTGTATAATGGGCCAATAATGCGTCCGAATGCATTCGTGCTTTGCACTGTGCTTGGCCATGTTCTGCAATGAAAACCACCCGGGGCCTGCATTATCCGGTGTTGTATGTACGCAAAGCAAATCAGAACCGCTCGGCTACACCGCAGCGTATGTACACTTCTCGTACAATGTGGATCCCGCTTTTTCAAATTCTTTCATGCGATAATGCTATTCTGAATTAACGGAACTATGCCAATTGGAGATCCTTCCCACAACCATTCCAAGCCGAAGTTTCATTCTTTTAACATTTCAGTATTTTGTAGCAGGACCAAATGCGCAAAAGATCAACGACATTGAAATAATGCGGACAGCAATTTTGATGATCGCAAAAAAGTATCAGTATACAAGTTTTACAAGTTAAATCACGCAACAAAACTCTAAAAAAATCTTAACAAAGTACTCTTTCGCTTCAGAGTTATTTTTCGTTCAGTTATCAAATTCATTAGTAACGACACATTGCCTGTATTTATAAAGAATATTACTTTATTAAACGTATCTGTATACCTGCAATGCCCTAATGCACCTTAAATAATGATATAGTATGTTTGGCATGAAATGTTGCAAAACGATGAGGGTCGTTATCACCCGGAGTAACCGCTATTAAAAAGCAACAATAAAGTAATTGAATAAAAGCTTCACTGAGGCAACCCTCTGTTGTACCCTCTCGAACAGTTAATTAACTGTGGGAATTCGCGAAGCGAACGCGTATGATTTTTAGAACGTCTGGAACGCCAATTTCTGGCGCCAGGGCTCCCGCATCGTTTTACTCTCTACACGTTGAACCTTGCCTCCGGCCTCTCACATACCCTAGAGCCCAAATTGAAATCAGAATTACCCGTACGTGGGAGCCGCGAGCTCCGGTGCACGCGAACATGACAACGAACGATCGGAGTTTCGTTTGGCACTGGGGCGCACGACGCTTTCCGGCGCCGCCGCCGCCGTTTCGTTGGCTCCATAATACCAAGCCTTCACCCTCCGTCATACACCTAACTCTGCCCATTATTACTTCTCTTTCTACGTTTTACGAGAGTTACAGAAACCCTGCGCCCTCCGCACTCGCAGCACCATTGAAAATTTGACGGTTTAATTTCTCCGGCGAGTTCTACCGACGCTAGCTGCGTGAACTGCCGACCTGGTGAATTTATAACCAACACTGGCGGATAATTTTTCTTCAGAATTGTCGCTTAATTGAATCGCCGTTATAAATTTAGACACTTAGTGGCGTGTTGCAGGTGCGGAAGAATTCGTGGTTGCCCATTAAATTAAATTTCATTGGACGTAAAATCTTTGTGATTTGAATGCAATATTTGCAATCCGAAAGTTGTACAAATACAAATTCCGCGAGACAGAGGATTAATAATCTGTCTATACTATTGAAGTTACGCTATTCGTCACATCGATTTTGATTTTACATAAAGCTTCGGTAATTCGAATACCATGGAATTTCGAGAAGAAAGAGAATTCAATGATCGGCTTGAACTATGAATACTTATTTAATGAATACTTACTTACTTTGTATGATACCAGAATTATATATATGGGTGATTCAAATCATTGTCAAATTATTTGCGAAAAATTTACAAGCTCATATGTCTGCATCTATAATTATTAATGCCATTGAAAATGAATAAATTAATCTTAACACCTACAAACGTTAACCTGTCACAACAGGCAATGCATCTGATTGGAATAAATACAATTAATATCCAGAAATTTCTTTTTCTCCATCGGCGTTCATATTTATGAATAATTTTTGTGAACCAAAAATTACCACAACAAGTCTCTCAGAACAATGGTAACAATTTACCGAATAATAATAATGTTGGTATCATGTAAATCGATAATACTTCCTTTGCACCTTAATAAAAATCGTAATTCCAGAGGAACGTATTAATTTTTGAAACTTAAGATAATCAAACGTTTGAAACGCCATATTCAGAGTCAATATTATGCATCTCTATCTGTAAGGTACACAAAAATCAAATACATCCGCAAGTGTACTCAATCATTTAAACAGTCGGAATGTACCGTGGTTCAGTTCATCGCATTACATTGCATTGATGCTTCCGTTTCTCTCCGCACGGCTGAGGGTGAGAGCGTGATGCGTGGTCTCGTTGAAAACGGGTAAGCGACGAGGGAGGGAGTGTTAGTCCCAGCGCAAATTAGAATTAATCGCATTGCCGTCGATCCGACATGCCGCTTACGATCGAGCTTTTGCACCATCGTTTCCACTCTAGTCGTGCATCGATTCATTGCCCGTGCACCAAGTTCTCTCTCGACCCGTAACATAAAATCGTACCGACGCGTAGATAACAATTAATTGCTGTGCACAAGCACGAAGGTCCCGTACCGTAGCGAATGTGAGAATTCTCATTGGCATGCGGCATATCGATGAATAATTATCCATGGGTCTATGCTATGCTTACGTATCCCCGGAGGGAAAATGCTCTTCACAAATTTCATGGAAAATTCCCGTCCCCATTTACAGAGCTGGGAATATTTATCTCATTGGCAACTAACCATTTGAGGAACGAGTAAACAGTTGTCCTTGTCCGAGTAACGCACGCGACACGGTGATCGTCACTAAAACGTTTCGAATCGAGACATCAAGCTCGTTTGATAGCGTGTGTGCATGTATGTGCATGTATACTAAACATGAAGAGCGATGAAGTGAATGAAAGTGGTAGAGGCGGCGCCCCGAGATATGTAGTGTCCGACCACAATGTGGCTTCTACTACTAAGCGAGTTCTATACATATATATATCTTCCGGCACACGCTCGGCCCCCCCCCCTGCCCTTTCTCGCTTGTTCAAGAGACACGAAATTTCGGTCGCCTCTGCGTCGACGTCAACTTTGTAGCCGTGAAGATGCCCGAAACTGGCATCTGTAGTATAAATAGTGCAGTATATGGTACCGTTTCTATACCTAGTTATTTGAGTATATGTTTCGTACTGAGGCACCTATATCTCTGTGTAACAGCTGAAGGACCATGCGTCTGTATGACAAGCTTCAAGTCCACGGGACATATAGATGTAGCGGAGTGGAACGAACAGTAGTCGAGCTAGGAAAGTACAAGATATATATCAGAGAACTTGTAGTCTAAAGCTTTCACACTTTTGAGGCCCGTTTTCGGACGAACTGTGCTCTCCGAATTAAAACGAGCGTTCCCCGAATAAACAGTAATCCTGAAACGCTCTCCTTGTCTCTGTATATCCATGTATTTGTTGTATTTTTGTTATTTTATTTTCGTTACAGCATTGCTCTTCATCCCGTCGATACCGTAAACTGGTTAAACGACAAATTATCGCAAGCCCCTTAAAGTCTTTCGATCCACTGATGGAAAGTCGACAAACCAAGTCAGTAGCATGCTCAAATAAGGTTTTAAATCCTGCACTCTTCCCGTATACTGTTGGTCACAGGGAAACGAGCAAAAATCAGTAAAAGTTGTGGGAAAGTCTGATAAGCCGAGTGCCTCCCAGTGGGCTGCTGACGTCAGGAAACGAGAACCATTTCAACGTTGGGCCGTACCTAGCTATTTCCACTAATACCTCCGAACTCTCAACCTTTAGCGTCTTTCATTGAATGAAATCTTTTACGACTGATTTAACTGAACACTTTACTCCGTATCCTGATACAGTTGATACACTTTGGAGTCGCGGATCAAACTTATAGTACAGCATCAAAAGTCGAGGGTCTCAATCAAAGCAACTTTCACGTACAGTCTGACCGTGACTAACCGTTCTTACTGAGTAACTATTCGACGTACGTTCATTTTCGTTGTTCGATGTGACCCTTGTTGCAGTGAAATAAATTTCGTGAAAAAGCATTGGGAAAAGATTAAAACTCCGGCAAAGCGCAATGTTAGGTTATTCGCGATAGCTATATTGAACTATGACCAATGCCATGAAAGCGTACGGGCTACTTTATACACAGTGCTGACCATTTGACGAACTTTAGTCGGACCGCAGATCGACCACTATACATAGCTGCATTCGCTTTTTCTCCTGTACAGTTCCTTCGTCCGTGAACTATTCTGGACGATGTCGAGCTATTGGTCCCTATATTGCCGTTTCGCCGCAGTATCCAACTGCAGCGATATCACTAAGATACACCCCATGTCCCATGACCCAATGCCGAAGTCCATAATGGACTTCGGCATTGGGTCCGGGACTCCCGCCTGGATTCCGGAGTCCATCCGGGATCATTCTTTTCTCCGCGGGACGCAGGGAATTAATTCGTTCAATACGCCCTAAGACATAAAATCATTTGAGCCAATAAACTAGCTGGTTACGCAAACAAATCAGCTGATTGAGACAACAAATCACTTTGTAAGGCTACCAAATTAAGTGGCTGCTAACCAACGGATTAGATGTCACACCGAAATAGTTTGTCGGATCAGTCGAAAAATTGGTTAGCCAACCTAACTTAGTTATTTGGAGCATATTTAGACATGCGGGTTGATTAGGGCAACCAATTATTTCTCTCCGTTGAGTTGAGGCACGTACACCTACAAAACCACTACATGACTAAACGCTCAGTTTCAGTGCTGACGCCATGGTATCCTCGACTGCACGTTATATCGTCATAACCCTCTCTTACTGTCGCTCTGAATCTGCTTCACGTTCCTTGCTTCATCCTCGCTTGCAACTGACAACGATGCGTTAAGCTGGTAGTAGGAACTCCACGTTTTCAGTGTTAGAAAGGTAGTGGGGAACTCACATAACGAGACACCTGAAATAACGAAGCCCCGGAGTATATGGTCGTTTACCCTTGCAGCAAACTAACTATCTGCTACACGCTAGTCGAGTAGGTATATTTTCTATAGAAGGATTTACCTAGGGAAGTAGATGTGACTTCATTCGGGTGCTCCAGAACGTTTCTATTTTATGCTCTCCGCAAAGCGTCATAGAGCCAGTTCTCTAATAATGGTCGACTTCATACCTGCCATATGTAGCCGGAGGCAATGTATATAATAGCTGAGAATTCAGAGATGGTGTGATTTTAGAGCAAGTCTCTGGTCGATGCTCTCTGTGGATAATGATATACGCACATAGTGTTTCATAATGAATTGTTGAACTCATTTTCTTTTATTAACATTCATATTTTCAGCGTTTGTTAAGTGTCTTACATAATTTTCAGTTTCAGAAATTGGTTCTCATACCGAGTAATGAGAAAAGGTCAAGATATGCAGCATGTATGAAAATGTTCCCTATGCTTCAGCCATTAAGCTATTGAACTATTCCTAAGCTTTGCAGTTCATTTTGCACTCTTTGTTCTCTTGGGTACCGCGCCTGACAATGATATTAGAAAACAAATCGTTGTTCATGAGAAAAAATCGTGTGTAGGTTGCGCATAAAAGAGTCAATCCACATCCGTGTGAGAGCGACGTTGCTGCGCTGCGGTGCTGATCATCCAACTGAACCGTGGGAGGATGAAAAATGATCTGCTTGACCGAATTGTCCGTAGGTGATTGGATAAAAGGGAAAGAGTCGTGGGAGGCACGCAAAAAAAAGTGACGGGAGAGTAACCTGAAGAGAAGATGGAAGAGGAAGACGAGGTTCGGATCAAGTGTAGGTTCCGACCGGAAGGGAAAGTGTCGACCTCATGATATAGAAAAATCTGCGGGTACGCTCGTCGATCGCCGTCTTCCGTCTTCAAGGTCAGCCATTCTGTCCGCTATCTCCGTCATTTTTTTTCAACTTTCACCGCGCCAATTTTTGCAGAGCCGAACCGAGCTGAACGGAGTAGTAATTTCCCCGCATGATTTAAGACACGAGTAATTGACGTTGCAGAGCAAAGCTTCGCTGTATCTACCACAGCTGGTGACTTTTAGTTCTTCTACAAGTTTTTTTTTCAAATCCTCTGACGTTGTGACGTCATCAAACATCCCAAGGAAAGAACCACAGGGCAAGTAATTGAATGACTGTCGTAAATTTTGGCAGTCTCGCCACTATAGTGGAATGTAACGAAAAGACGAAAACAAACTTGATGAATAGAACCTCGAGACCGAGAAGAAACATCGTAGAATGAAGGAGTAGGACATTGTTCTGAACAAAAAGTAGGACGTAATCGATTCTCCTAACCTTTTTTCAGCTTGACTATTCCTCGAGTACGTACGACACTGTTACGTTGTGTTTCAGAGTTTTTTTTATAGACGCTCTGTCGAGGTTCTGGCGGCATTTCCATCTGCCCTTCCACCCTTTCGTCTCCCAACATTTCCCGGGTATCGACTCCTGCCCTCATTTACATTCAAGCTCCCAATACTGTACGAAGCCATGACGTGGCGGAAAGGCGCTGTCTAGTAGTTTTCAACCCTTGCTCGAAGTTTCCGGTGAGGGTTGGGCGAAATTGTCGGAGAGTTACGCTCCAACGTTCGTACTGTTAGACGGTGAAGAAAACTGAAAACAAATGGGTTTGAAAAAGAGAAGGGAAAAGGCGGGAATGTGAACCGGGGAAACGATGAATGCATTGAGGGTGTCCAGGGCTAGTTGCTTGCTGGAAGAAATAGAGGGATTGAAGAAAACGGAAAGACACCACGTTGTCGGAAAGAAAACACGAACTCGACTGGGTTTGGCTCAGGGTGTAGAAGAAAATGGGAGTAAGCTGGAGACGATCAGTGTAAGGGAAAAGGACGACGAAGATGGAAGGGGATAAAAGAATGGTCGGGTATTGGAAAAACGCGAGTCGATCCGGATGATATCGTCGAAACAAAGGAGGGAAGCCGTAGGAGCACAATAGGGGCAGCGGGAAAAGCAGCAGTAGGATCGAGCTACTACTCCCCAGGGAAACTATACACCACTATATCCGGTATAGGTATAAGCCAGCACCTCCTTGGTGCTAGAAACTCGTGAGCCGCTCTCAGCAAAAACGACTGATACGAGCTGCCATAAATACGAGATGGCACAGTGACGATAGCCGACCGGCTGGAGACCTGTAGAAGAAAAGGGTTGGTATAAAGAGAAAATTTGGCGATGGGGGGGAGGGGGGGGGATAAAAGAAGAGGAAAAACGTATATTACAGTAAAAGAGAAGTTGAGAATATCCGGGGACGGTAATGGGAGGTGAAAAAAAGGAGAGAGTGACTAAAAGGAGAAAGAACGTTGTGAAATATGTACTCATAATAATAGTAAATATTGATGGGTCAGGGAGTATGTATGTGGAGGAAAGTATATATGTGACGTGATGATAATTTTAACGTTTATTGTACACGTTTGCACGAATTCCTTTGAGCACACGGACTATCATTTTGTTTGATGGTATGGCAATTCATTATTACTGTGCACACTGGGAAAACTCCATTCCACTGCTACGGCAATCCAACAAAAATCTTTGTATCGAAACACTCAAATACTAGAGGAAAAATGAAAACAAAAAGAAAATAAATAAAAATGAATAACACATGACCAGGGTTCCATAAGTGAACACAGCGTAAGAGATCAACGCGTGACTAACCTAGCGCAACAGCCTTTGTCGTTTGCGTGGTCCCGCAAGCTCCTCCCGGCTGATTCGCCTAAAGCTTCTCTCGGCTGCGGGTTAACAGCAGGACGGGTTGCAACGAAAGAGGGGATATACTACAGCAGGATCGAATGGTAGTCGTGACGATGAAAGCTTTAACTCCGTAGCCATGCGGCGTCACGTACCAATGATTCGTGATGCGGTTGGCTCGGTACTCACCACCAGGACTCTCCAGATCTTTCCCTCACTCCCTCTTTATTCCATCCTACCGGACCGAGGTTTAAAGGGACGACGAATTCGCCATCTACTACTTTCTCTCTTTCCTCACTGGTTTCATCGAGTAAACCGCAAAGTGCTTGCGCATTATAAATTTACATAAATTAAATTTTACTTTGAGAGTGCCTTGCGCTCGGGATAGCGCTACGACCACAGTTCCTTGCTTCCTTCCACTACCGTTGCTTATAAGTTTACCTTTAGTCTCTTTCACCCTCGCTACATTTATCATCCTTTTCTCGTTTGCCGGCAGATTCCACTACTTTTCACGCTCCTTTCTTTCAAAAGCGCGTTTTCATTTTTTACATGGCTACGTAGAAGGTTTCGGAATTCACCAACAGTTTTGAAAATATTGTACCTTTGATACTTTATACTTTTTGATAAATAATTTGATAATTTTATACATCGACCTTGTGTCGCTGGGAAACAAAAGAATTGATACTGTGAGTTTGGAAATTATTTGTGACCCAGAATTTATTTTCATTCGATTTTTCTTGAAATCCGATCATCAATGAAGTATTTCGGAAGAATATACTAATATAATGATTTTTCAAACCGTATGTTTCTGACACATCTTCTAAAGCCCTAATTTTATTTCACCCTTGTCAAATCTTTCAATCTTGCGTACAAAAGCTCGGTGTAAGAAATTGAGTGAGGTGGAACGAGAGGGTGGTGAAGGGTAGCTATGCAAAAGTTATCCAAGGTTCCGGAATGGATACTTCTTATACGGCATGTAAATATCAACTGGTGAAAACGGTCGTGCTTGTGTATCTTTAAATACGCGTGTAATGCGAAGGGGTGGGAATGTTAAAGGTAAAAAAAGGACTGGACTACTGTGCGAGGATGGCTACATAGCAGCAGGGCATTAGCAATGGAGAGTAAAGGTAATGTAGACACATGCCGCAAGTTGTCAGACGAATGTGAAGAAGGCACCGAGTGAGCATCAGTCCCCCAACGCATAGAAGGAAATGTAAGGAGAGATGTACTCGTCGTTCTTCAGTGTCTCCTTCTTCATCTCTACATCCCTCGAGCTGCCCTGGAATGTTAAATTTAATTGGGTCACTGGGTTCGCTCTCCCTTCCTCTTATATCTCTTTCATCTTCTCCTCTTCACCCTCAATAACCAGCACTCTTCCGCACCCTCGGCATCCATGGTTCTCGCTGTCTCACGTCGAGGTTTAGGTCTGTTCTCCATCTTGATTCGACCCACTACATTTCAGACCCAAGCGTGCAAGAAAGCCGTCCGGTAGAAGCCAGAGCAGCGGCCTTTTCGGGTCCGTTGAACTTAATTGGAGAGAAGATCCTGATGCTCGTGACCGTCGGACGTGCCGCCACGAGCGCCACGTGTCTTGACTACATATCACGTGACGCGTGTATAAGCCTCGACGATCCCGTACCCGTGTATGTCTCTCTCTGCTCCGCTACGTGGGAGGGTCGCAAGCTCATCGAACACAACTTCACCTCGTCGTCACCATCATCTCACTCTCGCGTTCCAGATCCTCGTTTTCCAGCCTTCAGCTTTACTCCGCATTTCCGCCGTGGATCCCACTCCGTTGGTTAGTTTCTCTCAGACAATGGACACATTCGCTTTTATTGCAGGTTATGCGGTTCTTTCGCCACAAGAGTATAAGGGACGCGCCAAAATAACAACGAAGTAATCGCAACACCTTCGATATTGAAGCAGTTATATACAGAAGGGTATTTGCGATGAAAAGAAAAAGATGACTCAATCGAGAAGACATTTTTCTTGTAATTTTAAAGTAAAGAATGAAAAAAATATACAAAAACAACATCATTTTTATGTTTATCTCAAGATATAAAAAGAGGTATTGCACAAAATATCACGAATATTGAAGTCTTTATGAAACGTGAAAGTACATAAAGTTAGATAATAAAAGAGAGGGTTAGTAGCATTTTCGTTGCTGAACATATTCGTGCTTTCATCGAACACTGGAGATCCTCATTCCACTTGGATTTCGCAGTGGGACCCAGAAGGGCGACAAGAATATTGGATTCGAACACTGGTAGCGGCACCGGCTTCTAATAATTGACCGTTCTTCAATATAGAAATGTCTAGGTTTATACGAAAGCAACGGTGAAAGTAAAAAAATAGCAATGTCATGGCGTAGGCGAGATGGAACGAAAAAAGTCTCATACCTAGCTGAACACGGAAAAAACGACTTGGTTGAAGTAAAAAAAATGAGTTACCTCCAACCAATTGTCTTGGTTATATGCGCCAAACGATTTTCTAGTTGCATCAACCAATGAAACTTGGTTAGATTAGATAAGTTAAAGCAACCAAGTAATTGGTCGGGCTAACTATGATTAAATCATTGGAATAACCAATTTACTTGGTTGGAACAACCATTTCAATGGGCCGTTATAACCGTTTTTCTTAGTTGCAACAACCAATCCCCTTGGCTGGATCAACAAATTTTCTTAGTTGAATCAACGAATCCGCTTGGTGGGATCAACCAATTTTCTTAATTGAAACAAACAATCTACCAGAGTTGTGAAGCCCCATTAATTCATTAAATATAGATCGCAGTACAGTTAGTTTTTTAATTATGATTTCATAATAATAATATGTAGCGATTATAAAACAGAGTGAAAACATTCGAATAGCTGCAAGCAATATTATTTTTCAATAAAATATTAGGGTAATCTTGTTTTTAAAAAAATGGAGAAACCTAAGTAATGCATTACGCTCTCTTCCATTTTTTCCACTATTTCTCCCAATATTTAAGCGAAAATTAGTATTTTTTGCAGCTATTCAAATGTCTACACTGTTTTATAATGGCTACATATTATTATTATTATGAAATCATGATTACACAACAAACTGTACTGCGAACTATATTTCATGAATTAATGAGGCTTCACAACTTTGCAATCCACCTGGTTGTAAAAGCTAATCCTAGTGGTTCGCGTTCAATCCAGTTTGTACTATCAAAAAAGATAGACGTATATCTATGCACATGTCTTACAGGACGTTTCGAAGGCTGGGGTGCTTTAAATAAACGTAGTCGCAGTTTTTTTTTCGGAATTCCATGAAGTACATTTTCGAATGTATTTGAAGTTTGTCTTTTCATTTTGCGTAATTTTTTTATGTGGGCGGTGCAGACAAGTGATTTTATTTAATAATTTTTACACCATTCTTCATCACATTTCTTTTATTCAAAATACTCTGTTGAGAGAGCAGATAATTAAACTAATATCGACATTTAGATTTACAAATATCTACATTTCTTTAGTGATATATTAACCGTTAAGATTTAAATTGCAGCCTTCAGGGTAGCAAAGAGTTTTTATCACGTGTTGAAAGGATCTTTTCAGTTCGACTGCACTTTTCTCGATGGAAGACTGAAAATATATATATATTTTTTTATATTGTATATTATCATTTAAATTTGATGAAAGAGAGAGCAACGGAGCAAGTTTTATGAACATCAAGATTTCCAGAAATAAAAGCATCAGCAAATATCAAATTAGACCACTTGCATGCCAGCTTTTTCTACATTTTTGGAGTGAAGCTAAGCTGTATACTGTGACTCAACGCAGTCAGTTTGGTAAATGTTCTATCACTCAACATGTGCAGAATTAAACCCATTGATAGAGCGATTTTCATCAATGACCCTTCCGTAAAGCTAAGATCTTGAAACTAGTCAGTCTCAAAGATCTCAGCATTACGCAAGGGTGATAAATAAAACTTGCAGCAGTAAGCACAACCCTACAGATTTGAATCTTGTTATAGACATAAAATAAGTAATTATCTTATATATTGTAACCATAATACATTATGATTATAATGCAATAATCATATTATAAGCTAATTAATTATCTTATGTCTATAAGAAGACTCAAATCTGCATAATTGTGCGTACCGCTGCAAGTTCTATCAATCACCCTTATGTAATGCGAAGATCTTTGAGACTGACCAATTTCAAGAATCCAGCTTTACGCAATGGTCATTGATGAAAATTGCGTAAAGCTGAGATCTTGAAACTATTCAGTCCCAAAGATCTCAGCATTACGCAAAGGTGATTAATAAAACTTGCAGCGGTACCCACAATTCTGCAGATTGGAATCTATTTATAAACATTAAACAATCAATTATCTTATAATATGATTATTATATTGCAATCATAATATAAGAATGCACCAACAGTTACGACGTACATGCCAATACCGGTATAAGCAACCGGTCCATCAATGAGGTTATACATGCTTAAAGTACAAAACAGCACTTACGGTAGAATATGGGGATGAGATTTTTTTGTCCCCAGGTCTCTAAAGGGTGGGCGACCGTGTCCTCGTCTTCCATTGGAACTATCACCGTTTAAATATTGGCTTATAACGCTCTTAATAACTGAAATCGGCTTCAAAAGAAAAAGCGCGCTTAAAACGTTACTAGCGGCGTTACACGACTAACGGCCGGTGATGGTACTAACCAAAACGGTTAGTTGTATCTACCAATAACATTGGTAGTTCTCAATTCTACTAAAAACTTAGTCGTAGCAGCAGCCATCGGAACCAATTTTCGTGGTTGGTTCTTTAGAACCACAATAACTACAATTTCATGGTAACGACAACTATTTTTGTTGGTTGTAAGCACTAAAGTATTAACCAAGTTGCCATTGGTGAGGGAACCAATTGTGCAACATTAAATCTATGAATATAGTGGTTACAATGACCGATTTTGTTTAACTAATTAAGAATTGGTACTTATAACCAAGTCGTTTTTCTCCGTGAAATCTGAGGAAAAAAAGGCTAGAAAGCAGAAAAGAGATTGCCGAGATGCGAGGGTTCTTACTTTCACTATTGCGAGATTACAAGTAAAAAAACATCTGCTCCTCCGTCGCAGGAAGATCGATATCAGGGGGGGAAGTTGAGGACCATATAACACGTCGAAGAAACTCCGTAGAAAAATACGGAAAATCTGTTTCCATTTCGTGCTCAGTTCGCTCATCTTACATATCGACGTACACTGGATAAAAATTCTACAAAGAGATTACAGCACTATGGGGTCCCTATTGTTTTACCGGTGATCATAATCCCGACCGTAATAATACCGAATGACTAAAATCCCGACTATGGAATCACGACATAACCCGGTAGTAATGCGACCATATTTTTGTTAATTTTAAAAAATCACAAATTTAAATTCATGAAGTGGTCTGTTGCGCCTTTATGGGGGGGGGGGGGGGGGCTCCAAGACTTACGCGCGTGAGGCGGCTGCACACTCCGGACCCTGTCCCCCTAGGTGGATAACCTCGTACATACCAACAGAAGGAGCATTGATGGATAAAGGATTCGATACATTATTGTGCTGTCGATGTATAAAGTGCATTTCTTGCATTGCTCTGGTACTTCCAAAAACAATTGAATAAGTAGTGGACGAAATACAGTAACAACCACACTTACAACCGATTTATTCGTTCCATTCCTCGCAGACTCTACTTACATGCAATTCCGCGTAAATAATTAATCGGTTCACGGAAGCAGTAATCGGCGATTACTCGTTTAAGTCTCTATCTGCGATCAGGAACTGCTCAGTACTTTTTATGCCGGTATTTCGACCGTCGGGATTGTAATTGTCGCTGAAACGGACCACACAGATATTTCAAGATCTTCAGCATTTTTATAATTAACATTAATTTGAAAAATATCACTCTCGCAAGAGGAATTATTTCAAATATTTAGAGGTAAATAGGTACTTTTTCCAAAATTAGAGAGTAAAGAACATTCCTCATGGAATTCAACCCTTTCAAGACAACACGTCAGTGCATCATATTTATATGTATTTATATATACATCACGAAAATATAAATTCAGTCACAAACAATAGACGCATTTCCAATTTGGTGAATGTTATATTTTTTCAAAGCTTTTATATCCATATGGCAGAGGGAAACCGTTTGATTGCAGGCCTTGGCATGTAAACTGGATATTCGAAACTAAAAAGAAAAAATCTTCACAAAAGGCTCACCGAAAAATATTGCAATTTTTTCAACCAAGGGCGTAACATCTTTATACGAACGTAAAGTAAAGGTCCCTCTTTTAAAAAGTTCACGGATGATAAATGCGAAATTCATTGTTGGCGGTTAAAACATACTCTGATTCGTCGATGGTGTCGTCAGACATACTGCAATCAGGACCAAGTTCATGCATTGAATTTGTTTTCGTCAGATGTCAAAACTGACATCTTGATGTCAGACTCGGGTGCTTAAGCGCCCGTATCGGCTAACCCTAATGGTTTATAAAACTAGCATGATACACACAACGGTACATAGAATTGTCTAACGCAACTCATACATTAAGTACGCAAAGCCCGTGAAGAAAATTATTGGGGACGCCCGAAGATAAACTAGGGCCCTTTCAGGCTTTAATGTGGACACCCTAAAAGGGTTTTCCACATCACTCCCAAGTAAGGCCCTGATAAGGTATTTCTAGGTTTCCATGGCAAAGGATTTGGTAGGGTAATCACTTAAGGGCCCAGTCAGGCTTAAACATGGTACCAAGTAAACAAATCAATAATAATTTTGCCAGATAAGGTTCTCATAAGGCAATTCTAGGTTTCCATAGCGAAGTTTGATGAGGGCTCGATAGGGTAATCGCTTAAGGGCCCAGTCGGGCTTAATCATGGCACCTAGGAAACAAATCAATAATAATTTTGCCATATAAGGGTCTCATAAGGCAATTTTAGGTTTCCATGTCGAAGTTCATTAAGGGCTTGATAGGGTAATTACTTAAAGGCCCAGTCAGGCTTCATCATGATACCACGTAAACTAATTAATCATAATTTTGCCAAATAAAGATCTCATAAGGCCATGGTAAAGCTTGATAAGGCCTTGATAAGGCCTTGATAAGTTAATTAATTAGAGGCCCAGTCAGACTTAACCATCGCATAAAGTAAACGAATCAATAATACATTTTCTAGATAAGGGTCTTATATGGCAATCCAAGGTTTCCATGGCCAAATTGGTGGTCACCTATCCAACTAATGACCGCCAAAGTCAGTCGAGTGGTCACCCATTCTAGTACAGGCCCTCAGGTCAGTCAGACGGTCACGAACCTAGATACAAACGAACTAATTCGCGCAAACAATAAAACAACCCTATTCGACATAACCAATTTCTGTAAAAAAATTACTGAATGTGCTTTTATTTTTACACATCAAACGCAGTCATGTAAATCTATCAAGCTCTGACTATATTACATTAATTTTATTTCATATTACATATTACAGTCATTCAAATAGACAAAAAAATTGCCTATTCATATCACTTGAATGGCCGAGAGAGCTCAGGCGCTGCGCAACTAGACCATCCCGAGGGTTCCAGGTTAGATTCCCGTCAATGTCTAAAAGAAAAGTTATATGTTTTTTCAACGATTAATATGTACCATCGTGTCGAGAAAGACGAAATATCTCGTTAAAAGTGCAACATTACTCAACTAAATAATAAACAATATATATTTTTTGATTAAATTTCTTCATTATTTTAGTAAGGACTTAATAGGGCAGCCTTTAAAGGCTCCTAATATTAAGTCTTTAAAGGCCCCAGAAAAAAAAGCGTGACCGTCCTTTAGGAAACCCTATAAGGCCCCTAATATAGTTAGAGAAAATTAATCAGGGCCTTGGCAAAACCCTGATACGATTTCTTCACGGGAGGGAATGAAGAACTCACAGACAGAATCCCGAGATACACGTGCAGTACTGTGAGCCTCAAGTAGCTAGCAAAGTGTTAGCTACAGTGGAATCATCTCTCTCATCGTCCTTGACCCTAGTCCCCTCAGCTTTTCCGTTTCTACCCAGCATATCACGCTCATCCAGGTTTGTTCTATAAGTCTATTCCCAAGAGAGTAAGACGATGCGTTATCATCGTACTTTATTGTTAGTATCGTCCACATAGAATATGAGTAGCCAACCGAGAATGATGCAGCGGGCAGCTTATATGACATGCGCGTCACCTTCAATTTTCCATTTATTCCTCACTCTCTTCGTATCCCGAACGAGCATCTACGAACAGACGATGAGGCTGATGGTGGAAACAGAAGGGGTAGTGGCCTGGAAAAGAACGGAGAGATTCCAAGAGGACCATAAGGATTTCACTTCTCACAAGGGTACGATCCTTATGGATTCCGATGGGCGCGCGCTTGATCCTGATGATTCCTTTTGCAGCCTTTGAGAAATTATGATGGGGTGATTGATACGTCCTGTCGCTTCGAGTATACCTCAACCTTTCAATTTTCTACACGGTTCCCGATGGACCAAGGGCAAACCTGACGTGGAAATTGAACTGTCTTGGCAAATAACGGTCAAAAGTGTCTTCGTTTACTCCTTTATCCAAACGCGATGGCCTTGTCGTCGGAAATCATGTTCACACTGTGATAACACGAGGCAAAAATACAGAAGATACACATGAATGGTTTACGATCACGGAGATCACGACATGTATTTCCACGTATTTGGAAATTGGATTATCCTCAGAAGACCCAATGATGCTCATGGAAAACCAGAAGATCCAACATGTATTGAAAAATATATCTCAGCTATATGATATATATCTGGTCAAAAAAATTCTATGAACTGAGATATATTGCGGGATGTACTAGAAATAAATGCGAGTGAAAAATTTATCTGCAATACATCTAAAATAAATGAAAAATATATTTTTGTTATATTGTCATCCGAAAAGTTCTATATGTCAGATATATTTTTGTATTGTATATATTCCGGCAAGAGCCTTTTTTTCCAACTGACTTCGAGCTCGTTTCATTCGGTTACTTAACGTGCAAAATAATTCGAAACAGCTTAACATTATCTCTTAAGGGTTGTTCTTTTTGGCCAATAAGAAATTTCGGAAAAATTTTTTTGGCCACAAAAAATGTTTTTTTTAAAAAGTAATATGATTTCTTAAACATTTTGAACTTGAAAAACAGACGAAAGAAATTTTTTTCCCCTTGCGTATAATCGAAGATGGCGCCCAGAGTACAGTATTCCTTTGTCAAAGTTTATGAATTTTTTACTCGAGCACGGTACAATGATAGAAATAATCACTATGAACAAAAATTGCTTAGAATTAGTCACTTAATATTAATGAATTTTTTTAGAATTCTTTAAAGCATTTCGACATTTTTTTGATTCAGACAATTTTTGGAAAATTTTCAGATTTCTCGAAAAATTCTGAACAAATTCAGGCTCATTCCTTAAATAATCTCCGAGACTCTCTAATCCCTGCACATTTTTTTCGAAGTTCAATGTTATTGAGTTACACATTGTTAAACGTAATTTTTAGTTAAGGCGCTATCTTGAATTATAAGTAAGGACAAAAAAAAATTCTTTAGTCTATTTTTCAAATTCAGACATTAAAAACACGATTTAAAAAAAAAAAGAAAAAAAATGTTCAAGAAATCATATTACTTTTCAAAAACCCATTTTGTTTGTGATCAAAGAATCTTCCCCGAAATCTCTTATTCTATTAAAAAGAACAACCCTTAAGACGTAATGGTAAGCTATTTCGAATTATTTTACACGTTAAGTAACCGAACAAAAAGAGCTCGAAGTTAGTTCTAAAAGAAGGCTCTTGCCGGCTTTAATGACTTTAGTGGCTTAAGGGTGTTGTATATAATGATGAGGTTATTAAAATTTGTGTACGAAGTCCAACTATCTGACGTACAATTCGTGTAGTATTTGGATTTTTCCCGCTTTTGTGAGGCGCGGAAAAAAAAATTCAAAGTAACTGTGCCAAAACTCCCATGTTATTTAATCGGAAAAATGTTTGTGCTTACAGGCACGTTTTCCCGTTGAGATAGAGCTCCTAAATTTTAACTAGATTTTTTAAAATTCATTTCGAACCAAATGAACGGGCGTCTCGCACGAAATCGCTCAACATCGAAATTAAAGACCACCCTAATAAGTATTGTTTACACATAACTTACCTATACTCTGAAAGTATACTTTTTGACGAAAAGTTAAATATTTTTTGTATAATTGAAAATGTATTCCATATAGATTTGCTATATACTCCCAAGTATATTTTACATATATTTTTCAATATACCGGAAAGTATATTTTTTATGATACAATTTTTCCATGGGGGTGACCAACAAGCTACACGAATGAACGGCATGAACAAAGCTTTTATTAATTAAATATATAAATAAACCAGTCCGTTGGCATCAACAGAGCGTTTATTCATTGAATATATAAATAAACAGGTCCTTTGGTCTAGTGGTTAGAGTACTGGCTACTACTAGACCAGAGCATCGGTAGGTCGCGGGTTCGATTCCCGGTGCCATCGAAAAATGAAAATATGGACGCGATGAAGCTCCAGATGTATAAGTGAGACACACACAGGCCACTGTGGGGGTCACATGCATAGAATTGTAGTCTGTGCTTACATTCTCGACGAAAATCGTGACGTAGTCCCAGTGCCGTGGGGCGAACTCGAGACCGGTTACATCGGCATAAGGTTTTTCCGCAATGGTTTTCTATGCCCTTAGCAGAAATGCTATGGCAAATGCGATATAGAGGGGGAAGTCGGATGCGGCCGCATGCGGACCTGGTTACTGATCCGGACCAGGCCCTCAGCGGGGACTGGCTACTGACCCAGACCAACCGTGTAATAAGCGTAATACCTGCAGACGGGGTAAAATGAGAATAAATAATAATAATAATAAGAATATTCGATGGAATCTCCTAACCACCTTTTTAGAAGCGAACTTCAAGCTCGCGCGTGTTGTTCCTTTACCGCTAAGGGCAACCCAATAGTCCCGCACGCCTTTTCTTTCTTACACATTTTAAATTTAACCTAATTACACGCAAACTTAAGGTTTTTCTCCACACGTTTCAGAACGCGAACACTCGTAGTTACTGCTTCGCGAAGTTCCGCGCCCATGACGATCCTCTCCCATCCCCACTAATTTGCAGCTGCAAAACGTGCGGGAGACTGTCGCTCTTTCTCCCTCGGCCGACATTATTATTCATAGTTTCATGAATTTTCATCCAGACTCCTGGGATTGGTCGTTATATTTCGCGGGCACGATGAGTATCCACACGATATACACGAGATACACGAGAGCCCTCTTCTTCTCGCACCATGCCGACAAATCTGCCTGATCTGCTTTGGCCTCTTAACGCTCCCTCGTGCTCTCATGTTGTACTTTCCACGATTACATCCGCGCCAAAGTCAAACGAATAAGTGTGCAAGGGGACGAGGCACCACTCGTGAATGGGAAGGTCGGGTAATTTCCAACCGGAGGCGAGAAATTTAGGTACCTCCTCGCAAAAAAACCTCTGACCCCGAGAGTAAAAAGTATTGTCTTGAATGAATCGGATAAGCTGCGCATTTTTATTCCCTTGCGTCAACGAATTTCAAGGTTGCCGTCGCCAACAATTGTACCACAATTCCAGAGCTGCTTCATTTTTATTTGTTATTATTGTGACTGTGATGCATATTATTGAAAAATTTTTTTGTTTCTGGGTTTCAGCTGTCGGAGGACATCGGTTACGTGCTCTACTCAGCCCTCGGCAGTTTTTACATACCATCGTGTATAATGGTATTTGTCTACATAAGAATATATTTCGCTGCGAAAGCCCGAGCGAGACGAGGAATTCGCAAGCAACCGCGACCAAGGCCGGCTATGCCACCCGAGTCGCCTGACATACGACAGACGAGCTTTACCCAGAGCACACCAGCCACAGGCTCGAGAAGAACGCCGGGAGCGATGGATAACGTTGCCACAATAGAGAACCAGCCGGTTCAGATACCGATCGTCACGTGCGATTTTGCCAGTGACGTCAGCACCTCCGAGGCCGAGCCCGGAGGCGGTAGTCTTGCTCTTGAAGAGAAAGACACACTGAAAGTTAGTATTCTAACACTTTGTAGTTTGTTATGACATCTGAGTTTATACAATCCTTCCAAGTCGTTGAAGAAAAATGAACGTGTTTAACTTAATTGGACTAGACTATCAAGTCTGTTGATAAAATAAGTGTTCTCACTCCCTATATCTTCACAATCAAGAGCGAAATCGAGATAAATTATGTTATCCTGATTCATAGTAATGGAAAGGGAAATTCCCATGAGTGCAGGAGGGATACAAATACATTTCGAACCAATGATACTCGGAAACTTGATCCTTTTCGAGAATCGATAAGTCTTATAGCCGGAAAAGTTCTGGAACAAATTATGTAAGACGTTTCTCTAGCCAGTAGTATAACGTCCAGTAGCCTCGGAAAAATAGATTACCGCGTTCTAAATCGACCGAGTTGGTTTCGCCTTCCTTTAAGGTAAGAGTAAGCCACTCAGTAACGAAAACAGTAAACAATTATTTTTACGGTTGCCGAATGTTTTTGGATCACAGAAAAGTCTTACATCATTCTTTTCTTTGAAGACTTTTCGTTTGTCCAGAAGCATTTGCCACCCGTGATAATAAATGTTTACATTTTTGTTACTGACTGTGTACAGAATGGTCAGGAGGTTGTCCACCTCACCTTAAGACGATGTGACACGACGCGCTTGGTACCAAAAGTAAAATAAAGTTCCCATAAACGTGCTGAAAAACTTTAGAAAAAAACAAACGGTGCCGCTTTGTCTGTCAGTTACGCAGTGAAATAATATTCGCCCAACACGAAAAAATCGGGATTTCATTAAACATAATTGAACACATCGCGATAGGTAAAAAAAACAGGAATCAATTTTTTTTTAACGTGCTTGATATTAAAGAAAAAAAGAAAGCACGAGTTCACTGCGTCTATAAATTACTCAGCGGAATCCTATTCAATTTGGACAAGTGACTTTGAAGGCATCTGAAAAAGAAGGGTTACAGTTTAATTAGCGACTGGGTCCAAAGTGAAATCAGTGCTCTCAGTGTCTCATTTTCGTAAGATCACGTGAAATCTATTCTTACAATACCCCAAGCACAATGACAGTCCTAACTTTGCCGCAATACATTTTTTACCTGAGTTTTATCAGGTTTCTTAACCGGAAGATCATAAAATAGTACTTAATAATACTAGCAGCGAAAAAGCATTATTTGCGTCAAAGGTTATGAATTTGACTGCAAGAGCCGTAAACGATTGCTGACAACTTCACAGCCGTTACCTATCTAACTCACAATAAAATTTTATTTGGAAAAACTGTGTTATCTGGTGAAGTCCTTACAAATTACAGAAACACTTTGGAAGGATTCAATAAATGATGTAAAAATGCATGGACATGTTGTTGGAATTAAAAATAATAACCGCAACGTACTATAATAGGTAAATATGCCGATACCGATGCAGAAGACGAATCTGAAGCCGTGCCTGAAGCCGAGTCTATCGGTGAACGGTTCTGGTGAAGGTGCATCAGGACATAGCAGTGTTCCAGCGAGATGCAGAGCGCCCAGTGTCGGGATAGACGTCGACATGGTCTCGGAGTTCGATCCATCCTCATCCGATAGCGGAGTGGTGTCCAGGTGCGCTGTGGTCAAGCCTCTTAAGCTGAGACTTTGCAGACCGATATTTGGTCGAAAAGCGATCGGGAAGTTGAAGAGGGAGCACGTGGACCCGGGCAAACACTCTAGCAAGGATATACAGGAGGAGTCGAAGCCCCCGAAACCTCGAGATCCCGAGCGTGAGAAGAGAAGATTGGCGAGGAAAAAGGAGAAACGAGCGACACTCATACTTGGCTTGATAATGGGAAGTTTCATAGCCTGTTGGCTGCCATTCTTCTTCCTGTACATCGTCAAACCACTCTTTCCCACTCTCGACATACCCGTCCAGGCATTCGCAATAGCGTTCTGGTTGGGCTACATCAATTCAGCCCTCAATCCCGTTATTTATACGGTCTTCAACAAGGACTTCCGTCGAGCTTTCCGGAGAATACTGTACAAGTGATTTGTGGGCAGGTCGGTGAAGAGTCCGACCAGGACCCAACAACAACAGGAGCAACACGAGTTGACAGTCGAATCCATGAGACGCTGGTAAATCTCGACGGAATGTCGCTGCATGGCACAACCAACAATCAATGTACCGCTGAAGCTCTGGGAAGTCTCCATGAAGAGCAGTTTTCTGAGAAGGCCAGCCCCAAGCGCCGGCGGCAATAGCATCATCGAGAATTTGCCTCCCTTCCGGGGAAAACCCTGGACTTAATCACCAATTAGTATTTAAAGAGGAAAAAGAAACGAAAAAGAATGTTAGACAATTTTTAATTAGGTAACTTTGGACGTGACTGTGTGCTTCGCAATCACGCTCCGAGAGTCCCTAGGCTACAAGCTATGTATATGTATATATAGTGCAGTAATATAGCACGAAATAACGAGTGCAAGAAAATGACTGGAAGAGGGGGCGAAAGCAAGTACGCGCGTACTTTCTTCTTGCGACGCGTCCTGGGTCTCTGGGTCTTCTTCATCATCTCCACTACCAGAGACTTCGCACTTGACCCGGACTTACGTCGTCGTCGACGATGACAAAACCCTCGAAGTTTTACTAGGAGGGAAAATATTTCGTGTTCCCGTAACCACTCATCGTCGTCCTTGTCCCCGAAGGCACCTTCATATGTGTCTTTGTTAACGACGGTACAAGAACAACTGGGGAGAAGTAACGCCGAGAAACTGTGAGTGACAAACACCCCCGTTAATGTGTTTACCACTCGAAACCAGACGAGGAAGGGTGAAAATTAATTTTTTCTTTACAAGGAAGGAGAAAATATTTTCGCCTTTAAGTCCCAGATGGAATGTAGACTCAAGAAACACGGCGATAATTTCATTGGCGAAAACGGAAATATGTGTACCAACATCAAGACCCTTGTAGAGATTTATTGTAAAATTTTTAGTGATACCGATACGATAGACTCCAATGTTTTATGGTTGATCATCTTGTGTTTAAAGTGTATTAACACTAAAATATGAAACGACAATCCGCTCTGATCTAAAATATATTCGATACGATAATAAAAAAAAGAAGAGGAATAGATTGAAAAAAAAACAGAACCGTTATATTATGGATTATTTACTACGATTTACCTATGGAATAATAAATATTATAATAACATGATAATATTATTCTTCGGACGTTTGAACCGTGGCTCTCGTCGAACTACGGTCAACAAAGCCACTGCGAATTCGAATCCGAGATACGGGATAACAGATCAAATCTATCTAATTGTAACCTGCGAATAATAATAATTAACAAAAAAAATGAGAGAAAAAATTATCGATAATCACTGACAAATAAAGCATTACAGAAAACCAGAACGAAAATAGACGAGCAAAACATGTTTCCTACGAAAAAACGCTTAGGGTTGTCTACAATATCGGTTCTCTTGTCCGATTGTCAACGTATTATTGAAAAGAACGAGTTATTATTATATACATAATAGGATAAATATATAAATATAAATATAAATATAAATATAAATATAAATATAAATATATATACATAAATACTATTGAAAATCCCATTGTATAAATATATGAATCTTAAGTTAGTCTTAGCAGTGACAATTTAAATCGATTTTTTTCTTTGACTAGATCGACGTTTAGAGAATTTTAGAAAAGTGACACTCAAGTGTAGAATTAGGCTAATAATACCAAACGAAAAAAAAAATCATCTCCGAATGATAGCACAACACGCACACACGGACGAATACAGAGAAAAAACAGTTTTACTTAAAGCATACGTACGCGGACACGTCAGCATTGATTAACGAGCTCCCGTGCTTACACAACTTCAAACACCAGTCTGCGGGATATATCTCAATAATTAAAGATAAAGTACATGCATTGCTGTATGTTCTTGTGTACGAAACTACATCAGAAAGCTACGCACAGCGTACGCACGTATGGTGATCCCACACGATATTATATTCCTACTAAATGCTGCAGTGCAACGACGATAAATCGATAAACATGCTCGCACTGTGTTTGCTCTAGTGTATGCGTGCGTGTGCATACAGTTGAACGTGCATTCGCCTCTCTAGTGCAGAGTGTTGGAGCCGCACTGAGGGATTCAATATGGAATTCGCTGATAAGACAATGTCGTTCGCTCGACAGAGATTATTAGCGTTGAAACGAGATCGATAGAGCTTTCTAAAGCTCGTACCCCTTCGTCGGGTTCCAGATGTATTTAGGAGGATGATAATAGCCAAAGGAAAATAGACGAAGAGTGACAGAATTAAATAAAGCGGGAGTCAAAGTTCATAACAAGAAATGGCACCTTAAGAAAGATGAAAAAGCAATTACAGGAGAGGAAAACCCCTCCAAGCCGCTGGTGCGCTGAAAATATTTTCTACCGTTACCGGTGGGCGACAAGTTAATCATTAATAAAATTAATAATATCGATAACGTTCCTCGAAACGTACACCGAAAGCCACACACCACATGCTACACGAAATGTATATCGTTGAACGTATACGCTTGTAATATTTCTCTCGTTATCTTGTCAAACTTACGGTCAGACAGGATAATGAACAAATTTTTTTGAGCAAAGAATATAAGGGGGAGGGCATAACACCAGTTTCAAAATGTTTTCACATTCATCGTTTAGTCGAATATCCCGTAGATAGATAATTATTACTCGGATTATACACCGTGGTGACACGCGAAACCTTTATACTATAATATTATACATAATTACATTTACTTTATCGGATAAAGTCATTAGATGTGTAAGCGAGCAATGATATGCCCTTGAATCCTCTATAAATGAATCGTACATCTGTAAGAATTATTATTCTCATTACTATTATTTATTTGTATGGACAAAAAAAACAGTAATCAATTTTTCATTAAATTGAATATATGTAGTAAGACTGCGACGTTTCTTAGAAGCGAGTCAAGTTTTTTGCAAAATTTTTCGAAAATCTCTGTGTGTCACAAATATTGTTACATGAGGATATAAGCGATAATATACATACAGCAGCGAGGATTATTATAAATATTGATATTGTGATTGTTATTGTTATTATTGTTTATATTATTATAACCTTAATCGTGGGTAATAATTTGGATTTCGTTGCGGGAAAAAAATTAAAATGATAATATACTGCTCTGAATAATGTGAATTTTTTTTTCTCGCTGCTCCGTGCGTGACCCATGCACTGTGTTAATGGTTTTGACATTAAAAAGTACGTTCTTCCTACGTTACGCTCACATGCAAACACAGGAGCGACTTGTATAAAATCCACGAAATAAAAATTCGCGTACAACAGGTACACACGATTGTATTGTATATTATTGTACTTATTATGATAATCAACTAATCAAACGTTGTGGTAGGGATCCAAAATGATCAAACGTTTTAAATTATTATTTTTCGTTTGTTGAACGTAATAATTGCGAGCGAACGCTGTATTGTCAGCCCTATTGTGCGAGCTTACGACCTCAGTTATTAGGAAAACACCAGTGGTCTCCCGGTTAAAAGAAGTCAGAGAGAATGAAGGAGAGGAAAAAGCACCGTTGACTTTATATTGAATAAATCAGGTGAGTTCCCGTGGAGCTCACAGACGTTTAACGTTAAACCACTTTTTACCGGGTCGGCTTTGCGCTAGCATAGTGTACCCCTCCATAGTACCGGCCCTGCACTTCCGGCCGTTTACAAAAGACGGAGAATACCATTCATGGCGACTAAAAAGACGGCACGCGTCAATAAAAGGTCTCTCTCGTGTTCGGCAGATTATTTGTGAGAAAGGTGATTAAATAAACGGGCAGTGAATTCAGTGTGAACCAGACGCCACAGAAAATCCATTCGACAGCCCAGTTTGGTGTTATGACAAAAACGTACCGATTATTTTTTTATCAAGCTTCGTTTTTATTGGTTAATTGTGCAGAATTGAACAGAAAACTGTGAATGCCAAAAAACATAAACACGCCGTCTAAAATTCGAACAGTGGTGAAGGTCAAACGTTAACAGGATAAAAGCGCACACGGGGCTGACAAATAGCGCGCTTCCCGATTATCGTGATACAAATTCTATCGATAATATTGGAGCAATGAAATCACTGTGATATCACTAAAACGCTTTCAAGGTGTGTATTGGGTTTGACAAAAATGGCCAATGCGCCGATAAGAGAGAAACTAAAAAAAAAAAAAAACAAGTTGAAATGAAAACTGCTAATGAAAGACGAAGTGACAAAGAGAAAAAATTTATGATATTGAGTATCGTAAACTATTGTAAATCATATAATTATTGTATTATTGACGGGAGAGTGATAAAAAAAAATATATATAAATATAGATATATGCACACAGGCACATAAACATACTACTGTATGTATGTGTATTTATATATATACATGTTCTGTATAACGTATTACGAAACTCATATGGTTAATCAAAGAATTCATATTATATTATATATATATATATATATATATATATATTATATATAATAAACCATTATGTATACATGTATATACGCATATGAAGAACATAATATATACATGTGTATATATCCACTACTACTATTATAATAATAATTATGATTATTATAAATATTACATTATTACAATAAAATTATCATCATTAATTGACAATTAAACATGGAAAAAAAATTATTACCGTCATTGTTAGCTCCACTATTATAAAAAATACGATGAAGTCCACTTGTCTAATAGCGTTGATTGTCTGTTATAGAGCGTGATAAGGTCTGGGAGAATTTGAGGAATCAATAAAACACAGTGAAAAAAAAAGAAGGGACGATATTACTTAACATAAGACATGATATGAAAATAAAATTATTTGTGCGCGACAGGTGACTTAATTATGTAAATAGCGACGATCGAAACACGATCATAACGGGAGGCTAAAAAGCATTTATCTTTCCTACCTTCCTCACTGAGGGGCTTGAGAGTGCGTGTCGACCTTACTGCGCATTGCATGCGTAACCAGATTGCAGCTTGTCTATATGAGGCCCTATAATTACTATAAAAAAACTGTTGCAGCACACTCAAGCCCGTTTATCCAAAAATTAACATCATGCCGATTTTGAATGATATAGGGATAAATACATAAAAAATATATTTATGATTCTACAGTAAGGAGGAAAAAAAATAAAATGTATCATAGTGACAATAGCGACATCACGCATTTCATCATTCTGTACGATTCATCGACTGTCCGACCAAATTTCATCCATCACTACCAAGTACTCCCAAGTACTGTTGTCGATAGATCGTAAATCCCACCCCATATGAAATTTAATAAAAATTCTTTACTGATATTTTTTTCCAATTCTTTCCACGAGTTAATGTCAAAATTTATTTGTATGTCATTTATTTCTTCGACAAACAAAAAGTTCTCACATCCTTTTAGAAGCTGAGACGAGAACGTCGAATTACCGCAGGCGGCTTTCGTTGAAAGGAGAAAAAACCAAAGTGCACAAAATATTCTCTCAATAACCTCTTATGAGACGTTTTGTAGAATTTCCGACAAGGAACGTTCTTGAAAAAATAATGTATGGCATATACATATCGCTTCAGTGGGTGTATGTATGTTCAATGTGAAAAAAATAATAATTGAATTTATTAAATATCCTCATTGATTCAAATGGAATCATTTCTTTGTTAGCTTTCAAGAGAATATATCTTTAAAACAATTATGTGAATTTGTTTTAATAATATAAATCGTGTTACAAGAACATTCAATAATATATTTCGGCATTTCAATAAAATATTATTGAGAAGCAATTCTGTTCTTCGCAAATCAAATTATTTAATACATGCGATTATATTTTTTCTTAATGTGTGCATTTATACTCAAAGCAAACGATTAGAGGCCCGACGACCAGTTCAAGCGGTATACATACATTTCTGCATGAAGATCAATTGAAACAATGCTCGAACAATCACATGAAATTACAAATGATAGAGAAACTAAAGGACATGTTTTAGCCATGTACCAGATTTGGATCGGATGTCGCAGGCGTTATTGATGTAAAGAAAACAAAATATCAGCGAAGCGTATATTCACGAGCACACACTGATGCAATTTCTTCACTAAATAAATAAACCCCAGATCGTTATTGGTCGGTCGCTCTCACGTTTATTTTGGTTTCGTGCAAATAACTCAAATTTATTCGATTGCACGTTCACGGACCAATTGGAATCATATATCCAGCTCGATGATTAAAAAAATATTACAGCCAGAGAAAAAATTGGTTTTGGAATATTTGCTTAAGTTCTGGGTTTTGAAAAAACCGAGGTGCTGCCTAAAATCATATAGTTATTAAAGGACAACTTTGCTCTTTGGATGGAATATTTATTTATTTCTTATTCAAAGAAATATATATAAGCTTATTTCAAAAGTATAATTTTCTCGGTGTATGTATAGTTGCATAAATTTTCGTCCCTCTGCTCAGAGGAATGTGGTAAGCGTGTGTATGCTAGGCCTGAAAACTATTTACTATTAATCCATGCGGCTGTTCTCATATTTAAATTAACTTTTTCCATTAATTATAGAAAGGATAATTAATTGTACGAACGATGGTAAGTTTTTGTATATACGAAAATAGTCTCTTGAGAATGACGAACAATGACTACTCAATAGTTACCAGATCTACCATGATTTTTTTGACCAATCATGACAATATTAAATCCGCTCGAACTATTGTGAGGTCTAAAAGTCACACTGCACTGTTGATGTGTAAATAATTGGTAGTAACATAGTAAAGGAGTGGTTAACCACGTGTTCACCTTTTTAAACGTGCTTCACCACGTTCGCACTACATAGTAGTAAAAAGTTATCAATACCATTTTTCTGTTCTGTTGGTAGGAAAAAGAGATTTTTCGTATATGTGTTACATAAAGAAATCGAATTGAATCTTATTTTCACATCAAATCGTTCGGTCTCGTTGGCCGGCAGGTACGAAAAGCTACCACTGCAGTTATTTTTCTGATTTGCGGCAAATGTGGTTAACGTCGAGGCCGATGAGCCGCTGATTAAGGGTACACTTTTACCAAAAAAAGTCATAAGAAATGAATGCTGTAAGTGATACACTTAGCTATAATTCTAAAGCATAATAATTCTGCAATTTTGCGAAGACACTGTATAGCGAATGGTATGAGGTGGAAAGTAAACATTTTTACTTCGAGTAGCTTTCGGACCAAAACGGTGAACAAATTATAGATCTTAATGTCTCATTTTATCGAAGAGTGCATTCTAGATTAAATACAGGAATTTTTATTACGCATTTCTTGAACAAAGCGATGATTTTAAGTGTGCAATTACTTCATTCTCCATAAAACCATTGAGCAATTGGTTACAGTAAATCCAATTACCCCTGCACCCACCATCGCTATATTCAATCTAGAATGCAGTGTTCCACAGATTAAATAAGACATACAGCACTAAAATTATGTCACCGGTTTGGTCTGAATGCTACAAGTGGAACTATTTTCTTTTGACCTCACATCATTCTTGTGCATTGGACATTTTTACAAAATTACAGAATTATTATGCTTGTTATGTACTTATAAGGTTTGAATGTAACATTTTCTTGAAAAAAGGTATCATTTAAAGAATTTATATTATAAGACTTCCTGTTAGTGACTAGATTCTCTTTAAGGGTCGTTGAGTTATTTTCTATGGTATTTTGCATAATTTTTTTATTGATATTCTATAGTTCCATTGGATTTTTCGAAGGGCTTGCAGACATCAACATAGCATTTATGAATAAAATCTCATAAACATAGAAAAATGACAAAAACATTTACACGCTTATCAGTACCACGATAAAGTTCATATCTTCGCACTGAAGAATCATAATGATTTGGATATTCACAGAAAAATTTAAAAAAATGAACAGGAGAGAAATGCACCAAGACAAGGCGAAGCAGACTATATTATCTATAGTTAGGCGCAAAAGTTCATTTTACGTTAAGCTTAATCTATAAAAGTCTTCCATTCCTTCGTCAACGACGTATACTTGCATCTATCCTGTCTGAATAATACTCGGTTGAAGGGGGTTGCGGGGGCCCACAGTGCGGCATATTCGGATGACGTGAATTCGCAATAATGGCGAAGGGCTTTATCGAGGCTTGTGAATAAGTATCGTTCAAGAAATTGTACGAACCATGCTATAGCGCCGCCTTCGAAGTACTCTAAACCTTGCTCTCATCGAAGATTCAAGGGCCCTCTTGTACACTATCTGAGTCTTTGTATCATTATTGCGAGCGTTTCTCAATCGGTTGACGTTTCATCGTGTCTCGATACTCGTACGTATAATGAAGAGGTAACAAGGACAAAAGACGAATGAAAAAATGAAATCGACAAGAGAGAGAGAGAGAGAGAGAGAGAGAGAGAGAGAGAGAGAGAGAGAGAGAGATGGAGCGCGCCGGGAAGGGGGGGGGGGGGGTGAACGTTCCAATCGATTAAAGCAGTGAGGGGTTACCGGGTTTTTTACAATACGATTCGTTTCAATCTACACCTAGACATCTGTCAATACAGAAACCGTATCATTAATTCAGGCGCAAAAAAAAATAAGAGCTCATCAGAGACAGAGAAAGAGAGAAAGAAAGAGAGAACGAGAGGGGGAACAACATGTCAGCGAATGAGACACAACAATCGAAAAAAAAACTGCACGGACACACCACATAGTACCACGAGAAGGGAGTTTTAAAAGATAGCGATTAAAAAATTCTTATGAAGAGTTTCCCTAGCTCGTAGAACCGCAATAGCGATAACAATTTTGTATAAAGAAAGATATGATGATGAATAAACGATGGATGAAATGAGCGTTCCCGATTATCCAATTTAAAACTAATTAAGATTATAAAAAAGCTGAGCGAAAAAACAGCACTACTGTTGCCATGGAGAGAGGGAAATCGTGTAAAATTTTACCGTAGTTGTTAATTATCATAAACTATTATTATAACTATCAAATCGACCAACGAGATGTGACGCACGAAACAGTTTAGGTGTAAGATACACGAACCATCGAGATGTTAAATACGACAGGTATTTCGCGTAATTGGCACACTCGAACGAATTATTATTATTATTATTATTATTATTATTATTATTATTATTATTACTAAGGCTACCGCGTTTTTTGATTATCATTACTATTATTGTTATTATTATTATTATTATATGAATCGCATTCAGTGTATAATGTCTCTAAATGAGATTATATACCATGTATAATGACGAAGCTCTCTGTATTGGAAAAATGTCATCACGTTGCGGCGATAAGAAACGAATTTTTCTTGTTACAAATAATGCGATTAATGGTAGTACCGTCTGCCCCAAATACCTGTTTGCGTGGAGATGTCTCACTTAGATTCTCAAAAATATGATAGGAATAAAACAGAAGGTTATGGAAAAAAACAACAAGAAATTGGAGCGATTGGTGGACGTGTACGAGAACGAGACGACATTTGAGAGAATTTTGGTAGAAGCAGAAACGATGTTGAAAAAAAGACACAAGAGTTCTGCGATGTATACAGAAATTAAACAAAAACTATCAATATATTACGACTTTGTTTTATAAAAGTGAAAAGTAGAGAACTACGGTTTTCTCGTGTTTCGTTAATTTAACCCTATCCTTTGCTACCGGAATCTTCGTGGTACTTCTACGTCTAGAACGATTATCGTGGTTTATATATACGCCAGGAAAAGTAATATCATCATCATCGGTGAAACGATCATAGATTTACATGGACTCCGATCGGAGCGGCAACTGCTAAATTCTTATGACTCACTATTATCGCAGTATTGCTCTTCACGGCCATGAATTATGATCTCAATCACATGGTTTGTTCATTAAAGTAAAGTTAGTGATTTTGAGAATTAAATATGCATGTGGAAAAAATTATATACAATGTTATGGATACCTTAGTACATGCATGTATGAATTTTCCAAAAAATTTGACTACTTAGTAATCAAGAAACTAATTAGTAGAGTTCGATATTGCACGTGTTGAATATCCAAGCCGCGACCCCATTTCATGTTTACATTTTTTTGTATTGCCTGGACCCACAAAATACATACAAAAATCATATGGTTGCGTTCGTTAAATCTTTTTAATCGCGATGGTTACATAAAAAAGGTAGGTGCCCATAAAAATAAGGGAATAATTTAAATGTATAGTCATGCAAAGCACTTGTAGCACGCCAGCGGCACCTTTATCAACTGATGATTCACGCGAAATGAAAAAGTGAGCCGAACTTCTAGTTTTCGACTTGTATTTACATTTGTTTCCTTCCGTCAAGTGCAATCAATTACAGCTACACAGAGAAATCTTTCTGTTTATATTTCGCAGTAATGGTTCGAAAACACTGTTGAAAGTTTTCGAAAATTGTCGAAAGCGTTCCAAAAATGGTGGAAAAATGTGCGTAGTATAAAATCAGAAGACAAGCGGACGTCTTCAACTTATTTTTTGTTTATAAAACTTGGCGTCGAGACGCTACCGCGTCTCTCAATGAATATCCATGCATAAATACAGAGAGCAAGTCTCGAAGCTGATACAACAATAAGCCGTAATGACTGCATAATAAATCCGAAGTTACTTAAGAAGAGTTCAAGCCACGTTGTCTTTCGGTAAACCCTTACAACTCCTCATCCTCTTTTCCTTTCTTCTCTATTGAACTGTTCGTTACACGGTGCTTCTCGTATTATTTGATGTTCCGCTTTCTACAATACTGATGCAACCGCTATGTTTTATGCATTTTTATAAGGAAGGAGTTGACGGAAATAAAGGTGCAAGGTAAGAAGAAACATGGAGACTCGATCAAATTTCATGAATATATATGACGGTAGTTGTAGAAACCAGTGAGATGGCGATTGGGATGGTGGTAGTGTACGTCACGTGAAAAAGGAGTAAAGCAAAGCGTGGAATGTTCGTCATGACCTAAAGTTCGCAGAAAGAAAGGAAAAGAGAATAAAAGATACCCGAGGCATCTTCTCGAGGTAACGGAGGATCGCGGTCGACGCACTCCTGTTCACCCCTTCCCACGAGGGTTATATGGATTCTCTCCATAAATTCAACGCGGTCTCCGTCTATTTCGATTGCTCTCACCGGGGGCATAATGGCAGGAACGGTCCCCGCTTATTTCATCTGCTGCGGTAGGTCAATATTCCACCACACTTGCGTTTTCTCCATATTACATTTTTTTCGATACCTTTTTTACCCTTTATTTCAACTTCTCAAACTTTTACCCGCCGATATCCGTCGTGGAACCGTTTTCCGTAGATGTCTTTAGTCTTTACTATATGATCGCTATGTGTGCTGCGCATATTTCAACTGGACCAAAAGGACAAGCGAACAAGTTATGAAAATGCGGATGGGAATCTTTTGAATTGGAAAGTATTTGAATACTTTTATGATCAAATTATTATAAACCAGTGCTGGCTTAAAATCCTAACTCATTCAAGTTCTACATTCATATTACATAGATAGATTCTCTCCATAAATTGAACGCGATCTTCTTTCATTTCGATGGCTTTCACCGGGGGCATAATGGCAAGAGCGGACCCTGCTCATTTCATCTACAGCTATGAGTCAATATTCCAAAGTGTTCTCCGCTAAAGTCGCGTTTTCTCCATATCGTTACCTCTTTCACCCTTTATTTCAGCTTCTCAAAATTTTACCCTGCAATATCACTTGCTGAACGGTTTTTCGCGAATATATATAACCTTTACTGAATGATCGCTATGACTATTGCGTATATTTTAACTGAGCCAAACGGAGCACAAAGTATGAAATTAAGAGCAGGAATAATTTGAATTAATGAGTGTTTTAAACACTTTTATGCAACCCCGTGCGAAAAGTACCTACTTGTCACACGCTTCGCTTCGCTTCGAGTGCGCATGAAATAAAGTTGTATGCGAAACTCGTACGAGAAATTTTTTCTCAACTCGTGTGATTGCAGTACTCATCTGCGGCTCGTACTGCAAACTCACCCGCATCAGAAAAAGTTTTATCGCACTCGTGTCGGAATACACTATTATGATTGGATTATTATAAACCAGTGGCCGACGGCAGTGGACTCGCAGTCGGTGTGTGGCTTCGGCGGTCCCTAGAATTGGGCAGCATTTTTGTAACCATAACTTGGATAGGTGACCGCTTAGCCATGCACTACTTTGCGCGTCAACTGCTGAACGGGAGACAGTTTTTCTAAGTTTTTAATATATTCTCATACAGTAGAAACTCATTGAAAATAAAGCCGCCTTATCGGCCAAGTTTTCCACAGTTTCCCTGAGCTTTCTGGTGCAAATGCAATACAGTAGTGCATTAGGATGAGTGGCTGCGGACAACACCCTAGGGGAGTTTCTATGTAGAAACGCGAGAAAAAGAGACTGCGTGAAGGCCTGAGTAAGGCATACGGAAGAAAATCTCCCAATAAAAAAAAATTATAAACCAGAGCTGCATAAAAATACCAAGTACTTCAAGTACTACAGAGCGATTTTAAATCTATATTAACTGTTGTGCTGCCTAGCAGCTGCGACGGGACGACTCTGCAGTAGATGCGGGACTTATGAGGCCTGAGTCACCTAAGTAAAATCATAAGAAAGAAAATTCTGTAAATGAGTTCCGGCTTTTGAAAAAATTTACATTTAAATGTCATCAAGTACATACCAAGCCCTGTAATTCTGCAATTTAATGAATAAAGTAAGATGATTCACCCGTCGTAGCTTTCAGATCAAACCGGTAAACAAATGGTAGTGTTCGATGTCTCATTAATTCTGTCGAAGAATACATTCTAGGATGAGTATGGGAATCCTGGATGCAGTGGAAATTCGATATACTGTTGTGAATTATTCACTGAGTTTTAAATAATGAAAGATTTATTTACACATTTAAAGACATAGCTTTACCAAAAAGACTTTAAATAATAGTACATTGTGTGACAAATGCGCGGAATAGGTGATTCACGACGAACGTGCATGCGTCGCACACACTATTTTTTTATAATGAACGTGCGAAATTCGATCTTATTGTAGAGGGAGCAGAGTCTGTCCGGAAGGGGACGCCGGGGGGGAGGGGCACAGACGCGGTCGAGGGGCGGAGCCCCTCGTGAGTAACACCTTCGTTTCCTTTGAAATGGCTCGATGATGATGTTGATGTCGATGTACGAACATTCTCCTCGTGAGACGGTTTGAATTGTTTTTGCGCTGGCGTTGTTGACTCGATTTTTCCCGTCGAAGCTGTGTGCAGCGAAACCGAGCTCGTTATTTGTTCACCAATTTTCGTCTCGTTCTTCAACGAATCCTTGATATAGCCTTTAGCTACAGTGTTTGATTTCCACCTGTTTAATATCCGAAGAAAAATCACTTAAGGTGAATTCAAAAGGAGAAAAGGGATGAGTGAGTGAAAGGTTTACAATTAAATAAATACACAGTATTCGCGGGAAACAACCAAACACTTGCTTCGGCGTAAAAACCCTCACGAATTTGAGGGAAAAGCCGTAGCAAGCGGAATATTTATTAAAGGAAAAAACATATACTGAAATATTACATACAATGGAATCTACAAGCAAATCTAAACTGAAGAAATAATGAATTTAACGTTCTTTTAAATTAAGGCCTTATCGCGAGAGATCTCTCTTTATTACTTACTTATCTGTACCAACCGCACACGGCGTCTAAACGCGACGTTGAGCCAGCATACGCTGGTCAAGCCGGTCACGGGGAGCGCAGAGATGGTCGCAACCCGCGCAATGCGCGCCCCAACGTCTCGGGGAACCAAACGCAAAGCGCCAGGGCAACTGGATTGTTGCCGCTTGCTGCACTCGCCCTGGAACGTGTCAGGCCCTCCACGTGGACACCGTTCCTCAAACAAATCCTATTCAAGCCTCGAGGCACACACTCGCACACGAACACACTATCCTTATAAATAATTAAAATAAGAATAAAGTCACTACAAATAACGGACATAATGATTACAAAAATAATTAAATATCGTTAGGTTACAAATGTAACGTTCACGCCTGATCCGATGAGAGGACTGCCAGAGAGATTCCGATGACGTTCACTAACCGATAGCTGTCGATCGACTGACTAACTGGCGCGCCTCTCTTTGGTCTCTCAACCAAGAACAAAGGCCCACGTGACCCGTCGCGCGGGCCCGCCGCGCGTGAAAGCCTCATTACCCGCGTCTTCTTGAGCGCGCGAATCTCCGCCAATTCCAGCCGCTCGTTAGCGCGAATTTCGAATTCGACATATATTTAGAAATAGCCTGAACACCACCCACCATGACGTTTCAGTGTGGTGATGTCCGCTCCACCATAAACGAGAAGACACGTCTCTCGGAGCTTCGAGAATTTCTGGCGGCATGTCATTTTCGCAATCACTATCCATGTTTTGATGCGATGACAGTGATGAAGCTCGTTAAGGAGGCTCGGTGACGACTATTGAAGTCAAATCAGTGCTAAATTTTCTTAATTGATTCTTTAAAGTTTAATGCATTAAAAAACAATAGTGAAGGGTGATTTGCATTGAAGCATGCATACTTATTCCAGCGAAAGATCAATAGTGACGAATTTGCATAAAGATTAACCGATTAACTTTTCTTTTCAATGGGCCACATTTTTGTTTGGTTTTCTTCCAAATATCATCTGTAATTCTTCACCGATGACGCTGAGTGACAGCTCATTTTGTTTCTTAAAAGATACTTCACAAATTAACCGTCTAGATAGTTCGTAATATTGATCGTTCAATGATTATAGCCTTCTGTGTAACAAAAACAAAAATACTTTCATAGACAACAGGCTATAATTATTAAACGAACACTGCGAAATATCGTGGCGGTCTATTCATGAAGTATCTTTTGAGAAAGAGAAGAACCCATCACTAATTTAAATCGATAAAGAATTACTGATTATACTTGGAAAAAACCAAACAAAAATGTGTCCCATTGAAGAGTGAAGTTAATCGGTTAATCTCTATGCGAATTCGTCACTATTGATCCTTTACTAGATTAAGTATACATGCTTCAATACAAATCACCCTTCACTATTGTTTTTGAATGCATTAAACTTTCAAGAATCAATCACGAAAATTTAGGACTGATTTGACTTCGATAGTGGTCAGCCTCCTTAAACAAGTGACTGCACAATCCGAATGAATACGTCGTTTAGACATTTGCGAAATCTGGCTTTAAGTTATTCGCGCACATCTAGATCTTATTCGCACACGGCGAGATTTTATTCGTCCACGGTTCGGAGTGTGCGAATAAAATCCTAAGCAGGCACGAGAAGACGAATTTCTCGACGGATGCAATAAGACATCGAACATTGGAATTAATTTCCCGGCTTAAACTGAAAGCTACGACACGTTGTAAATTTTACTTTTTCCTCACACAATCTTGGTAAACTGTATGTCTTTGCAAAATCGCAGAATTATAATGATTCGTATGCACTTCATGAGGTTCAAATGTAAAGAGTTTGAAAAGGTGAATTTCATTGGCAGAATTTTTTGTATGTCATTCTTTGGGTGACTCAGGCCTCTTAAGATACTTGATGTTTCACCGATAAAAGTTCAGTCTTCTCTCAGATAAGATGTCGTCAGAAGCACTAAGCCCCATGACATTCTGTCAACTAAGTGCAGGCATATTAGTTTCATTTAGAAACCTGCCAATTGAACCTTTCAGTTCAAAAATGTCCTTTTTCGTGTATCGCAGGTTGTCCTGAATAATTTATTAGTACAATTATGCTTTTTTCCCCAATAGTATGGTCATTTTGTATAACTGACTCAGCATCGAGTGAAAAACAAACTGTTATGATTTTGTGAATGCAGGTAGTAAAATCGAACGAGTAGTTCATCGCCAATCAGGTAAAGAGAGCTTAAGTAGCAATCGACCTTATATTTTCTAAAAGGAAATCCTGAATCTATCTGGGAGACTTTTTTTATGAGGTTAATAATATAGCAGAGCGACGACTGTTGACTCTAAGCGGCTGTCAATGACAACATCAATACCCTTAATACTATTATAGCTACCAAATGTTATGATTAATGAAGAAGAGCAACAAGTAATAGTAAAAGGTTCTCATTAGTCTCCGATAACTTCATGAAAAAGGAATGTACGATGTGGTCAGGAAATAGTTATGTTGTGAAGATCACGCCCAGAGAAATCGGTCTGAAGAATTTATTTTAATTGATTACGAGGTCTATCTGCAATAGATAAAATATTATTTAGATCAAATAGTGTCTATTACGATCGAATAAAATCCAATTAGGTCGGTTATCAAATACATTATTAATTTAATGACCGGCCTAATAGATTTTTAGGCCAGAACAACTGTTCCCACTAGTAATCTATATTCAATGAGCAAACCCAAAATGCATGCAAAGTATATAAGAACTATGTTTGAAAGAACGGCGTCCATAGTAATTACTCCATAATAACTGGTAAGAAATTGCTGGGACGGATTCACAATTTTGCAATAAACTTTATATAGAATGAATATTCTGTTATTCGTAGAATTTCATTTATGTCGGATTTACGTTGTCATGCGTTTCAATTTTTTACTTTCAGAAAATGACGTCATTCGTAGGACGTCCCGTGGACGACTTTTTCCGGCGTCCTCAGGACGTGTTTGTTAGGATACTCTAAGGAGGTCTTTCTGAGACTGTCCTAGGAACGGCTTTTTTCCTGTATCCTAAGGACATTTTTTTTAAGATGCCCAGAGGACGTCTTTAGATACGGCTTTGAGTTGACAAAAGACCGGACACAGAACGTTTTAAAAATGTCCTGAAGAAGTCCGCAGGACGATTGAGGGACATTGACGTCAATGTCCCTGATGTCTTAAAACGTATTAAGACATTTTCGGAACATATTTAGATTGTGTTTGTGCCCATTGGGTGGCCAACTATTTCAATTTTTTTTACTTTCTTATCACATATGGAGTATGTAACAAAGGAAAGTATTGCAACCCGTAAAAATCAACTCTTGGATTTCGATGAAAATAAAGGTTTTGAGTGACCCACATTCCAAAAGAACATTTACTCATTTTCGCCTGTCTGTCCGTCTGTCCGTCCGTCCGTCTGTCTGTCCGTCTGTCTGTCTGTCTGTGTCTTTTTTTTTTTTTTTTTTTTTGGGAGGAGGGGAAATCTTACATAAGACACCCGGATGTTGTGAGTAGTGTCGGATTCTTACCGACTAAAACCCCTCCTCCCTCTCCACACACCACACTGGAACCGCGTTAGCATTACTTCAGTGTGTTGTTTTTAGCGCCCTCTTCGAGCTCTTCTCCTAGTTTTGGCCGTTGCCTCGTTTCTCCTGTCCGTTCGCGATCCTAGACGTTCAGGTGTTCTTCCTGCTCGTCCGGCGCTGCTCTGCTCGCCTTCCATTCCTTCTCGGCTTCTTCTTTCTTCTTCATAACACTCGTTATGTATGCGTGCACCGCTTCCCAGTTTTCCTCGCTTTCCAGCATAACGCTTACGATGTTATTCACGCGTATTGACCCTGACAGGTTCTCCTCAAGTCGCGTTCTCTCCATCTGTGATGCCGGGCACATGAAGATGGTGTGGTGCGCATCGTCCGGGCTGTATCCGCAGCGGAAGCACTGTCTTGTTTCTATCTTCTTGAATCGTTCTAGGTACTCGTTAAAGCAACCATGTCCAGTGAGCGCCTGGGTGAGGTGATATCCCACCTGACCATGGGTCCTGCCATACCATGCTGCTATGCTGGGGATCAGCCTGTATGTCCATCGTCCGCTAGTGTCCTTTTCCCATCGGGTTTGCCATTTTTCCATGAGCTTTTGGCGAGCTCTTTGCCTTACCGGCTCTTTTCCCTGTTCCCTTTCCTGCCTGGTGGTGAATTGGCCTAGTTCCTCGTATATCTCCTGCTTCTCGCGGATGAGCAGATCGATTGGCGGAGTGCTCGCCAGAACTAGCGCTGCTCCTTCCAAGATCGTCCGATATCCGGATATCACCCGTAGGGCGCTACGCCTTTGTACGGCGGCAAGCCTTCGTTTTGCTGCTACCGTATCTACGGCTGTAGCCCATATCTCCGCCCCATATAGAATTTGAGCGTGGACTACGCTGTTCAGCAACCGTGTTTTCTCTTCTCGGGGACCTCCGATGTTCGGCATCAATCTCGCTAGGGCGGATACTGTCGCCGCTGCCTTCTCCGTTGTTCTGGTAATATGTTCCACATACCGAAGTCCTCTATCCATCTGTACTCCCAGGTACCTGACGGCGTTTGACCATGGTATGTCCTGCCCTTCCAGTGACAGCTTTGGTGGCGTGAAAAGCCGTTTGTCTGTGATTAGTACTGCTTCGGTCTTATGTACCGCCAGTTTCAACCCGTTTTCCTTAAGCCATTTACTGGCCCTTCGAAGACTCTCGTTCGCCACTATCTCTAGTGTGCTAGTCGTCCTCGCAGTAACAACCACGGCTACATCGTCAGCGAATCCGATTATAGTTGCGGGAACGTCCAGATTGAGGAGCCCGTCATACATGACGTTCCACAGGAATGGTCCCAGGACCGATCCTTGTGGAACTCCTGCCGTCACCTCGTACTCGATGGTACCATCCTCCGTATCGTAGAGAAGAGTTCTTTCACTCAGGTAGCTGCTTATCATTCTCCTTAGGTATTCCTGGAGTCTGCCTCTTTGCTAGAGCACTTATGATGACGTCCCACCTTGCCGTGTTGAACGCATTTTTTATGTCAAGCGTCACCAGAGCGCAGAAACTCTTCGTCTTCCAGGTTCCCTGCTTCACTTTTTTTGCCGATTCGATCACTTTCGCTATAGCATCAACTGTCGATTTGCCCTTCCTGAAGCCATACTGTCTTTCGGACAGTCCCCCATTTCTGTCGATATGCTTTTCGAGTCTTACAAGGAGCAGCCTCTCGAAGAGTTTCCCCATGTTATCGAGAAGACATATAGGTCGGTACGATGATGGTTCGTCCAATGGTTTGTCTCCTTTCCGTAGCAGAACTAACTTCTGTTTTTTCCACCGCTTTGGGAAGACTCCTTTTTGGAGACATACGTTGTATGTTTCCAACAAAAGTTCTGGCCATGTCTCTACCACCGTTCCTATGACTTCATTCGGAATATTATCCGGCCCCGGTGCTTTGCCGGGCTGCAGCCGCTTTCTCGCTTCTTGTAGCTCTTCTACACTTAAATAGTCTGCCCTGAGTTCAGAGTTATGCTCGTGTTGCTGTTGTCTTTGTTCGTGTACCGGGAATAGAGTTCTCACTATGTCTTTCATTCTTTGCGGACATGACAAACCTGGGATCGGCTGCCGGCCGCCTAGTTTTTTCCTTACTATCCTGTAAGGAAGTCCCCATGGGTCAGCCTCTATTGTGCGACAGAGTTCGGCCCAGCTCCTTCTCTTGCTGCTCTTAATCGCCATCCGCAGTTTCTTCCTTGCTTCTTTGAATTGCAACTGTAAGCCTTCGTATGTCTGTACTTCGCTCCTTCTCCGTCGACGTTGTGAGTCTTCGTTTGTCTGTGCATCGCTCCTTCTCCGTCGACGCTGTGCCTTCCGACGAGCCGCAGTGCATTTTTCCCTTAACTCGCTTATTTCTGCGTTCCACCAGTATACCGCCCTTTTGGCAGCTGGGCCTGTCTTCCTTTTGGGCATGGCAGCTTCACATGCCGCGGTGACTGTCTCAACGGCGTAGTTCACGATCTGCTCTGGGTTAGCAGTTTCCGCTAGTCTTTGCAGTTGTCCTTGACTTTTCGCAGTTTCCAGCGTCTCGGATAGCTTGAGCCTGTTTAGCCGCCGCAACACCCAGCCGCTTTCTTTCGTTGGCACACTGTTTGTCTGTTCTTGGTGGCTTCTCTACTCACTGCCGATGCGAAATACCAGGTACTGGTGGTCGCTTAGTGTGGCATCTTCCAGTACACGTCGTCCCTCAGCTCTGGCCGCTATCCTTGCGGATGCGAGCGTGATATCCACCACTGACCCCGTTGGTCCACGGCGGAAGGTGAATTCGCTCCCCTCGTTAAGTACTATTAAGTCCAGTCTGGCTATTAGTTCCGACAACGCCTCCCCTCTGTTATCTAGCCTCTTAGATACCCATTCTGGGGACTTGCTGTTAAAATCGCCGGCTACTATTACTTCGCCAGTCGCGGTTCTGAGGCTATCTTCCAGTTGGTCCAGTTGCGCCAAGAATTCTTCGTAGTAAAGGTTTGGTGAAAAGTAGCAGCTATACACTCTCACCCCGTCTATGTCGGCCCATACAAAGTCCGCGGTGGGCTTGCTGACCTCTCCAATTCTCTTGTCCCTATTTAAAACTGCAATAGCTGCTCTTCCGGATGTATCTTGAAACCATAGGCCGGTGTTTGGCTTTTGATACTGTTCACTGATGATCAGTATATCCACGCTCTTCTCTGCCGCTACCTGCATGAGAAGGTTTTGAGCGTCGTGACCCCTCCCTAGGTTTACTTGTAGGTACTTAGCCATTTCTTCCTGCTCTCATAGCCTTCTGAAAGGAGGGGCACTTTGCGCTACCCAAGATGTGCTTCGCATCTTCTTGCTCTAACTCTCCGTTGCATATTACGCAAAATGCCTCTCCTTTGCAATCTCTTGCGAGGTGATCTTCCTGGCCGCATAAGCGGCACAGGCTAGATCTATCAGGTCCCTTACACTCCACTGCGATGTGTCCGAAGCCTTGGCATCGGAAGCATCGCAGGATTTGAGCTTTCAGCCTGACTCGGCAGCGGACCCAGCCTATTTTCACCTTTCCAGTTTCGAGTAGCTTTCTTGCTGCTTTCTCTGGTAACGTCATCACCGCCGTTTGGGTTCCTCCGAAGCCGTTCCTCAAGGATCTCACCTTAATAGTTTCCTCGCCGGTGTTCTCGTCTGCTGCGATAATTGCAGTCACAACTTCTGCCTCGTCTGTGACTTCGTCTAGGTCTCGGATCTCCAGAGTGTAGCTCCTTGCCATCGTGCGAACGGTCGCGTCCTCGCCCAATGCGTCTGTGACTGCATCCCGCAGCTTTTCTGCTCCGTCACTTCCCTTCTTCATCTCGACGAGGACTTTACCGCCTCGCGTTCGCCTAATTCCCGTTATCGTAGCTCCGCAGCTTTCCGGGTCCACCTTTGTCTTTATTGCTCGAAGAATATCTGCATACGACACTTCTCCAGTTGCTTTTACAGCCACGGCTTCGCTAAGTCGACCGCGGATTTCTTTTCTTTGGGACTTATTTGCCCTCTTTTCGCGCTTGGGTTTTTTCCTCCTGTCCACTGTCTCCCAGACGGGTTCTTGATCACTCGGTTTTTTCGTGTTCGGCGTGTTTACTTGTCTCATGTTTCCCTCCTTGAGTTCTCGTTCGTTTCGGCTTTTTTCCCCGGTGTTTGGGCGTGAGGGGGTGACGATGCCATTCTTTTCTTTTCCTGGCCGGCCCTTTGCGGAACCACTTTGGGTCTATCTGCCATCTTGCGTACTTGTCCGGTCGCCTTCGGATGGGAGTTCGTCGCGACAAGCCTATCTGCAGCTACTCCCTTTGGGCCTTGTGAAGCTGGATCTCTTTCGTGAGCTTGTGGGTCCAAGTTTTTATGTGTGCACCTGGGCGCCGCCGTGTGGGCTTTTGCGAGGTCCTGTTTTTGCTCCTCTCAGGCCATATCCAGAGCTTCGCGGTGGTCCTGCATCTGCTGATAGAAGACCGCTGCCTCCGTTACGGCATCCCGAATCGTCTTGTGGATGTTCTTTGCCTCCTTTAGGATTTTTTCTACTGTTCTGATACGTTTGCCTATCTCGTTAAACGCGTTTTCCTCTTCCCTTGCCAACTGTTCTATACGCTGATTAGTCGTATATTTTCCGGAAGCATTTGCTGCTGTAGCCACCTGAGGGTTTAAAAGGCAGTGTCCCGTCTGAACTTGCTCCATCGTTGTCCCCATTTCCTTCTTCTGTCTGTGTGTCTGTCTGTCTGTCTGTATGTGCCGTCCGAAAACACAATAACTTTTAAACAAATGTATGGGCCAGAATAAAATTTGGCATGTGCCTCTTGCATTTAAATCCTAGTTTGGTTATGGAAATAAAATTCAAAATCTCTACTCTTTCTGCTACTTTACCTTGAAATGGGAAAAAAAAAAATTTCAAAAATTCTTCAAACTTTTTTTTTCCGACCGCAAGCTAAAATCTATGCTTCGTCCCGACATATACAAATAGAATTATCAAGGAATGATCAATGAACGAAAGTATGTGATTCCTGAATGTGTGTATGTGATTCAGGAAAGCAAACACTTTGTTACTATTGAATCATTCACATGAAATTTGTAAAATCATTAATAATGAAAAATTCCTATTAACTACAATATAGTTAGTGTTACAGATGTACGAAATTATCATCACTGGTATATAACTGTTTTTCATAAGAAATCTAATGATAATGTTTCTATTAAATATTAAATTCTTACCGACAGCAGTAAATGCGCAGTCGGTGTGTGACTTTGCCGGTCCCCAGAGTTAAGCAGCATTGTTCGCGGCCGTAACTTGGATGGGTGACCGCTTAGCCACGCACTGGTTTGCGTGCAAATTGTTAAGTGGGAGGCAGTTTTTCTGAGTTTCTAATGTATTCTAATACAGGTTTTCCGCAGTTATCCTGAGCCCACGTGCAAATTCGATACAGTAGTGCATTAGAAAGAGTGGCTACGGTCAACACTCTAGACGGGTCTCGAGGAATGACATGGGGAATAAAGGGGAGGGGATAGTAAAAGCTAATTGGCGTACTTGAGGAATAACTAAATATTAAATTCTCAAAATATTAGTCATTCACATAAGATTTCTGAAACCATCCATCATGGAAAAGGTCTGTTTTGTGAAGTATTGATTGTGTACTAATTTAGTAGACCTGTAATATAATCCATACTTAACTTAATAGACATTCAATAGACATTTCTTATAACAATTTATGATTTCATAACTTTCATGTGACTAATAGAGGAGATAATAATAGTATCTTCACTGCACTGAATCACATATTTTTGTTAACTGCTCATTTACTGGTAATTCTATCTGTATGTACGAAATAAACTTTGACATTAGCTTGCAGTCTAAAGAAAGAACTTCTATCAATAAACATATGCAATTTTCATCAAGAGCTATGAATATTCACACTAAATAGTAGATTTGACATTGTATAAACAAAACATATTTGAGGTTATTCACACTTATGAAGTTAAGACTGTAAACACGCATATGCGCATCGTAACATATCACTTTTCATCACTCGCATAGCTCTGTAGATGAATACTAAAGCATGTAGAAGACTTATATACACCATAAGCTTCGAAACTTTGATCCACGGATAACTAAAATTTTAATTCGACTTGTCAAACTATCACAGTGTTGCCGATAATACTAGAATTTGAAAACGTGATCGTATTAAGGAGGGGGTAAGGTCTGGTCGACGAACAAAAAGACCCTTATTTGGATTTTTTTTTTTGCGAAACCGATAGTGTTACTTTATTCAATCAAATTGCATATATTAATATAAAATTGCTACAATATTATGCTAAATTTTCATTGTAAATCACAAAAATTGTCACAATATTATGTTAAATTTTCATTGTAAAACATTAAAAATTGAGTACATGACAACGAATCTCCGAAGGCGCCTCGCGGTGCTTTGCGGTGTACATTATAACTCGTCACAGAATCATCTGAAACCAAAAAATCAAAATGCATTCGTTAAAGAACAGTATAGCCAAGATAATCAGGATGGGGATTTTTTTCAATTTTTGGGAGCACCTCAATGTGAAAAAATCGACTTTTGATTTTAAAAAAAAGTCAGTTCTTGAAAAAATACTAATTATGAAAAAAAGGTATCGACATTACCCGAGGAATTATCTGAAGAAGTACTGTGCAAAATTTCAAAACGATCGGTCCAGTAGATTTTGAGAAAACGCGTACACAGACTTTAAAATTACACTTTTGAGGAGAGCGTTTGAAAGTATTGCACGCGGAAAAATTGAAAATCGATCCCGATAATTTTTTTATACTCAGAGAGCAAAAAGCTTCCATCCAGATGGTCTAGAGCATCTTTTTGCGCTTGTTGACGCAAAACTCTATTTTTTTTACGCATTCACCATAGCGTAACGGTATGTGAACGCGTTTACCATACAATAGATTTGAGGATCTTAAATAAATAAAAGAGCGCGACGGGTCAGCGCACCACGCAGTTGCCGAGCAGGTACAGAAACCCCGCCTGAAGCAGCGGGCACTCAAGTGCTCATAAGTTCTTCAATTTTGCTCCGAACGACTTGAATTTTTGACACAATATTCTTGAAATATCCCCTCCCCCCTCTCTTAAATTAAAGCGAGCAACGCGGATTGCAAATAATGTACAAAATTCCGTGAATTTCCGTTCGTACAGTTCGTCCGTATGCTCCAGTAAAATCACGATAAAAACTGCACGCCAGTAATTTTTTAGGAAAACAGTATTTCAAGATAATTGTAATAATTATTTCAGAATATTAACATTTATGTATTTCTGTTTCGTTACGAAATATCATATACTAACTTTACAAACTTACTCCGCGAACGACCTTCGCAATACTAACGTCACAACACTAACGTCAGGTGTTGCGTCACGTTAGTAGCAATTTCTTTTTTATTCCAAAAAGGCAGTTAAGCACTCAAAATATTGTTAATGCCAATCCCTCGACCTAAAAGCACTTCATTCCACCCTTAAGGGTCGAGGGTACTTCCCTGACGGAAATCTCTCGTTGTGGTGTACCTGAACCTCAACTCACCTGAGTGAACCTGCGAAGGAATGAATTTGCATTAGACCAAATGTGGAACGCTTTCCCGTGCGCAGCAGTCTCCAGTGTATGTAGTTCATACAGATTACAAGTGCATACGAAGGGCCGACCACTATACTATGACAAACACGATCTATGCATAGAGTGGACCTGCGGCATAGAGTCAGGCATGCTGCTTCAGATTCCGTATTCCGAATTCGCTTTTCAAGTGAAGGAGCCCTAGTTTCGCGTTCAAATCGAGTTTATCTGTAGTGTATACTGATCGTGTCTTATCACGAGTAAGCATAATGTTCCATAGACGTTCAGTAGATACGTGAAAGAGGATACAATTAAATACTGATTCGAATCATATGCAATTTGCGACTAATAGTTTCGAAGTCAATTTCCTATTCGGCACTTTGCAAGTGTCATCTGTGTCCCATCTATAAAATAAATGAAAGACTTCAAGCTTTATTTATATTGTGGAAAAGATTGAATTTATAAAATATTAATATCGTATATGATATTGTAGCTAAATTTGATGAGCCCTCGATGGACTTTTTTTCATTATGTGCCTTTTTCAGACGCTAGAGCAGTATCATTATGAAATTGAGGAGTGGATTTATTGTGCAGTGACTTGGATCAACGTTTATTTTCCATCGGCGTATCCCTAATAATTGATAATCGAAGAATAACGACGTTCTTGCCGTGTACAACATTATCGTATCGATTGAATACGATAACGTTATCTAGATTAAACTGCATTTCTGCATACATTTGTCTCTGTTATAGTTTCGAAGTTATGGCTCGCTGAAAATTTCAAAGACAACGTAATAGCTGAATATATCGTGCTGAGAGATCCTGGCAGCTATGGCGTGTATCCTGCGCTCTGACCCGAGCGCTCAAGGTTTGCATGCTAAGTAGAGACTTCCTCGAGCTAGCGAGCCACTGCGTTTTTTTGCAGAGCACCAGACTTCTTTAATATTAAGGCAGAGTTCTATAAATACATGCCGTGGCTTATAATAAGTCTGAATAAGAGGTCTTCTTATTATACTCTGTACAATCTCTGGCTTCTCGACTGCTACTCCTTCCCTCTATCTTTCTTTCACTGCTCCGTAATATGATAAAGTGAAATAAAAGCTCCTTCTCTATCACTTTCTATGAAGGATTCACTTCTACTTATAGCTACGCAATTTCAAGAGGATTAACGGGAAAAGCGAATGAACATAGTAATAAAAGTATAAATATATATTGTATTCCACATTTGAATATTGATGTACATTAAAGCGAAGGGAAAACAAGAATTTCTGCAAATTTATTAATCTAAATTTCGACACGCACAAAGGGAATATACACCAACAGAAATCAGTTTGATGACTTTATTTGAATCAAATATACGTTTTATTTGATCAAATGAATGAATTAAATAAAATTTTCTTCAGATAAAATAGGGTCTATTTTGATCAAATGAACTTTCAAATAGAATGGACTCTATTTGATCTATATAAAATTTTATTTATTTCAAGGAAACCCCATAATTGATATAAATGAACTCATCAAACCAATTTCTCTGGGTCTAGAGTCCACGTCGACTGAGAGAAATTTTAATGATAGCTGTTACTCGCCATCAATTGAATCAGCATACAGTACTAGTATCATGCTATTCATATTACTAGAAACAGGTTCTCTGTCGTTTGCCATTTTGGTATAATCAAAAACGATGTTGGAAAAAGACACGTGAGTACTACGATGAATACAGTAATCGAACGAAAACTATGAATTATATTATGAATAAAGAATCCCTTCGATCCAGCCTTTGCTACCGATCTCTTCTTATTACTACTCCGTCTAGAGCTATGACTATGATTTACGACGCTAGGAAAAGCAAGCTACGCCCCTATCATCATCGTCATCACCATGATCGCATCAGTAGAATGAGTACAGAGACTGATTTACGTGGACTTCGATCGCCGGCCCCAGCTGCCGAATTCTCATCCCTCATTATTCTCGGAGTGTTGCTCACTGGAACCCTACATTTTTATCTCAATCAAAAAGAGTCTATTCCGATGAGATGAAATTTTATTTAGCTATTAGGCCGGCTATTAAATAAATAATTTATACAACAGCAAGCCTAATAGGATTTTTATTAATTGGAGAAGACTACATTTTGCCGCAATAGAATTTCTTCCGATCGGAATAGACTTTATTTGACCTAAATAAAACTTTATTTATTCCAAATATATACTCGATAGTTGAGTCAAATAAACTGTTTAGACCGATTTCTCTGGGTACAATAAAGGAAATTCCGTGATTTTGGAAACTTAATGATACAACTGAAATTTTTTTGTATGATGTAACCGATCATACATGCATAATGCATATACAAGTCTTTGAAGGAACTGACTACTCAGTTTTCAAGAAATTCAATAATAAAATCACTTAACGTGCACGTGTTGGATATCTAAGCCTTGAACTTCTACCACGTTTGCATTACTTTCTATTTTTTGGAAACAAGAATCGTATATGAAAAAAGTAGAACCTTGTACATTGCTTCCTTACTATTTTTCGCTTTTTACAAAGCTGGTACCTGTATAAAGGTTCTATGACGAAGTATCTTACTCATGTTTGGCTTCTTCATAGAGGAAGCTTTGTAAAAATCGAATTATAATGAGGAAGAAATGTGCAAGATTTTACATTGCATGCTTGCTTACTTCGTTATTCCATTATTTGGTTATTATCGTAATAACGTATATTTTTAAAAATAATTCAACATTCCATAAAATCAGCTCGCTATCTTAAGTTTCGCAAGAGTTACAATAGAGTGATAATGTCAATTTTTTTAATAAAAAATTGTTTAATTTCTGAACCGCTTAACCGATCTTCTCGCAATTCAATACCAAGCAACGTTGAAAGTATTTTCAGTTATAAAGAACTATTCAGCTAAATCGTCGAACTTCTGCGAAAATTAGAGAGACCTCGCCCTTTTTTCGAAAATTAAAAATGGTATAAAATCAAAATGGATGCATATAGTTAGTCAAAAATCACAACATTCAAAGAGGGACGACTGCTTAACTAGCCTGTGAAATTTGAGCCCGGTCCGGTTTTTTCTAATCCAGTTTTCTCGTTTTGGGCCATTCTGAATATACTGACATGAAAATATTAAACGAAAAAAAATGTCATGAAAACAAGCTTTCTTTATGAGAAAGCAAAATATATGGTTCCGTTCGATGAACCTTTTTGATCATGGAGAGAACTGGTAAATAGAAAGGTAACCGTCATAATAAGGGAAAAATATAGAAGTGACGATAGAAAACAAAACTGACGATGAAAGTAAATAAATACTTTCTCCTTTTCGATAAAGGATCTGCTTCTACTCATAGCTACACTGTTAAAAATTTTTGTTTGAAAATTCATCATTTTTATATGAAGTTTTATGCATATACAGTATATAAATTTTTATTTACTAGTATGTCAGAATATTACTTTACAGTTACATTAAAAATGTGTACTTGGTTTTCCAATATAAACATGCACACGTCTATAAAATTCACAATACAGGATATGACTATTAAAAAGTTAGTTTAAACATATTATGGGAAAATCAATTCACTCATGTATATTAATTTCACAATACAATGATTGGTATTTCAAAAATATGATGGCCGGTAGAATATAAAAATTAATATACTTTTCTATATTAAATTTACGCAATAACAGTCAAATTGTTAAATCACGAATTAAATATAAATAGATTGAAGTCTATTAATAAAATTAATAAAATTGATTTTATTGTTAACAAGTATATATATACATTTTTTGTAGTATTTCATTTGATAGTTATTTACGAAAATAGCGTTAGTCGTAGTCTTTAAGACATGGTGTCGTCGCTGCGACTCCGGAAGTCTTGAGTTCGAATCTCGGACGATTACTTTTTCTGAGATCTCTTTCTCTATAATTTTTTTTGTGTACCAGATAATCCCTTCATGGCAAGAACATTTAATTCACTGATTGAAACACCCTATAGAGTTTATCAGATATACAAGAAAAAATTATAGAAAATAAGATCATAAAAAATACATTGTCCAAGACTTGAATTGAAGGCCTCCGGATTCGCAGCGATGCCACCATGCCTTAAAGACTACGACCACTGGTCTTGTTGCAAATAACTATCAAGTAAAATGTTACAAAGATTGTGTTGTAACGAGAATTTGCCCAACGCGGGAAAAACCCTTGCTACAACCTGAAACTGTCCACAATTACTCCTCTTCCTTCTTTTTCGTTCCGGAGAACAGGGCGCCAGGCGCTCTCGCGCCGGAGGAGAAGTAATGTTTTTCATCGACAATTATCAGCCCAGGCTTGGCCGCAGCTTCAATCCGTAGAGTGGGGGGGTAAGACCTCTAAGAGCTCGTGTCCATCAATAAACAATAAATAAATAAATAAATAAACCCAACAAACGGTTAATTACGGGACTCACAATAATAAAGTTTTATTCACACTATCAGTCAATTAGTTACGTTGTCAGAATGAGTTAATGGTTACTCCTTACGATAAACAAAACGTCCACGTAAACTTTCAAGATTCGGGACCACATTTCGGCCTCTGAATTGAGTTAACAAAAAGAAGTTTGACAAATTTTTCCCCGACAAACTTTACGCACACTCACACTCACACACGCTCTTTCACACAAATGAATAGTTCACAAGCGACGAGAAGATCGCGTATTCTCTCGCATTAAAATAAACAATAATGCTACGCGATAAACGACCCCTCGAATGGAACTATTCTTTTATATCCCAGTAAACACGTTTTTGAACGGCAATGTAACATGGAAGTTACATGTGATTGTAACAGTGTTACCCTTATGATATGTCGAGGATATATAACGTAGGAGTAACATTGTGATGTTGCATTAGTTACATACAGGTGATGTTACCGTTATGTGACATGTTTTCGTTGCAGTTGCATAACAAAAGTTATGAAACTGCAACGCAACGTGCGAGTAACAATAGGAACGTCACTTTCGTGACAGGAACGCACTGTTGTAGTGTTGTAACGTGGCAACATAACAAGTATATTGCAAACAATACGTAACATACATATTACAGTGGTTATATTACACCGTGAACATTCACGTTGTGCAACTGTTACATACCGTAGTTCCGTTCCAGTTATGTAACGAAAGTGTGTAACTGTAATGTAACATGTATGTAACGACTGTAAGTCACTGCAGCGATAGTGCGGTCATGTTACAGTTACGTAAATGTGGTAACGTTACAAGAATGTTCCAAGAGTATGTACATTTGACGTTACATGCATATCACAGTGGTTATGTTACATCGAGAACATGCACGTAACGTAACGGTTATAAGCCGTAGTTGTGTTGCAGTTATGTAACTAAAATGTGTACCTGTAATGCAACATCTTTGAAACGATTGCAATGTAACTGTGGGGATAGTCCTGTCATATTGCAGTTACGTAATGTGATAACATTGCTAAAACGTTGCAAAAATATGTAACATCTACGTAATGTAGTTTCGTTACAGTCATGTAACAAAAATGTATTAATGTTACGTAACATGTGTATCACGATGTGATGTCCGCTAGATGGCCTGCGACTCAAACGTTTCTCGCAAGCGATTCGTGTCACTAACGTATATAAGTCAGCGTAACGGTGCAGCTTCATATGCACACCGGAGTGATACTCTTCCGAGATTTCAACCGGTTCGCATCATTTGCCAATCGCTTTTTCTACTTTTAATAGTAGCAGCTAATATTTTTGACTCCCAAGGGTAGCAATTTAGCAACCCTTGAAGCTCTTTTGTGGACTGTAAGTCCACAAAAGTAAAGCTAATGTATTGTCAATATGACTATACTTTAGCAATATAACGAAACAGTAACAGCTGTGTGGTTCAAGTTGCACAACACAACATAACTAAATTGCAACGTTTACGTAACACACGTTACATAACACGGTAACATTACTGAGCGGGAATTTATAAATTACACGTAAGTCACATGTAAGTTACAAACAATTTTTTTGATTATGTTGCTGTTACCTTGCAGTAATATCCTGCAACACACTACTAACATTGCAAGACCGTAACGGTTATGTAACACACGTTATATAACATTTGAATGTTACTTGTTACATATCTGTTACACTACGAAATATACGGGCAACGTAACTCAATTGTAACAGTTACGTAACACATGTTATATAACATGGTAACATTGCTGAGTGGGAAATTGTAAATTACGTGTAACTTACATGTAAGTTACACGTGAGATTACTTGTTACATTGAGTTACATAGCCGTTACGTTGCTGTTACAATACCGTGTTTACTGGGATCATATTTGCGTAATATGGCTGGAATCGTAAGATCCCTCGCGTACAAACACCAAAACGTTAATAACGGGATCACGACCAGACACACATACGAAACACACACTTAAACCTATGACTTTTCCGCGGGACCGGCTCAAGGGCGATTCGCGCACACGTCTGACTCTACTATGCAAATAATTGATGAAGAAGCTAAGTTTTTACTCACGATTTTACCTGCAAAAATGGCTCGAAGCCTTACGCGAAGAACTCCCTCACACATGGACGAAAATTCGTGTTAAAATATCACACGCGGGACCTACCTAAAACACACAAAGGCCCGCGAAACATTATCAGTCTTTCACGATATTTTCTCCACGCGGGGAGACGAACACGAACGGCACGACCACGTTCTACGAAATAAAATATTTTCACTCGCGACAAATAAATAATCTAATGCAGCAATATAATCAAGAAGATATCAAAAAGTGTAAAGAGCTCAAGGGGACGAGAAGCGGGACAAGGTTACTCCTCGGACAGTATTCCTCAACGGAGATTTTGGCCTTTCCTCGATATAATAATGGCACGTCCTCCTCTCTCGGATGCCCACGAAAAAGTCTCGAGTGATCGCAATCAATCTCGCTCGCGAACTTGCCTCCCCACCCTCAGATATTCAAAATTGCCCTAATTGGGGGAAAAGCGCAGAAACGTTCGCACGCAGAGACGGGACCTGGCGCCTCGCTTAGGTGATTTCGCAAATTAGCGTTAGATTTATCGTTGCGCATCAAGGTTCGGCAGCTCGCCACGCTACCGGCCATGCGCTAGGCCCTTTTCAAGCGCTTAAGCTTGAATATTGCGAAGACGGTCGATGATTTCTCCGATCCTTCACAGCGTATGCTTTCCCCTCAGGCGTATGTTAGATGTTATGTTAGGTGGAGGCTGCAGTTATTGTATGGCGAGCACATCGCTCGCAGATACCTCGGGACGGCCTATATTTCGACGCTTTCTCTCTTTCTCTCTCTCGTCGGTTCGCTCTCCGTCGTACATAAAAAAAATAATATATAACAAAAAAAAATTAATAAATAATATTTAAAACCCTATGCTGACCCTGCGAGATCGCCCCTGAGTCGAAGAACGAGGAGGACGATGCGTTTTATTGTAACGCGCGATTTTGCGGCGTTACAGTGTATATACTTGTTGTAAACAATATTTTTTTAATACCATTTTTAATTTTTTCTCTTTTTTTCTGCGGTGAGCACACTTGCGAGCGAAGAATATGAACGCATGTTATGTTCATTTTAAATAAATTATATTAAAATTACAAAAAAGTGTATTAATTACTTTTACCTGCACAGATATCATGCTTTTAATATACGGTTCTGTTGAATTTCCATGTAATGCATCTCAATCTTGGTATATCAACATTGAATTTAATATCAATTTACTAATGTTCAATCGCAATGTATATGAATTCTGATTCAATATACCTTGTTTATATATTGCATATAACTTCGTATATTAAACATGTTGTAAAATTCATAGGATTTTTAACAGTGTACGAAATTAAGAGTCGATCGGGGCGAAAAGCGGATGAACATAATAAAGCCATAAATAAATACTATTATCTTTACGTGAATTCCGATGCAAACTGGAGTTAACGGCAGACAAGAATTTCGGCAAATTCATTGACTTGAATGTTAAAACACACAGAGGGAATAACGGTGCAAGCACGCAACACTCCATAGAGGCCACATCGACTAAGAGAGACTTCGATGACAGCTGTTAGTCGTCATCGATCGAATCAGTCGAGCAGCAGTAGAATCACGCATCTGACATCACCACAAGCAGTAACAGCAGCAATAGGTACTTCGGAGTTTGACACTGGTGGCTCAGGCCCTGCTACATTAGTAGTTGAACGTGTTGAGAGGAAGTCGAGCGTAACCAACCGAACGTAATCAGACCGGACTGATGCTGGCCTAGCCGCGATAAGGGCTAAAGGATCAGTGAGCGTGAAAACGCTTGCGCTCGCCGCGTACGTTCGAGCTGCATAGCGGTGGGCTCGAGAGACACACAAGCTACCGCAGCAGAAGCGTACGATGCTCCATTATCATCGTTGTCGTTGCTTTAGATCCTAGTCTCGACCTAGACTCTATTTCGTGGCTTCATAGACTAGGAGATAGGGTCTATCCTTGCGAATTAATAATCGTCTTGTGGTAAAAACCAAGATAAGGAAGCTTTTTTATTACCTGCAATCTTATTTTGATTACTTCAATGCTTGTAAACAGACAAAGCTGTAATGAACGGGAGAAGCGAAGAATAGTCAGGTGCACGTTGCCTATAAAGACCTGAATGAATAGAACCTGTGGGTGGAATAATTTCAAAATAATCAATCGACTCGGTTTTTTTACTACTTTGAAGTCTGCTCGTTTCGATGGACTTTTAATACAATAATAATATATCCAAAATGTGGTATTGAGATAATAGTACGTTTGTTATGCTTTTTTATGCATACTCAAGTAGAACTTTTCGTCTTATTTATTACGATGAGTAGAGACCGTGAACAGTGGACGCGCGGTTGGTGTGTAGCTTAGGCGGTCCCAAGAGTTAAGCAGCATTGTTTGCGGCCATAACTTGGATGGGTGACCGCTTTGCACGTAAATTGTTGAGCGGGAGGCAGTTTTTCTGAGTTTCTAATGTATTCTAATACGGTAGAAACTCACTAAAAATAAAGCCGCCTGTATCGGCCACGTTTTCCGCAGTTTCCCTGTGCCTTTGTGCAAATGCCATAATGTAGTGCATTAGACTGGGTGGCTGCGGAGAACACTCTAGGCGGAACTCGATGTAGAAACGAGGAAAGGGGAGACAGGCTACGTAAAAGCCTGAATGAGGCATACAGAAGAAATATCCCAATTTGAAAAAAATATATTACGTCTAATAGAATGAGTTCTAAGGAAGATATTTGTAAGCTGAGACAATAAGAGCTGGAAAAGATTGACAGTCTATGAGAAAAAAAATTCAAGTTATTTTTTCTTAACATCAATCTTTACTTTCTACACTTTCCAAATATTTTTCTATATCAATTTCGATGAAATTTTTATTTCCACTGTCCTTTTCTTGATTGTTTTGACAGATTCAATGAGACTATTCTTAATGTGTCTGCTTGAGTATTCATGACTCAGTAAAGCTAATATGCTACCATATATCAAGAGTATAATAGTGATTATATAATAGAGTGGCCCAAAACTTTTTTTTTCGACTTCGCACACCATAAAACCGTCATTGATATCATTCTATTGACAACGATCAAAGGAAAACACCGTGCTATTTTTTTAGATGTCGCGCAATGGATTTTAGTATTCCCAGGGGATTGCCAATTTTCGTACAAAATAGACGGGTATAAAAATAGTGATATCAAATAGCTTCTTCAATTCTTTTTAGTTCGGTTTATCAGAGAGCACTTACTGCCACATACTCTCAAAGATATTTCACTTTACCTGCAATAAATGCGTATAATTTGTATTTTTTTGCGAATAACGCGGGCACAGTGTATCTTACGACCATAATTATTACTATCAAACTTGAAGAAAATACGGTCACCCCCGAAACTACATAAGAATCGTTCTGGTAAGATGAAACTTGGTGGAATTATGATTTATCAAAGTTTGACTTCAAAATGTTACTCATCGCAAAATGATTATTTTTCGCCATAGAATACGTTTCTAGTTACTTTAATTAAACAAATTAGTTGCATATACCTGTAATAGTCAATTGGTTAATCAGGTATTTTGTAATGGATGAGGTTCCTATATAACCTTGAACAAAACTTGAAAATGATACGTGACGAATAATAAACGTAAAATAAACGTAAAATAAACGAAATACATTGTATTTCATATATTTTACGAAATTTATAATAAACGTAAAATAACCGAAACACAATGTATTTCGTTTGATTTACGTTTATTACTCGTCACGCATCATTTTCAAGTTTTAAAACCTGATTAATGTTAAAATACCTGACTCAACAATTGACTATTGCAGGTATATGTAACTAATTTGTTCAATTAAAGTAACTAGAAACGTATTCTATGGCAAAAAATAATCATTTCGCGACGAGTTATACTTTGAACTCAAATTTTCATAAATCATAATTCCATCAAGTTTGATCTTACCAGAATGATTCTTATGTAGTTTCGGAGGTAAACGTATTCTGTTCAAGTTTGATAGTAATAATTATGGTCGTAAGATCCACTGTGCCCGAGTTGTTCGCAAAAAAATGCAAATTATTCGCATTTGTTGCAGTTAAAGTTACATATCTTTGAGAGTATGTGGCAGTAAAGGCTCTACGATACACCGAATTAAAAAGAATTGAAGAAGCTATTTGATGTCACTATTTTTGTACCCATCTATTTTGTACGAAAATTGGCGATTGCCTGGAAACTCAGGACAACGACTACTTACGTGCTAATCAAATGGGAAATACTAAAACCCATTGTGCGACATTTAAAAAAAATCGCACGGTGTTTTCCTTCTACCGTTGTCAATAGAATGATATAAACAACGGTTTTATGGTGAGCAAAGGCGAAAAAAAATATTTTGGGCCACTCTATTATACACCGAAAGAAATAGTACTAAGATTTTTAATATCCAATATACTAAATAATATATACTTTCGGGTAGTATTTGGATAGTATCGTGTATTATATGTATTGTAAGGGTTATTATACGGAATGTACTTGGTACAATCAGATATTAACCATTACTATAATTATACTAATTGTTGCACTCCAGAGAGTGATCCCTATACGAAGCATCCAATATACTATCCGATAGTATATTTTTACTATCAGGTGGTATCTATTTCTTTAGGTGTATACAGATTAGGTTTTCTCAACCGCTCACACTATCATATATATTTATTACTACCATTATTATGTTGACTATCGACCAAACGCACTATATCCGATTATTGGGTTAATGTACTATTCATTGCGTGAATAGTATACTTCACTCCGGGTCATACGTCAACCGAATAGGCAATTCGTCAATTACCAACGACAGATTAATATTTTCCGAGTGTTTTCGGGTTACATATATAATTCATATAATAACTTGGGTATTTCGATATTAACCACGAGAGGGTCGTTGCCGGTTTGACCGCAGCGGTTGTTACTACTTATTACTTACAGGGAGCCGTCTGGTTCACGACCCACCACTGATTTGTGGACTGGCCCAAATAGTTTAGTCATAGGCCACCCTTAAGTGGTGGACAGTCTCGACAGACCAATTACGTTAGAAAGGGACATACAAACATTTACTAGTAACTGTGGTACCAATCCTGCCACCAGCCGACCGCTTCATTCAATATTGATATATTTATAATCCCGTGCATTGCTGTGTTAGTAATAATGCTGAGTACAATATAAATCAAAAGTACAGACAGCAATACAGACCATCGTTTTCGCAATTTGCGATCTATGGGCAATCGCTCCTCTACTAATTGTTTACGGGAATACAGTAATTAGAATCTGTTGTACAATCTGTAGAATGTTTCCATTTATTATTCTGCATTTAATACCAAAATTCACCCTCTTCTATATCTCTCATGAATCGTTCTTCGCGTTCTCTTGAGTTCCTCAAACGTCTCGTTTCACTTCCATTTCCAATATCGGAGTTACCCCCGGAAATACGACGGCGCAGTTGGAGCTGAATGGATCACACCTTACGACGGTTGAAGGTATATGAAAGGGAAGAAGAGCGCGAAATGGCCGATAAGGAATAATGGGAAACGAGCGGCTACAAAAATAAAAGGCAAAAAAGGAAAAAGAAGAGAGGAACAAGAGCGAAGGAAAACGACCTAGAATGAAAGTCCGGTCGTTGCAGCGACGTCGTCCGATGGAATTGTCGTCAGCCATTGATGGAGAGCGCGGTCGACAGAGCGAAAGTAGAAGCGCGCAAGCGAGAGAAGAATAAAATTAGAAAAAAGTAAGGAACCCGAAGTGGAATAGAAGAAAGAAGAATCTATAGTTCAGAGCTCGCAGCTTGTGGAGAGTCGTCGATGAGTTCGACTTGGTGGTCGATAGTTGTTCCTGAGATGGCCGACTCCTCCGGGCCTGGAAAGGCAGCGACCAGTCGAACGGGATATGGAAAGTTCGCAAAGTATATTTGGTCAGGGTGCGCTGCGTTGTGTGCTGCAGCGGGAGGAACCACCAGGAGCAGCGCGAACCTCCGCTCGTGAATGAGTCGAGGACAACTCGATTCCGAGTTTTAATCCAATCTCTTCCCGAGCCATCCCGCGGGACTCAGCACACCCAGAGCTTTCTTCGCTGTGCTTGCAGTCACTTACTTTCTTTCGTACTTTCTTTCCTTCATCTTTTCCACTGTACGACGACGTGTAGCGAAGGACAACACTGTTGACGGCTCTCCAATCGAGTATTCTCGCGCTCTCCCAAATTTTTTTATTTTTTATACCCCATTCTTTTTCCATTCTCGCGTAGACACTCTCCAAAGTTTTTCTCCATTTCCTTACTTGGTTCTCTCTCAGTTTCCCTCTGCCCCTTACGACTTTATCAATAGGATTCGTGTCCCTCTCGAGACGGAATATCGAATCGCCGTCCGATATTCCATTCCTGTTCCAAAGCATCAGACTACGTATCCGCCTGGATACCTACTTCGACGGTACCTTCCGAATAGAGTACCGAGCGGATTTTGCGGGATACGAGTTGCTGGACTTCACTGTACTCGCTACTGTAGATCCCCACCGAGGCTCACGAAAGCTGTACCTCGAATCGCAAGACTCCGTGCGGTGGAGCGAATCCCAAGCTTCGGCGGTTTTCCTGTTGCGATACTCCCAGGGAATTCTCGTGGCTTAAAGTCGTACAAACTTGTGACCTACCTCGGATAATTCCTCCAGGACATCGACAGATAAGAAGATAACAAGAAAGCTTGTGGAATTGATAGTGGAACGACAGATAATGAGACGGGAGTGAATTGATGATTAAAGAAAATCTATCAAAGGAATTCGATGAAAAAATCTTTTGCAAAAGGAGTTTTTTTATCGCTCTTCAGAGTAAAAGGACAATCGACAACTTCTTGACCAATTGAAAAATTCTTATGGTCGATTTCATTTTATGGGTAAGGTTACCTAACCTCACTTATCAACTAAAATTAAGATAGTTTGTGTAGGTCTTCGTTTTTATTGTTTCTAATCCTCCAAGCATCTTTTTTTCAAAAACATTGAACATATCGTATCCGTAGAATGAATTTGGCAGATTAATTTTTATTTTTTTATTGTTTAATATTCCACTGTGCTCGGCCTTGATCCCCGACGTGAGTACATACAACACAAGCTTTGAGGAAAAAATTGTTTTAAGGAGCTTGTTTCACTAGTATTTGTGTGGAACTATTTTAAATACCACGATAAAAGTTCACTCAACAACTTTCCATTTGTTTATTAAGCGCAATTACTTGAGATTTATTCGCATATTTCTGTAGGTTCATTATAAGTAGTCGTTCCGTTTGGTTAGTAAAAGCTTCGAGTGATTCGTTTCAACTTGTCCCGGTTTCCACTGTCAAGAATGTGCAAAAAATATTTTTCCATAAGCTGATTAAAATGTATCGATGAAAAGAGGATACTACGGAAAAACCTCTGGTTGAAGCCGCACACGATCGATTGTATAGTTTTTATGACATTGATAATTAAAGTTTCACGTACAGTCCTCAAATGCTTTTTTCATTGCACAAGCATTGGTCCCCGTCACGATAGGACCGCCAGCTGCTCGTAACGAGCGTTATATGTGCTGCGTAATACTTCGCGTGTGAATGCTCGTGAACTGCGATATTAAAAAGTGCACCCGTAAAAAATACATCTTACATCTAACCCGTGTAACTAAGTAATTATTTTGAAGATTAGTAGTTTATCTGCGTCTCGATTTTCTTTACGATGATTAAAAAATTGGCCAACGCCTACAGAGTTTTATCAACTTTACTTCAATTTAATTTTTTAACTCCGAAGGCCCCTTTATTATCCGAAGGACCTACAGCGAGTTAAAAATTACGGCAGGGGACCGACTCTACACCTCCCAAGTCTACACAAAGATAGGTCTACACAAAAAGTCGACACAGAAAGACTGTACACGCAGACAGCTCGACACCGAAAACTCGGCACGAAAAACTCGACACCAAAAACTCTGCACGAAAAACTCGACACCGAAAAGTCAACACGAAAAACTCGACACGCCGAAAAGTCGGCACAAAAAACTCGACACCGAAAACTCAGCACGAAAAACTCAACACCGAAAAGTCGACACTTCGATCGATTTGGGGGAATTTTAAGGCCCTATCCGATGTGAAATTTTCCGTTAATTACAATTTTTATTTTATTCGATGCGTAAAAGGTGGTTTTATTTCATTTTTAACCCACTATTTCGATGTATTTTTGCCAGCAGACAACGAATATGTTATGTTTTTAAAAATCGTGATATTTTTCACTGAAAACCCAGAAATACATTACTTTTTTCATTTGAAACAAAATATGATCTATTCAGATATCCCCTTGAACGATAGTATCATACTAGTGCGACAAAACTTTTTTTGACTTGTGCAGGAATCTCAAACTTTCTGCTCTTGTAGTGTAATATACTATTTCGCGCGAGTATCGTACCTATTTTTATTTCACGACGTGTGTAAACAAAGTTTCACACACGCTTCGCTTGCGCAATCGCGATTCGCCCACAGAGTGAAATAAAAATTGTAATTAACGGAAAATTTCACATCGGATAGGGCCTTAAAATTCCCCAAAATCGATCAAAGTGTCGACTTTTCGGTGTCAAGTTTTTCGCGCCGACTTTTCGGTGTCGAGTTTTTTGTGCCGACTTTTCGGCGTGTCGAGTTTTTCGTGTTGACTTTTCGGTGTCGAGTTTTTCGTGCAGAGTTTTTGGTGTCGAGTTTTTCGTGCCGAGTTTTCGGTGTCGAGCTGTCTGCGTGTACAGTCTTTCTGTGTCGACTTTTTGTGTAGACCTATCTTTGTGTAGACTTGGGAGGTGTAGAGTCGGTCCCCTGCCAAAATTACATTTTTTCAACGATGGAAAAAAAAAATTATGAAAAATATCATTTAAAATGTATATAAGAATACAACTTCTATGCCAAACATTCTTATAAAAATGCAGAATTTTCTAGTATAATAGATTTGAAAAACTGAAGCAATTCACAGACAGTGCTAATAAGTAGTTATAAAATGGCCAACTACAAAAATTAGATGAAAATGTCGAAAAAAAGCGGCTGTATTGATGTAAATTTCTCATATGCAGGAGAACAACTTTCACATGAACCAATGGTGACTGGAGGGAGGGGATAACAAATAATTGAATAACATAATAAATGGTTGTCAGTCTGAAGAAGATCCAATGGTCTAATGATCGCTCATCCAGGGCTACTCATTCGTCCTTTCAGCTTTTTCTATATTAATACAGTGACTTCCAGGAATAATTCATACGAAAGAAATGCCGAGGGGCGATGAAAGACAAATTGACGTAGCGAGAAAAGCAATGCGTCATCAATTAGCGAGTCATCGTCGAAGAATTAATAATTTAATGTGAATATACACTGCACTCTCAATTTCCGCCCTCTTCGTCCTTGTCCCCCTCTTTTTCGTTGGCCATTTTTCCATCTGCTATACATCTTGTAGCTGAATATTATTTTTGGCGAGTTACGCTAGCATGTTTATACTACGTGCCCTATATTTACCAACATATCCCAAAGGAGACAATAGAAAGGTAGGTGAAAGCGACGGACAATACCCAACGGAGATCTCACTTGTCCGATAAAGCAACAGCAGCACCGAGCTCATGGACTCGCTTTATCTCCTCGCTTCTGGCGATGTAATAAAAATTCATGCAGAGAGTAGCATAGATACAAAAATATTTATTCAATGAGAAATGATCGATGGGTGTGCGAAATAAAAGCTTGTTCAGTGGGCAACAGAATAGAACATTTGTAATTTATTTCTGATAGGGAAAATCAATTTCGGGCTTTCGCGTCGTATCGTATTCGACGTAGACCTAGCGCTTTGATAGTTGTCTTATTATTGTTCTTCGGCGTCCATTTTTTTCGAAATCTTATTTCCGATTCTCTATTCTCTCGTCTTTTGCTCGAGTCGCTACAAATATAACGCAAAAATAATAATTTCTCCCAAATCCAACGAGGGTCGATCGATCAACGACGATAGATGTCCTATACACTTACACATACGTGGCAAATATTCATCCTAGCGAGCGCGCACAATGGGGAGAGCAATACGGCCGACTGACGGATCGAGAACACGAGATGTAGGGATTCACGTCATCTATAACACACGGATGTAATGTAATAAAAATACATATTGATGGGATAACGAGTGATTGATTTCACGGTGGTTGTGGTTCGTTCCCAAAAAGCTCCTAGATCGAAAACATATCCTACCCATTACGTTTCGGCTCGACGGCCGCCTCATCGTACACTATTCTCCAAGCCCCTCAGTTTTTATCCGCGCAATTTCCAATCGCAGTACGGAGGTAAAATTTGAATGATTACGAGGATAAAACGTCTTAAAGAGCTCGTCATTGCCACAAAAATAAATTTTCTTGCTATACAGCAGAATTCGAACTAACTGCACATCATAATATATTATTTTCTAGGACAAATACAATTTTGTACCTTGCTAAACCAAATTCTCCTGGAGTAATACAATATTTTCTCAAAGGGAAAGAATATAGGCTACTTGTCTCTGTACAAACGCAATGGATACATTATTGACACGAACTAATGATTGATACCCAGCACTTTACAGTTTTTATGCTTACCATATTCGAGTCTCTGAACGGTGGTAGGAAAGTCATGTAGTAATACAAAAAACACAACATGTGAAGCCGTTGAATCGCCGTATAGAAAGAGATAGTGAAAATAGGGGTTGCTTAATCTCGCCGAAGGGATTCGGGAGCCAAAACCAATTTTCAAAGAGGGTAAAAATACTACGTGGAAATACAGAAACGATATGTTAACATAGAATTTACCGTTCAAAAGGGAAAGATCGCTGGGGAAAGGATGCAAATTCGGGGACGAAAAGTATGCGTAATATAGTATATACTCTCCGTTGAAAGAGAAAATGCGAGTCTAGAGAATATTGGTCTCGTTCCATTTCCATCTCAGTGTAGCTATCAAAGAAATTGAATGGAAGACCTAGAGGATAATACTGTGGCTAATAATGAGATGCATGTGACCAAACGGAGCGACGAAATAGACGTAATAACGAATTCGAGTCTGAAGTATTGCCTTCGAGAAATTCATCGAGCTGAATAAGCAACCGAGTAATGCGACGATACATGTGTAACGAGCTGTTTTTTCAATCGATGATAGTTTTTTCGAGAAACGAGTGACATAGCTCGACCCTCGATGACATCTAAACTGGCTGTGTATACCGTGTATCGTAAAATGTTTCTACGTTCTTCCATTGCAGAAACTACTACAAATCTTAAAGGGTTTGTTGTGTAGATGCCGCTCAAAAATATGTGATACAAGTTCTCCGTCCAGTATCGAGAATGCGAATGAGACAGGATATCGTAGCAAGGGAAAGAAGACAGAGAGAGTCTATAGTGTGCTAGCCTGGGGAGTTGAACAGGTAGCCTGGATTCTCGTAGAAATATACAATATCTCCGGCCAACTCGTGGAGAAGTTTATCTCGTTTTCCCTCTCATTTTCGTTAAACCATACTCTTTAGGTTTCACATTGGTATCTACAAAGAGACTGTGTAGGTAACTGTTACTGTAACGATAACGGCATTGGGCCAAATCGACGAAAAGCTTCTCGCACTTCGAATCGATTTCAATCTACTCTTAGCTTTTCTCCCTTGTCTGCACTAAGGTTTGTCTAGGTCTGTCCATAGCTCTCCTGGTTCCATTTATGGGTACCTTTCTATGTGTTTGCAGCTGCGCGAATAACTGCCTCTCAAACAGCACCGGTTATTATTAGCTTGCTCTGTACGAAATCTTAGATTATATACGTATGAACGAATAAACCGCATAGTTAGCATAGGGAAATCTTGTGAGTAATATAGAATAACTAATCCCTGACCTGTGTTTACTCCCATTCCCATAAACGAATTTTAAATTTTCTTTAGAAATGCAATCTTGTGAGCTCAGACAATCTCTGCAATGCTCCAGAATACATTTCTGCTACACAGAGTTACTAACGGTACGACCCTATATAAGGGTCGTACCGTTCTCTGTCGATTCAACAACTTTTTTTTCGAATTCTCCCCCGATATGTTATATAATTCACCACATTGTAATACCAATTGAAGGTACTCTTGGTGATTTTTTTCAGATGTCTGAAACGAGCCGTTCGAAAAAATCGTCATTTTTTTTCGAATTGGTGCATCTCAGAAAATATCGGTCATACAAAAAAAAATTTGTGAGAACAAAGTTGTAGTTTTCTATGAACTTTATAGTGTGTCTTGTTAAATGATTTTATTGACCTTAAAAAGTTGTTCATCGAGGAAAAATGATAGAAGATATATTTGCCCACAAAAAAACACCACTGTATTTTCACTGCATAAATTATATAGCATCTGCAGGCATATGTGACGGTTCTATTAAAACATATTGCCAGAGTGGCATCCATTGGCTTTTTTGAAGAAATAAGTAAAATCTCAGTAAAACTAGTAAAACCGTGAAGTTAAGGATCAATTTATCATTATCTGGAAAAATGAAGGAAAATCAAAAGCAAGTTTAACTAGAAACGAATCTTCAAGTTTAGAATAATCGAAAATGAACGAACAATTTGTCTCTTTCATGTGTAATTTTTTTTCGTTCTACGAAATACAAGGTGATCGAACTCTGGCAATTTTTTTCGTATAATCTGCATATATGCTCGAAGATTCTGTAATTTTTGCAGTGAAAGTAGAGTTGGGTTTTTTGAGGGAAACAAATATTTCTATATTTTTTCACGATAAATAAACTTTTTGAAGGTGATAAAATTATTTCAAAATGGCATTAAAGACTTCATCGAAAACCACAATTTTTTCGTTACAACATTTTTCTCGTATGACCAATAATCTCAGAGATAACCCGATTTTAAAAAAAACTGCTAATTTGGCAAACTATTTGACTAAAAAATCTGCAAAAAATCACAGAGAGTATCTTTGAATGGTACTCTAATGAGGCAAATTATAGAACATATCGGGCGAGGGTCTAAAAGCAGTGACCAAATCGACAGCGCATATATAGTAACGTGAGTGTTAAAGCAGTCCCACGTCACATATCAGCGAGTGGAGTACTGTCCAATTGGACAGTACATAGTACTGTCCAAGTTGGACAGTACTATGGCAACTACAGTTACACACTGAGGGAAAAAGTATCGTTGAATCACGGAAATGTACGCGAATGAAATGAAATACTTGAGCTTTAATAATATCTTTCTTCGAATGATCTCAAACTTTTAGTTGGAATCAATGAAAAAATAATCAAACCACTCATTTCATTAGAGTCAATTTAAATTTTTCTCTCGGTGCATCCAGAGAGGTATTTTTCCGCATATTCTTTCTACCACGCCAAATGATTAATATATTAACATAGATAAATTTTCATGATACACATAACGAAGGGTCGGACCGATTTATACCGCAACACAGCTTCCCTTATACGTATGTGTCCACCGTGAGTTGTTATGTCATAGACGTACATCGACGAGAAGATTTTCGCAGTTCGATTGATTTTCAATTTACTTTACCCCTGTTTTCGTTATCTGCACCAAAGTTTGTCTAGGTCTGTCCGTATCCTCCCCGTATATTCGCCGGTGCTCAAATAGCTGCCTCTCAAACTGCACTAGTTATCAGCTTGCTCTCCACACTGTCAAAAATATTCACGTTTTGCTTATACAAACGTGTATGAATTTTGCAAAACTTGGCATAGAAAATCGAAATTAATACGTGTGCATATTACATTTAACACAGATAAATGTTTTTGATAAACCGGTAATTGGAAATTACAACACATGTTGAGAAAATGATCAATTAGTAAATTAGTACATGAAAATTAACATGCATTTTCGAAATCTTCATGCCCGATTTGAAATTTGATATACATTGTCGCGGTAAAAGTAAAGTGAACGTTATCAAAATTTCAGTTACTAGTGTTGAAAAATACGAAACACAGTATTTGCAATTCTATCTACATGGCTGCATTAGTTTTTGAAACGAGTTCGCATTTTTCTGTTATAAAAGACGGGCGGGGTTAAAGTTCCGAATGTCAAATACACGAAGGTCTAAAATACCGAAATTTAATATTTCACTTGAATTTTTGACAAAATGTTTTCTAGCGAATTTCTTCAAAAATGTAGGTGAGATATTAAGATTTAGAATAGTAGACTTTCGTTCATTTACTATTCGGAACTTTAACCACGATTCCCTTGCCTCTTGGAGACAAAGTCCCGAATGGTAGATACTCGAAGGTCTGAAATTTCGAACTTTAATATCTCACCCACATTTTTGACGAAATTCGCTAGAAAAATTTTCGTCAAAAATGTAGGTGAGATATTAATTTTCGGAATTTTTTACCTTCGTGCATTTACTATTCGGAACTTTAACCCCGCCCCATAAAAGAGTACCAAATTAACTAAACTTGATATAGGAAATGAACATTAATATACTTGCATAGTAAATTTAGTATGCGCTTATGGATTTTACCAATCCGGTGATATAAAATTACAACACATGTTTACTAAATCAATCATGACTACATTAGTACATGAAAATCAATATGAATTTTCGGAATTTTAGTGACTGATTTCAAACTTAATACACATTTTGTAATAACGAAAAAATCCCGCACTGAATCGCAAACACTCATCGTTTAACATAGACTTTTGATAAGTTACTCGCGATTTCCAAAATCGATGTACTCGGAAACACTGGAGCATGTCGCGTTGCGCTTCGCGCTCTAATCGCAATCAATTGGATAATTCGCTACGTCAATTAGAAGTATGTTTGAGAAAAAAATAGTTGTACAACCCATATGCCATTTAGATATCCAAAATTCCTAAGTCGTTGATAGCGTAGTCGATAGCGTGCATGCGTTCTTAGGTACTTATAGGTAGGTAGGTCGTAGGTTGTACGTCGCCTCCAAGCGACGTACTCTTTCCGCTCCTCATCCCGAATTTGAAAGCAAAAAAAAACACACTCCCCAGCTGAACCGCCGCCGCCAGCAATTTTAAACTCTCTCGCGCCTGCGCCAGTATAGCTGAGTTCCCTGCTCCGCCGCGAGATGGCCACCAAGCGCGCTGCTCTCTCGCAAGCGTTGAGCCTCCCGATCGGGTATATAACCCCGAGCCGCAGAGCGTTCCAGCACAGACCCTGCCGTTACTGGGTGAAACAGGAAGCTGCGCTCCCCTCTGGCACAGACACCTCCCTATGCTAAAGAATCACGGTCTCCTCGTACATTTCTGTCCTATTAGCTGCCGTTTCTCGGTGGCTAAAAACTATTGCCATTTCTCGGTGATTAAAACTTGTACTGCCTTTGATCGGTGGTTAAACCCCTGTCTTCTTAAATATTTGCGGACCCGCATTCTCTTTGTTAAAGAATCTAATTTAATCGACACTCTTCCAGATAATCATTTGATCATACGCTTATAAAATTTTCCGTTTAAACTTAGTATTACGGGTTTCTTTATAAATATAAAATTTATTACTTCTACGGACCTTTTTGTTTCTCTCTCATTATCCCTGCACCTTTACTGGAATGCCGACTAACCGTTCGGGTCTTTGCTACCTTCGCCGGCGACAACGCGCACGACAACAGGAATTGAACGACGAGGACATCGTTCTTTGCGTTCATTCCCGGAATCCTAGCGTAGTCGGCCCGCGACTCGGTAGGGCAAGGATCTCCGAAAAAATAGTAGATCGCGTTTGGCCACTGCGGCCCTGGGCAGAGGAAACGAAACACCACGATAATGAAGCTCGGGCACTCCGTGAATTATCTAATCTGGCACAGATAATTGCTCCTTCTCAGCCTTCCCTGTCTTTCTCAGAAAAGGAAAATTAGAGTTTCGAATTATTATATACTGAACTCGAAGAGTTATTAAAGGCATCGGAACCGCCACCTCCAAAACCATATACGCCGACTCCTATCACGGATAAAGTCCCTTCACGAAAAAACACGAGACAGTGTCTCCCGTTCGCCCCCCCTCGCGGACGTTTTCTCTCATTGGTTCGCGTACTAAAGGGAACACATCCCCAAAGCCATTGGCAAAACCCGCGGAAACTCCTTCTCTCGAAGCCGTTCACGCTCACGCACGCCCTTTGCCTGTCATACGATCAGTAAAAATAATATCTCCACCTAAGTGCTTAGCCAAGAAGCCAAGAGGAAGTAGAACAACCCCGTCAACCAAACGGCCCTTTGCAGGGCCACCACAACAAATTCAAATACAAGTACCTTTCAGAGGAGAGAGACTCTCTCTTTCTCTCTCTCTCTCTCTTACGTTGGGACCGACGCCTCCGCGCCGGTAACAGTAGGTTCAAACCCCGGTGTAAGCAAAAAATTTTCTATGGCGAAAACCAATACCCACCAATGTCTGATGACGTAATTTGTCTAAAAAATTAATGCCCGACTAATATTTATATTTTTTTAAAATTGTTTTTATGTCCATTTCAAATTTCCGACACATTTGTGCATGAATTTTCAGATATCGCTCATATGGAAATTCAACATAAATGTTTATGAAATTTAATATACAAGGTTATTAAATATCAAAAGTCATGTCTATGAATATTTAAATATATTCATCGAAAAATCTTCACCAGCGATGGAAAAACCAGAAACAATTGTGCCGTAATGTTACCGAAAACTACATGCTTTCCAATATCGTCCATATGAAAATTCACTATAAAGGTTTATGAAATTTCATGCATAGCTTATGCATATGGTACTTCCGATACCAGTATATTCATTTTAAGAAAGATTTTTTTTACTGTGCAATCAGTCTCAGGTAATACCGCATAGCTAAGATACAGAAATCTTGAGAGTAATATAAAGTAACGAATCGCTGACCCGTATAACGCCTGATATGCTATAAGCGAATTTCTTTGTTCCGTATAAAAATGCAATCTTGTGAGCTCAGAGAATCTCTACGATACTGCAATGCATATACCAACTCCACAGTTGCTAACATGTTACGACCCCTACACGGAGAAACCGGGGCTCGCGGAACTAATGATAACTACTATTCTTTTTTCATTCACGGTATGAATATAAAAATATGTACTGAGAGGATGGAAATTTCTACTATACAACATCATAATAAGGACATTTCTAATATTGTTCGTAGTGCTATACTAATAGTGAATTACGTACCAAGCTTAATCATGGTACATACCAATCGAATAAATCAATAATAACTTTGCCCGAAAAGGGCCTCATAATGCATTCGAGGTTTTCATAGCAAAGTTTAAAAAGGGCTTGATAGGTTTAATCACTTAATGGCCCAGTCAGGCTTTATCGTAGTATTTAATTACAATAGTGTTTTGCGCGGTTGAAAAAAATATGTATAAAATATTACAATGATAATAACGATTTTATTCAATTGCACATATGTGATGTTACATAACCATTAACATTGAGGAGTCTTTGTGGAGGAAAATGAAGATGACGAACTAGAGGAACAGGAGGAATTCACGAGTTGTTGTCATTGTAATATTTTAGCAAGAGACGCGATAGCGTCTCGACGCCAACTATTAAAATGAAAATTTGTAATGCCGTACGAGACTCCTCACGACCGAGACGCTAGCGCTACTCTTATTATTTGGACGTTCGTCCTTTTTCGTCTGCTACGACATTCTAACTGGGATTAGCTCAGTCGAAACGTCGCGGCCGCCAAATGTGTCAGGTTCAGTATTTTTTATTTATTTTTCTCTTTCGAATGAGCCCCGGTTCAATCAAATCGGTGCCCGCAATGCTACTTATAATTATAATCTGGCCACTTATAATTTGGACTCTGCCAGAAATTTTTCATTCTGTCACACTCACATATCGAATGTGTCCGACGATACACGTCCATGGCGCGTACCAGCACTCTCACATGTCGTCTGTAACTCTAAATATCTCAGGCAATATATCGCGGACGCTAAGTGTATCAGCGCCAATATTTTTTTATTATTTCCTCTTTTTTTTAATTAGACCGCTCGCGATAAGGTCTGTTCCCGAAGTGCTAATATCTGGCCAATATTCGACATTTGTCCGAACTCACACATCGGAACAGATTTGTCCGATCGCATATACGTGTGCATACGTATGAAGAAAAACGCACACATAACATAACTGATGGTGCCGAGCACCCGCAGCGGCAGCCCGAAGAAGTTGCGGCGACCGTCTGCTTGCCGGCTCGCAATTATAGTAGACACAAGAACAGTCTGCTAAAAACTTGTATTCGTGCTACATGGATAACCTTGTAAAAGTCCGATTGAAGATTTTATGCAGAGGAACAATAAACACGAATAAGTAAGTACAAAATACAAAGAGACTATTTACTTTTGAAGACTTGAAGACAATTTTATGTCGGATTAGCCATAGGCGGGACGTTCAGCCAGAAAGGTTTTTTTTTTCATGAAAACCACTTTCCCCCCAACAAGAGGAAAAATAACAAATTATTGCCTCTCTTCTGAATAAACCCGAAGTATTTTTTTGTAAATGGGTCAATCGATTAGGTTGTCATTTACAAATTCATCGACAGGCTTGTTTTGAAAGCCCCTGCGAGTGCTTTTCATTCCACACTGCATTAAAAAAAGGTTTTTTTATTACAAGGGTCACTTTCTCCTTCACAAAAGAAAAGACTAAGAATAATTACCTTCTTTCAGGATGAACCCAAAGGATTTTTTATAAGTGGATCCCCGCGCGAAAATGAAAGTATTAAAACTGTATTTTTGAAATCTTAAGATAGTCTTGGAATTGAAATATGCCAAGGCTGGCGTAGTGGAAAAACACATACCGACTAATATTTCGGGAAGAAAGTACCGGTGAGTATGCGAGAAGTATTAATATTAGTCTTACGTTCAATTAGTCATCATTTTGAGGTATATTCACTTACCGTAATTTTTTTAGAGCAAGTAAGTTATTCTTGTGTCAAGTGAATCATCTTAATTTTGCGGCGCTGGTAAGTATGTTGAACGTATTAATGTATATAATCAAGGTATTCAAATATGATCGCTGTATTGAAATATCAGATTCTTAATATCATGAATTCCCATAGCTTAAAGGCATTATCATAGTATTAGGATGTATTGTTTAAACTTGAAGGATTCACAAGTATATCCAGTATCAACTGAGTATAATCGAGTCTTGTTATTCGTAAACAATACTTAATGACTGAGAGCTATTTAAGTATAATCGTAGTATTGGAGTGTGCTTTTTCATGTCTAAAATTTCTAAAGCTTTGGAGTATTATCGAAGTATTAGAGTTTATTATGTTTATTTGAGAATCTTATAAGTCTGGTATAGTATATCGAGCATGAACTAAGTATTAACGAGTCGTATAACAATACGTGAATAATAGTTCAAGATTGCATGGTATTCAGGTATAATCGTATTATTGGAATATCAGTTATTTACATCAGAACCTTCCACAGTATGTCAAATGAATATCGTTAATTTCATTCAGTTTCAATCGTATTCGCGGGTATTGCGATATGCTGCGTATGTTGGTCCTCTATCCTTAGTAAAACGCAAACAGAAACAATCTGCTGTACATCTACTGCAATAGCCTCGTGTGCGACACCCATATACTTAAAAACTAGTTTTGGTAGATCTTCTTGCATACTTTGAGGTACGATCGGGATTACACTACACTCCCGTATAATCGCGTAGATTGGTGCGTAACATTCACATGCATTTTCAATCTGACACTCACAGTTGAATATTTTTATAAATGAATGAAATAATGCCAATACCTTCTGCATCATAATGATTGACATACGTGAGTATGCTTCGGATGTGTATAGAGAGTTATCTTTCATGAGCCTCGAGACTAATTTGAACTTTCTGCCTATAATAACTGCCCGAGCCAAAGCCGACTCTACTATTTCGGATAGTGTTGACATTTCCTTACATCGACCAACAATTTTAATGCCTTCCGTTACGTATTCGAGTCACATATTTTTCTTTGCACTTGCAAGGGTAGAACAGTGTAGATCCACATCGCTCTCGGGAACAAGCGTTTTTTTTTCTAAGTGCTGTCAAATTTCGGAAGGAAGAGACAGCATGGCAAATTTGTAATTCCGTATGGTGACTGCTGTGTACGAGACGTTTGAGCTTTCCATTAAAATCCTCAAATGGGAAGCAGGACGTCACCCACAAAGGCCCAATATCGCGAACTGTTTACGGAAGATACAATAACTGATGCAAATTCGCTGACATGTATCTGGCATCGTACAAAACATCGAACCTATTCAGGAATTCCACTAACAATTTTGTTGCTTTTTCCAACATTGCCAGGGACACGCTTGGTTGGTGGAGTGCATAGATGGCAAGGACAAGCATGCCATAATGTTTGAAATATTCGGGCAACATTATATCATACAAGATCGGGAGTGAGTAGTAAAAAAGCCACGCCTTCAACTCATTCACTTTCCAATACTTCAAGTGGTGCTTAATAGATCGCGGGCGCCTCTATAAAAATGATGGTGGGGCCATCACACATAAGCGAGAATCGACAAGATCAATCAAATGGCTCAGAGATGCGGAGTGACCACTGAGGGCTGGATCGAAGAAAAAGCTTAATAGTTTTTTTTTTCAACGCTCCAGTTTTATGCCTAAAACTGGAGCGTTTCTACGTAAAGCTTCCGTGGCATAATTGCGACTCTCTTCTTCGGTCCTTTGGTTTAGGTCCCTTTCAAAGGGGTATGTCCAGACTCTATCTTCGGCCAGTCCTCGTAATTTACATTTTGGACACCCGTAAAGGCCATTGAATTGGGTCATATTGAGGAATAAAGCCTTCGCAGGGAGGTCGCAAGTCCCACATATGACCAAACCCTTTACGCTTACTGGTAACTCTTTATTAGGTACATTTAAATTAACACCTTCTGAAATTTCTCGGAGTGGAATGGCTGCATGAAGAATTTTGGTGATGGTTTTTGAGGGCCAAACCAAAGTCCCGCGAGTAAAATATTTTCAGGTTTGGTTCTTTCTCGATAAGGAAGCTCGTTAAGGCTTAAATAAAAGGGCCATATTTAAAATCCCGATGATTTAAACATCGACACACCATCCGTGTTCCAGCTAAATGATATATTCGAAGGCGTGGCTAAAAATTCATGATCACGACAGAGATCTCTATACACATCTCCGTCATAAAGATCGTCACGATTGAGAGTATGATTTTTTTCGCGACGGAATCGATGTTGTAAACTTTCGTAAAATCCCGGTCGATCGTACAACATTTGCAGCTGACGCATAATCGGAATTTCAATAAAATAGGACGCTCCATTATGCTCGTTAGAAAATTCGCATACAGATGTACTCATATTGAGCGGTAAGCAGCAGACGGAGCAGTAATAATGCTTGATTAGTGGGTAACAAATGCTGCTAAAATGTTTCTGGAACAAGCATAAACTTGTTTTCAGAGTGCACGTCTGTCCGCAGAGTAGACATATGAGAACAAGAAGATTGCCAAGCGCTGCTCCGGTCAAATTGTGACATAGGGCAAGCGACAGTATTGACAGCATGCTTTGGCCCAATGTTATTGAAGCTCCGGCGAACAGCGGTTCTTCTTCGCCCCCATTTTGTGCATCGTCGTATTCGTCATCACTGTTTCTGTCATTGAAGTCTAGATCTGTACCATCGTCAATTCGAAGATTCTCACTCTCGGCATCACTCCCGCTAGAACTATCGTCTGGAAGAATAGAAAGCACAATAGAAAGCTGAAGGTCAAATAAAATGTCCATAAAAATAAAGTATATTATCAAAAAAGAAGTTGGGTATAGGTGATTGTTTAAAACCAGGCTTACGATCATTTTTTAGATTGTACGTTTAGTGTACGGGAATAGATAGTATTATGAGAATGTCCATAGGAGAGTATTTATTTCTCATTTTAAGCCTTTAAGCCTGATTTGAATTTCCGTGTTCGAATTTCGGCCTTTGCGAGAGTTAGGTTTCCATGTAACTTAGAAATAAAAACATTATTACATGGGAAAAAAACGTTCCTTTGCTGCCTACTAGAAAAAGCTTTGTTTTCATAAAAAGGGTTTATTTGTTTTAAAGATTTCTATGTCATAACACTCAGAATGATTTAAAACGTACAAAAAGTGACTTAGAAATAACATCCGTATGTATATATGTGTCCGTACTTGTGTGAGCGTGCGTGCGTGCGTGCGTGCGTGCGTGTGTGCGTGTGCGTGTGCGTGTGCGTGTGCGTGTGCGTGTGCGTGTGCGTGTGCGTGTGCGTGTGCGTGTGCGTGTGCGTGTGCGTGTGTGTGTGTGTGTGTGTGTGCGTGTGTGTGTGTGTGTGTGTGTGTGTGTGTGTGTGTGTGTGTGTGTGTGTGTGTGTGTGTGTGTGTGTGTGTGTGTGTGTGTGTGTGTGTGTGTGTGTGTGTGTGTGTGTGTGTGTGTGTGTGTGTGTGTGTGTGTGTGTGCAATTTCGATAACTCAAGATCCATTTTACATATCAAGCTCAAATTTGGAACCCAACTGGAACTGGAGTAGTAGCTCCGCTACTGTTCCAGTTGTGGAAGTTGTGGAAGTTTTTGTATCTGCTTTTAATGAGCTCTTCGACGAACTGTACATTGAGATCCTTATGAAGAGTCAGGTTACTGACGTAGTAAGGACAGTTGGTTACTTTTCTCAGGATTATTGATTGCAGTGTTTGCATACGCTTTATGTGGGTTTTCTTAGCCGAGCCCCATATTTCCGCACCGTAGATCCACATAGGTCTGATGATTGTCTTGTATATCAAGACTTTGTTAGTTAAGCTCAGTTTTGATCGGTAGTCTAGTAAGCGAGATAGTAGTTGGTAACGCCGGTTAGCCTCTGCTCGTTTCAGTCGGGTATGTGGGTTCCAAGTCAGCTTCTTTTCCATGTGAAGTCCGAGGTACCTCACGCAGTCTGATGTTGGGAGAACAGAATTTTTTATTGTAACCGCTGGGCACATACCGCTGCGGAGCGTGAAGGTAACTTGCGTGCACTTAGTTTCGCTGAGTTTGATTTTCCATACAGTACTCCATCTCTCTATTAGATCCAAGTGTTCTTGTAGGATGTTCGATGCTGACTCAGGATTTTTATGCACAGACAGGATCGCCGTGTCATCTGCAAAGGTGGCTAGGGCCGTGCCCTCGTGCAACGGCATATCAGCCGTGTATATCACGTACAGAATAGGACCGAGGATGCTTCCCTGAGGAACCCCGGCCGAACTGGGTTTGTAATCGGATAACGTTGTACCTTGAGAGACTTGAAAGTATCTATTTGATAGATACGATTTCATCAGTAGGAAAAGCGGATGCGGTAAGATGCGTCTGAGTTTGAATAGTAGCCTAGGGTGCCACACACGGTCGAATGCTTGCGCGATGTCCAAGGACGCGGCCGTGCAGTACTGCTTTTTTTCAAAGCTCATCGAAATGAGATCGACTATCCGGTGGCATTGTTGAATAGTGGAGTGCAAGGATCTAAATCCAAATTGATGATCCGGTATGACGTTTTGCTCCGTTAGAATTGGTAGTAGCCGTCGGAGGATTAATTTTTCCAATAGCTTGGAGAGAGTCGGTAACAGACTGATGGGACGATAAGAAGAAGGTTGATCTTTTGGTTTGTTTGGTTTTTGGATCATCAGTATGGTAGAATATTTCCACGATACAGGATAGTAGCATTCTCTTAGTATCGCGTTGTATAATGTAATGAGAAAAACCTTTTTTCGATAATTGTTTTAGAATTTCAGATGTAATGAGGTCATGTCCTGGAGCTTTTTTGTAGGTAGGTTTCGGATTGCCCAGGAGACTTCCTGAATTCACCTGCTCTAAATTCTTTCAAGAAGCTATCAATAGAGTTGTTTTGGTCGTTGGACGTGTGTTGATATGTACCGTGCTCGATGTGCCGAGGTCTGCGTTGAGTCATGCTCGCATACGAGCACTGTTGATTGTTGTCGTCCATTCGTTGCACGTTAGGGGGTTGTGGTGTTGATAGTGGTATCGGTGTTGCCGTCTCAGGTGTTGGAGTAGCTGATGCGTTCGCAGTATTCAGTGAGTGTATTTCAGGTCTCTCTGTTCTTCGTCTCGGGTCGGTCATCTTCAGTAGATCTTTATGGACTTGACAGCCCCTGTAGTTCGCCGGATGGTTACCATTACAGAGTGCGCACTTTGCCGGAGTATCTGGTGGTTTTCTGCACTCTGTGCTCAAGTGATTTCCTGCGCATTTGACGCACCTTGGAGGGTGATTGCAATATGCCTTGGTGTGGTCATATTTTTGACAGCGTTGACATTGCACTTTGTATTTTGGCTTGTGCGGCTCTTCAACAACGATTGATATTATCGGCCGGTTCGAGGTCGACGAAAAACAGTAGTAGAGGATTCTTCCTGTTCGGATGAATCACATTGCTAATCTGTCTCGCTTGGAATCCAAGCTCAGCTAATTCACTTTTGATGCATTCGACAGGTGTAGAATGGTGGAGATTACGTATAACTACGCGGTAAGATTTCTCGTATTTCGGCTGAAATGTGTGATAATCCGCTCCTTTTTCTTTCAAGTAAGTGATCGCAGCTCGATAAGCTTCGCTAGTTTGTGTAGCAATTACAGTGTCGTACAGACGACACGTGCAGGTGAACGTATCTGCTCCGAGAAGCTGTTTAAACGCATCACACAGTTGCGAGTAATCTCTTACGTTTGATACGTAAATCTTCGGAGGCTTGGCGGGTTTTTTCTCCGCTTCAGTTTCCATGGTGTCTTCACGCTGTTCTGCAAAGATTTCGAACGGATTTTCTGTCGCGAAGCGGCTGAGCTCATGTTGTTGTTGAGGTGGGGTATCTGAACTAGTTGATTGTTGATAAGTTTCGATCCCTGGAGACATGACGATAGTTTGTTTGTGTACCGGATTTACCCGTACGGCTTGAGTCGGGCGGGTATACGGGGAGTGGCGAGCCCTATGGCTCGAAGCTTTCTGCTTGGCACTGATTTCCGTGTTATCACTGATTTTGGATGTTTAATTCACTGTTTTGTAAGAATTTGAGCACTTTTCTCACGAGGAGCAAGCGCTAGCGGTGTGACCACCACTAGCGTATATAACTGTACAATTCTTGATTGTTTTAATCACCGTGCACTCGCGTAATAGACCGAAATACACAGAGCGCGTGACAAGCGATCCGCTTAGTACGCTGTCCCCAGCGAGACTCTTATTTTATTATCATACAATCGAAATAGCAAATTATCAAAATCGCGAATGGCTAAACTAGCGAATTTCATAATGATGGCCATTCTAGATTCAGACGTTCATAATTTTGAAATTCGCTATTTTGTTCATTCGCTATTTTGACCCCCACGCTCCAGTTCCACTTTGATTGGCTCGTGCACTAGACAATGACAAAATCAAGACAGAAGATTTGTACTCAAAGGCAACCCGAGTATGGGTAGTTTTAGTATCGAAACTTCAGCCCTGATAAGGTAGACTTTTTCGAAACTTGGGCATAATGCTGAATGCAGATGCGGCAACCATCCGGATGCCTAACTTCTAATAACAATTCTGACCGCGAAAGCCTTAAGGTAGTCCTTGCGACTAGTGTCGAGTTCGCATGAAATTCGAAAAATGAGAGGGGATAGCATGTAAATTCACTTTGAATTTTTCGTTTTTTTACGTGGGGAAAATCCCAAAATTCGAAGTGAATTAAAAAATTTGGAAAAATTCATGCGTATTTAGAAAAATGAAGGAATTATTATTACCGAAAAAAAAAATTAGGTTATCGAAAGATTTGTTCAACAATTTGATTTTTCATTAATTTGTTAACAACATTTTAGAATTATTATTATGCAAAATTAATCTGTTCCACACCCTTAATATGCCTGATTTTTTTCAGATTTTTGTATCATCGAGAAGTGTTTGCAATTCCCTCTCATTTTTTGAAAGCTTATGCGGACTCGACACTAGTCGCAAGGACTACCTTAAAGATGAAACTATTGTAGCTCTTTAGCTAAACTGCGGTAGCTACAAAACAGACTGAGCTTTTAAGAAAAGTTTTATGCCGTATAAAATCGGAATCTCTTTGCCATCTTTATCGAATTTGATATTTACTGCAATTTCATATTCATTTTACCTCGCAGAATATTTGAGCAGGCTTGGCCAAAGTTAACTCGAATGAGTACAAAAACTAATAAGAAAAAAATCCAAAATTCCATAAAACCACTTCCATATTAACCACTTCATGAATTTCGTCTAAATTCAATACCAAGTTTCATTTTCCATTGCTTTGTTAGTTAAGAATTATTCAGCTCATTAGTTAGAAAATTGCGAAAACTAAACAAAATACTGACATTTTTCGACCATTTGAAAGTCTCATAAAATCTGATTTTTCAAGTTTATTTTATGGAAAATCTCTACATAAAAAAGAAAATTGGTCCTTTAATAATGTACTGAATTGTTAGATTGTTAGATCTATTTCCGACATACAGCAGTTTAAATTTTGCAAGCCTGCAACACACACACACACACACACACACACACACACACACACACACACACATACACATACAAACAGATATTTTTCCTAAATTTTTATCGATGTTCGGGACCATTCGGAGCGTCCTGACATGAAAACGTCGATTTTTCCATGTGAACAAAGCTTCCTCTACGAAGAACGGGGGAAAAAAAAAAAAAAAAAAAAAAAACAGTTATAGTAATAAAATCTCATCAAGAAATATTTTTTGGCTGATCGTAGACGAAGATTCATTTTTCGGCAAAAAAAATTTCAGATATTGCCATGTGAGGATACTCAAAATGGCCCTAAAGATCGGAAAAAGTGGTTTAGAAAAACTGTCAGTTATACATATGTGTGTGTGTGTGTGTGTGTGTGCAGGGCTTTGGCATTTACGTCATCCGTAAATCAAGAACTTTTTTTTTTCATAATTTATGTCGAAATTATTTGAAAGTTTAAAAAATGAGACAGCAATGTGTGAGGTTCTAATTCGGATCATTGTTTCAATTGTGAACTTACGGATTTCTTGTCGCATGTCTTCGTCTCGATCAACGTCATCACCACCATCAACATCCTCAAGAATATGCTGTGGCGAACGGTTACCGAAACTTTGCGAATCGTTTTCAGATTCACTAAGAATATGAATGACCAAAATTTAGATGCAGATACAGCAATCCATTTTGAAATAATATGTACTTCCTTATACCTTGATACAGCGCTAGATGGAACGGGCAACTGATCTTCATCGTCATCGACGATCAAAATTCGTTGAGGTCTCTCCTTGTGGCTTTTTTTTTAATGGCGTACGAAGCACTTTTTCCATATTTATGAACGAATCTTTTATGCGCCGGCATTATAAATATGACATACAAACTTATCTGTCATCTGTCAATGCTTTTGTCAATTTGACATTGATTCCATGCTACCTGATCACAGCTCATATGATAACGTTGCCTTGACAGCATTCAATTTTTTTTATTAACAAGCTGTCAACTCACGTCTTATAAACAAGACGTCACGAGAATTATTCGTAATCGCACGAAAAGAAAGTTCAACGGATCGTCCACACTGTTGACTTAAAGTTAAAAAATGTTTGCCTTGGTATTTTACACAGCCAGTAGGACAACAGATATTGTAGAAAAGCAGAAAATCAAGTACCCCAAAGACGGTAAAGGCGATGTCAGCGTTTTACATGGGAACAAATATTATGCTGCAAAAATTGTTAAGGAAAGTGGTAAGTCACTTGCACATTTATGACAACGTTTTATACGGGACCAAATATTATCGTGCGAAAATTGTTAAGAAAAATGGTAAGTCACTTGCAAATTGATCCGGCGAATTCGTGCAACTTCACGCTACGCGCCTTAACTCAGTCTTCTATATAATGGTTAAAAATTCACAAATTGATATTCAAAACTATAAAACAATGTCGAAATGTACAAATTGATTATTATTTTGTACAATTATCAAAACTATTTACAAAATAATCTGATGTACAAATTGTAAAACTACCGACAAAATATTTAATAAAATTATCTACAAATTTATTATACAAGCAAACCTGCATACAAAACAGTAAAATAACAAACCAAGTGGTATTCGATTATTTATAAAATAGAAGAAAATTTTTTACAAGCTGTTATTTTTCGTACCCTGCTGAAACGTATATTTTTTAAACTTTTGACACATTCATCCTGTTTACGAAATATTGAATTATTTACAAAACGTTGAATCGAAGTATATTGTTCGAGCGCCAAGCGCGTATACACAAATCCCAACCGGCGACGAGCCGTCAGTGATGATAAAACATGGCGAGCGAGTGCACCACGCGCAATGTATTGTTCTTCAATAGATGAATAAATCAGTTTTTTATTATTATTAAAAGTGCGAGTATAATTCATTAACCTTCTCGGATCGACCCATCCACATTCATAAACATAATTTGGTCCTTCGAGTTCAGTGAGAGTCAGTGCTGGAATGTAAATGTCGCAGAAATTTCGAGAGGGTTTCGGGCCTGGCCCGGGTAATCGACGGTTCCCGGCTAGTGCGTCTTCGTAAAGAACGAACATTTTCGCAGTGCACGCGACTCGTATCCCACGTCAAAGTGCGACATAGAAGATTTCCGCGAGTGATTGCGGAAAAATGTCGAAGTTTTAAACGCAAAATCATCAAGAACAAGTGTTGCGTCATACGGCGCACGCCAACCGCTATTCGGTCCACGTGCTCAGCGTCTTCTCCACTCCGCGCGCCAAGTGTCTCACGGCGCGCTCGGCAGTCGCGGCGTCGCGCGGCAAGCCCGATACATCGCAGTGTCGCATGACGCTTCCAGCAGTCGAAGCGTCGCGTAGCGAACCCGATACATCGCAGTGTCGCATGACGCTTCCAGCAGTCGAAGCGTCGCGTAGCGAACCCGATACATCGCAGCATCGCAAAACATCGAGATTTTCGAGGTTACACACACATTCGTACACCTCTTACCAGTCATCGCAGAACATCAAGATTTGACGAGGTTACACACACACAACCGTACGCCTCTCATCAGTCAACGCAGATCATCGAGAGTTTCGAGGTTAGGTGCAGACACGATCGTACGTCCTCAGCTCTGATCAACGGAGTCAACGTCGATGCAAGCTGCCAGTGGGCCAGCACTGACGCCGCAGTCATCAAGCCGGATATTACGCAGCTCCGGAATCGAGCTGATCCAATGACACGACAACAAGCAGCGATACATCGCAGTCAACGGGCATTAACGACGAGGAGTTTCAAAATCACGGAGGAACAAAATCACTCTCCGGACTCTTCGGATGCGGGTTCTGCAGATAATCAGGCGAAATCCATCGAGATCATGGCTTCATTAGCTCAATTAAAAAAAGATAGCGCGACCATTACAGGTCAGCTGACGCGCACGCAGACATCTCTTTAAGCTTTTAGGTTAGGTCAGGCTGACCCGACGGAGGTGGAAGTGAGACTTCAGAAGGTCTACGATCTTTGGACGACATTCAATATTACTCAGTCGAGTATCGAGGAAATTGAGGATTCAAAGGCTCAAATCGAGGAGCGCAAGCAGTTCGAAAACGCGTATTACAAAGCGGTCGCAACGGCCAAAAGGATTCTCGCTCCGCCTCCGACGGCGAGCACGAGCAGACAACGAACACCGTCATTCGAACAAGACAACGAAGATGTCGGTATTATGTCAAATATAAAGCTTCCGATACTTAGTCTTCCCAAATTCGACAGAGCTTACGCACAGTGGCTCCCATTTCGTGATACATTCGACGCATTAATTGACAGTAACAGGAATTTAACTGACATTCAGAAATTTGATTATTTGGGATCTTCCCTGCACGGAAGCGCGAGTCACGTCATTCAGTCGTTAGAGATAACCTCAGAAAATTACAGAGAAGCGTGGACTTTACTCAAAGAGAGATTCGAAAAAAAACGATTATTAATTCATTATCATGTTCAGGCATTATTCGGTCTCGAGTCAATTCAGAAAGAGTCGGCAATTGAATTGCCGACGTCGAAGTCAATTGCGCACGCTGGTCGACGACGCGGTAAGGCATCTCCGCGCTCTTAAGACCCTCGGTCAGCCAGTTGATAGCTGGGACAGTTTAGTTATTTATATGATTACCACGAAGCTCGATCCTGTCACGCGTCGAAAATGGGAAGCGAGTATCAACAATGAGACGGTTCCAACGAGAAAATCGTTGACTGATTTCTTAACGCAACATTCCTCTATATTAGAGACTCTTCACCCGGCTAAAACGACGTCCGGTAAATCGGTAAAATCCTCGGGCGCGCCGAAGGAAGCTGAAGAGTCAGTCTCATGTATTAGCAGTAAAGGCGAACAGAATTCGAACGAAACAAAGACGTGTCCGCGTTGCGAAGGTGACCACTCGATTTATCACTGCTCGAGGTTCAAGGGACTTAACACTCAGGCAAATTGGAACGAAATCAAACTTATCAAGGTATGCTTAAAAGCACAGCACGCTTCTTCACATCGAGGAGTTCCATCCCAAGAACAATGCGAGCAGTGATTAATCGACTACCGTGTCGGCAGGACCGTCGAACAGCGGCGAGTCCTCGAGTCACGTCACGTTGTCGAGCGTGCGGACAATCAAAACGAATGTCATGCTATCAACAGCTCAAATAATTGTAAACGACAAGTTCGGTAAGCCTCATGTATGCAGAGCTGTGTTGGGCTGTGGATCGCAGTCAAACTTTCTCACAAGAGCGTTACATCGTCGACTGCAATTGCCAGAGCGTTCCGAAAGCGTGTCAATTTCGGGCGTAAATTTGAGTCAAGCTCATACAAAGCATCCGGTCAACGCAACGATTAAGTCTCAAGTGAACGCGTTTAAAGTTCAACTACCTTTTCTCGTCGTTGATAATATTACGCCACCGTTGCCGTCTACGAAAATTATGCACTCAAGAATTTCAAATTCCTGACAATATAACGCTAGCTGACCCGTCGTTTAACATTCCAGGCGAAATTGACGTGCTGCTGGGTGCCGGCGTGTTTTGGAGACTCTTGTGCGTAGGTCAACACGTCCTTGGTCGGAATCGGCCATTTCTACACAAAACGAAGCTTGGTTGGATCATTGGAGGAAGCACGGCTGCTCCAAGCCCACAGTCGGAAAACTTGCGATCGGCAGTATGCTTTAGAACCGAAACGACACTTCACGAGCAGTTCGAGCGTTTTTGGAGTATAGAGGAATAGCAGCCAACGAGACATTTTTCTGAAGAAGAATTATGTTGCGAGAAGGATTTCGTAGCAACGCATCGGAGAGATGAAGACGGGCGTTTCACAGTCACACTCTCGTTCCGCGGTAGTCCGGAGCAACTTGGTGAGTCAAAGGACATCGCGATCAAACGTCTCCGCTCTCTGAATCGCAAACTCGCGAAGCAGCCCGATTTGAAAAAGCGATATCAAGATTTTCTGGATGAATACGTCGCTCTCGGGCATATGACTGAGATGTCAGACTCGGAAAAAACGATAGAGAAACCTCACTGCTACATCCCTCATCATTGTGTGCTGAAGGAATCTTGCACAACAACGAAATTGCGGGTCGTTTTTTATGCGTCATGCGTCCGGCGTCCAGGAAATCACTTAACGACATTCTCAGAGTCGGACCCACGATCCAGCAGGATCTGTTTGCAATTCTCGCACGCTTTAGACAGCACCAGTACGTGTTGATCGCGGATATTCAAAAGATGGACTGCTAAATAAAGATTCGAGAAGACCATCGAGATTTCCAACGGATTGTGTGGCGTACAACAAACGATGAAGGAGTATAAACTCAACACCGTGACGTACGGCACAGCTACAGCGCCATTACTCGCTATACGCAGTTTGCACCAGCTGGCCTACGATTGCGAAGACGATTCTCCCGAAATCAGCGAAATCATTTTGCGGGATTTCTATGTGGACGATCTGCTGACAGGCTGCGACGATATAACCAATCTTAAGATGATGAAGCAGGACCTCGATCGGGTTCTTCTGTTTGGCGGGTTTCCACTGTGCAAATGGGCCTCCAACGAGCCATCGATTGTGGACACATCACACGAGGACTCCGGAAACATTGAACGTCCTATCGGCGAAAAAGCGTCGACACTCAGGCTTATCTGGAATCCTCGAGACGACACGTTTCGATATCACGTGAACCTCGAAGAGATCAGTTCGCCACCCACGAAGAGGAACATCTTCTCAGCAATTTCGCAAATCTGCGATCCATTGGGTTTGATCGGTCCAGCGCACATCACAGCAAAGACTATTCGCAGCAACTCTGGAGGCTGAAAATAGGATGGGATGAGTCGTTGCCGAACGATTAACACGAAGCATGAAAAAAGTATCACACGCATCTAACGACCATTAATGAAATTTCGATACCTCGCGCAGTCGTTTGCCAAGATCCCACAAACGTCGAACTACATGGATTCTGTGACGCCTCGGAAGCAGCCTATGGAGCCTGTATATACGTTCGATCTTGTTCACACGGCAATCACCATACGATACGATTACTCTGTGCAAGATCACGAGTAGCTCTATTAAAGAACGTCAGTCTCCCTAGACTCGAACTCTGCGGCGCAGTTCTCCTCGCGAGACTCGCGCGGAAAATAACGCAAGCATTCACCATTCGATTCGACAAGAAATATTACTGGTCAGACTCAAAAATCGCGCTTAGTTGGATCACGGGCATAGCGTGGCAGTGGAAAACAATCGTCGCCAACAGGGTAGCGGAAATTCAGGAATTAACGGATAAGACACACTGGCATCATGTTCGCTCAGAAGAAAACCCAGCCGACGTGATTTCTCATGGGATTACGCCCGATCAATTGCGAACAAGAGATCTGTGGTGGACCGGCCCATCGTAGTTGCTCGGACCCATCGAAAATTATCTCGACTCAAGCACAGAAATCCAGGAGGAGGACGTCATCGACACTACATTGCTTGAAGCAAGACAAGGTCTTTCGTCTCTCGCTGCCACAACCGATGACTTCGATTTGCTGGACAGATTTTCCTCATTACGTAAACTAAAGCGCGTTGTCGCCTTCTGCCTACGGTTCGCGTACAATTCGCGCCATCTGACAAAGCGCAGAAGTGGGCCTCTCTCGGTCGACGAACTCACAGCAGCTGAGAAAAGCGTCATCGCGATCAGCCAAGCAAAGCAGTTTCCACGAGAAATCCACAATCTACGCAAGGAACTCCCGGTACCTACAGACAGCAAACTGGCATCTCTTTACCCGTTTATCGACGCCGACGGACTCATCAGAGTAGGAGGGAGACTGCAAGAAGCCAAGTTGCCCTACGCACAGAGATTTCCCATCGTTCTTGCGCCTGGCAACACGTTGACACGGCTCATAATTCGCGATGCTCACCTTAAGAATCTACTCGCGGAGGTGCAAGCGCTCTTGAGTACTCTCAATGAATCTTATTGGATATTATCGGCGAGGTCCACAGTCAAACAAGCTCTGAGTAAATGTATCACTTGTTTTCGATTCCGACCCAAAGCGTTGCAACAAATTAAGGGCAATCTTCCATCTGTTCGAGTCAACCCGTCTCGTGCATTTTTGAATGTAGGTGTTGACTACGGCGGTCCATTCCGAATTAAAATTTCCAGAAATAAGACAGACAAGGCATATCTATGTCTCTTTGTGTGTCGTGCGACACTTGTCAACGGTCGCATTCCTCAATTCGCTAAAGCGTTTTATAGCACGACGCGGCAAATGCTCTCACATATACTCCGATAACGGAACCAATTTTACAGGAGCGAATAACGAACTCAAAGAATTGGCAACATTGTTTAAAACCGAAGCACATAACCGAATAATTGTTGACTTCGCCGCTGATAACTCAATTCAATGGCATTTTATTCCCCCGTATTCTCCACACATGGGGGGAATATGGGAGGCCGGAATTAAATCTCCAAAAACGCACTTGAAGAGAGATCTCGGAGAGGCTTTATTTACGTTTGAAGAATTATATACCTTGCTCACGGAAATCGAAGCGGTTTTAAATTCACGACCGTTAGTTCCGATGTCGAGTGATCCGTCCGATTTGTCGGCACTCACGCCCAGACACTTTTTAATCGGCGCTCCCTCGACCGCGATACCGCAAAACGATCTACAGGAAATTTTGTCCAATCGGCTCACACGATACCAACTTTTGATTAAGTTGCAGCAACATTTTTGGGCACGTTGGAGTCGTGAATATCTAACGCAGCTTCAATCACGATCGAAATGGAGGGACGGTAACGCGAACAACGAACTAAAACTCGATAGTCTAGTTTTGTTAAAGGACGATAAACTTCCACCGCTTCATTGGAAGATAGGCTGCGTAACTGAACTTCATCCAGGTCGAGACGGGCGTGTCCGTGTAGTCACCGTAAAAACCTCTACTGGAATTACCCAACGCAGCCTGCCTAAAATATGTGTGCTCCCTACAACCGACTAGATATAAGTCACAAAGATGTACTTCACAAATATTAGATGTAAGATGTATTACTGATAGCGTATGACTATTCAGTAATTTTATAAACATGTTGACAATCACGTATTGTTAAGGGCGGCAGGATGTTCGAGCGCCAAGCGCGTATACACAAATCCCATTGCGAGCGCCTCTCGTGGCAACGCACGACAAGAGCCAACCGGCGACGAGCCGGCAGTGATGATAAAACATGGCGAGCGAGTGCACCACGCGCAATCTAGTGTTCTTCAATATCAGAATAAATCAGTTCTTTATTATTATTAAAAGTGCGAGTATAATTCATTAACCTTCTCGGATCGACCCATCCACATTCATAAACATATATAGAAACCGAGGAAAAATTCCGAAACGGGTTATTGAACCCATATGCCAAAAAGTGAAATCAAACACCAATCGATCTTTGAACTTATTATAAAAATATCAAAAAATTTGTAAGAACTGATTATTGTTTTTATGTACACCTGTTGAAACTATTTACAAATAGATCTATTGTACTAAATGTTTGAATTTTTACAATCGTTTACTTTATCGTTAATTTATAGATTTTGATATTTACTAATTAATCTGATATGTTGAATTATATTCGAGCTGATTATTGAGTATATATGTTAACCAAAAAATACAAATCATGATCGAATCTTTTTACAAAAGAAGTGAAATTTTATTTAAATCTATTGTTGAAATAATATACAAAAGGCGACACAATATATACTTTTATTATCAGCTCTGTAAATTTATGATTGTAGACAGTATGCAATGGTTAGAGACACTTATCGTTTCGAAAGATGGAAAAGTGTCGCTAAATAAGAAATCTGCAGCGAAATCTAATGAAGGCGCTACTGCGAAAGCACATAATAAAGCAGATATTGTTGCTAAGAAGAATGCGGCGAAGAAAATTGATGTCGAAGTCTTGGAAAAATCGATATCTCTGAAAAAGAAAATGGTAGATGAGACCAAGCCAGACATGCAAACGCCGAAAAAACCCGTGAAGCAGAAAGAGCAGACTGCTTCAGCGGCAAATGATAAAAAACGTATTGAACTGAAGAAAGCAAAGGTGGAAACGGTTGTAGATCTGAAATTAAAGAAGAACGGGTTGACTGCTCCGATCGGAAAACGAACAAATAAGAAACGTCAATTGGTTGATTCGGATAGCGATGGACAACAAGATGAAACTGAGAGCAACCATAAAAAAAGATTGTGGGAAAATCTAAAACAATAAACAAGATACAGACAACAACAACAACAACAAGATCTACAGTGGAGAACCGAATGAATAAGAAACGGAAATTGATCTGTTCAGAAAGCGATGAGCAACTAATGGAAATCGAAAGTGGTCGTCAAGAAAATGAAGTGGTTTTACATGATGAAGAAGACGAAGCGCAAGATGAAATGATGAGAGTTGATGATTATGCATTCGAATCCGATGAAGAGAAAGAAAATGAAGGGGATGAAGATATCAATGGAAAAAACAAGGAAGATGATAAACATAATGATGATGATACTGAAGAAGCTGGTTGCAATGAAGAAACTGTTTCTAAGAAGAACGCGGCGAAGAAAATCGAGGACGAAGTCTCGGAAAAATCAAAAACTTTGAGGAACAAATGAGTAGGTGAGACGAAAACAGACACGAAGGCGCCAAAAAAACTTGAGCAACAGAAGGAGCAAAATGGTTCAGCGGCAAATTTAAATAAAAACCTATTGAAGTGGACAAAGCAAGGGTGGAAACAATTGTTGGTCCGAAATTAAAGGAGAACGGGTTGACGACACCATTCGGAAAACGTATAAAAAATAAATGTGAATTAGTTGATTCGGATAGCGGTGAACAACGAAATGAAGTTGAGAGTAGCCATCAAGAAATGGTTGCAGGAAAAACTAAAACCATAAAAAACATATCGGTGAAAGAGACGAAAGGCGTCCAAAATTCTAGGCTGCAGAGCAAGCACAATGCTGTAGTGGAAAAAAAAAAAATTATCTGAAGTGATAGAAGGAAAAAAAGAAAGTGTGACTGTAGCAGAGGTAGACAAAAAGCGATTGAGATTTACAGTGGAAAATCGAATAAATAAGAAACGGAAATCGGTTGACTCGGAAAATGATGAGAAGCTGGTGGAAGGCGAACATGGTCGTCAAGAAAGCGAAGCGGTTTTATATGATGAAGATGACAAAGCACAAGATGAAATGATGGGAGTTGATGATCGTGCCATTGAATCCGATGAAGACAAAGAAAATAAAAGTAATGAATACACCGATGAAAAAATCAGCGAAGGTGATGAACGTTATAATAATGATGATACTGAAGAAGTCGCTAGCACTGAAGAAGATGGAAATAAGACCAATAACGACCTCAACGTTGAAATAATTTCAGGAAACAGTGAAAATGACGAGTCAAAACCATTTAAAAAAACGAAGGCACCTAACGTGGCTTGATATAATATCAGAACAACTGCCTCCAAGTTAGCCTATCGTCAATCAAATATCGTATCTGCAACATGAGAGCTTATCATATCCCTGACTATCAATGTGATTTTATTCTTTAGTATCTGCTGACACTGTCAAATATATCAAGTTTTTTGCGGAGCTTCTCGAAACCAAATACGCAGAAGAAGCCAAGACGAATGCCTCAAAGGTTGACGACGTAATGAAAACTTTTACTAAATTATCACCAATTATTACTAAAAGTTATTTATAATCGAGAATATAACAATTTTTACACAAAAACATAGCTTTTTCAGTAAGGAAGCAAAATTATTAAAATTATACGGGAAATAAGCGTAGGTTTTCCATATAACCTGACACGATATTTTTACTTTAATAGATGACCACCCCTTCAAGATCTCCAAATTTAAGAGGAATGTCTCGCATAGGAGGCGAGGCAAAAGTATGTACGCTATCTATATTTCTAGAATGTGAAGATAAAAGAATGCGTATAAGATTCAAAACACTTGAGATACTCCTTAAAACAGTCAAGTCAGCGGAGTACTAAAAAATGCTACGAAGTAGTAACTTGCTCATTTCTTTCTCATTATTTTTGAATTTTTACAAACCTACCGTTATGAGGAAGTATGCTAATCAATTTTGGCTTCCTAAAAAAAAAGCTTCATGAAAAGCAAAACATAATGAAGCGGTTATTTGCAAGGTTATGGTTTGCTGACTTGCTTATTCTTCAAAGATTTTTATTTTTAAGTTTGACTTCCATAGACTTTTTGTCGTTTAACCGATTTGCGTAACATTTTTATTAAAATATTGTTTAATCGTAGTTTATACATAACCTAATTTAAGGCTCAATATCTCGTAGTTTGCATAAGCAACCGCCCGAACGAAATTTTATAATGAACTCAGGATGCATTACAATTTGAACCGCTCGACCAAGGCGTGTGAAATTTGTACTCTACTTTCCCTCGACGATAGTTTATTTCTGACCAAAATTTACGATAAATCTGTGGAAAAAGGATGGATAATTGGTAACGAAAGCTTTTGTTCTTCTTCGTTCGCCAAAACCAAAATATACCGACATTTCAACAGTTGATTTAACGAAATCCATCATTGGTACTTGACAATAGTGGAATCGTATCGATAATTGCAGCTGAATACCTCAGACCCCATAGGAATTCAAGTATTTGCAATCATTCGAAAGAAAAGTAAAATAGCAATAAAATTAGAACCAATTCATCGATTCTGGTCAAATTTAGTACACATAATAGTTTAATCGTAGTTCACTTACGAACATAATTTTAGCCCGATGTTCCTTTATTTGCAAAAGTTACAGCGTTAAAACAATTTTTTCAATATTTTGAGATTGCTGTAATATCAGCATTTTTCAATCGGTTCGCGTCAGTTACAAACCCCAACGATGTTATATGACACCCAACTTACGTGTTAAATTTCACGAATATAAATGTAAAATAACGACAGTCATCGTACCTATACAAGGAAACCTGCACACACATACACAAACATTTAGTCTAAACCACTTTTCTCGACGTTTTGGTCAATTCTGACATCAAAATATCGAAAAAACCATTTTCACGGAAACAAAGCATATTCCCATATGAGGAAGCAAAATAAAAAAATCTAACATTATCTAAAATGTTGTCGATTGTGGCTGATTAATGAATTTATTTAATTTATTAAGCAGCTACAGTCAACACATGTAAAGATTCGGATAAGTGAAATTTGAATAGGGCTTCGGTTTCGCACTCTTTGAATCTAGTGAATCACTGTCTCGGACCCGAGATGTGCTTCGCAAAAACTCCATCATAATAAAACTGACCGCTAATCGTCGCACACAATAACACCTACATTAAATTCTAAGGCATTGCGCATTTATTAGATGTAGTAGTAATCGTTCAATGTTGCATAACACACTTCATACATGCTTATTCATTTGTTAGTTGAACTAAATTGATAAAATAATCGAGATCTTAGAGAGAGACTTATTATTAATAAAAACGGGAAATAATACATTTCGCTTGTTACAAGCTTATGTTAAGTTTCAAATTTAACGTGAACTTGGTAAATATTTAAGAAATGTTCCGAACATATAGGATGAAAAAATAGAAAAGTATTTTATAAAGTACTTAAAATATCTGAGAAGTATTTTATTATTCAAAATACGTATTTTAAATACTTGAAGGACATGATGTATTTTAGATACTGCCCAGCTCTGTTTTTAACCCTGCTTCCAAGATAATCGAGGCTTCTCGATTTCTCGCCCGAGAGTCTCGGCGGTCTAGACGTATTTCTCGTCTCGTCCCGAGATGTCGAGATGAGAATATGTTCAGTTCAGTCGAGACGAGGCGTTTCTGGTCTCGTCGAGACGAGAAATGTGGCATCACTAAGTGAAGTCGTCCTGTACATACAGGGATGAAAAAAAAAAGATACTTTTTACAAGATTATATGTGGGACCGAGGATTCCGGTCAGCGAGAGGTCATATTGAAGCTGTTAGTCTTAAAGTGTGACCGCTCCCTGACCGGTCTCACATATAGTTTTGTAAAAAGTATCTGAATATGTAGAAAACAAAATCTTATTATGAGAGATTACATGAAAAGAAGACGTCCAACACACGCAGGCACATATAGAACCGGAAAGCCCGGTTACCGATGTACTAAAATAAATTTCATTTGTCATATTGTATTGCGAAACAGCAAATATTAATTGCAACAAATACAAGGTCACAAACTTCACATCGACATGCATATGTAATAAATATATTGTAACGCATCGGTCGAACTGTCGCTCGGCCGATATACTCCCCGCACCGCGCCTCCTACCTGAGCGTATCTGACCGGTGGTCAGCGTTCTGGCTAGTGCGAAGCGATGGCCCGTGTCTTACAGTTGTCGCCGATCGCCCGCCGCTCGCCTGGGCATAATTGTCCCCTCGCCTAAGATCGACGAGGGTCGTTACTCGGTCCTTTTCACCGATACACCCGCGACTGCGTACTTCCAAATTTTAGGCCGTTACGCATAGCCTGCGTGTGTGTGCACTTGCCGAAATTACTTACACCTATATACCGTCAAACGAGCCGCTTGGATCTGTCGCGCAGCTCTTCCCAGTCGTCGAAAAGCAGCTATCGCCGATCGTTGAATATTTTAGAACAATCTTCATATACGTGATATATATACAAATATAGGGTCGCCCAAGTGCCGACTGGTCTAATTATATAATTTAGTGCTGCAAGCGTTCTTATTCTTGATCTATCTCAAGTAAAGTGTTTGAATCTGTTTAATATTTATTCTGTGACGTCGCTAAAAGCCGGCTTCGTTCGCCTATAATTTTCTACAGACGTCCGGCGGCTGGGACTTTTATATATCCGCATCTATTCGCAACTATATCCTAGAGGGGCTGCGCCCCCTGCGCGCTTCGCGCGCCAACCCTGGGGGGGGGGGCGCTTCGCTCCCCCGCAAGCTTCGCGTGATCCCCCCTTTCTTGTGAAAAAAGTACCTCGAGGATCTGAAAAAAGAATAACTATTATCATTCCCACACCACTCAGAAGTAGATAATACGGTGCGTATTATAGAAAATTAGCCCTTGAGGGACTTAGAATGATTCAGCTGAGGGCCCTTGAGTGACTTAGAATGATTCAGCTTGGGGGCCCTTGAAGGACTTGGGATAATTTGGGTTTGGGGGCCCTTTGACATAGAATTCCCTCTATATACTACACAGCGGCGGCGGCGATATCTTTTTATAATATAGAGAGACAAAAGCGATTGCCAATTATCTGAGCCAGTACCGTCTTTGCAGCAATATTTCAAGGACGATATAACATTTCCGGAACGCATTAATATTTGGAGCGAAAGGAGCATAAATGTCGATCACTGGGCCCTATCTTCCTCACTTTATCGAAGTAAGAACAAGAGGGGTTCCATTTTTCGATCTATTTGCACCATCTCTAGCCACCATGTCAAGCTAAGTCAAACATGAATCACCAGTACATTTGCGAGAATAATTTAGGCGAATAGAGATAGTAAGGAGATATTCAAATTCGCTCATAATATGAGGAACGGAGGATGTGTATAAAACCGCATACCTACATGTTTATTGCTTTCTTTTTTTTTTTTGGAAGTTATTCGTGATATTCGTGTGTGTTAATAATTGGAATGAAAGTCTAATGGAATGAATTTAGAATGAAATCGAAGTTGATGATTAAATGATTTATATTGAATTGAAGGAAGAATGCGTTCATATATAAGGAATAACTTATAATTTAATGATTGATCAAGCATCTAATGAATCTAGTCGATCCATAATAGTACTCGGTGGAAAATTATCGACTGATCTTCAACTAAACGCCTAGTGAAATGCTAATGTTAAAATATTTCAATGATGATCAGATGAGTGGAGATATGATAGTCAAGCTAAGACCCAAATGATATTTGTAAATTAACGCCAAATGTTCGGTTGTTTGGGTACGTATTATTATTAATACTCTTATGTATGATACGATGAGGTGACGATTATCATAGAAGTCATAATATTGTGATTGTAGGACCCGATTAATGCGCCCATAAGTCATATCCGCTTATAATCTAAATTTGTTGTTGTTGTTGTCGATACACATCTCTATTAGTAACGATTCCTAACTACACATCCGAGCTGTGAGGGTTACACAACCGAATTGATCATGATTGATACGATTCATTAAATTCGTAATATTCCGTTTGAATCAATTCATTTTATTAACTCCATCGGCCCACAGATGAATCATATAATCAATATAACAGTTCTCCAATTAAATATTCTCCCTTTAATTATAATAATATTTTATAATATTACAACATTCTGAAGAGGCCTGGATCTAGGCGAAACGAAATATCACAACTTCATTATAGAATCCGTCGTTTGCCGAAGCATACCCAACGGCATAATATTAATCGGGCTTTGGAAAAACCCTGATAAGTTTTATCCACGAGATTGGAGATTCGTTTTTATTTCGCAATCACAAGTGTAATTAGATTCAATACATACACTATCGATTATCAATGAAATGTCGAAAAACACTTGAGCTGTTGATCCATATACATTATTATAATGCCAAGTAATAAGTTTTTCTTGTTAATATACAATTTACGGAAAATGTGAAGAGTACCAATTCTAAATGAAGTAAGTTCAGCTACGGAATATATTGTTGTGACATCATATGCAGTTGTAGGAATGAGATGTGAAGTTGAAGTTTAAAAACTTGTTGATGCCACGATCAACATTTTGGATTTCCGGATTCTGTATTGTTACGTCCGAGTAACAAAAACAATTAGAAGTGCCCTGTTTTGGACCTTAGCTACGGCTAATTAGTCTGGGATTTGGGCTGAACGATTTGAATGTAAATTTATCTTCTTTGAAGGATTTGCTTTATTGAAATAGAAATTGAATCGAGAATCATTATGTGCAATGTATTTGTTGTTGAGAAAGTTAATAAAAAATGTGATTTTAATCAATTGAAATGGACTTGATTTAGGAATTATGTTCTTTGATTCTAAATATTCGTTGGTGAAATAAACTTAAACTGGAGTCTTTTAAATGGGATGGGGAATCCCTGAATGGTGTGCCATTAGTTAAATAAAATTTAGATTCTGGAATAAAAGAAACAAGACTCAGAATTTCTTCGAGTCTTGGATAATGAGCAATGCTATGACTTCGCTTCCCCGCGTACAGTCAGCTGTTATCAAAGTAAAACGCTTGCAACAATTCGCATTCGTTAACTGTTTTAAGCTGGGTCTGTCTGCGAGAGAGAACGACAGTCTTTGGAGAGAAACGCTTGCAATTGTTCTGCAAATGTTTCCTATTGTACTGCATTCATCCCTGAAGGTTCTGGTTATCGTAGAGAACTTACTTGTTGAACTGGGTTTAACACTTTTACTTTTTAGAACTGTTGATCTTCTAATTGTAGTAATCGATCGTTGGGCAGTTTCTCGAACCTTCTAATTGGCCGGAAAAACTATCGTCTCCCACTTACCAACTTAGTTTTCGCCTTAGATGTAGTGAGTACATTTTTGGAGGTTCGAAGAGGGCAGAGTTCACGCTTCATTGACTGTCGAACTGCCGTCTTCCACTTCCCTTTTGTTTGCGTGGGGTGTTCATCGACTACGAGCTAGTGGAGGGCCTTACACCCCTCTTTTGCGTCTAGCCCCGTCTACCCCTCCTATGACACTATATATATTTTCATTCTTACCGACCACTGACTACAGGGTGTTTCTTTGGAATATTCTAGATGCTCGGAAGGATGCATCTTATTTGGAGATTAACACTATTTCCCCTTTTTACCGACCACCGACTGCAGGGCCCTTTTCTGGGACGTGCAGTGGTGTTCAGGGAGGTTGCATATTTTTAGGGGTGCTTCGTCGGGACGTAACAGTATTCAGATTCGTAAATAGTGACCTCGAACCATCCCAAGCACCAAGTTTCATTTACATCTATCTGATTACTTATACATATCATCCTCAATGCAGTTATTGTGGAATAAAAGTGAAGAAAATTCATGTAGTCAGTTTGGTCTAGTGGGTAGCGTGAGCGTCTTTAGGTGTTATGTAGTTAGAGTTGCTAGATAGGTCTTAGGTTAAAATCCCGCAAACGCCTGTTTCCGCAAGCCAACAGTGCGAAAAATTGTCTTCTCGGACAATAGCCTTGTTTTCATGTTTTATTTCATAATATTATTAACATTATTGTATAACGCCCGTTCCACAATTATATTATCAGTTTGATGTAAGTTATTAGCTTTATACATTGTCGGAAATTCACCATAGCATTCATTGCGATCATTGCGCGGCTTTGCTTTTCTAATATACTAATCGTGTTTTTTTTTTTTAATATTGGTGTTGCAACGCTACTGCGTCCCTTGATTACTATGCTGGTAGGATTCTGTATTTTTACTGTTCTGTATCACGTTACTAACTATAAGATCCATAACTTTCACTATGCTGCAACGATCTATTCCTAAAATAAGCAACGCGACACATTCAAATGGGTTTTAAATTACTATGATATTGTAGCACGGAGAACCTAAATTTCTAGTACTAAGCACTACGATCCGAGGTCCCCATTTTCTCGGTGTATATGAGCATCTCATATAATATACCGTAAATATAGCAGTCCGACGTTACGTATTAGCGAGCAAAGTATATGGAACTCTACCGAGTTGGCTAATAATATGGTACATCCGGTTTCATCTAGGGAAGCTTTTCTCCTGAGATTTGTTCGACCACGCCGAAAGATTAATATATTAATATAATTCCAGGAGGTAGTAAGGCCCGAAATCGCCGGAACCATGGGCCAATCTGCATCATAAATGTATAATACAACAGAGGGGCAGAGTAACTTATACTGCGTCGAAGGCCCCACTTATATACGTGCCCACTGTGCGTTTGTATGTACGGTCAAAGACGTAAATACATACCTTTGGCTCAGCCACCTCCCGGTTATCCGTGCAACTAACTGTGTCAGTATGTGTACAATACTTAGTCGTATAACTATATAGACATAAACTATGTAAGACTATAGTTTCGTCCAGCGTCCACGTCCCGGGCCATAGCTCGGCAGGATGTACCCCGACGATCTCGCTGCCGTGAGCTTTGGCATAGGGTAGTTACGGTATAACCTTAACCCTATATTGCATATATTCGATCCCTTCCTTCACCTCCTTCGACCACTATACCTTCTGTATTGCCTGGCGTATATATAACGACGGTAGCATCCTGGAATACAGACCATACTCGAGCTTTACTACCGCGAGCTTCGTAGAGATCCGTATAGCCATTGCACCTTTCTGAACCTTTACTCTCTTTGTCTGAATCGCTCGTTCGTCTCTACCATCCCTCTCTTTATATCCTCATTTCAGCAAGCTTCGCTTTCACCTCTCACTCTTCCCTGACACAAACGTACCCTCAACTCCTTAGCTCCCTCGCAACCTTTGCACGCCACGCTGCGTTCTTCGGATTACTACGTTTTACGCCTTGCAGTTTCCGCCAGTTTTCCCCGGACCACGGGACTTCAGTTTCAGCCTCGCATTTCTTCTATAGAGTAAACCACACACTACTACGCTCAGCTCCGGAGCGCAGTCTCCTGGGCCCGTTTATTCGCATCGCTGGTAGCAGCTTAATGTGACTTACCCCTTCGTTGCTGTTCACGACGACGGCGTTTAATAGCCAAGTGTATAGTCTTGCTCTGCTATCGCCTCGAAGCTGCTTCCACCTTAATCTCCAACGAGGCCTGACCATCGTAGAGGAATTGCGCTCTCACACCTTTACCTCGATCGGCTTCCAAGTTGCCAGGAAAAATTAGGTGGTGTGGGACACAAGAAAACATGGGACACGGAAAATGAGACGAGACGATGACACGAAGAATAATGGGGTAGAGGAAGCCATAAAATAAAAGGCTTGAGAAAAAGAGGCAAGCGATACTGTACGTGATCTGCTATATAACCGATGACATTCAACAGGATAGACTAAGGAGGACCGATTGATCTCAAACCTGGCCAATGCTGTCTTGTTACGATGGACCCTAGTATCCACCAACACCAATGTGTATGTCTTGGCCGTAAGTGGTTATATACTAACGAAGTATGAAATTCTTATCACTGTATATAAGAAATAGTGAATAGAAATAGTTTTTTTCCGGTGCAACTCTTCCCGCACTATAATGTCTGCGGCGTCGTTTCTAGACTAGCCATGATAGCCACAACGCGGTCCTATTATCAATTCAAATAAGGAAGGTCGTCGGTCACCGAGCAAGAAAAGTGTCAATCATCCATATTATTGTTGATGTTTTGACGATTGCTAAAGTAATTCGAAGTAAAGGAATAAAGTTTTTATTTGAGAAAAACACTTTTCTTATAGAAAGAAGGCTAAGAAAAATAATAATATGACAGTAACTCAGATAAAAAAATAAAAAAATAGATGATTCGATAAAAAAATAGATATACTGAGTCGTCGTTGAATTAACACTCCTCCTCGACGACGATTAATGAATAATTTGGATTTATTTATTTATTTTATTTTTTCTCCGTATCCCTTCTTCAGGCTTCTACGTTTTTGCCCCTCTCCCCTTTTTTCCCCATCATTTCATAGATATCCCTCCATTCCCAGTTCCTTCATTGAGACCCGCCTAGAGTGTTGTACGCAGCCACTCATCGTAATGCACTGTATCGCATTTACACGAGGACACAGGGAAACTGCTGAAAACCTGGCCGATACAGACGGCTTTATTTTTACTGAGTTTCTACTGTATGAGGATACATTAGAAACTCAGAAAAACTGCCTCCCCGTTCAGCAGTTGGGCGCGCAAACCAGTGCCTGGCTAAGCGGTCACCCATCCAAGTTATGGCCGCAATTAACTCTGGGGACCGCCGAAGCCACACACCAACCATGCGGCCACTGCTGTCGGTTTATTTATTTATTTATTTATTTTTATTTCTTCGTTTGATCCCAGATGCGTAAACCAATGTCTTCTCTTAATTTCTTGAGTCTTATTCCCAAGAGTGGTTTTGTAAGCATGTCAGCCAGCATATGTTCCGTTGGGCAGTAATTAAAGAACACTTTGTAATGTTACTAAATATTTTATTTTTAATGTATTTAGGTGATCTATTGAAATTGTTCGTAGTTACACGGAGAGTCTAATTATATTACAATATCGCGTGAAAAGTTAAATATTGCCGTGAATAATCGATCATTAACAAGATAAATAATATTAAGAACAAAGAAGCAATACGAATAATCAACATATTATAGATCTTTCTTTAAAATGTCATAGTCAATGTGATATTTTATGTGAAATATATATATATATATGTAGCCTACAGTTTGAGGAGAAAAAGTATATGTTGTATGTATTTATTTAAATTGATGCTTCGACCAATTATTTACCATATAAAATTATTTTTGATCGAATATATGGGTTCTTACTCATTATTTTCAATAATTTGTAGGGATTGGCGACTATGAAGACTGGTTTATATGAGGACATTTTCAAAACCAAGCAACGACTGATATGAGGCCACGTAGATGTATATATATACAAAAAGTATATGTTGTATTTATTTATTTAAATTGATGCTTGGACGAATTATTTACCATATAAAATTATTTTTGATCGAATATATCGGCTTTTACTCATTATATTCAATAATTTATAAGGATTGCCGACCATGAAGACCATTCGTAGACTGGTTTTCTATGAGGACATTTTTAAAACCAAATAACGTGTTCCGTCGTATACGGAACGCGAGAAATTGTTTGAATATTCCTTCTTTAACAACCTCACATCTGTGAACCATCGCGAGACATTTTTATATTTTGTATTGACCGTAAAATATTCTCGTCTTGAGGAACAACGAACCGTCTATAAACTTGATGTCTGAGATCCTTGCAAGCAGTAGAAGTGAAAAAACATCTGCAGAGCTGCCAGAGTTACACTGCAATAAACTCAGCAAAAAATAATTCGCGAAATACAGCGCGTCACGTTCAAGGGTCAGCGCGAAACCTTTTTTACCTGGTAAAAAAGGCCAAACCTGGCTAGCATTTACCTCCCACTGAGAGTTCTCAAAAATGTAGTCAACGCCTCATGGAGAAAATCCCTTCTCAAACTGTCAATAACCAATCAATTTGCATGCTCTAGACGCTTCAAGAATCTAAGACACACCTACCATTTTCGCATGTTCTGAAAACTCAGTTCTAACATCAGTCTACAATCTACCACGGGAACGAGAAGTCGCATTTTGGCTACCAGCACCAAATGCAGACTTCAGTAGACTCACAACCTAATTCAACTTAACATTTTTAATCTCCATTCAAGTGAAATAGTGTAAATATCTGTTGTGTTTATCGAATAAATATTTCATGTTAAAATTACACCTTCACTTATTTATTTAAATAAGACCAACCAAGTTCGTTGGTGATTAATTTCACTGACGGCATTTCTGACCAGCGAGACGTCGTCACCGCCAGCGTAAATTCAGGCCGTACAACCCTGATCGGTGAATTACTACCGCGACTTCCTAAAGTCAGAATACAACGACTGATATGAGGACACCTATATATATTGTTACGTTTACGAAGAAATAATAAATAACGAAAGGTAACGAAAGCGGATTTATTAACAAAAAGAGAAGTCGCGTCAAAGGTTAAGCGTCTATTCTTGGTTGGATCTTGTCAGAGACTGTCAAGTTAATCAACGCGTTGTCAAGACGATCGTTAGTCAGTCAGTCGGTTTCTGTATTCAGGGGATCGGTCGATAAAAAGAATAAAATGAAGTTATTGCTAAGCTAATCGTTACACTATTCCCCTCTTTTTTTAGTTGCCGTCCCGGCAACTCTATCAAAAATTCTATCAAAAACTGGGATGTGGTTGCCATGGTCCATCCAGTACTAATCTAATCCTAATTACGCTGTCCTGGTATTCACCCGAGTCCCGAGGGAAAACCATGGCTGAAAAACCTGGGAAGAACAGCGTTTACAATTAAAAAGCTTGATTCTAGTTCTTAAAAAGAAATTTCTGTTTCTGTCTGTTGTTGTTCTGTTTCTATCTAAAAAATTCTTGAACAAAACAAAGTTTTCAAATAAGCTTCAATGTTGTCTTCTCTTGAGAAATCTTCTTGAATTTGATGATAAGGATGATGAAAGGATGCGTGTAAATGTTGAAGGATCAAGGATGGAAGAAGATTTTTCAGGAAACAACGACAACCTATAACAGAAAAAGGGAAGACCGGTAGTTTTCTGAACATTATAACATTCAATCATTAAATTACTTTCTTTTGAATTCTTGAATTATCTAAATGAGATGATCTAATGGAAGCAACAACCCGAAGAATCCGACGTTAATGTTATGAAGAAAGATTTTTAATATAATCTATCGATTACTGTTTTCCTGAACAATATAGTGTGCACCCTACAAAGCTCACAGTACATCGACCCTTTTTCATAGCCTCGCTCTGGAGAATCTTAAAATATTTCACTAACGAGGATTATGATCAGTAATACTAGTTAGATAAGGAATACTCTAAATTCACAACCAGATGAGACCGTACACCACGAAAAATCCAAACTCTAACCAAGCCCAGTTAGAAATCTAGAAACCTCGCTTCCTGGATTCTCCGGAAACCCTTTCTAGACGCTGTTACACCCTTTACCAGGCGTGTTCCGAACTGGCGTCCAAGGCTCCAAGCCAAGCAATCCCCACTTTCTTCCATTAACGCTCATAGAGCTAACCTCGATCTAAGCTAATTTTCGAATGGAGTTAATCTATCAATGTGAATAACTTTATATTTCCCACGAGGAAGTTTCTGAATTCTATACACAACATCGTTGATTTTTGTTTTGACGACGAATGGACCTATCCAATCTCTTTGCAACTTGGGGCACTTTCCTTTGACTTTTTGGGGGTGAAAAAGCCATACCTTTTGACCAGGCTTAAAGGAAAGCATGTGTGACTTTATGTCAAAATTCGATTTCATTTTGCTACTTTTTATTGAGAATTTTTCCCTAACTTTATTATGAATGCTGTTGAGTTTTTCTTTCAACTCATCAACAAATTCAGGACTATTACGAGTTTGTGGAGACGCGATGTTTTGTGGATTTCCACGAAGAAGTTCTAAAGGAAGTTTAAGTTCCCTGCCCATCAAAACCATTGCTGGAGAAAATTCTGTGGTTTCATGTTTTGAAGATCGATAAGCTAGTAAAAAGAGAGGAATCCATTTGTCCCAATCTTTCTGATTCTCGGCGACAAATTTAGGCAAATATTGAAGAATAGTTCGATTAAGTTTTTCGACAAGACCATTGGATTGAGGATGAAGAGGAGTAGTTCGAGTCTTTTTGATACCTAATAAAGCCATTGTTTCTTTGAAAAGATTTGATTCAAAATTTCTACCCTGATCTGAATGAATTTCGAGAGGAATTCCAAAACGAGAGAATATTTCAAAAATTAGAGTTTCAGCAACAGTTTTGGCTTGAAAATTTGGAAGTGGAAAGGCTTCTGGCCATCTAGTAAAATAATCAGTTACTACGAGAAGAAATTTATTGCCTGAAGAAGATTTTGGTAAAGGACCTAGGATATCGACGGCGATTCTTTCAAAAGGATTTCCAACGTTGTAAATTTGGAGTTCTCCCTTAGTCTTTGAATGAGGTCCCTTTTTGGCAAAACAACGAACACATTTCTTGACCCAATGTTCTACATCTGGTTTACAAGTAGCCCAGTAGTATTGTTCTCGGATTTTCGCTAATGTCTTGTTGATGCCAAAATGACCACCACTAGGAGAATTGTGAGCCTCTGAAAGAATTCGACTAATCATTTCTATAGGGACAACTAATTGCCAAACTATTCGAGAAAAATCGGGGGATTCCCAACGTCTAAAGAGAAGATTATCTTTTATTATTAAAGAATCCCAATGTAATCGGCCGTGTCTTCCGCCGTTAAACTATCTAAAACAATCCTAGCGGAGTCGGTAAGTAATGAGGCTAAAACGATAGCTTTGTCTTGATTAGAATAGCGATGGTAACGAGCTATTAGTTCGAATTGTTTGAAATATTGATCCCAAGACATCGTTCCGTCAAACGGCATGTGTTTCAATTTGTGAGCGCTCTGAGCAGCTCCAACAAAATGTGACGATTCGTGAATTGTTTGCGATGTGCTGGGATTCGCGAGAGGAAATATGTTAGACGGCAAAGCAGGAGAGGAGACGGAAGGAATAGAGGAAATAGATGGTACAGTAACTTTTTTTTGAAGGTCGGCGAGGATGATTCGTGCTGTTTCTCTCGCTGCTTCTTTTGCAGCTTCTTTCGCTGCTTCTCTTGCTGCTTCTCTCGCTGCTTCGATCGTGATCTCGTGTGCTTGTCGCATCGTTTGTTCACGAAAATCGACGAATTCTTCGTTCATTCTCTGATTATTTTCTTGAATCATCTGCCGGAGTTCTGTTCGTAGTTGGTCGAGAGCGTCCGGTTCGCCTTGATTGGCGTTCGGAGCATCTCCGGCAGTCGAAGGTCTTCGATTTCTTCTAGTGTTCATTTCGATGTTTTCGGCACAGAATTTGATCTTATTTAATTTTACGTAAGCTCGTTCGCTCACTTCTGACACCAATGTTACGTTTACGAAGAAATAATAAATAACGAAAGGTAACGAAAGCGGATTTATTAACAAAAAGAGAAGTCGCGTCAAAGGTTAAGCGTCTATTCTTGGTTGGATCTTGTCAGAGACTGTCAAGTTAATCAACGCGTTGTCAAGACGATCGTTAGTCAGTCAGTCGGTTTCTGTATTCAGGGGATCGGTCGATAAAAAGAATAAGATGAAGTTATTGCTAAGCTAATCGTTACAATATATATAATATAAGGCTTTCCATACCGATTCGACCTGGGTCGGACCCTCGACCTCTCGATTTGTGCGAAATTTTTTTATATGATTGGACTAACTCCAAAAAGTACTGGAAAATTTCGTCAGATTTTTTTTTATTTGAATTTTTTCGCGATTTTTCAAAGCTAACATATCTTTAGCACGAATTCAAAAATTTGAAAAATTTTGCATGAAATAACAAAATTTTTGAGCCTAAAACCAAAGTGGGCCGGGTTTCGCTTCTATTTTTTTCTATAAAAAACTATTTAAAAAATTTAGGGAGGTTTTCGATATGATAAATTGATGATGCTCTACGCAAACAAACAGTGCGAAAAGTACGGGTTTCATCAACATCATTACCCAATGATACGAGGGCGTATACGATTACTCGGACGTTTTCTTATGGCGATAAAAGAACGCAATAACACGATAAAAGAATTCGGCGACGTTTCCATACCACGAAACTACGATGATACCATCGAAGCCGTACGGGTGGTCGCGGGTTTTAACGAAAGTGTACGTACTTTCGAGCATCCAGCTGTGGCTTCGAATCTTGGGACGCTATTGAAACACGTTGGCGAAATATTACGTTCTGAGTATATCAAAGAAGAACGAGAACAGGACCAAAAGCGAGTCGACGACTTCATGGAATTGCAGTGCGAGCATTATGGTACTAGCGTCAACAGAGCCGTACTAGAGACACAGATGCAAAACAGCCGACGAAAGAAAGTGATACTTCCTAACATCGAGGACATTACGAAACTGCACAATTTCCTGAAATCGGAACGCGAGGTTTATGCTGAATTGTTAACAGAAGAATTTTCCGCCGACTCTTGGCGAAAACTTGCAGAAGCGCTTCTCATCTCTCTACAGCTATTTAATCGTCGTCGTGCTGGAGAAATGGAGTGGGTGTATTTGGAGGATTTCAATTCTCAACAAGGCATTGATGCGGTCGCGGACAAAGATGCGTTCAACGCTCTGACGAAACAAGGACAAGCGCTGGCTAAGAAATACGTCCGGTTTATGGCTCGAGGAGAACGCGGCAGAGGAGTCCCGGTTCTGGTTCTGGCGAATCTTTTAAGCGCTATTAATCTGATGTTAAAGTATCGCTCCCAGGCCGGACGATAATCCGTATCTGTTCGGCATCCCTTCAAAAGATCGAGACCGGCTGGAGTACCTCCGAGCGTGCGACTTGTTGAGGCAGTTTTCCCAACAGTGCGGCGCTGGATTGCCGAGTACTAAGAAAACATGTCGCGACGAAATGCATAACGCTAAATTTGGATGAAAATTAAGTCTCTGACCTAGCGACTTTTATGAGCCACGTGGACAAAATCCACAAAGAGATTTATCGCCAACCGGTCATAGAGAAGGATATAATTAAAACATCTCAGCTGCTTGAAATAGCCCAAGGAACTAAAGATTCATCGCCGAATAATAAGGACTCTAGTGAGGAAGACGACGAAGACATCGACCGGCAACACATGTCCGAATGAAACTGAAGGCAAGTATATACATACATATTTTATTTATTTATTTATAATTTGCAAAAACAAATATATTCATAATGAAATTATTGTAATTTTTCAGACAATCTGACTCGAGGAATCTCATCCCCGAAGGGTAAAACCTCAAGTAAGAGCCGCAAAATGACTTCTGCCAGTCACAGCAAAGCGACACATCGCCGATAGACTGAGGAAGAGCGTGCGACGGTTCTTCGGGCCTTCGAAAAAAATATGCGTAGTGGAAAAATGCCTACGGGCGACGAGATGAAGAAATTAATTGCTGCAAATGATTGCCTCAAAGGCCGTAAAGTTGCACAATTGAGAACGTGGCTTCACACGCAAAAAAAAAGAGATTTTAAATTCACGGTAAAAAAACAGGCTTTGATTGCTCGGCGACTTACGCGAGGTCTCACGATCAAAAACGCAAAAAGCAAAAGCAAAAGAAGCTGAAGGTGAGAAGAGGCGGAACTGAAAAAAATCGCGCGAACCAAATTCTCAGCAGAGCATCAAGAACTTCTAATAGGTATATCAAATATTAAGTTTTTTCTTACTTTTTCTACGCGAAGACTGTCAGCTTATGTCAGAAGAATTACATTCGCTCCACAAAAATAATACCCGATACCTCGTTGATTTACCGGAAGATCGAAAGGCAAGTGGGAGCAAATGGGTATATAAACTAAAACGAAATGAAAATGGAGAAATCACGAAATATAAGGCACGTCTAGTTGCGCAAGGTTTCTCACAGAAGTATGGTGTCGATTTCGATGAAGTGTTTGCACCTGTAGCACGTCTAACAACAATCGGAATTTTTCTGACTCTAGCGGGAAAAATAAATTTAACAGTTCAACAAATTGACGCGAAAACAGCGTTTCTCAACGGAGATCTTAATGGAACAATTTATGTGAAACAGCCTAGAGGATATGAAGATAAAGGGAACGAAGATAAAGTCTGCAAACTGAAGAAAAGCTTATATGGCTTGAAACAATCTGCAAAGGCATGGAGCGACAAATTGAAGAGTGTTCTTAATCGATAATTAATCGATACAGGTGTAGCAACTTGCATTGGACCACATATGTCCGTGTGTAGTAGTTCCAATATAGCCGTTGTTTCTGTTTTCGATTTCTTTGGAAATGGCAATCTAGCAATTTTTCCTTCAATACAACACTCACAAGTCGACCGTATCCCGGAATCTATAATCTTCAGCCCCGTAGCTAATGCTGCGCTTAATTTTGAGATCGCGTTGGGATGACGATGTCCAAATTTCCTGTGCCACGTATGTTGACAATTCTCGGTGTGCGCAAAATTTGATTCTACAGCTACGTTTGCTTGATGAAGTTTGTACAAACCCGAGGTTGAGATGCTCGGTGCGACTGGTTGATTGCTCTTCATGATTTCACATCCGTCTTAATGGAATTTTATTTTTAGACTATCTTCTGATACTTTTCTCACCCATAATAATCCTTCGTTTAGAGATGGCACGTAGAGAACTTTTTTTAGAACCATTTTTTATTCTTCGCCATTCCGTTTTAAACATTTCAATTTTCCTGATCCAATCTCTTCAACCAGAGCTTTCTTATTGTCTGCTAAAGTGACAGTGCCATTTATTGGCCTTATGTGACTGAAGAATTATTTATTTCATGTCATGTGACGGGTTGCACCGCAGTCAATATACCAGTCTTTCGAGTTTACCGATTCTTTTCGTACTGATTCTTGCCGGACAGAGAAACATAAATGGCCACTTTTTTATTCATCGCTATCCTTTTCCTCGGATATTTTCGCAGCTTTTTCTTTATTCAATTTCCATCGTTTGTACCCGAAACAATCCTTCTTCAAATATTCTGACTTATTACAGAGAAATAAACTATTTCGTTTTATTATATCAAATTTTTATCACCGTTTCAAATTCCCCTTCTTCTTTCGCGGATTTTCTTCGCTTATATTTGTCTATTAACTTTCCTTTACCGAGAGTGAGAGTAAGATCTTCTTCTTTTCGACTTTCAAGCGCTGTGACCAAACCACTGTATGATTCCGGCAAGCTTCCCAAAATAATTGCAATTAGCAAACTGTCCACGATTTTCTCTCCGAGCGCTGTTAACTAAATGACCAGATTGAAAATCGCTGTCAAATGTTCTTCCATGTCACAATTTTCTTGCAATCTTCGATTAACAACGTTCTTAACAAGAATTACTTTACTTGATAGACTCGATTTCTCGTGGGATGCTTTCAACGCATTCCATGCTTCCTTTGCTGTGGAACAATCTCTAACGTGTACTATTTGATTATCTTCAACGAGCAAACATATCGTTGCACGTGCTCTATTATTTCCTTTAGTCCAATTTGGAGTCAACGGTTCTGGAGGATTTCCTTCGACCACATTCCAAAGATCTTCCTTTATGAGCAGCAGCTCTACTTTATACTTCCATATTTGGTAGTTCTCATTATTTAGTTTTGCGATTGAAACTCGCGACGCTTCTGTCATTATTCCTTCTTGATTAATTACTCGAATTCTGGGCCCATAACCTGTTGATGTTTTGACGATTGCTAAAGAAATTCGACGTAAAAGAACAAAGTTTTTATTTGACGAGAACACTTTTCTTATAGAAAGACAGATGATTCGATAAAACAATAGATATACTGGGTCGTCGTTAAATTAACAATTATACCGAATATACAATCTACTCAACTTCACAACAATCTTTTTGTTCTGTTTCGATTTTTTATTTCTTCACATGTGTTTTTATAACACAAATAGAATCACATTTTTTGATATATTAGTTGTTCAAACTTTTCTCGTAATCAATTTGGTAGATACCTTCATCGAAACACGGATCAGAGCTTTCCCTATTGGCTATACAAATGGTCACCCGTCTTTATATCTTAGCCATAATATCTTGTGTCAGAATATCTTCGAAAAAATATTCTGCACCGAAATATCCCTTATAACCAACTTCACTTTGATAAGCTTTTTGTACGGCTCACTACTAATTGATTAAAGAAATAATAATGCGTGTAAATTCAGGATGTGGAGACAGATACACGAACGAGTTGAATAGTCGTAAAAATGTATTTATTCAATTTCTTCGGTTCGGGGCTCCCAGGGTGACGAATCTCGTTTTGCTTGAGGAAATTACAAAAAAACTAAATATAAAAAAATACAGAAATAATCGACAATCAAATAAATGGTTTATACGGGAGACACGGTATATACAGTAAACGCGATTTGATCATTCACCCATACGCGAAAATATACATAGCATATTAGAAAAAAACACAAGTAAATATTGACATTATGATCAAAGTAGGTGATAAGAAATACATGGCTTCACATAGGCATACCATTAATACCATCGATAATCAAAACAGGTTATGAGAGAGACATGGCCTCACATAGGCATGCCATCAATACCATCGATAATCAAAAACAGGTTATAAGAAATACATGGCATCACATAGGCATACTATCAATACCATCAATAATCAAAACAGGTTGTAAGAAATACACGGTATCATTACATAGAGACCTAGTAATCACGTTAAATCATATTAGGATTGAACATATTATAGCAAATCCTTGATAAATAAACAAGGAGTATTTCATACAAGAGGAATTCACAGAAGGGACGGCACCATAATAATTTACTATTATTCTATTCCCTTAAGTCACAGCGATATTTTCTTGTCAGTAAAAAAAAATGTACAGAAGGGTTGGCGGCCATAATAATAGTTGCTACTTACCTAGATCGCAGTAATATTCTGTTCTCAGTCTTTCAATGATTATTTTATCGCTGCACCACACCATAGAATAGCTTTGGCAAACTCTTTACAACGATCCTATATTGAGTCTCTTATTCTCCCATTTTGGAATTGCGGATTAAGCCCCATATTTTAAAAAACTGCTACTGGCCTGACGCAACACGTGACTTTTTCATCTCGATTGCTGCTGGCGTCATGTTACTGTCGTAAAGATAGTTTGTGAAATTAGGTTGCGAAGTTAGTTTGTAAAGTTAGGTTATGAAGTTAGTTTGTAATGTTCGTTTGTTTTTGTAATTGTATAAATTTGAGACAATAGATTTTTTTTTACTTAAAAATGTTTTTTAACTTTTATTGATTTTTATTTTTATTGTTTTCCAATTTTTATTTTTATTTGTATTTTTATTGTTTTTTTAATTGTAATCTACATCTCACCCTATAATTTGTTAAAAACGCATTTTTTTATTCAAATTCAAGCTACGACCCGCCCTCTCGAGGACGTGCACGTTATGATCGCGCCTTTACGCCACATCTCTTTTTTTTTTGTTTGCTGGTGTTATTGTCAGCACTGCGATAGTTTGACAAGTCGGTTTATATTTGTTATTCATATACCAAAGGTTTCGCATATTATGGCGTATATGAGGCCGCCGCCAGGATTTAGAATTCATATGAAATGCTATGCGAGTGATAAAAACTATGGATGTATCGGTGTTTATAGTCTAACATCATGAGTGTTAACTTAACCGTAAATCTTTTCTGTTTATGCACCTTTTTATATATAATATTTTATGTGAATATTTATAGTGTATTTCTCTCTGAAAACTACTCAAGATCATTGATAGCAGTCTTTTTTTAGTAGACCTGTAAGGCAATCCATATTTCACAATAGAAATTTCTGATTGAGGATGGTTTCAGAAATGTCATGTGAATAACTAAAACGACAACAAAGTCTTCGCTATATTGGATCACTTGTTGTTCACTGCTTATTGAATCAAAAACATCAAAAATGAAAAACATATTTTATTTTTATTTTTTCACATTTCAGGTAAAGTACCAGAAATAGTAGAGATTTTGGATTGGGTTTCAATACCAAAACTAGGATTTAGATGCAGAAAGTGGACACCACATTTCTTTGCGGTCCACAGATTTTTTCAAAAGTTCTTGTGTTTTCGGACGGCACCTACAGACGCCAGACAGACAGACGGACGGACAGAAATGAATTAATGTTTTTTTTTTACACGTAGGACACTCAAAACATGTATTTACATTAAAATCTTGAAGTCGACTTTTTTTGGATTGCAATATTTTCTCTTTTACATACTCTGTATGTGATGAGAAAGTAAAAATATTGTAGGCGTACTACTTAGCACGCGCGTCCAATTAAGTCTCTTATTTTCCACATCACTGATATATTACAGGGAATTTACTGAGATGGCGGAGGCTTATTTGAGTGGTGGCCAGATGTTAAAGGTTTGGCGTGTACTTATCGAGGTTCCGATGTTCTATTGTTGATTAAAGAAACTAGAGGCAGGGAATATATCTCCCATATATCTACATGAATCTTCTCGTACACAAAATGGCGGATCCGCTTGAAGTAGGCATGGCATCGCTTATTCCATAAGATAGCCGGCCTCTCACAAGGTTATGTTGGTCGAAATAGCGGCTTTAACCCTTATAACATCGCATAGGATAGGTGTAGGGGAGAGTGGGGTATAATGGGCCGTAGGCAACAGTGAGCAACCGCGTCTATCGGAGAACACAGACCGCCAAAAATTCTAGTTTTTAAAAATATAAAACTGTAAGTTCAATTAGCTGTTACTCGTCCAAGTTGATTTCAAGTTACCTTTGCCCTAAACACACTAAAATTGCAAGTACATTTTGGCCGCTTGAAAAAAAAAACTTTTACCCTTCACAAAAGTTTTATATCTAAGCTAACTTTTATTAACAATAAATTATTCTTTACATCTTTCTGTATCGCTGTGTGCCCATATTACATTAGTTTTAATTAGTGATTCATGATTTCTTTACAATAAATGTTTGCGAGTGTTAGTGGGGAACAATGAGCCAACCTTGTGGATTTGGTCTAGATAATTCCAACATCCAAGTTCAAGTATGATGGATTTTATAATTTATTTTTTCAAGATAAGATTGAGTAAGAATAACTTTGAAACAAAGCAGTAAGAGGACAAATGGAAGAGAAATGGTGGAAGAATCAGTGATGAAAGGAGGGGGTTAGTCTAAATAGTGGACAGTTCCATAATATATATAGATTAAGTGACATGTCAACTAAAAATTGAATAATACACAAATAAAAGAAAAATAGAAAATTTTGCCTATTCACTCTATCTCCTCTATGTTTTTCGGGTATTGGCTCATTGTTCCCTCTTGTATGGCCCACAGTACCCTACTCGTGGGGCACAATGAGCAATTTTCCTATGTACTTTCAAACTAACTTTTCATACATCCTTGATAGTTTTAAACGTGTTATTGCAACCTCCGAGTATGGCCAAAGGTTGAATAAAACCGACTGAACACCTTTCCAGTCATATTGTGATTTTAATAAAACTACAAACGAATTAAAGAAAACAGTGGCTCACTGTTACCCAATCTCCCCTACATCCAAGCCCAGTCGCTCTCACACATTCTGAAAGTGACTGCCAATCAATGCACATTCTCAAATTACATAGGTGGCACAAGAATTCTATTCGCAGCAATAATACATTATTAGACGACGCTCGCGATCTTACCTTACAATAAATGCGTACACTTTTCCCACTATTTCTTTTACCGTCCACCGTAATGTTCTAAGACTCAGATTTACGCACAAGGAATTATATCAAGAGACGCGGTAGCGTTCTCGCGACAAGTACAATCACTTACTTACCGACCGAGAAGACGGAACGCTACAAGACTCTCTTTCTGTAGCCAACTCATTTTAGCCACTTTTTCAATAGGTTATATGGTGATATAAACGAATTTCGAGTGGTTTGATGATATTTCATGCTGCAGTTAGACAGATTAGCTTAAAATATTAAGATTGAGACTAAAACCAAAGCTGTAGCTATTGTTTATCACAAAGATATGGTTGTGTGTAATTTCGAATTTCTGAAATTTGTGATCTAAAACATGGCACGCGCGCAACTTCTCGCCGTACATGGCACACGCCTAACTTTATGCGGTAGGTGGCACACTCCTAACTTCATATGGTAGGTGGCACACAGCCAACGAAACTAACTTCATGCGGTACATGGCACAGCCAACGAGATATAATATTATATATATATATATATATATAGTAGTATAGACCTAAACTAACTAGCGGTTATAATGATAATAAAAACCATATGAATGGACATATGGAATACTTGTCTCCAGAACGCTACCGCGTCTCTTGATTGATATGGACGGAAAATTTATTTATTTAACTAAATTTAATATATATATATATATATATTCAGCCAAAGCCAAATAAGAATAATTATTTAGTTAACATTTGTGTCTGTGACTGTGATCAAATAGTGGTGCAAAAATAGTGCAAGAGAGACAGAGCTATGTTAGAGAGACACAGATCTATAGGCGTTTAGCATTGGGCGACGAAATTCCTGGCAGTGTATCACTGCTATTAAGAGGCACCTATATATTAATACACCCCCCCGCCCCGCCCACCGCGCAGAGATTTCGGAAGCTGATTTCTCCTGAACAGTACGACAGATAGAGTCCTGATTTTGAGAGGATCCACAGGAGTATCGTAAAATTGGGCAAAGCTTCTGGCTCCTCATTCGTCATAGCCGTTTATTTTTAAGAATTAAAAGAAAAATAGTGTGAGAGAGACAGAGCTATGTTAGACAAAGACAGACCTATATGCGTTAAGCATTGGGCGACGAAATTTCTGGCGGTATATCACTGCGTCTTAAGAGGCAGTGGTTACACCCCCCCCCCCCCCCGCAGAAATTTCGAAACCTGTTTTCTCCCAAACGATACGACAGATAGGGTCCGGATTCTTAGAGGATACGCAGGAGTATCGTAGAATTGGGCTAAGCTTCCGGCTCCTCATTCGATACAGCCGTTTTTTTTAAGAATGAAAAGAAAAATAGTGCGAGAGAGACAGACTTATGTTAGAGCGAAACAGACCTATAGGCGTTTAGGACTGGGCGACGAAATTTCTGGCGGTGTATCACTGCGTCTAAACTGCTATAAAAACTTATCGAAATAAGTAGATATTCCAAAAAATTATGAATAAAGGTGTATATATATGCTTTAGGGAAATCGATATTATATCATATTCCTATTCCGAAATTACCTCGTTGGACAATCTGTCGAATTTGTAACTTTCGGGGCAGTGTCTCACAGCAAATACATTCCCTCTCTACTATACCGACTGAGTTGAAATGCTACAAGACTTATTACAGCTACTGCACAATATATAGGTTTTTTACGCTTCTTTAACCACATTTCTGATACTCATACAAAATAATCGCCATTAAACAATATGAAATTTAGTAACACCAAAATGACGGTCACAGGACGGTGATTTTTGTGTCAATTGACGCGAACGGTATAACTATCAGTCATTACACATTATTACGCTGACTGTACTTATCGTGAAAAATACAAAGATTTCATATGTGTAAGTGCAAACATTTCAGATATTTTCTTTCGTCGAAATTTCGTAAAAGTTCGACGATTAAGAAGCAGTGGTACACCGCCAGAAATTTCGACGCGCAATGCTAAACGCCTATAGGTCTGTCTCTCTCTAACATAGCTCTGTCTCTCTTGCACTATTTTTTTTTCATTCTTACAAATAAATGGCTATGTCGAATGAGGAGCCAGAAGCTTAGCCCAATTCTACGATACTCCTGCGTATCTTCTAAAAATCCGGAGCCTATCAGTCGTATCGTTTGGGAAAAAACAGCTTTCGAAATTTCTGCGAGGCGGGGGGGTGTATCACTGCCTCTTAAGCTAAATGGTTTTTAGGTAGCCTTCATAACTGAAGACACGTTCAATGTTGCTTGGTATTGAATTGTGACGAAAGTGGTAGAGCGGTTTGGATTTCATAGAATTTTGAATATTTCAAATCACTGACATTATCGCTCTCTAGTAACTTTTGTAAAACTCGAGATAGCGAGTTCAATTCTTGTATGGAAATGGAACAATTATCAGCCATTATATATGTGTAATTTAGTGTCGAACGGTACGAGACATTTTATTCTATAAAAAGTTAAAACACCTTACACCTTATCACCTGGACAATAAGACTTTATTTCTGAAGTCAATTAATTCATTAAGATTTGCAAAAAGTAGTAAAATCCCCCAAAAAAACCCTCTCGGGTAAAAAAATTGTGACAAGTACATTTACGTGAGTGGCATTCTGCCCCAAAGTACACCGTAATTTAAAAAAAAATTCAGCAGTATAGTGTCTAGATTTGTATGTGCAAAAAGTTGTAAAATAATCCGAAAATATATACAGCATGTCATGTCAAGTACATGTATATCAGTGTTACAAGTTCTGACCACCAGGACCACCACTTAGATGGTTGACTACCGCCGTACTCGGTATATTCTTAAAACTAACGGTAAGAATTATGCAAGCAAAGAGCGAGCGTTTATTTCAATTTTAACGTGCGAAAAGTTTTTACATAAGGAGGATTCATGTTATTTAGTGAAATGTATTGAAATAATAATAAAATAATGATAATAACAACAACAACAAAATGTTAAGTTCTTGCATTGAGAGAAACAGAAATATTGAAACATGGAAACAAACAAAATTGAAAGTACTTTGATTATTTTATTGGAAAAAACAATTTGCCTTCAGTATTTGGCGAGTTAATATTATACCAACACATAAAATAATCAAACAATTTACTATATTTCACAAACACGCCAAGTATTGAGGGCAAATTGTTTTTGGAGATTTAATGGTAGAGGATATTTTGGAAGCGGCTTTTTCGTCGTTCAGGATATTTCGTCGATCATAGTTTTTAAATTAGGATATTTAGTCAAGGATATTTTGTCGCAGATATTCTGTCGTTGTAGCAAACGTTAGGGATCCATACAAAAATTTCGATAATCTATGTTACAATAAAACTTCATAAAAAATATTAACAATACTGTTTAATTCCATTGCAGCTCATCCTTAACTCTGCGAAAAAAAAAACAAAAAAAACTATGACCATCAATTCCTTCTCGCACGAAAAAAAACCTCATCTGCAGAGAGAAAATCCACAAAGTATCAATGCTGATAAGGCCAACATCTCTGCGCTTTTATATAGTTTGCGTTAAGAGTTTGAGTAGCAGATAGCCTGCCGTGAGCTCGCGAATTTAATGTTTCATGCGAACTGGAGATCCTGTTGATTCGTTATTTTCATTAGGCGTCGTTCGCGGATTAAGCACCGCAAGCTCTTTACTTTACTACTCTTAAGAACAGCTGCTGCTAAGCGCACCACAGGATTCAGATTATAACCGTGAGGGGTTGTAATGAAGGTATGGCAGTGCCGTAATCCGTAAAACCGCGAGAACGCCTGCTCTTTACACGAGGAGTTACAACGCAACATCTTTCTTCCTAAATGCTACAGTCCACAGATCCCCTAAAAATAGTAACAGGAAGTAGTAAAACGATTAGGAGCGCCGGTAGTGTACTTTGTGTACACCAGATTCTCCGTAGGGTGTAGGTATACGGGGGATAAAAGTAAAAGAAGAAGAACTAAGTCAAACGGCTCAAGAGAAAAAGAAGAGTTTGCGTTTGCCGTTTTCGCAAGCCCAAACACAACATACCCAGAATCTTCGAACGGTGCACAACTATCTACAAGTTTTTATTTACTGTGAAACACTGGGATGCAGAGAGTACTCCTTTACTCCACGACTTGCCCGCTCACTCGGCCGCAGTTGTTCCGGAAAAAAGTTGTTCCTTACTGACATCGGTACTACTCTTTTTTTAAATTCTTTTTTTTTCTCATCGTGCCACTTGTTGTGTTATTTTTATTGCACTCCTTCCCTGCATTGTCTCCCTCTTTCAAGCTATGCTCTTACCAAGCGCGTTCTTGTCACTTTTCTTTATTCCCCTTCCGTAAGAATTTAGTTTGTCCGGAACACCGAGTTATACCAACACAGACTGAGGCATTGCTGTGGGAAAAAAGAAACAACCAACAGGCCGAAGTTTCACCGAGGTTCGTAAAAGCACAGAAGCACACCTCCGAATAGAACCAGCTGAAAGACATAGCGAGATACAAACCATACCCCGTGGCGCCACCTCAGAGAAGCTTCGGACTAGCTCGAGGACTCTTTTGCTGGATGTCCTGCACAGTCACTACTACTGCTACTACTTCTACTTCTAATCGAAGCGATAGTGACGGCAGTAGTACAACTACAAACGCAGGAGATAATCGAACGTTTCATCAATATAATTGCTGGAAGCTCCAGATTACACCGGGGACCCACTAATAGATAAAAATTCTTAGCTAATGGACGAGTCGGACGGCCTATATTTTTCTGCTTCGCCTTGTTCTCTTGTAGTTCTGCAGATGTTGTTTCTTCGTCGAAAAGTCCGGATGAGTATTATTGGTGAGCATCGACTAGAGAGTTTTAGTGTTGGCAAGCAATGACAAATATAACAAACCTCTCTTATTTCCTTCTCCTGAGTAAATAAAGTAAGCTAAATAAATTGGCACTGCGGCTAATGAAGAAGATGTTGAGGATAGCAGCATGACGTGCACTTTCAAGTCCTTCGGATTCAGTTAATAATGGGAAAATTAAGTACATAATCGAAAGCCACTTGAAGAACTGAGGACGCGCTTTCAGATTTACTATCTTTTCTACTTTTAAAGCGAGAAAACTATGGAAATTGTATTTCAATATCAAACGCCTTTCCAACAAGTAAGTGAATTTAGTCTTTTCATAAAAATCCACCGGGTGAAATGAAATTTGTCCGAAAATAACATAATTAATTACTCAATCGTAAGTTTTTCTCGATTCTTATACTTCGAATAAAGACTGAAACTGTGTGTACGTGTTGGGCTTGCTTATACGAGGCCTTGCCACAACGTCTTATTTCACCCCTCCTGTTGTTCGCCATTCAAAAAAAAATCTCGAAACCCTAACAGTAAAGTTGAAAGGACTGAATAACAATGAACGGGTAAGTTTTTTACTGATTGAGGGTATCATTGACTGTTTATTGACTGGCTGGCAAGAGCACGACTGAGGTAATTGGTGAGAAACCCCTTTTAGAAATTGGGACATGATCGTTAATAGGGATACTCACTTTCCCATAAAAGCGGATGGCCCTCCACAAGCGCTCATTTTTATCATATTTTTACACCTGTGCTTGTGCAAGTTGTACTTCGGTATTACACTAATCGACTATATGGTAACTTTAAAAGATTCGTTGCATAATGGAATGTCATTCTACCTAGCTGACTTTTCATCCCAGTAAAAATACTGAAAACCGTTGTTTTAATATTTAAGGATTAATATATTGATCTAACTCGGAGCTGGCGGACGTTCTTCCAAAGTATTCTGGACCAATATGTATTCTACAAGCCTCTAGAGGGTAAACATGATCGTCTTCCCTCCTAGTAGTATATACAGTGAACAAGAAAACCAGCGCAACGTTGCCTCCGGAACTTCAGTAAGATGGAAAAACTTCTTTTTTGAACGCAACCTTAGTTTAGGGAGTAAATTTGCTGACCAACCCCTAGAAGGGACGATTTTTTCGTACGCGAAGGAATCACATTGAAATCGACACACTAGGTTCTTCGACCCCTCTTCTTGCGTTCAGCGAACCCCAATTTTGCGTTCAATCTTATTCGAATATTTTGCCTACGTGAGCAAAATGTACGCAAGAAAACCTGGCCAGATTTGTGTAGGAGTTAAAGGATCGCTGAGAGCGAAGGATAAAAGGGGTGTATGGGGGGGGGGGGGGGATAAAATGCACCCCGAGGGAGGTCGAGGGCCCAGTAGAGGACGCGAGCGCCGAGCGATTTCACCAGGCAGATAAGCGATAAAGGCGGAAATTGCCGCAGGCAACCGATCACTGATAAGCTCTGCTTGTGCCTAATATAGCGAAACTCTCGTCGTGTCTCAGGCTCTCAGGCAAACGAGAGGGAGAGCGATGCCCGGGAACGATGGTGGGGGTAGAGATAGAGTGAGAGACTACCCTTGGCCGCCCTTTATTCCAAAGTTAACGGTCGATGGGGTGACCTTAGCCCGGGGCCCTCGACTCATCCCATTCAGCCACTGGAACAATCGAATTTGTTTTCTCTTCTTCTGCTGCTTTTGCTTCTGCTTCTGTTACAGCTTTTTCGCTCGTCAGTCTATCCCCGGAGAAATTATTCCCCGTCTCCTTTTATTCTAGTTTATTCAGCAACTATCACACAAACCAAGTTATAAAAAGTCATGGTCATGGAATTTGGAGGTTCAAAACGATAATAGTGGCTCGAGACCAAAACAGAATCACTGAATTCCAGGCTTATAAAAATGGAAAGGCTACACTAGTGGAAAGTAGCAGAATCATTCCCTAAGATCATTGATGATAAAGAATTGAGGTCTTCCAGATTGTTTCCTGATCTATAGTGAGATGTTTGAGTATTTTCTTCGAAATTTCTCCTAGTTATTAACTTCGCATCGAGTCGCTGCCACGACTCCGGATTCAGTCACTGGAACAATTGAATTTGTTTTCTTTTCTCTTTCTGCTATTGCTTCTGTTACAGCTGTTCTGCTCGTCAGTCGATTTCCGGAGAAATTATTCCCTTTCTCGTTTAATGCAGTTTATTGAACAACTACCACGCAAACCCAGTTATAATAAAAACATATGGTCATGGATTTCGGAGGTTCGAAACGATAATAGTGATTCGAGACCAGGACGGAATCGTTGAATTCTAGACTCATAAAAATATAGAAAGGCGACACGAGTGGAAAGTAGCAAAATCATTTGCTAAAATAATTGGAGATAAAGAGATGAAATCCTCTAGATTCTTTCCTAAACTGTAGAGAGATGTTTGAGTTCTTCTATTTAGTCACTGGAACAATCGAATTAATTTTCCCTTCTTCTGCTGCGCTTGTTTCTGTTACAACTTTTTCGTTCCAAAGTCTATCCTCAGAGAAATCATTCTCCGTTTCGTTTCATTGCTGTTTATTCAGTAACTATCACGCTACCCAAGTTATAAAAATCCATCGTGATGGAGTTCAGCGTTTCAAAACGATAATAGTGACTCGAGGCCAGGACAGAATCACTGAATTCCGGGCAGATAAAAGAAGACGACACGTGTGAAAAGCGGGAGAATGATTCCCTGAAATTATTGATGATAAAGGGTTGAGGTCCTGCACGAAGTTTCCTGAACTGTAGAGAGATGTTCGAGTATTTCCTTCCGTAAAACATAACAGACATCTCAGCCCGTTCCACCGTAATTGCTACGAAAAGCAGTGAAGACATAAATATATACTAGATTGGTCCACGCGAGTTAAATAAAGAATGCCAAGAAAGCGAAGAATAATGTGAACGTAAATAAAAAGTCGTGACGACCGCCGCGGTAGCCGGAACGAGGTGAAATAACATTAAGTAATATATACTACAGTAGACTCCCGCGCTTGGCAAACTCGCGCTAGGCCACTGCCCCGCCGGCCGCATTCGACAGCCTACCCCCTCTATTTGACTGTTGCTTAGCACCGACGTCCGTGTCTGTTGGCGGTGCTAATTTGTTTACAGTGCGGCCGCGTTCCGTGTTAACGTACCGTGTCCATGATTTATTTATATTATTTTGCGTGCCTGCAATACTATGCGTTTTATTTAAATATATTGTAATACATATTATGTTGTAAACAATGAGCGCGCGGAACGATAGTGTTGTGAAGAAAGAGTGACCGCGAAAAACCATACAACAAAAGTTGGATGTTCTTAAAAAATTAACGCATTCATCTATATCTATATCGGAAATAGCACTCGAGCAAGCTGTCGATGTTTCTACAATCCACAAGTGGATTAAGGACTGCAAGAAAATTGAGGATTGGTCTAAGTCGAACGAGAGAGGTAACAAAAGTGGCTGGCGACAAATGTTACCGGCGAAAAATACCGATCTCGAAGAGGCCCATTGTAAAAAACAAGGCATTGATGTTGAACGAGAAGATGTTCGGCGATGAACCTTTCGTGGCAAGTGATGGATGGTTGTCACGCTGGAAACGTCGATACGGTATCCGACAGTTATCAATTTGCGGAGAAAAGTTATCGGCAGATTTGTCAGTGACAGAAAATCTTATCCGTGAGAAGTTTTCAATTGTGACGAGACCGGATTAAATTTCAAAATGCTTCCTACGAAAACTCTCGTCAAAGAAAGCGAGAAATCGGCGTCGGGTTTCAAAAAAAATAAAGAACGTCTGACCGTGATGGCATGTAGCAACGCTTCAGGATCACTAAAATTGCCATTAATGGTCATCGGTAAATCTAAAAAACCGAGAGCGTTTAAAAATATTGATCCTGAGAATCTCCCCGTTTTTTATCGAAATCAAACGAGCGCCTGGATGAATTCTGCTTTATTTGAGGAATGGTGTGAATTTCAATTCACTCCAAAGGTGAAAGAATTTTTGGCAGAACAGTAGTTGCCGTCGAAAGCGTTGTTAATCGTAGACAATGCTCCCTCTCATTCACAAGGAAACTTTTTTGAAAAGAGCGGAATAAGTCTGATGTTTCTACCCCCGAATGTTACGTCTGTGCTACAACCTATGGACCAAGGGGTTTCAGAAAATTTGAAACGACGTTACCGATTCAGGCTGCTCTCTTCGATCCCCAACGCGCAAGACGATGATACGGCGATAATCGAACATTTGAAAAAAATCAACGTTCTCGACGCAATTTATTGGATATCTCAGGCATGGGATGATGTTTCAGCATCGGCCATCCAAAATTCGTGGAATCAATTGTTGCCTCATGAAAATGTTGCAAAAAGCAATTGCTCCGAGACGGGAAGTCTCTCAAATGCTCAGATGACCGATCTCGCCAACCGAGTGCGCGACTTACATGACGTGACAGGACAAGCTGTGTCCTCGTGGAATTCCCATGAGAATTTTGAAGTGGAGTATCTTTCAGACGACGAAATTATTCGAACGGTTGCCGAACAAGGTCAAGAAAACGAAGGAGAGCTTAATGACGAGTGCACTAACAATAATCAAGAAAGCGTCGACGCGGTAGAGTTTCAAGAGTGTCTGAGAAAAGTCACCATTTACTGTGAACAAAAAAAATTTAAACCCGAGTATTTGTCGGTATTACGCGAGCTCCGTCAGTTTTAACCCGACTGCAGCCAAAAAAAAGAGTTGAGCTCAATTATCCGTATCGTTTCTTATATTATTCGTTGTTTTGTTTTGTTTCATTGTTAGATTGGAAAGTTGAAAATAATTATGTTGTTTTATGAACAGAAGTTTAAGAGAACTACTTAATAATGAAATACGAAGTTTTGTATTCTTTGAAAAAATGTAATTGTAGATATTATAAGTTTGAAACATAAACATTGAAGTATTTATTGTGTTGGGGAATATATATATCCATACGTCGGGCCGGTACAACACGAATTTTACGTATATTTGAGTACAAATATACATATGCGGGCTGTGAGCTGCTTTGCGAACGTCCCACCACCGCCCAACGGCAACGCGTAGTGGGGGCGCCCGCGCTAGGCCATTTCCCCGCTTTCTCAGTCCCGACCCGTGGCTTAGCGCGGGAGTCTACTGTACATACTTCATACTCTATGTATCCGAATTACATAGGATTACGTACTATATATATATAGAGAGCACAAAGAGGCACAGAGAAAAGTTTTTAGCCTGACGATATATATCAACCGCGGTCTAGCTACATGCAATACAAACGTAATAAGGAAAGGAATATTTTACGAGACAGAAAGAAGGAACGAATCGTAATCAGTCGTGTAGCTGCGCCCGGGACTACGAATAGAAGAAAGAGATTCTTCTTCGCCGCCCCAGATGAAAAACTCACCGAATCTTCGGGTTAATTAAAAGCACTACGCGACTGTGAAACTACCGACTGAAAACGAAGGTGGCGAAGGTCGCGCTTCAAATAAGAAAAACGAGAAAGGGTAACGTGTGAGAGCACCAGCGAAATTTCAGTTCAATTAAGATTCCACGCAGTAAAACTAGTGGAAGCATGAGATTCCATCCAAATCCCAAGAGCACAGATTATCTCGCGATGGTATATAATGCGCTGCATTTCTAATGTATATAGGTGAGCTTTGTATAGGTGTACTTCCCAGCGTGCACGATTTCTCCGGCTCTTGCCATAGCGTGCATATCCGCGAAATAATCCGACGTCGGGTGGTTAAGTTTTCCTCTGCATACACCCTCTTCTCCCTTATTCCCTTTTAAGGTAGTCGAGCTTCAAGTCCTGTGCGGATAACGCGATTTAAGCGCCGACATCACACACCACCTTGCACTCCATACCTCTGGAACCTCCTTACACCTCCACTGCATGTGTTACCGTCGCCTTATGTGAGTTCTTCCAACCGTGGATGCCAGAATAGAGCATGAAACTCTGATGCAGGTGACACGTCAGAATAACTTGGCTTCAGAACGTTGGAACGCGCTGCACAAGCAAAATCGGCGTTTACTTTTTATAATTCTTCGCATGCACTTTTATACACTTATTTTATGTACACAGGCCCTTTCCATTACGCTGAATTTACTTCAATATCATAGCTAAGCACTCCCCTAGAATAAATAATTAGCGTACTGCTAAAATTATCATTCAACAACGAAGGCTTTTTTGACACAATAAGCATAAAAATAGAACCCCTGGTAGTATGGTAAATGCTTTCTAATGGACCCTTTGATGTTATCTGAGACTTTAATATATTACAATTAGGTAGTCTGTATACACGTTCCTCAGAGTTGATATAGAATTGAGAGCTGAGCTGTTGCGTCATGCTAAAAAAGTCCTCTTGTTTTACTGTTTCAATGAGAAAAAAATTACTAAATCCTCATAGATTGCAATCCCATTTTGAAATATGGAAAAATTGATGTATCCGTTGAAAGCAGATATGTATGAGTCTTTGTTTTCATGACATTTCATCAACAGCCTATCGGTTTTTTTTAGTCTACTAAAGACCGAAATTCTGTAGACAATATTGTTATTTCATGGTACAGTAGAATTCTCCTCTCAAACCACTGGTATTAGTTTTTTATCCAGACAATACTATACCTTTCTATTTCCAACGAACTCTTCCATCATACAAAAGAATTCAATCAGTAACTCAAAACTTGCTACATTTTTCAATCAACGCAGGACCGAAATGATGTAGAATACCTTTCAGCATGCAAATTAATTCTCTCAATTTTCTAAAGACTCTTAATATTCATGTTGCATAAATATTGCGTTGAAAGTGTACCTATTTTATCAGATGAAAAGTATATGCTCAAATCACTAAAATTAGCTACAATTGAAACTCTGTAGCAAAAATGCGCTTGCTGAAAACCGAATACTTTGAGATTCGTCGAATTACATTATTTGAAAATTTATCGTATATTTTAAATTTTCGATCTATTTAAATCCATCACTATAATCATAAGATTCGTCATGTATTGTCAGTACAGAACTGGTACAACAGTAATTCAGAATTAATTGTATTACAGCATGTTTACTAAATCCAGAAGATCGCGATATCTAAAAAAAATCTCCGTCACGATTGAAACGTATAAGTAAACGAGCAAAAAGTCTCGCTCGAATCGGAGAGGGTCAGGCTGGAGGGTGCTCGAAATACCGTGGCGTCCCCTATGTTTTTAATTCCCATCCGGCAGGGATACGTTTCCGTTGGGTTAAAAATAAATAAAAATCTGTTATTCTTTATCGACCTGAATCTGTGCAGGTACATTCTGTTTTGGTAAGACTGGTGTTTAACAAAAATCCAGAAAAAAAATTGTTCAATCAACAATTTTTTCCCTTCCCATGATGGTCAATTATAAAAAATATATGAAATTCTGGCAGGTAAATCTTCGAACTTGATTTAGCTGTGGCATAGATAGATCACGAAAGAACACAGTAACTTCCAAAGATTATTGAAAATACCCTCAGGAAAAGAGATCGCTGCGATAGGGATGAAAAATGAATCGCGAAATACGTACAATAAAGGTTCACAGGAAATAGCTAACCGAGATAGAGTCACTACATCTTGCAGTAACGAGGTAAGTATGTCGTAAAGAGGGGCAGTAAAAAATCATGCAAACGTAGAAAAGGTCATTCGCGAGAAATAATCGTATGAGAATAGTTACGAGTAGCAAGATCAAGATTTCATCCGACTGATATATGACCAGTTCTATCGCGGTGGATGTTATCGCGGTGGATGTTATCGCGGCGAAAATCGGATTGCAAATAGAGTTGGACAATTGTACGTGCTACACAATTGAAATATATCTGACGTGCTATTGAGGTTAGTCAGACCAGCCAACGGATATATACTGTGCAATTATGCGGTTTGTATCGTAGCAAGGGGACATGTATGGGGCATTCCACCCGGTTTCGACCTAGATCTGATCCTTGACCTTTTCGTTTGGGTTTGCGATTCCTTATATTATCGGCATAACTCCAGAAAGCATACATTTTGTACACATATTTGATTGCGTACAATTTTTTTTTTTAATAACGAACACCACATTTAAATTTTCTTTCAACATTCTAAAAAACCTTCTTAGGCAATCGGAAATTTTTGGTAACCGAGCTGAAGGGAACCGCCGTTTCCATCTATTTCTGTTCGGACCGTCTTCAATAAATAAAAAATGTTTGTATGCAACGAATGATTTTTATAATTTCTTGAGATTTCTATCAATGTATATATTTTGTTCATGTATAAATGTGTATATTAGCGAAAATTAAAAAAAAAAATTCTAAAAATCATGTGTTGCATACAAAAATGGCCTTATTGCTGTTCTTTGTAAAGTAACTATTGGTTCTAAGTTTCTATATTTTCTTTAATTGCGAAAAGGTCGAAATAATACAATAACTAGCTGACGCACTTCAGATAAGTTACTAAAATATTTATTTTCCAAACAAGGTATTGCAGAATTTTTTATATTTAAAAAATGTGTGATGACGTATTTTACTTAAAAAATCGTCGATAAATAATGTCTGAAAGCAATATCTTACCGTTACTTTTCATATGTTACTAAATATTATTTTCACAAAAACAATATTTAGAGTTATGGTAATCATTTTTTTTAAATGCGGACCAAATCGGAAGGGTTAGGGTTCAGATCCACGTCGAAACCAGGTAGAATTCTACGTATTCTGGTGGACATTATAACCTGATACTGTGTGTCCTCTTCTCGGTCACCACAACGAGGCAGATCGGATTATTCGAGGCGCTGCAATGAGAAGTTCAGAAAGTCAATCAGCTTCACCTGTGCTTATGTTGCACAAATGATTGAGAAGCTCGGAAGGTCGAGAGATCGAAGAAAAGTAGGAGCAGAGACGGAAAATTCATGGATAGAGTGCACGAGGCGGATAAAGGATGCGATCCAGCGTTGAGCACACCGGAGAACGAAGGGGTGGATCCTCTCAAGGGTGTTCGTAATCCTCGCTCTCCCAGAGGCAATGGGGTACTTGGGTACTTGGCTTCTGGAATACGACGAGTACGAGCATCACTTTGAGTGTGTGTGTGGGATGAAGAGATGAAGAGATGAAGAGAAGAAAAGAATCAGACTGCAATTTGCGCTAGAATATCGCACGAATATCCAGGCTAAACCTCGAGTGAAACGTTGGATATTTTCTCTCTAAATTTATTAGGCATAGTGTTTATAGTAGGAGCAGTAGGGCTGTAGAAAGTTCCATACACGATTAGCAGGAACGAAGTGGAAATTACTTGCAACGAGACGTCCAATTACTCCAACTGTTTTGGATAAGCCGAAATGAAGTTAAAGTTAGGATGGTAGGTACTGTAGCAGCGGTAATACGCGCGAGCCCAGAGCTTTCCGTATAGGACCCAGCAGAGTATCAGGCTCCCGGAACCTCGTTCTCTAATGATTGCCCTAACGTGCCACGACGTTACATTGCAGCAAGCAGCTTCACTCGCTTTTCCTAGATATACAGAGTGTACATATATATAGGAATATAGCACATGTAGCCGCAGCAGTTCGCAACACAAGAACAAATCGATCGATACCTAATTTCACTGACTACAATAGAGCACGTCGAGCTGTGCAGCTTAGGTAGCCCAGTTCGTCCCTGCAACCTCTTTCCTTTTTCTTATTACAACGATATAATAGGAGCACAGCTATAATAGAGTTTAGTAAAGACATTTTTTATTGCATAAGCAACTAAAAGATGAAATACAGACCATGTCTTTCAGACGTGCGCTTGTACTAATAATCTAGAGTATAACAGGATTGTAAACCTGGAAAATTTTAACCTATAACAATGGTATATTATCAAGATGCATACGTGTATATCCGACACTGTTAGAAAAATCTGCTTGAAAATTCAGGTGTATGTAATGGAAGTTTTTACGCAATTACTGTGTTTTTAAATTCCAAGCACAGATATTGAACGTCCCTAAACACAAGTTCCCAACCAACACGATTTCCAAATTTACGTCTCGCGTAGTAGATTAAGACCATACCTATTATGTATATTTTATTTTGGCCAAGTGTCATAATATAACATCGCTCGCACACGGTCAAAATTCTGACTGAAGGACCTCGGTCGATAGCCCATCAGCCTTGGAAAAAAACATACCTTTTATAGATATTCATAACTGTCCTAAACATTATACATCTGAGAAAACATTTCTGAATATTGTGAATAAATATAAACTTTAAATTGCATAAGCGATATCTTAAAATCAAAATACATATCTGTTAGAAATTTCCATTGGACAGAAAATCAATTTTTTTAAATGGAATTATTACTCGAGCATTATTTTTCAGACATATTATGTCAACAAAAATCGTTGGCTATTGTTATCATCTAAATACTTAACAACGGACGCACGCTCCCGACTACGCTCTCAACGATTTAGTAATTTTGGATATCTAAATGACATAAGAGTCGTACAACTATTATCCTCTCAATCATACTTATTTCGCCGTAAAAAAATGTTCAATTGATCGTAATTACAGCGTGAAGTATATTCAAAAATATTTTTTAAGCAGCAGAACACAAAAATAAAAAAATGCGTTTCCCTAACAGTATTGAAATTTTCAAACACTTTTTGTATAAAGTTTGAGTTCCGTGCAGAAAAAACGATAAACTGGTCATTTAATGACTGCATTTAAGAAGATTTTTAAATTTAACGGTCATATAATTTCTAAAATACCGAACTTGAATTTACAAACGGCGTTCTTACTTTCCCATTACAAGTATCGAAATTTCCAATCATGTATCATGTATTTGGAAATTGAAGATATTTTGTCATTTTACATTACCAATGTGAAATCAGTTTTAATTGATGGCGCGTTGTACTTTCCAAACAAGAGCCACAGGAACATAATATATAACGAATACGTGAATTTAAAAAACTTTTCTATTAGATTTCAGTTCATTGCAACAATTCGAAAGTACCTGTAATTAATTTAAGAGCTCACGTGACAAGATTTGTAAATTTACAGTTAGGTACATTTCACGAATAAAATGGAAATTTGCAGTACTGCGTACTTGAATCACAGTTTCAAGTGCGAAGTTTGTAAGTTTGATAAGCACATTACATTAAATTTCAGGACGTTTTATAGTATAAAAATGAAGTGCCTTATACATAAGGACAAAAAGTTTTCTATACTCTGGAGATATCTGTCATATATATCGATATTATCAGGTTTTTTTGGCCTTTTAAAGCTTTGTTAAATTCCAAGGTGAGATAAGTGGTGTTTCAAGAGAATTGCCTGACTCAAAATCGCCAATATGGATGTAATTTTATGAAGTGGTTAAAAAATGTTTGAATTTACGTTTTTGCATTAACCTTGAAAAAATAAATCGCGCAAATACAAATTTTCAATGTAAACGTGTAATCTTCTTCTCTTATAAAACATTTATTCATATAGAAATATAACTTGATAAATCTTGAAATAAATTTATTTATTTGCAGCTTTTAATGTTAAACTAATATTCGCTTCTAGGGTCAGGTATATATCGGATAAAAACAAAAAATGAACATAGAAATAGAGCGCAAAGGATTCGTGGATATTTTAATTGTTAACGTGTCATATGATTCTGTACAAATTTCACATATATAAATAATTGTAAAAATATTAGACACCGTTCTATTACGTCATATTTTATTTATCAGTTCATTATATTACAATAGAGATCGACAGTTATAAAGGTGATCATTTCAAGTACTCAACTTATTCTTGGGAGTAAGGCACGTCAGCTCACTATCACGGTCGAGAGAGAAGAGAGAGGTCTCCTCGAAGAGGAACCAGGATCTCGATCGTGAAATCGTACTTTTACGGGAATTACCGAAATAGTACGAATTCTCGTGCTATCCTGTGCTGCGCTCTAGTTTGTAGGCGGGTTTGATATAGCAATATGAATTGAATTATCACGTTATACCCCTAATTTTGTATGACAAATATGGGAGATATGGAATGCAAAGTTATTTCATGTTATATTGATTCATCTTGTCAATTGCACATTTATCCATCCCCAATCATTCTTGGACTCCACCTTACGAAAGGTTCTCGACTCACCCCAATAAGGGTCTCGTCTTGAAATCTTAACATACTAACATAAAATAAAATGACAATCAAAATTTCTGCATCTGCAAAAATGAACTTTGTCGAAGTGTAGCGCCGCCACATTAGTTGACAAAAAAAAATGTCCCGGTACTTTTTTGTTTCTTTTTTAATTCCCCTGTTATGTCCTGGCTTTCTTTATATTTTTTCTTATATTTTTCCAAATATACTTAATTATAGTTTTGTTCGATTATTGTTACTAAATCTTTTATGAGCATTGCTAAAACGATTTCCAAACACTATGTTCCTACTTTACTCCAATTTCACTTCTTTATAGAAAAAACGTCCAAAATTTCTGCCGACTTGTATCCGTTCAGATAATTCTTACTTCACTTCCACTTCACTGCATTTTTGCTGTCGACGTGTGCAGCGCAGTGTCAGCGGTCCCGCGATTCCCATAACCCCTACTTAATATCTTATTCACACCTTCTTCGTTGTTCCGGACGTTTGACCAGTCAGTCTCCAATCAATCGTCAATCAAGAAACATGGAATAAACGCATTATCTAAGACTCAAAGGCCTAACTTTCGAATCTAAACTTAATTTATAGAATTTAGTCATTATCGTAAACGGCAATAAATAAGAAGTTTTTTCTTGTTAAATCGGTTAATTAAGAGTGTTAAATTTGGATTTTCAAATAAAGAATATACGTGTAATATAATTCAAATTTTGAGTTTCAACTCTTAATCCAACTAGAACTTCAAAAAATATATCCCTTTCCGACGTTTCGTTAGCTCGGGACATAACATGCTGGCGGATACTTTTGAAAACAAAATTGTGTGAAATTAAGACGATCTCTGCAAATTAAAAACTTTGTCTGGCGATATCTTGGCCAGATCAACGCATAGAAAAAAAACATCTCTACTCTTTTTGTTCCTCTTTCGATTATCTAGTGGCGGGGGTCTAGTGGCGATAAAATATTTTTTGCGAACTCAATATGCCGCCAAAAATGGAAAAAAATAGTTTCGAGTTTTGAGAGCGAATTTGTAAACCAGTAGTAGTAGTAGTAGTACGAATTTATTGAAATTACACAGTATGCTTATATTACATTACACGAGTCGACCACTACCTAGAGAACCTAAAAAAAAAAATCCGGCGTAACCCGCCACGAGAAAATCGAAAAAGGAACAGAAAAGGCAATTTTTTTTTCTGAGACTTCATCTGGCCAAGATATCGCCGGACAAAATTTTAGAATGGTAATAAAAAAATGTCTTTGCTCTTTAAAAAAATTCGGGGGAACCCGCCACTAGATAATCGAAAAAGGAACAGAAAAGGCAACATATGTTTTATTTCTAGGAGTTGAACTGGCCAAGATATCGCTGGACAAAGTTTACAATTTGCAGAGGTCGTCTTAATATCACACAATTTTTTTTAAGAAAGTTCAATTCTTATAAATAGTATACTACTTTACTGATTTACATCATATTCCTACTTGAACCTTGCTCAATGATATACGTGAACCAAATTGGTCTCCGTATCTCATAATTTGCACAAGGTAGCGCACAAGTGATTTAAAAAATATATATTTTCGGAAGTCTTCCTTCTAGACAGTTGATGGAATAAAGAATTGCAAGCATTGTCTCAGTTTTATTTCCGGGCTTGCTCTCCACAACGTTCGACCGATCGCGTAACACTGAACAGCGTAGTCTACTTAGTTTCCCGGAAAATTGGTTGATTCTCGTTTTTTACACGGAGAACATTTTTCAATACGATGTAGCAAACATTTTTGCGTCGTAATAATAATACTCATATATCTCATTTCATCAAAACCCTATTGATAATAATTGAAAAGCGATGTCTGTTAACATTAAAACCCAAAGCGCGACATGTAATCATACGGAGTGCAAAACGCGACGTTCAAACCACGTGGAACGCGAGGCGCAATGCCTGTTTACGGAAGGCAAAGTGTGACATCCAAACCATGCGGAGCCCGAAGTGTGACGGCCGAACTATACGGAACGCGAAGAGCGACGTCCGAGCTATACGGAGCGTGAATGCTACGGCCGAATCGAGCGATGGTCAGAGCAAGTGCCTTAAAGATAGCCCGGTGGGCCATTTTGGGGGGGTTTCGGGGGAGAGCCCCCCAACAAACAACCCGGCGAGCCGCGGGGGCGTCCGGGTTGCTTGTTACTATTCATTATATCAATAATTTTTTGTTCACCTTCACCATTAAAAATATCATTATCAAGAGACGCGGTAGCGTCGCGACGCCATGAGTGACTTTATCTTTGTTTTGAAAACAATGCAAACGATGAACTACGCTGTGGGTGGGGACCAACTGAGCACCTCCCAAGTCAGCACGAGAATAACTTTGCACAAAAAGTGTACACCGAACGACTGTACACGCAGACAGCTCAACACAGAAAACTCGGCACGAAAAACTCGACACCGAAAAGTCGACACGAAAAACTCGACACGCCGAAAAGTTGGCACGAACATCTCGACACCGAAAACTCAGCACGAAAAACTCAACACCGAAAAGTCGACACTTTGATCGATTTTGGGGAATTTTAAGGCCCTAACCGATGTGAAATTTTCCGTTAATTACTATTTTTATTTTATTCGGTGCGTAAAACGTGGTTTAATATCATTTTTAACCCACAATTTCGATGTATTTTTGCCAGCAGACAAGAATATGTCATGTTTTTAAAAATCGTGATATTTTTCACTGAAAACCTAGAAATACATTACTTTTTACATTGAAAAAAAATATATGATCTATTCAGATATCCCCTTAAACGATAGTACCATACTAGTGCGACGAAACTTTTTTTGACTTGTGCAAGAATCTCAAACTTTCTGCTCTTATAGTGGAATATACTATTTCGCACAAGGATCGTACCGATTTTTATTTCACGACGTGTGTACACAAAGTTTCACGGACGATTCGCTTGCGCAATCGCGGTTTGCCCACAGAGTGAAATAAAAATTGTAATTAACGGAAAATTTCACATCGGATAGGGCCTTAAAATTCCCCAAAATCGATCAAAGTGTCGATTTTTCGGTGTCAAGTTTTTCGTGCCGACTTTTCGGTGTCGAGTTTTTTGTGTGGACTTTTTGGTGCCGACTTTTCGGCGTGTCGAGTTTTTCGTGTCGAGTTTTTCGTGTCGAGTTTTTCGTGTCGAGTTTTTCGTGCCGAGTTTTCAGTGTCGAGCTGTCTGCGTGTACAGTCGTTCGGTGTACACTTTTTGTGCAAAGTTATTCTCGTGCTGACTTGGGAGGTGCTCCGTTGGTCCCCACCCTACGCTGTTTTCGATTTCATTCAATCGCTTACACGTGACCGATTTGTTTTTTACACGAACAATTCTGATGTCCGTTTTGTCTTTGTCTTCATTAATTCCAAGCCTCTCAGAAAAACCCAGATCAAAGGAGACCAAATCCGGACCAAGCGAACTACCGTTTATACTAATTGATTTATTTTCATCACTGATAATTCCCTGGTTTTGATACAGCCAATCATTTCCGAGTATACTGTCGGACGTTGAATACGGGATTACCTGCCGGCAAAGTCTATTGCCTATAAAAGCATCAGCAGAATGTGACGTTTTACTATAGAAGTTTTTTTTCCAATAGACGAGGATACATAAATGTTTGTAGAAGTCTTCTGAAATACAAGTCACTTGGCTTCCTGTGTCAACTAAAACCCTGATTTTATTATCCCCTAGTGTCAATTCATCATAAGGGCTTGACTTAATAATACATGTCGTTTCAAATGTCTCTACACTTTTTGTTTTTTCCCCTACATCTTGTATTAGGTCCTCTACAGAATCTAGAAAATTATGCCACGATGTTGAACCATCTTTCATCGTGTCATTTATTAGTTTAACGGATTCACTTGATTTATTGTATTACGCTGTACTAAAGCATTATTTCCCTGACTATTTTGCATAATTGGTGGTGGGAAATGGAAATCTAGCAAACGAAACGAACAAGCAGCAGTGTTCACATTATTGTGCACATAGGGATTATCAGTGTACATTAGGGTGTGTCAAAAAAATATATTTTTTTAATTCCTTTTAAAATCCTGCAAAAGTGTTTACTTGGACCTCCAAATACACCTACTACATGTGAGACTGCCGGCAGAATTTTTTAAAACATTGTTCTATCGATATTTACCTGAAAAAACAGATGTCGATTAAGTGACCTCTAACAATGATTTGTCCGCGACTTCCTTTTGGACAAAGTGTTGTGAGGTATCAAACTAACATGTAAGCCGTGGGGACCTGAAGAAACTAAAGGAATGTTTAAAAAACCGAGAAAAACTAATTCATTTCATGGATTAACGCTCGAACCATCCAAGCATAATTTGTCCTTTCATACGATTCACTTGCAAATTGGTGTTTAGTGGTGTTTGAGGTTGCCAGTTATTAATCCAAACTTAAACTTCAGAAATTCAAAATAGAGGATCCAATATGGCGGACTAAAATGCAAAAAGTTGCGAAAATCTGGACTTTGAGTTTGGATTCATAATTAGTGACCTCAATAACCCCTGAGTACGTAATTACAAGTTGGTGGATTTCCCCTAGATAAACAAGGTTCATGTAAGAAAGAAATGATTATTGTATTTTGAACATAGCTTATAGAATATCAATCTTGAAGACAAAATCACTGTTTTTGGTGAATCAATGTAATTGTGAAGACGCGACAAGTACATTGAATATAAACCTCAGTACATAAAGGTCTTAGAGAGCGCTGATGGCATTGTGACGTTTAAAACTAACGTTTAAACCTTGAGGCAATGGGCAAAAAATGTTGTACTTTTGAAAAAAAAAAAGAAAAAAAATATTTTCAAGAATTAACGCTTAAAGCATAGATATCCCGTGCGTGAGATTCACTTGTAATTACGTACTTAGGGGTTATTGCGGTCACTAATTATGAATCTCAACTCAAAGTCTACATTTTCGCAACTTTTTGCATTTTAATCCGCCATATTGGATCCCCTATTTTGAATTTCTGAAGTTTAAGTTTGGATTAATAACTGGCAACCTCAAACACCACTAAACACCAATTTGCAAGTGAATCGTATGAAAGGACAAATTATGCTTGGATGTTTCGAGCGTTAATCCATGAAATAAATTAGTTTTTCTCGGTTTTTTAAACATTTATTTAGTTTCTTCAGGTCCCCACGGCTAGCACGTTAGTTTGATACCTCACAACACTTTGTCCAAAAGGAAGTCGCGGACAAATCATTGTTAGAAGGCGCTCAATCGACATCTATTTTTTCAGGTAAATATTGATAAAACAATGTTTTAAAACATTATGCCGGCAGTTTCACATGCAGGAGGTATTTGGAGATCTAAGTACACACTTTTGCAGGATTTTAAAAGGAATTTAAAAAATATATATATTTTTTTTTACACACCCTAGTGTACATCTGAGGCCTATACGAGTACGCGTACTGCCCGTTATAATACGGTTTTTGCTCATATGATCTACTTTCGTATCCATTATATCGGTCGCGACTTTGGCAACCAAACTGCCTCGAGTTGTTTTTGTCTCTGTTGTTAGCTTGATTTTATTGAGAGAGCTGCATCTATTTATTTGATTGTTTTTTATCTTAGTCAAGATCCAACTAAGCGAGCGCTCGTGCTACTAATTTATTGTTCGAAAAATTTACTATAACTAAACTCATCCGAATTCTAGGTGGGAACTGTTGAACAATCGAATTATTAATTTCAGACAGAGTCAATGGTGGTTCAAAATGTGGAGTCTCTTCAAGTTGTTTATAATAATACGAGAGCACACTGCCCTCATTTAATCTATATCGACGTCCAGTCCATTAATTTTTAAATCGAACTTGCACTGGGATTGAATAGAACTAGCCAACAACAGCCTCCTCAAATTGATCAAAAGTTGCAATTTTGTGCCTGGCAATACTATACCAAATCTTAACACGAACTTCAATAATATTTTCGATAACAACTATTTGATGCCAATTGTTGTTGCGCTTCTCTTAGACGCTGCCACTCCATATCGATATTCGACCGTCCATTCTCGTCTCCTTCAGCCACATATCTTATTGTATGTATTTCCCTATGAATTTTGGAAATAAATTTAATATTCATATCCTCCAATATTCCAGTCATTATATTAGTACCTTTAGCCGATTTAGGTTTCGTTTTATTTGTCAATTTGAAAATGGGTCTTTTATATTCTCCATTTTTTATTTTTAATCAAGTGTGAATATAATTCCGTTTTTTTTTACTTGGCATTAGAATTTTTCTCCAATCAAATGATTATCATCATAAAATGTATAATAAATACATGAAAATTCATATTCACAAAATTAACAACACCTACGTAAAATCGTGCCTACTCGTTGGGCACTAATTGTAATCTTTTTCTATTATAAAACATTCATTAATATTGAAATATAACTTGATAAATCTTGTAATCAATTTATTTATCCAAAAAATAAACATAGAAATAGAATGCAAAGGACCATGAACATTTAAATTGTTAACATGCCATATAATTTTGTACTATAACATGAATTTGCTGAATTCAGGAAGACCCAGCTACAACCTCAAATTGTCCCATTGCTTCTCTCCCTTATTTTTCGTTGGCAAAGAACAGGGCGCCAAGCGCTTTCGCGCTGGAAGAAAAGCAACGTTAAACAATGACAATTGCCAGCCCAGGCTTGGCCGCAGCTTGAATTACGTAGAGTGGGGGGGGGGGGGGGGGGGGGGGTAAGACCTCAATGCGTTCATGTCAATAAATTAATTAATAAATAACTCGCCTGACAAATAACGTGAATATGAATAACACGCACACACACGCACACGCAACACATAACAACCCACCGCTCCCGCCAAATGCGCCTCGCTAGGCGAATACCAATTTTAACTTTACGATTACATCGGTACGTATCAAGGTTCAGTAGTTCGCGACACTACCGACTATACACTAGGCCCTTCCGAGCGGGAAAACTCGGATAGTATGACAGGATGTTATGATGCAGACAGTTTTCCGAGGCCTTTCCCACTAGGCGTCTAATTGTTGGGAAATCGTAGGTGGAGATATTGACTGTGGTTAGGCGAGCTGATCGCTCGCAAAGTCCGTTGTTTTCATTCGGGAAGGAGACAAGATGCACGAAGCGTTTAAAAATACAATCTCTCTCTTTCGTCGTCGATCGGTCTCTCTCATGTCGTCGTACATAACAAAAAAATTATAATTGAAAAATTATTAATAAGTATCCTTAAAACACTTATTTTGATCCTGCGAGATCGCCCTTGAGTCGAAGAGCGAGGAAGACGATACCAGTTATTGTACCGCGCAATTTTGCGGCGTTACAGTACAAATTATACATATTTAAATAATTGTAAAAATATCAGACACCTTTCTGTCGCGTCATATTTTATTTATAAGTTCATTATATTACAATAGAGGTCGACAGTTATAAACGTGATGATTTCAAGTACTCAACTTATTCTTGGAAGTAAGGCACGTCAACTCACCATCACGATCGAAAGAGAAGAGTCCGATCTCCTCGAAGAGGAACCAGGATCTCGATCGTGTATTCGTACTTTTACGGAAGTTGCCAAAATAGTACGAATTCTCGAGTCATATGCTGTGCTCCAGTTTATAGGCGGATTCGATATAGCAATATGAATTGAATTATCACAAACAGGACAATCTTGTAGAAACTGTTTTTTGCTAAATGATTTTTCGCCGACGAGAATTTTGCAAAAATTTACCTGATTGTTCAGTAAAAACGAGGATCCAAAATAGATCCAAAAATAAAAGCGGATGACAGTCGACTTTGGGCCTAGAATTAAGCTGTTGAAATATGACGAAGGGCTTATCAGAATTTTGACAAATTTAATAATCGCAATAAACACTGTATTTTTAAAAAGTGATAAGTAGAAAACAATCCGCAAAAGAATCTGCGTTTTTTCTATTAGGACAACATAAAAAACTGACTAGATTCAAAAGGTTGAGGACTGAATTGGTGTGGACTGCGCGATATACATTTCAGTTTATAGACCTACTTGATTTTCACGCCGTTTGTCCTTCGAAAAAATACTGCCGATACTATAAATTGTGCTAATGCAACAAAGACTGATGTAAAAGTCTCTAGTCCTGCATCGAGTCGACCGTAACCATAAAAAGAACTTTCCCATTTCATTTTTTATCTTTTACTTAGCCTTACTGGCCAACTCCGGGCAGGCATTGACGAAGACTCGGCGAAAGAGTACTACTTCCGGAAGCTATCCACGTTCACCTACAGGCGACGGAATATAAAATGTGCCGCCGGCTTTACTTACTACTACGCTACTACTGAATATACGTATACCCACAGTAGATACCTCCAGTCCGTGCAAGTTTCACGGTACAGAATTGAATTTGGCCATCTAACCGCGTCCTCCGGGACTGTTCGTCGTCATTATTTTATCGAGCGGCGATACGTGCGACCGCGTCACGTACGACGAACTCCCGCCGCGATGGTGGCAAAGGAGTAGATGAAGAGGAGGCGGAAGTGGCCCCTCCGGTGTGAGGAAAAGGGCGACGCGTTCCTATGCGAGTGTAACGAGGCCGAGTAGCTACTGCTGCTGTTTCTATTCTCGCGGTGAATTACGAAGAAGACTTCCGGAAAAGAAAAACAACAGCGGCTTACCCGTGCAATTCAATGCTCCCGCGACACGAGTATAGAGGCAAACTGGAAAGAAGAAAGTATAACGTTACTCGAAGTATTCGAGAATATTTCTCTGGGGCAAGAATGCATAATGCAGAGTCAGTGCAAAAAAAGAGGTAACTGGAGGAGAATATAAAACGCGAAGAATAAAAAGATGGAAATCGTCTACAGAGTTGGCGACTATACCTTCACGTCATTGTCCACAAAGGAAAAAGAGGAATTCCGCGAATGTATAGCTTGTAGAATATATATTATCCACGCTGGACTCGCCACAGAAAATCTAGCGGAGAAAATTGGTATGGCAACGATCCCGAGGATTTTTCAGGATATCTGGATCCAAGTGCTATAAATTACATCGGCTTTTCTCGGTGACTGTCGCGTTCTCTCTCCCGGTATACTCCAAGAAAAGGAAGAACGATGGCGCGTCATTGCGCAAACTCGCAAGTCTTTGTCTTAAGGTGCCTTGCTTGGGTGTCTCTCCGCAAGCTAGCAAGTACTTATACGTTCTCTTCGTGAGTGAGATGTACCTAAGGGACACGACTCACCTCTGTGAACGATGAACTCTATTCAAGGATTTTTAATGCCTGGCTTAGAAAAGAAAATCCTTTTTTTATGACGCTGGATTCTGTCTCAAGTGCTCAAAGTTCATCAGTACAACGTAATAGATTAACGTGTGGAAATATTTCTCTGGTAATCTCGGTATATTTTTAGGAGACGTTTGGAATCTTTTCTAAAAAGATAGGAAATATATGGTAGGAAAAGCGGAAAATTCGTTTTACATTTTTTTAAATTCTTCCCAATTAGAAAATTCTTAATCGTTCAAGAAATGTTTTATTTCGTAACCGATTACCCATGACATAAATGAAAACCTCCAATTTTCTCTGCTAATTTTACGTTAAGATTTCGTACGGTTTTATAAAGACCTTGAAATGATTCGTATTCACAATTAAGCTATCCATAGCTTCAAGGAAAGTCATCGTTCGGCGGCAAAAATTCTGAAACACAAAATGAGACAAATAGATTGATTTACTATAAACCAATAAAATCATTGATAGAAGTGCGAGATTTTTCATAACATAATTTCAGTGTTACCCGATAGTGAAAGCACGCGAACTTTCACCGCTTCAGACTGTTACTGTGTCCGATTGATGAAATTGAAAGAAAAATGGAAGAATTCTGAGTTTGTATAAATAAGTTACCAAAGAAATTAGAAAATCTCGAGGACTGTCTGAATCTCATTTGGACCATTGGACCTTGAAAATTGATGATACCAAAGATTCTAAGTTGAGAAGCAAAAACTAGCTAGAAGTACGAGTAAGTCTATCTATACGAACTGGAGGAAAGAAGTCTACCTAGCAACTGGGAGCATTGCGCTAGGTCGCGAACCCGCGAGAGCTTCGGGGTCACCGAGGACGTCGGGCAGGGCTGGCGGTTAACGTACGGGGTGTTACCCCGGGTGCATGGCTTACACGGAAGGAGTAAGCAGCGGCTTGAGAATATAGCTCACTAAAGACGCCTCCTCTCGCACGTATGTACGTCTAGGTAGTACGAGACACAGACTATAGCTAAGGTTTTGCAGGTGAAGCAGGAACAGACCGGCGAGATGAAGGGCGGTGGACGAGGCGAAGGGAAGGAGGTAAGGAAACAAGGGGAAGCCCACCGTGTACGCTAATCTACGCTATAGCCACCCCCACGCGCTAATCGAGAGCCGAGCAATTAATTTGAGCACGCACCAAACGTGGTTCGAAGGTGCACACACACACACTCATGCACATATGCAGCGCTGTAGCTGAGGAGATATGTACGTCAACGCTCATAGTATGAGGGGATCGTGTGTGGCAGTCTGCTTCTAGAGAACGTAGCTTTCCATTCCCTCGGGGAATACCACGATCTCCTCTACCTGTTCTCAAACCCTCGTTCGCTTGCATGCACTCCATCACAATATTCCATACACATTAAACAAGCTGCAGAGCCCCGAGCGGAACTTGAAAAGCGTTTGGTTCACCGCGTAAACCGAACGACGAAAATCCCCTCGTGACTCTTGCGAACCGTGGATTAATAATTGTTCGCCCTTAGCACGTTCATTTTATTTGTGTCATGTAACTGCCAGTTATAGTAGCTTGTTCTCCTGGTATGACACAATGCATTTACGCATTTATTAAGTTACGTTGGATACAACTTACTTTCATATGTTTATATTACTGTGTTCAGGGAACTGAAACCAACTTTGATTTCGAGCTATTTATCAAAGCAAATAACATTATTTGAAGTCTAAAAATACTTTTACATAAAAATTATCAAACTGCTAGCAATTAACGTTCAGCTCAGTGAGCAATAGTACACACTTTTAATCAATAATTATGTTTATTATAGCCCATGATTCATTGGTAACGATTATTCCAATTCATTATTTATGTTATAGTATTTAATTTATATCTGGCACATTTCGTAATTATAGTGAGTTCAAGAAATATGAATGCAGCAAAAATCTGTATTCAAAATATGGGCCACCCACCACGCTATTATAACTGCACTCTATTCTCCACTATCAGCCGGGTACTTTGCCTCCGTGTGTTACTCAAGTATTACACTCCGCCGTTCGCACTTTCCCACTCTGAGCTCATCGATCAAAACGACGGAATTTTTATTTTCCACACGTTGCACAGCAGCAAAAGATAGACCGGCGACTGCCAGTACGTGAATAATGAAAATACTGTGGCCGAGACTCGGAGAACGCGATGAAGAGAGACGCGGGATCGGATCATATCTATAGGAAAAGCCTTTTAGCGTCTTTTAGTGAGGAAGGCTGTCTTCCGATGAATATAATCGCTCGCTGAGTTCCCCGAATCTACGTTATTATTTGCGCGATGAGCTGATCGGTACGATATAATTTTGTAAGTATAGAATCTCCGGAAATGAGGCTTGTACGATCTTACAGAGGGCGATGAAAGACAGAATATTGCACGAAATCGCCCGAGGCAAGTACATTGCGTTAAGAGCTTCAAGTGCCGAGGCAGAAATAAGAGAGCGGAGCAAAAAGAGAACATGCCATGAGAAAGGTACGCTAAAAACTTAGGGGCATGAAGCGTCGATGGTAGCGTCGATGGTAAATGCGCCCTAACGCGAAATGAGAAAATTGATTCCTCCATGATGTGCTTCATTAAATTTTCGGGTAACGAAAGAGGCTTTGGAGTATTTATAAGGGGTACTTCAGAAACAAGCCAACGTTATCTTTTAATGATTACTTCCTTTTCATTCGCCATTATCATATATAACAATATAAAAATGAATTTATAACATCAAGTATAAAAGTCGATTAATAGTTGATATAAGGCAAATTATGGATCAGGATGCCTAGAAAATGTAATAATTTATTGTAACATAATAATAAAACGGAAGCACAAAAATGTTTCTTTATAATTGGTGATCATAATTCATTCTCTAAATATTGAATGCATCTCTATTCGTATAGTACTAATCATTGAAGCTGTCATGCTTATAAGCAAATGTCGAATGTGAACTTTTTGTTGTCAATATTAAAACAATACATCGTGTGAATATTTCTGTCTTTGAAAAAATATATCCACCCTCCACTTCTGAATCGTCTGAGACCGAAGGGGAAAAAGTGCGAAATGAAGAAGAAGATAAAATACAAGAGCGAAAAATATATAGACAAAGGCTTAAGACGAAACTCGCCCAGAGAAGGAGCAAGTTAAGAGCCTGTCTCGTCTTACCGCTGCGTTATCCTAACAAGAGCTACCGTGGCTGCGTCAGAGTTCGTGCAATTATTGGAAGGGGATAATGAGAAAATGACGGAGTTCGAAGAAAAACTTCTCAAAAAAAAAGACAGCGGGAGGTCGAAGGCGACGGAGAGGAAAGGCCTTTCTTAATTCACGTGCCGCGGAACAGTCACTTTCAGTTAAGGATCGACAGAAAAAACGTCACAGTTCTTACAACACTTTAGCTATAGGTTACTGCTCAGATATAGTTGAAGTAGGAAAAAAAACTAAGGGTAACTGTCGACCACGACGAAGGAAACGAATTAGAAGAAGGAAGAAGTGGACCCCACTTCAATCAAGTGTCCCTTTAGCCTTTCCATTTTCTCGACGATGCACCCTTCCATTCGAAAAGACAAATGCTCTACCCTGGTCCACCTCTCATTTGTGACCACACTTCATCGTCTATCGATCCGTCCTACCATACATCCCTTCCTAGTTACAAGCTACTCTTTTCCAGTCCTCTTTCACCCTCGGCCTTCTCCCTTCGCACTTTTCCGAGTAATTGCGAACCAGATACTGACACGAGTTGAAGAGAAGGATGTACTTGCACAAAATGCATGCGAAACGGCCGGACGGATGGACCGGATGACTGGACAAGGCGCCCGTTCATGAATAATTAGCATACGCTCGTGGTTACTTCGTTCAATTATTCGTGCGATGACCAGCACCTGCAACAGTAGGTGAAGAGAAGGAGAGCGAAACTGTAGGATAGTGAGGGTTTATTCAAGTGCCTATTTTATATGCTAAATGCGTTTATATATATATATGCTCGACATGTGCGTATGCTAAGCATGTTGAAGGGCATTACTGATTGTCTGTCACCGGACACACACTTGCATCTACGTCAGCAAGTTGGACACATACACGTGATAGTAATCGATAGAATTTGACTGACTGTGGAAGCCTCATGGAGAGCTCCAGGCGGACCATAATGGTGGAGTACGTCGAGCACTTGGAACCGCAGCCGCTAGCGAGACTCCAGGCCTCTGTCTGAACCCTTGCTCGGTCGCAACGCCGAAACTAGCTGTGATTAGATTCGCTAATGATCGCATGCATCGAGCATAATTCAATTTCCGTTACGTTGAACTCTGTTTGGTGCAGAGCCAATACAAGCAGAAAACGCCGGGGACACCGAAAGTGAGGAGATGGTAAATGCTACAGAACTAACTGCGTTGTAAAGTTTGCGAAAATAAGCTACAGAACTATTTCGGATCGAAAATGCTTAGTTTTACACTAAAAATAAAAACGGAAAAGCGAAGATAGAAAAATCTATTACACAGAAAAGTTATGATGCTCGACCTGGATTATTTTTCATCCCCGTGATGATCAAATTATTCAATGGAGCTTGAAATTGCTGCTATAAAATAATTGATGAAGTTTAAAATGAAAATCGTAACTTTCCGTGATGGCACAGAAAAAAGCTTCACCATCGATTTAATTTGCTGCAAAAGTTACAATTTTTTAATATTCTAGTATTTTTGCGGATTTTAACTAATTTCTAAATGTATACATATTTTTTGTATGACGTAAAAATTGGTTGATTCAGGTAGAGAAAATATTTGATTTAAAAATTATTCCTGTTAATCATGTCAATATTAATCTTGAATTACCCCTATTTAGAATATGAACGCTACCTGCTGTAAGGTTGCTTGTATTCTATTAAGAAAGACGGCACATGCTGCAAGATTCATGAAAGTAGTATAAACGTATATACGTGCCGGCTGCGCTCGCACGATTTCCACAGACGACGGGATCGTTGCACGGGCCGCGCCAGCGGGACTCCTTCTGCTGAAAACTTATGAGCAAACCGTGTCAGACATATTCTCGAGAAACTCTCAGTGCAACCTTCAGAATATAATATATGTTTCGTGAAAGTGGAAACAGACAGGCGAACGAGTGGCTCGCTCGTGAGTCACTGCCTTACTCCGTAAAGTACCGAGAGCGCACCTGTGCTGCACAAAGCTCGCCAGTATCAAATTCTGTCTCTGATTAATTTCGTTAACGGTATCACGCATCGTAAAAGATTAATTTTCCTCACCGTTTCTATCCTCATCCTGGTTTCAGAGTTTACCCTCCATTTCCACTGATTTTCTGGTGAATGAAAGCCGCGAAGCTCGATTATAGAAGGACCTTGTATTCCTGGCTTGTACCACTGAATGAATAATGATGCAAGACTCGCGGCAGTAGTAAAGGTACGTGCTCGGTCAGACCAAACTACGAGTTCTCAAGAAAATTATGAGAGTACGTACGTACAGAGTAGCCGGAGTATGGCATGAGGGCAGACGTTAGGAAGAAGGAATTCGCTGGTATACGAGAAAATATATCCGAAATGGAAAAGGTACCCACACTTTTAAGATACAGCGGGTTAAATATAGTAGAGGAAAGAAAATGGAAAGAACGACCAAGGAAAGGGGAAAATACGAGAGAAAGAGAGTGAAGAAGAGATACGCGAGTGCGATGTTGCCGAAGAAGTTTTCGGCGTAAATACGTGTGGGGCAGGCGAGAAAAAGCGCGGGTGAATGTTCACTGTGGCAGCAGTAACGCTGTTTGCTCTTCAGAAGCTGCGCCGAGGGCACGTACGGTGTTGGACTCTGAAGCAGCACGAAGTTGCTACAAAATCTCCTCTGTGCCCAACCTCGTTTTCCCACAGCGGTCGCTTCGAAAGCGCCGTGCACTGTTATAAAACTGGTTTTATGGAGGAAAATAGGAAGAGACGTAGTAAAACCAAAGTCTGGGGACTTTGCAAGCTCAAAATGGACGGAGGGAAGATAGCCAAGTGCGAGGACAATTCATGCCGTGCGCCATTGGATTTTTTACGTTTTAGGTAAACTGAATGATCTATGTAAAATTTCCTATCATAACGCACTACTTTGATAGTAGTTGCTTTCATCCTTGTCTATAGGTTATTTTTTACGAAGCGCTTGGGGGATATGTTTTCTGGTCGTTCGCGAACATTTTCAACCACAAGAACTGACAATATTGCCTTAACGGCAATATCGGAGGCAGTATCATTCCCGCACGTACCGCTCTACCACCAGATTCTTGCATATTTCATTGTTTACGCCTGTCTTATTCATAGGATCGGTGATATAAGCGTCAAAAGTAATCTCAAGAACGAGGATGTGGTCTATCGCGAAATCGACTGTTGCATTATTAGCGTATGTTTCACGTCTCCGTTTCGACCTTGTATATGTATACATATTTAAGATGCCCGTGACTGGAATAAACAGAGCATCGAAAGCTAATCGGAAATTGGTTCCTCTTTCACGGACTTGGGGCGTCTTCACAGTCTCCCACATCATCTTGTCGTAGAAGGCAGTCCCGAGATCGCTTCGAGAAAGTAACGGCCCGCGAGAGTTCGCCTTAACGTGCGCACTGCCCTCGCATACCGCAAGAATGTCGTTATTCGTGTGGGCGTAGATCCGGCCAAGACTTCGAAACAAAACACATTTAAGTTTGCAACGGATTTGCTATGTTTCAGACCTCTACGACTCTCTGTACCGGAGAACTACGGAATGTAATACGCAACCTCGGAGACACATAGGATTCAAAGAAACGAAGGAAAAGTTGAAGAGATTCGCGTAGTAAAAAGGCAGATAAAAAGCGGCTCATAGGTCGAAGAACCCTTGGGCATTGTCAGCGTGAAGGGCTTTGCAAACTTTTGTTAAGAATCACCAATGGATTCTTGGGAATCCATCAGAAACAGTCTCAAATAATGACGCCTCTTTAATAGCAATGGAATATTAATCAAAAAATTACGCGGTTGAGCAACATTGAAGTGAAGAAAAAAGCTGGAATGCATGTAGAAAAAAGTAGGGTTGTTTCTTTATTCGTTTTGTTACAAAGTTCGAGAGTGCCGAGCAAAGTAAACCCGCTCTCTCTTCGCCCTTATTTTCCGCTACCGTATTTCGTGCATTTCACGCTGCGTCTTTGGTGTTTTTCGTGTACTAGACTCTGACCACAAACTCCACTTCAATTCTCATTATAAGGGTGCGCGCGGCATCGGATTAATGTCGGCGCGGTATTAAGCTTTGCAAAAGCTCACCGTACAAGGCAAGTTAGAGTCGATGTTACCGCGGTCAATTTATTTTAACAAGGAGCTGTAGCAGCGAGCGGCTGACTTTCCGAATGCCTTTTAGTACATCGTATGAACTCTCCCGCTCGTTGGCTCGTCGGGAAAAACCACGAATCACGTTTTTGTTCACTTTTGATATGGTGACGATTCCTTACACCACCGGAAATGCCACCGAGAGAATGGAAGTGAGCGAGTTAATTTACCTGCAACACTTCAACTTAGTATTATACAATCCTCTTATCTGTCGATAGCCCTCACAATATGCTGAGCTTTTGCAAAGCTGCTCGAGAACTGATAAATTCTTTCGTTGATATCGACGGTGAGAACTATGAGAAAATACCAGTATAAAATTCCGAACGATGGCGCTTCAGAAAGTGTGGATGCTCCAGACAGCAGCTGAAAATCACGTGTCCCGTCCTGCAAAAACATTACAGATTCCAGCACATACATCATGCATAAAGCACATATCGAATATACTGCGATCTCGTGGATGTATTATGCGCCGGAAAACTAGAAACCGGAGGGCGAGTTATTCACTAGCATGATCAATGCTTCAACAGCGTGCATATGGTTTTGCATGGTATCGCTCTGGCGTATTTTCTTTTTCCCTTTTTATTTTCATCCACCATCTAACCGTGCCAACTACATTGGTGTGCAAGCACGAACGTCATACCTATCTTCGACTCTCACCGCAAGGACGATTTTTATTCATGAAAACATTTTAAATTCCGATGACAAAATTGCTGGCCCAGTGTTCTCCCTACTGTCGCCTAGCTCTCTTATTTTTTTTTTTTTGCTTCCACTATAGTTCTTCATCTTACCTTAAACAAACTCTATCTTACTATCGACTTTAGGGCCAAGATTGAATGGAAATAACCGCGCTCTAGAGCCACAGGATGAATGTATAATACAGGATAGAGCTCAAATAAATTCTCTATTCTTATTCAACGTTCAGTGCCAGCGGTTGGTGCAGCTACCTCATGACGTGCGATCGACACAGCTTCTGGCTCCCTGCTCTTCCTTACCGTTTAGCTTTCGAATGCAACCTGGTTCAAGCTCCAACGGTGGCAAATGAGAAAACAATGGCCTTACAGTAGATACGTACTCCCGCTCCATCGGAGAGGCCGACTACTTTTTCGTAAAAGTATTGAAGAACATGGACGCTGTGACACAGTGAAATACAACGAGATTTCTTTATTTCCTAGTGCATATATGAAAGTTCCGTGACAAAGTATATTCAAAATGCAATACGCATATATTCCCATGAAAGTTTCGATGTTTTAAATTGAAAAAAAATCCGAGATGTAACTTCAAACTTTGATAATGAATAATACGAAAAAGTTATAAACGTACAGCGCGCCACGCTCGAATGCATCCGCTAGCGCAGGACACCGCGAGAATGAATCGCGCATATTCAAAGTTATATTTGTTAAGTGAGCTATTAGAAAACCATTGACTCAAGTATGTTATAAAATTTTTATGTCGTTATATTAACTTTATTACGTATTTACACAACCAGTATTTTTTAATTTACGCGCTGTTATATCCATACTTCGCAATGTCAATCTGATTTACGTAAAATTTGAATTTAGAGCATTGATAAGCAGTTTAAGCAGCTTACTTTTATTCCCTGTTTAGATATCCAAGTGTGGAATAGAAATATATTAAATTTACTTATAACGATTGTTAAAAACTACCTGTATATAAAAAAAATGTTTACTTAAATTACACAAAGGAAGCGGTCCGGTTTGCCTATTTAATATTTGTTTAGGGGTATGTCTTAAAGTAGGATTTTCGATTATGTTAAGATATTTTCAGAAAAGTTTATATAAATTGACATTCCAATAAATTTTATTGAAAAGTAGCGAAACAGATCTTTACTGTAGGTATTTAAGTCAGTGCTTCTGTTTTTGCTTCTACATTAAAGTTGAAGCCAGGTTTACCGAAAACTACGTTCACTTTGGGCTAAGGCATTATTTATCTTAAAACCATAAGATACATACTGCATGGACTTTGTGGGATTGAACGAAGCTTCGCGAAACTATAAAGTCTGGAGACCCTGTAACAAAGGTCTTACACGTATCTGCACGGTAAGCGAAGAGAGAGAGAGAGAGAGAGAGAGAAAGAGAGAGAGAGAGAGAGAGAGAGAGACAGAGATCGGGTGCAAGGAAATCCCCTAACCGCAAGCCAACCGCTTCCCCGAGCAACTATAGACATTGTAGTATATGTACAACTGTGAGGTAAACCGGCTATTGTGATCCCGTGCGCTTTATCGACGGTAACAGGCGAAAGCGGTAACAGCAGCAGCCGAGTAACATAGTACACGAGTATACGAAATACCCACTAAACCGTTGTGTGTACTCGGGAGGGTAGTTTCCTCGAGTTCAAAGCTAAGGCAATCGATTCTGCAAAGAATGAACTCCGGGGCGCTCGTTCGCTGTGTACGTTATGGTATAGTATGACAAAGAAAAATGTGTAGCCCAACGAAAGACACGGCGAACTGGATACCTTTCGGAGAAAGGAAGAAGAGCCGAGAGAAAACCCGACTCGAGAGAAGAGAGGACATCTTTAACGGGATCCCGAGGCGTGAACACTCGAATGCCTCGAGCCCTGTCGACTAATTAGTCGGAGCCACTCGAGCTTTGCTGCGCTTTGCCTCGACTCCGGGAGTCACTAGTAAGAATTTTTAGCTCACTGTGTGCAACGGCACCTGCCGGCAAATGAAAACGGTTAAAAAAAACGAAAAAAAAACAAAGAAGGGCAAAAACGAAACTCAGTAAGATATAAGCGGGAGAAAAGGAAGCCCGAATAATTCCCTAGAGTCCGCTTACCTCGTTTACCTATGCACTAGATATTACGAATTATCTCGCGAATCATTAGTAACATTCGATATCGCGGGTTCCATCGTACACGCACCCGTGCGCATGTTTCTGCGCCCTGTGTACGAACCATCCCGGCCGTTACCGTCCGCTTTCATTGTTCCCCACGCCCTCGTTAATTAATTACACCGAAACCGAGCGCCTGGTTCCCCATGTCCCTCGCGTGTTATCCTTCCGGCTCGTCGCCAATACCTACTTCTCTCTGCACTTCCTCGTTTTCTTCCTTTTATTTCAATTTTATACACCTCTACAGTTTACCTTCTAGTTTTTTTTTTTTCCTCTCAACAAAAGCAGTCGAAGCCGAGCGAAGCGCGTACACTCGTATTACGTGCTGCAACCACATAGAAAACGTATATCCGCAAATTCTACCTATTGCAGTAGCATCTGCGTAAATAATCGACGCAGATATTCTGTTGTGCATCATTAATTATAGACCATAATATTCACATTCTCTCGGCAGTCGCACCTTTCGGTTGCCATATCGAGACTCTCTTGTTAAATCGGTCAGCTGCTCACTAATCGTATGTTCATTGTTCAACTCAACGGCATGGGCCGTTCTGTGTCGCCAATTCTCTATAAATAGAATAAATACTTTTGGTTAAAGATTGCGTTCCCCCGATATATTCCGTCTATCTCGCGTGATGTTTCTATGGTATTAGCCATGAGGGCATAGGGGCTCATTCGATCAGAAACCTCAACAGGGAAAAATTCCACGGTAATCTCAATCCCATCAGCGGTTAATTAGGTACAATTGAACGGGTTTTCAATGCGAAACGTTTCACCTACGTGTAACGAGATGAGGGCGGTGTCAAATCGGGAAACCACGAAAATCAATAAGATCACCGCGAGATCAACACGCGGGATGCAAATAATTTACCAACTGAGCCGAATTAATCGATAATAAAATACGTACGTTTGACCTGAATAACGCCTTGATACATGTTTAATGTACGATGTCGACATATTTCTTTTTTTTCTTCGTCTTCATCGGCATCGGGCCTGGCATCTTGAACAACGTGCTATAAAAAAAAGAACGTTGCAGTATTTATTGGCACGCCTAGGAATATGTTACGCTTAAAATATAACGTGCATACGTACTGGCAAGTCGTGCAGATTGGACTGAACTTGCAAAAAACTGGAAAAAAGAGAAATGATTTATATTGTAATCGTATTCGAAATGGTATCGTAAAAGTATGTAATTCTAGTAATAATCAACTTAGGTATACGGCACCTGATTTATTATTCTAGATAATAAGGAATAAGTACGAAATATAAAATTCACAACAATCGTGAATTGATATGAATTAATTTTAAACAATAAGTTAAAACAAAAAAGTTGCGCATTCATAAAGTTTAAACTTACTGTGCAGAATTTATTAGGTACAATAAATAAATTTTAAAAAATATAAAAAATCACGTTTATAAGGGAAAGAGAATTGTAATAAATGGATATGATCTACTCAACATAGAAATAGTAATAAATCTTCAATAATTTGCAATGAAAGTGTGCAGGTATTCAATTCTGTAGACTTGACTTTTATCATGGTAAAATTGTAGCTTACTTGATATTAGGTACTGGATAAATAGACAATATTGAGTGAATTAGGTGAAATGCTCAGTACAGTTTCTAAAAACTCAAAATGAACTTACTGGACAGACAGACCGAGCAAACGTAACCAATATCGACGAGCTCCTGATGACAAAAACACGCAGCTCTGTAATCCACTTTAACTGGTGGTGGTAAAACGAGCTTAGTGCGAACTTCAGGATCCGGTAGAAAAACCCACTGAGCAGATTTGAAAAAAAAAACGAATGAAAAAAAAAAAGAATCTAGCAAACCACCTTTGAGAAATCATTGCGAAATCAGAAATTACATGAAAAATTTAATTTACCAATAAGTACTGTAACAATCCTCCAGGAGCTGGTACTTTCAGATAGTTGCCACCAGTGATGTCACACGCCTGTTGTAATAGCGTTAATTCTTGATCAAGACTACAAACATCCAGAATGACACCCTAGAAAAAATAGTGACACAATAATCTCTCTTCTTCATAAGGATTCATGAAATAACACAAAATATCCTTTTATTGAAAATGCATTTTTCACTGATAATTCAATTTCATACAATAATTAGTAAAATTGAAATATCTGTTGTATCTTTAAACAATGTTGCATACTTGATGATGTCAATGTATCTCATCACTCAATTTTAATTATTGGACAAGTGAAAAAATTTATAATCGTCATCCATTGTTATTTTTTATAAAAAAAATACTTTATTAGAATTATTTTAGTTACGTTTGGCTGGCATGTTAATCAATCATACGTAAACTTTGTTACTAACCATTTTTTGTGCTGTGAAGAATATATTCATGTAGTTCATGTACTGAGTAGCCGAATCGTTACTAGCAGTGACAACCAAAATTCTGCAGTTTAATTTTTCTCCAGGAAATTTCTCCCTTTCCAAACGTGCAATATAGCAGAGCGCCATGGACAGAGCCCCGGAAATCAAGCTCTCACTGTTTATTGGCTTTGTCAGAATATCAGCGATCACTTCTTGTAGTCTCTGTCTAACAGTACGCTCAACGAGAGTAAATTTCTCATACTGCCCATCTATTTGCCTAACTTCGCCGGGTTTCTCTTCAGGGTAAAGAAATTTTGCTCCCTGCCCATGACAGACCATTAGGCCCAACTCGTTGTTGGGTGTTCGCATGAGATGTGCATTGGCAAATACAATTACCGAGTCCAGACATTGCGTAAGAATTCTTGCCTCTTGCTTGACAATTCTTTGAGCAGGGTTCACGTCCAGAATGATTATTACGACGCTCTTTTCAATTTCTATGGTAGAAAAACATTTGGAACAAGTTAATCGAATGAAGGGTTAGGTTATACCAAAGAATATTCGGCGATTGCCCGCGATGTCGAATGATTTCGTGACCATTCTGATTATTACATTTTGTGCGATCTACTCACCATTTGCGCCACTCATTATCGTTGATTTTCAACCGTCTTCACTCATAAATTCCATGTGGTCTATTTACCGAAACGAACAATCGCATTGAAGGTGTTTACATATTATACCGGCACTTGACGTAGTGTTGCACACTTTTGTCTTTCTCTCTCACTCTACTGCGACAGCCGATGATGTTTTCTCTATCGCACTCATCGTAACTCGGTCGTCATAGCAGATCAAATGTAAGGTTCAAATATTAGCCAGATGGCAGCGTTTTTCGAATTTCGACTCTTATAAAAATGGTTAGGAATCAAGGATTTGGAGATATTCGGACCAATGGAAAAGTATTTGATCATTTTAAAATAAATATTTTTCTTACAATCATGGAGGATAATACATTAAACTGGATACAAGTAACATCACATTATTATTAAAATTTTAGTACAAAATTATATTGTATCAATCTTATCGCTTAATTGAAATCACATGTCTTCATCGAACTGAAACAAAAAAATATTGTGCGAATATTTTTTCGTGATAAATAAAAACAGTACAAGATAGAGTGTTCGTTTTGCTTACCAACTCATCCAAATCAACATTAGATTCCTCAGGAAGTGAAACGCACTCCGGTTTTTCCTCAACCTCATCCTTCGTCTCAATCTTCTGGACTTTAACCAATACCGGAACTGGTACTTCGGTCGCTCTGTTGATAACAAAATTATAGAATAACGAAAATGCTAATATGAATTATAATTAGGAACTAAGAATAACTTACTTTTCCGTTATAATTGGCTCATTCGGAATCGGAAACAAATCTCTTAATTTCTTCAATACTGGTTCGCTATTGATTTTAATCGATTCCGGCGGCTCAATCAACTTTTTTAGGTTTTCGTCCATTTCCGGTACAGGCTTCTCTGGATGCAAAACGCGATGGATCAAGCAATTATACAAGTGCTGCAAGCCCGGCGCATGAACACTTCCAGGGTAGAAAAGCTCGGGTTCATTGCTATTCAATAAAAAATTAAACAAACTAATTGCGTTCACTGAGCCAATAGAAATAAGTTGAAAACTATATTTAGCAATTTTTCTTCTTACTCGGAGCTTGTCAACATCATGGAATCAATCAAATTCTCGACTACATTCTCCTTTTCCTTCGTTAAACGATTTTTTACAGAAGTAAGAGGACGAGATTGTTGAACTCGATGTTCTTCGGCGTACAACGACTCGATAAAAACAAAACCCTAAAAAAAATGGGATCAGATGAAAACTTTGAGTACGTTCATAACTGTTGTGTACGTAGAATTTTCAGATTTGCAGCTTACCCAAGGTTCGCCGAGATCGATGTGCGGAAATAGCAAACCCATTTTTGGACAGCTATTCACATTGTAAGTTCTCCTAACTATAGCCACGCGATTATCTCTCTCCATGGCTTCGGCCAAACAGTAAAGCGCCTTTGAAGCATCACCTGCAGAAGGCGGCAACTGCAGCATTCAAAAATTCAAGTTTCATTCGTTTCTGATACTTCTAGGGTAATTTTAGAAGCTTCGTGCAATGAATTACCGGAGATTGCGGAACTACGAATCGCGAGGTATCGCCGGAAAGATCCTCCAAATTGATAGCGTTTCGCGATACAAATCCGAAAACCTTGAGAGACTTCGGACCTCCCTTATAGTCCATGCCCGCTTTGTCGGCTTCTATATAATTGCGGAAGTATTAGTCGTCAGAAAACAACAAAAAGTCATAATACATCAAAAAAATTAAGGTGACATTACCAGGCACAGGAATGCATTGCCGTCCGTACATGTATCCAGAAATAGTATCTTCAAATGTATGAGCTTGTTTGTATCTGTCAACATATTCTCGTTCTGGTTTCATAGGAACAGATTTTTCAATTCCGTCGACAATTTCCGTACGGATCGTCTGAAATGGCGTTGTCTTGATAGGTCTTACTGCCTGGCAACAGAATATTTTATGGTGCAGAAGTGTTGAAGTGTTGCACAAAATACGTAAGTGCAAAAGAATAGAAGGAAACGGTTCCTGACTAATTTTTCCTAAATTTTAAAGTATTTTTACTGAAATGTCATCTTCTAAAAAGTTTGTGCCTCGAGATATCTTGAAAATCTCGCAGTCATTATGATCGTTTAACTATAAGGAATTCCGCTGAGCGGGGTTCAGCGCCCGTAATATTGGTCCCTTCATGTGAGTTTTCGAATTTGACATACACAGAAAATTTCAAGGCATAGCCACCAGTCAATCATAACACGAATAAAGCGATGATGATGACTGCGAAATTTTCAAGATATCTCGAGCCAGCAACATTTTAACAGAAGAAATTTCAGTAGAAGATTTTGTAGCTGAACACGAATTTTTAACTAATGGTTCTCCTAAACCAATATTTAATACCTCAGAAAATTCCAAAAGTTCAGAAACCCATAAAATTTTAATGGTTCAATTCGGTACCAATTATCAGTCTATATGAGTCCATTAGTGGATTAAATCAACTTATGGTTGGAATTTGGTCATTCGTTCTACAACCTACGTGAAACCGATCGGGCAATTGGTGCACCAAATGAACCAACGTTTTAACTTTTCAAAGGTTGATTTTGAGTTTTTTTGAACCAACCATAAACAAACTATCGCTTGGATAGTATAAACAGATGGCTCACCGTTGGTTATTATGTAATAATCTTATTACGACTTCCTAGCTGCAATACCGATGGTTGATTATTGAAAAACAATCCTAAGCCATAAACCATTTCGAACGACCAACCAACTAGCGGTTGGTTTATGGTTGCGTTTGGAAAATCGACCAGCATTCAATCATTACCATTCTCAGTGGAAAAACCCAACGTGAGTTGGTTTATACTATCCAACAATAAGCTAACTTCTTTTCATGTAAAAGAATAGTTGGTTTATATTTGGTTTACAAAAACTGGGCCTAAATCAACCTTCAGACATTTCGAATATTGGTTGGTTTGATGCACTAGATGACAGTGGTTTTTGAGCTCGTTTCAGGTTGAGTGGAATGAGAGGGCCAAGTTTTCCGCAATTCTCGTGCAAATGCAATACAGTAGTGCATTTGAGTCTTAATAATATCTCAAAAGAGTCTCAATAAGGTCTTGATAAAGTAATGGGGAAAGGGGGGAAGGGCCAAATCATAGCCTGAATAATGCATATCAAAGAACATTCCAAGGCAAAAAAAAAATAGTTCTGTCTGCTATAAATTTTGCAGATTCCCTTGTATAATTTTTTTACAAACCTGGTTGTACATTGAAATAGGAATTTTGATGGGGCCCAATTCAAGATCACATTTCCAAGCAACATAGCGACCCTGAACTTTCTTGAATATACGTAGAGATGGCAAAGTCTCGTCTAATGTCATATACTTGCCTTCCACCTGAAACAACAATAAAAAAAATTAGACAATTATTTGAGATTCGAACGATACAAAATGATTAGTATAATCACTGATTTCACGATTTCCATGAGAGCTTTCTCACTCTCGTTGAGTTTTTCATCTGAAAGCTCATTCAGTGGCTTTGATCCGCTAAAAAACAATGTTCAATATTAAACTATAGTAGCTGTAAGGTTCGGCCAATTTATTGTAATATAATTAAGAATTTTATTAAGGTTAAAAATTTCTCCTCTACTATCAAGAAAATGTACAAATAATTTATATTCAAAGCTTGGTTTACGGAGGAAATCCAGTGTGTAATTCAACACATTGATAAAGACTCCATTTATAAGATTTTCTAAAGAATATTGTACAATAATTACATCCACAACAGTTGAATTCCGCACTGCAGAACTGATTGAGCAATATCCTGCAAATTTATACCTTCAATATCAGAACAGATAGAAATGCAATCAAACAGCAAAATCAGAATAACACGATTAGCTGTCCTGTAAGAAAAAATTATTATTACAATTTTGTTGGATACACTTTAATACTGCCATATTCATGTAGTGCACCATACACATTATCTTCTATGTACTGAAGAGTACTAGTAAGAGGGGCAATCCAATCATCAAATTTCTTAGAAGATTTTTCTAGTTTCTGCACATCCTTTACTGTTTTCCAGGTAGGTATAAGATTCCGGCAGAAAAGTTGAGTTGAGGTATCTTCATCTTTCTCGTTATCACTTGTGTCAGCTACAAGCATGATACCAACTTCATCATGCGGCCTCAAGAAGATCTGTGATAACACACCAATCGAAAAATAGTTTTTCAGACATTGGTACAAGCGGTGAATTATTTTCGAGTATAGAAACAGACCTTCTTCTCGATTATAAGTGTCATGACTTCTTTCGCTTTCTCAAAATAATTGACATCGCCATTGCATGAATGTTTGCCAGGATTTGCGAGGAAAAACACAACGTCCTGTGAAGAAAAAAACCAATGTTGTAAAACTGTATAGACGTTTGAGGATATTTGCATGTTAAAACAAAGTTTTAACCTTATCGATTTTCGGAGGCATGTTGTAACTGTTATTGCATTTGTCGGTATCAAATTGTGTGATATACAATGTTTCCGCGGATGCTTTAACGTAATTCGTTTAAATACATTATCAGGGTTATTAACTACGGAAAAAAACAAGTATTAGACACAGTTGACATACACCGTCTGCACTGTAATGCAACACTCGTAAACTTGTATCCTACCAATACAGGTCTATCTTCTTTGATCGTACTATCGTACTCGGCACACTCGACAGGCACAGACACGAAACAGATAATACTAGTTTGACGTATAAAGGACACGTGACCGAGAATCGTCCGTTGTTTACAAACCAATTCCGCTTCATCCCAGAACACCGTAAGATGGAGTGTGCCGCGCATAAGCCGGCATTTTAGTCGCTTTGTCTTTGGAAAGATGTTTCGAAAAGCTTTAAGGTTTTTTCTTCGTGCTGAGGACCACCCCACATTTCCACAGCACCGGATTTTTGTAAGTTTTTATACACGAACAGGTTGGGATTTTATTCAATCACAATTGTGACCCACGCGGATAAACCAACCATAATTTCAGGTTGGCATTCGGTTGGTTTTTAAAATATTGATCACATTCCAACCGGCAAAGAAGATAGTTTTTCAAACGATTTAATCGTTGAATTTATGGTTGCTATTCCGAAACCAACCATAATAACAACCGTTTGATCCATATTTCGAAAAGTTGGCTTTTGGTTGGATATTATAAGTCAACTCGATTTCAAACCGCGAATCAACTTGAGAGACCACACAATGGTTGGTTTGTAATTTGATTTGGAAAAAGCAACTAAAAAATAACTTGTTCGCTCCGGGATGAGGGCCGAAAATACATGTGATTAAAAAAAATTTTAAACCCAGATAGACATTCGGCAGCACATTGACGACATAGCGATGGAAGTAGTTGCGCAGCGTGGCGTCAGAAAGCTGTTATTTGCGACCGAATTAAGGATGGGATAAAAATCAGAAAAAAATAATTGATATTAAACGTGCTGTAAAGATAAATTTTGCATAGTAATAATTCCAAAATGTCATTAACAACTTTCTGAAAAAAACATTTGTTCAACAAACAATCGGTTAACCTACCTTTTTTCTAATGACAATGATATGTTAATTTATTTGAATGCGTATAAATTTTTTCCGATTTTTTTCTTTGTTTTGATTTTGTTTTTTTTATTTTTAAAAATGTGCGTGAGGTAACGAATTTTGGATATGTGTTCGGCATACAACCATCTACTACACTCAAGATTTTTTTGCAAAACGCATATCCAAAATTTGTTATATTCTGCGCATTTTTCAAAATAAAAAAAATTAAAATCAAATAATGAAAAAAAATCTAAAAAAATTCATACGCATTCAAAAAATTGACATATTTTCATTCAGAAAAAGTTAGGTATGATTGTTTATTTGTTGAACAATTGTTTTTTTCACCAATTTGTTAATAACATTTTGGGATTATTATTATGATAATCTTTTCAGTACGTTTTATATGCATTATTATTTTTTCCGATTTTTATCCTATCGGGAAGTGATCGAAATTGTGTATGAAACTCACTTTTGGCGGGGCTGTACCTATCATACATCCTTAAACAACGTTCTAACGAAAGGTTGGTTTGTCGGTTGCTTCGTCAAAAATATTACGTTCGTGCTCTGGGCTCAGGGTTAAAAATTAAGTTGATTCCTCACACCCAGACCAGAAATCAACTTTGGCTATCCTCAGCCAAGAGTTGGAAATCGAATTGATTCATAATATCCAACTGTTACGTCCTGGCTATTTTTCCTGATATAATTGATTATTACTTCGTTCCATTCTTTTGAATATTCGGTCTTAATAACTGCTCATGTAAATCCGTTCCGCTACTCCGTGCTTCATACGTTGCACTTATATTATTTTCGCAAAAACCCCACTCCAACTTCAACTTATTCTTCCATCAATCCTTCAATTAATTTTCCCATTAGTCTTCAATCAATTTCCAAATAACCAACATGTCTTAAATATAATATTTCAAGCGCTTGAGCGCCGCGTCTAAGTATAAGTTTCGTTAAATAATCAACTAATAATTGCCATAAACAGTGACAAAATAAGAAGTTTCATCCTATTAAATTTGTGTTTTAAACTGTTAAATTCGTATTAACAAGTACACATATTTTACGCGAGTAAATGTGCAATTTTGGTTTTAACCATTAATCGAACAACGTTCCCCACAATAGTTAACGCGCTCCAGTGTCGACTGTTCGAGCCGTAACACCAACTGAAAAACAACTTCTCGAAATATGCATAAAACGGTTGTTATTATAGTTGGTTTCGGAATACCAACCATTAGATCGTTGGAAAACTGTCAGTTTGGTTCATCAATTGACCAGTTGGTTTTGTGGTCAGTTTCAGATTGGGCAGAGCGCGAGGGGAATAGTCAGCTGTTGCAAGTAAAAAAACGCATGAGGCACGGCTAATTGCAGGCAATAAACCTACTAATTGACTAGATATATGTATTCAATAACTAGATATGTATTTAAGTTTAATCCGACTAGATATATGTATTATCTATTTAAGGTAGTCCTCCTGTACGGTCCAACGCTGTATAAGTTCGAGGGAGAATTAAACAAAATTCACGAACAGTACTCGATGAGATATAAATCTGAAAAAAATCTAGCGTATAGAAAATGCTGTAAAGGTTATTTTGGCATAATAATAATTGAAAAATGTTATTAACAAATTACTTAAAGAAATAATAGTGCAACAAATTACCCGGCAACCTAACTTTTTTTTGTTATGTAAAACATTAGTTTATTTTTCTAATGTATTTTTAGATTTTTATAGATTTTTATAGATTTGTATGTATTTTTAGATTTTTTTCTGATTTTCAATTTTACACTTGGAAAAAACGGCTATTTTCGAACATCAGATAAAATTCCTAAAAAAATCCACACGTATTCAGAAAAATAAACAAATCATTTTCAGATTTTTATTTCTTCGAGAACAGTTCGTAATTCTGTCTCGATTTCGCTCAAACTTATGCGCTGTCAGACAATACAGGAGGACTACCTTAAGTTTGGTGTGACTGTATAATTGTACATATATTATTTAGTCAACGGGGGTGGCACTTTGCAACTTTGTTTTGCCTCCTCATAGAAAAAAAGAACGCTCGGTTTTCGTAAAAAATTTATTTTTTCGAGATTTTTATTTCAGAATACACATAATCACCAAAAAATTCGAGAAAAGTAGTTGAGAAAAATGTATGTGTATGTGTGTTTGTGTTCGTGGCTGGCCTGGCCTGTAAAATCCAAACTTAGATCCCTAAAGAACGGCTGTATCAATCGAGCTGAAATTTCGTACAGTCGTTGTGTAGGTGCACTCCTTTCTTAGTGATGATTCTTGGGAAAATTCAAACATAACATTATTTTTTATTCAATTTTGAAATTTTTAGAGAAATCTCGTCTGTAGATTTGAAGAAATCTAGTCTGTAGATTTTATAGTTTCTGAAAATTTGTAGTTATCGAGCTGAATATGTTTTCACAAACTAACCCATGTTTATGGAGAATCCGTATTGGATTTGAGATTTCAGAACCTTTGAAGAAACTTACGTTTTGCGCTTACTCAAGTCAAATATGACTCAATCAATGAAAATTATCTATAGACTAACAAGAGTACTCAATATTCCTATGTACGAAATTTCGTAATGATCGGTGGGGAGGTTGCGATTATATGGGATTTTGAATATACTTTCATAAATTCACACTTTGCTATAATTCACAAAAAATATCATAAGAAAGAATGCAGAGTCGAACCTCGCGTATTGTTTCCACATTATTTTTCACTTTTTACAAAGCTTTCTCTATACAAATGCGACAATTAATTAACATACTTCCTCATGCAGATCGCTTTGCAAAATCAACAAATAATGAGGAAGTAATGTGCAAGGTTCTACTTCGCATCCTTTTTTATTTTTGTCTCACCCAAAAATATTGTTTTTATCGGACGATAAGCCACACGAAAAATTGAGCCGCAAGTTTAAAAACAAGTGAGCTTCGGCCCTAGCAGGTCCAGTCACCAAAAGAATGACAAAAAAAATCGACCGGTCGTTAGATGCAAGAAAAAAAACCATTGGAAAAAAGCCCGATGACCAAGATAACGACTAACCGATTAACTAAAAATGGTTTCAATGGTCGTTTTTTTGTTGTTATTTAGCTCTTCTCAATGGTTTTTCCCTTGCATATAACTATGACCAGTCGTTTCTTCAGTTGTCGAAGCCGCAAGGTTTGTTAGGGCAGTCGGTCGCATTGACGTTGCCTTTCTTTAGATCGACGACTTATACTAAAAAGAGTAACAATACAATGTATTGAAAGAAGTTGACATATAAAACTTACTATGTAGTAAATCGAAAATTACATCATTTTCATATCAGCTCCGGTCTCGGCGATGTAAGCTCGATTTTCTTTCAATTTGACTTTCTGTGCGTCATTGAGTACAGTTTACAGAGATAATTAACTAGTTTATGCAAGTATACAACAATACTTATTATTATTAATAAGGTGAATCGCAAAGACAATGGCAAAGGCCTTCATTGTTAATAATTGTACGCAAGCAATTTTTTTCTTAATGTTATTGCTGGTAATTGCCTGTGAAACTCCCACATCGAAAACCAATTTGCCTCCAACGTGAAACTATAATTTTGTATGACAATCCAAACCAATTGCACATCACGTGAGAAATTCTCTCTTTCCAGACAAATGTTGTTTTTACTTCTTAAAATATACGGAATATTATAATTTGCGATTAACGATTATGGTTCTCATTATTTGCCGCAACGAGCACGATAAACCGCGTACGGGGGTCGCGAATGTCCGCTTCGATGAACAAGACGGCCAAAGATATTGTTCATCATAAACTCTTGTAGGGGTCATATATTCTTAAAAACATATATACTTATCACTGCCAATTAAAGCCCCCTCAGTTATGCCTTTGTTTATAAGCTCATGAGGCTATGTGTAAAAAAGTTCAATCTGTTCAAAATCTTTCTGTGCACTATATTACAATATAGTGTAATTCACGATACAAAATACATTAAGCACTTAAGAAGGAATATATCGCAAAAGTAAAGATCCGTTAAATAAAAGAAATACTTCCGATCTAAATAATAAGCTATTCATTCTAAAAATGGATTGCCAGATTAAATTTATGTAAGCGAATGAATTATTTCGACGCTATATCGGACGCAGCATTGAAATTCAATAGTTATGCAAATGTAGCCAATAGAACCGATTATAATGATTGAATTAACGAAGGAATATGAGAATATATTCCAGGAACAAGAATGTACCTACGATTAATATTAAATTCAACGGGTGTGTCCGCAAAGATGCCATTATTACCTCGTCTCAAGCTACACTAGTTGACCTTGCGATCGTAATAAGTTCTTGTTTCATCGAACACGCCATCACTTATTCAATTGTACTGTTATTGCTTGATATCTTTTATTTTGATTTCTTATTCATTTTGCTTCCTTATAGAACTTTGTTTCCGTAAAAAAAAATAATTTGCTGATTTAGCATTGTTTTTAGGGTCCCCGAGAAATTGCTGTACAGCAGCTAAATACGGTTGGGTTTATACAAAAGTCCTCGAGAGGAAGAATGTTCGCGTTAAGAGACAACAGCAATGATTAAAATGCATCGATGGTTCTATCGAATAATGTACGCGAAGATTTAGCCTCGTGGCAAGATAATATATTAACGGTAAACAATCCCATTCGGAATTACAAATACCGACTCGAAATATTTTTCGATGCTTCTCGCACTGCTTGGGGAATTAGTTGTCAAACGGAAAGAAGTCATGGTCACTGGAATGAGATTCATCGGAAAAATCATATTAATTGGCTGGAACTTTTAAACTGGAAATACGGAAGCTCAATAAATTAACCAAATGGTATTTGGAAGTGGTGTGAGCAGCGAAATCTTTGGATGTTCGCCTCGTACATTCGATCGCAAGATAATCTAATATCAGATTTAGAATCGAGAAAGCTAGAATGCAAAACGGAATTCGGGTTGTCAGTAGCTGCGTTCAATAAACTTTCGAAGGTTTTTGGTGTCGCCGAAATTGATCTTTTTGCTAGTAGAACAAATACAAAGTGCCAAACCTATGTATCTTGGCAAAAGGATCCGGGCTCAGTTGCAATCGATTCATTTACGAGCGATTGGCCGCCGTATTTTTTCTATACATTTCCACCTTTCTCTCGAATATTGAAAGTTTTGAAGAAGGTTCAATTAGAGCAATCTAGAGGGATTATAGTTGTAGCGCAATGACCATCCCAAGCCCGGTTCCCGTTGTGTATGTTAATTTTCGAATCCGAGCCAATCGTTTTCGAACCAAGCTTTAATCGTTTAAATTCGATGAACCGGGAGCCGCATCCCTTATGGAAACGTCTTTCCCTGGTAGACGGAATATTATCCGGCAGGCGTTCAAAATAAGAGAAATGCCCGGCGAGTCTTTGGACATCACGATCGTATCTTTAGCTGCTTTCAAAAAATGATGGTCTTTTTGCGAAACGGCTGATATACACATATTCAACGCTGCGATTCGACAAATTTCAAGTTTCCTGACAAGAGAATTCGAACAAGGTGTTTCGTATGGTTCAATCAACAGCTATAGGTCGGTTATTGCTTTGCTCTTGGGTCTTGACATCGGACAGGACGATCGAGTTAAAAGATTTTGTAAAGGTATAGCAAAACGAAGATTACCCATGAAGAAATCTTATCAGCGTTTTGCCAAGGCCTTGATTAATTAACCCTAATTATATTAGGCGCCTTATGCAGAAGCCGTATAGGGTTTCCTAAAGGACGGTCGCGCTTTTTTTTCCGGGGCCTTTGAAGACTTAATATTAGGGGCCTTCAAAGGCTACCCTATTAAGTCCTTACTAAAATACCAAAAGAAATTAAATTAAAAAATATATATTTGTTATTATTTAGTTGAGTAATCTTACACTTTTAATAAGATATTTCGTCTTTCTCTACACGAAAATCAATGTAATATAGTAAGAACTTGATAGATTTACATGACTGCGTCTGATGTGTAAAAATAAAAGCACATTCAGTATTTTTTTACAGAAATTGGTTATATCGAATAGAGTTGACCCTTATCTGGCGAATTTATTATTGATTTGTTTACTTTATGCCATGGTTAAGTCTGACTAGGCCTTTAATTAATTAACTTATCAAGGCCTTATTAAACTTCACCATGGTCTTATGAAATCCTTATTTGGCAATATTATGATAAATTAGATTACGTGGTATCATGATGAAGCCTGACTGGGCCCTCAAGTAATTACCCTATCAAGCCCTTGAACTTCGACATGGAAACCTAAAATTACCTCATGAGACCCTCATATGGCAAAATTATTATTGTTTTGTTTACTTGGTGCCATGATTAAGCCTGGCTGGGCCCTTAAGTGATTACGCTATCGAGCCCTTATCAAACTTCGCCATGGAAACCTAGATTTGCCGTATGAGAACCTTATCTTGCAAAATTATTATTGATTTGTTTACTTGGTGCCATGTTTACGCCTGACTGGGCCCTTAAGTGATTACCCTATCAAAGCCTTCGCCATGGTAACCTAGAAAAACCATATCAGGGCCCTACTTGGGAGTGATATGGAAAACTTTTGGGGTGTCCACATTAAAACCTGAAAGGGCCCTAGTTCATCTTAGGACATCCCTAATCATTTTCTTCGAAGGCACCAGCTCCGAGATACGATACTACCTGGGACCCAAAAATTGTTCTCGTTTTTATGAGCCATTGGTCACCCAACAAAAGCTTGTCTCTCGGGAAACTTTCTATAAAGTTAGTGACACTGCTTTCTATGAAGTTAGTAACAGGTCACAGAATCCAGACACTCGGACTTATCGAAGTTCAAAATATAGAAAAATCACAGGATCGAATCGAAATTAAAATTCCCGCGAGTATAAAAACTTCAGGAATAAAAAAAAACAACCAGTTTTAATTTTGCCCTACTATAATCATGACAGAACGATATAAACTGCAGGCATTCTGGAATTATACATTAGCCGCACCAAAGATCTACGGAAAACGGAAACGAGATTATTTATTTTACTGAAAAAAACCTCGCAAAGCCGTCGGCACTCAATCTCTGAGCCGTTGGATAAAAAAGACACTATGTGAGAGTGGTATAAACACGGATGTTTTCACATTATATAGCACACGACACGCGTCAACCTCGGCGGCTAAGCGAGCGGGTGTTAGTGTTGACATTTAAAAAAAACCGCAAGCTCGACCAAAGATTCAGAGACTTTTGCTACAAAGATGTCTTTGCAAGAAGTATACTAGAATTGTGACGTGCCTATGTTCCTTAGTTCCTTAGAATGTTACTTACCTTAGTTCCTTGTTGGATGTTACATGATGTATTGAATCTCGTGTAATAATTTTCGTAATGAAAATAAATAATGCGGTAATTGTCGAAAACAGACATCTGCCGTAACTTACTTTTAACATCTACCTGGTGTTCTCGAGGAAGACGCTCGAATTATAATTGTACGATTAAATAAACTTACTTGTAAGTGAAGTTCTATCGTAATTGTATGTAGAGCTTCTTCTGAAGAGATCATACTCCCACCCTAAAAAGCCGTTAGCTCTATAACCTTACAGTATGACTTTGAATAAATGACGATTGTGGGCTGCGACTGACCGACGCAGGCGGCGTAGTCGATGCGACTGCCGCGCGGTGGTAAAAATAAGTTTCCTTTTGTATTCAAACTGTAAATTTTTTGGCAATATCGGCATGAAAGTACTGGGCAGTACCTGGTTATCTCGAGGAAGAAGCCCTACATACAATTACGATAAAACTTCACTCACAAGTGAGTTCGTTTAATCATACAATTATGCAGACGTTGAAGTCGTTGCGTCTGGTTTTTATCGTTGAAGCGATGTCTATATTACATAATTGATAAAAATAAAATTAGTCTCAAGCGCTTGGTTTTTATTTTTCGACAATGTCTATAAGCCATAATTGATAATAATAAAATTAGTCGTAAGCGTTTGGTTTTTATTGTTGAAGCAATCTCTATATCACATAATTGATAAAAATAAAATTAGTTGCAACCACAAAACACTTGATGAACCATGATGAGAGTAACGACACGGAAATTAATCAAGGACAGAGAAGGTCTTGTTATCCATATAACACTTGTAGAGCTTGCCACCAGTCTCGCAGTCGTTGGCACCCTCTGAGAATATACAGATTCACAGTTAATTGTTGCCAATACGAATTCAAAACTACATTGAATGCATTCTCTGTCAATTAAACCAATGCAAGACACTTGATGTGACTTTCTTCAGATTTTTTACCCAATATTTTAGGAAATGCCGTCTTTTTTTTTTTCAAGTGAACGTGCCTTCGAAACTTAAAGGTACTGAACAAAAAAGTTTCTCCATAAAAGTTTATGTTCTCTATTAGTTTTCGCACGGAACATATGAAATGATTATCGCGTTCCGTTAATACTGATTTTTATACCGAATCATGAGAAAATGATTTTTCAAATTCAAAAACGGGTATTTTTTTTGGCTGGAAAAATGACAGAGCATTACAACATAACTGTAGAAATCCCAAAAAAATCACCAGAGTAGCGTTTCGAAGTTTTCAAAATTCTAGAGTGAAAAAAAAAAATAACAGAACATCGTACGAGATCGACCTTCTTTTTGTGTTACTTCGTCTCTTCACCCGAGAATCTCGATTTATGCCACTCTCGTGATGTTTTTGTAATATCAACATTCATGTGGGAATAGTCTGTTATTCTCTCAGCCAAGAAAATATAATCTTTTCAAATAAAAAAAATAATACTCCTATTTTTCGATAACAAATCTGTGTTACTGTAACGTGAACTTTATTTCAGATGTACCATTCAAAACCTAACACTTTAAGTTTCCGGGAAATGTTAACTTGAAAAAACCCGGCTTTTCTTTCAATATTGGATTTAAAAATCTAAAGAATATCACATCAAGTGCCTTTCAGCGGTACTTAAATATGACCAATTATCGGGTAGATCCGAGATGCCAAAAAAATGGATGCATCGACAGAGAACGGAAATGTCATTTAAGGAAACGTTAACTTACTTTCTCCCTTACACTTGTTGATCACTTCGTTTGCTTTGGTTGCATCGACATCCGCTGGAATCTTAGCGCGGGTTGCTTCTTCATTGAAAGTACCATCAGCGTTCATCTGCAGAGCACAAAATTGTTCAGTGATTGAAATATATATAAGAACGCAGATACGTTCCGATGAGAAAAAATATGCAAAAATGTAATACTATCAAACAGCCAAAAGTTCCAATTATACATAATTCATGGCCTAGTCTTAAACCATTTCCAACGAATTGTGTAATTGTTGGAACCAGTTGATTATACGTTGTGGCCAAAAGATCCTACATATGGAATGACTTCTTAAACATATTCATCATATTTTTTGCGTGAATGTGAAGGAATATAATGTTAAAACCATTAGGTTATGGCTATGACGAACTATTACTGTATTGAATATAGTTTCATAAGTTGACCAAAATTATATAATAAATCTTCTTTACTCACGATGCCAATTTTCTTCAGGAGACATGCACTGAAACAATCGAGTTTGCCATCGGTATTGTCGTAGTTGCCTTCCTTTGCATTTGTGACTTTGACTGAAAAAGACAACATATGTATTTCCGAAATTTATGATGATAGACGTGGGTCGACAAAGTATCGGTAATTATAGTTCTTCTTACCGAGGTCAACGCCGGTCTCGGTGATGCAAGCGTCTCTGTGTTCCTTTAACTTGGTTTTTTGTGCGTCCGTAAGTGCGTACTATAAATATACATGCATAATTACGTACATCTGCATATTGCAAAAAATAATTATGAAAAAAGACCCATATAGAGATGAACTTACTGCTGCACCGATGAAGCAGACTACAAGAACAATGGCAAAGCTCTTCATGATTGAAGATTATAATTGGATTTTAATTCCGGAAAGAACTGGCGGTGAAAGTCACACGTTTAACTGAATGCTCTGCCAACGAGATCTTCTCGTTTTATATCATCCCCCACACCAACCCTGAAGTTGCGTAACGTATGACGCATTTTCTCCTTCCAGACGAATGGTATCAAGAGGCGAGTTAGCATCTCGACGTTAAGGAGTTTGTAAAATAATTTAATCAAGAGGCTGGGCTGTTAGGTTACGACAATATGTCCACTGAAAAAAAATGTTTCCGTAAAGACATGTAAAACAACTCAGTCAGTAACAAAAACTGCAATAAACGCCATTTAGAGACTACAGTAATTCAAATAAGAGGGAAAGCATCAGCGGGTTAAAATTCAAAACCGTGACCGATAACTTTTCCGTTACCGAAATATCAACCACTTTTGCATTAAATTGATTCGAATACTATAACTATTTCTCTTGCACTTATATATTACGTTTTTTCGTGATACTGCGTCGATGCTTCACATGCCCTTACGGTTTCGATACATGGTGTGACAATAATCGATTATGACGATTCTCATCATTAGCAATAACTTTACGATAAACGGAGCCGGGATTCGCGAATACCACATTTCACTGAGAGAGAGCTCTTGAATGTTGTTTAGCTTGAACTCTCGAGTAGGGTCATGTATTTAAAAAATATCTATACTTATCACTGCCAATTAAAGTCCTCTGGATACTAGCTGATGCATTACTTGTCTGCTTGCTCGATTAATGACATTGCTCGGCTACGAGTAGATAAGAAAAAATCGTACGATTCGGACTTTCCGTAAAATATAGTGGCAGAGTGGTTTACTTATCTTAACATGTATACTGTATTTAGCCCTTCTCTAACAGCGTTTTAGTAAGCAGGTTGAGTTTTTCTTGCGGGCTCGGTCAACCTTGTGGATCAAAACTTACAACTTTTACACAATTATACAATATTAATTTACAGTTCGGCAACTTGGTTTTTGGTTCTTGGTTCGATCTTCAATCTTGATCACATTCCAACCTGATTTTTATCGGCTTATTGATAACCATTGGCCCATAATATGATACACAATTTTGAACTTCAAATTGATATATTTTAGTAAATGTAATGTTATTATATACAACTTTTTTTACCTTAGAACCTCGATCAGTGCCATTCTGGTGATTTATTCGGGAAATCGACAATCATGATGGAATACTCCGTAATTTCCTCAGCCACAAAAAAAAATACGTTTTTGAACTTGAATTAAAAAATCCCTTATTTTTCGATAAAAAATCAGTTTTACCAGAACGTGTAAATTATTTGAAATGTTCCGTTTGAAAGTTAAAGCAAAACTTCTACTTTTATGTGGAGATGTTATTGTCAATAACTATAAATTTCTGAGAAATGTCTACTTAAAAAAAGAGAACAGCGTTTTTTTCCAATGTTGGATTGAAATATCTTAAGTATATTACATAAAGTGCCTTTTAGTGGAACTTTAATATGAACAATTATAGGGAAGATCGGGAAAAGTAAAAAAAAAAATGGTGGTATTGATAGAGAATGCTCCATTTGAGAAAGTGCCACCTTACTCTCTTCCTTGCACTTTTCGATCAAATCGTTTGCTGGGCTTGCATCGCTATCCTCAAGAATCTTAGCGCAGGTTACTTCGTCATTGAAAGTGCCATTATCTTCCCCCTACAAAGCACAACATTTTTCAGTGGCTGAAATAAATAACAGTGTGAGAATATGTTTCTGATGAATCAAAAGATGCCAAACGTGTTAAATTCTGGAAGTTTTACATAATTCATATTTTAGACTTGCACTATTTGGATAAATTCTGTCACAGTGAAACATAGTTTGATTATTCGTGTGGCCAAAATATGTATATGTGTTATTTTTGCATCGGTGTTAAAGGTAATATTTTAAAAAATCCTGTACGGTTATGATTATGATGAACTAGTTTCCTGATGAGACCAAAAATTATGATGAATCTTCTCTACTCACGACTAACGTAGATCGTGGACATGATTGATAGAAGAGTTAAGTCGGATTATGTCGAATTTTTATATTTCCGTTATTATTTTTCGACGACTAATATTTCGAGAAGCATTAAGTTTTCAAATCGATTTTTAAAAAACATGCAAACGAGAACCTTGCATATTGCTTCCTTAATATTTTTAACTTTTCACAAATCTTTCTCGCGGATGAAGCCGAAATTAATGAACATACTTCCTTGTAGAAGTAGAGTAGTATATTTAATAAATATTCAAATATATTGAGAAAATGATATGCAAGGTTCTACTTTAATGAATTAATTTTATATTTGACACTATGCAATAATTTCTAATCGAACTGCAGAAAAATTTATGAATATTGCAAGGAAGTTAGTCATTACTGATACACGACAGATATGCTTGCAACCGGTAGATATAATATACGTAAAAAACTGCGGAAAACTAGGCACAATTCTAGGTAGGATATTCGTTACTTGCCACCACTCCCGAATAATCCCAGCAACACTCACCCCTCGAGATATCCGTCCTCGGATAAGAGTGAACCATGAAAAAGCTACTGCAACTTGCTGATGCGGTAATCGACCTTTTATAGGCTTACCGTTTAAAGGCCGAATTAGGTAGTTCGTCCACCATACGATATTGATGAACAATTATTTTCTATTTCTTTAATTTTAGTTTATTACGCTGTGCCAACGAGGTTATTAGCGTTCACATTATTGTACGTGCGTAACATTTATTCGACCGATATTATGACTAACCTAGGACCACTATGATAGCCATAGTAGGATAGCGACTATTTTAGGAATTTGTTGAATTTCTTTCTATCCATTATTCAATACTTCTTGGCGATATATAGAAATTTTGAAAATTCACCATTTTTATGACTCTTTTTTATTGGAAACATTGGTATTTAACGGATTACCAAAAAAATTTTACGTGATTAACAGTTTAGTAGTGAAAAAAAATTGTTAATTTCGTCCTACCTCGTTTTCGCGCAGAGTCGAACAATACGGCAACACTGTACAACATGGCGCATGAGGGAGAGAAAGGGGACGCGGACACATAGTTTTTGATTTGACGTAAGTCAGTATTTGATCTTGTTAATAGACCTGCTCCTTTAATAAACAACTACATGAATAATAGTGTATTACGATACGAGGGTGATGAATTTTTTTCTGACAAGTGTGAGTTTGCGGCACGAGGTCCGCTTCGCTTGACGTCCGAGAAGTCGCGCTCTCGTACGGAGTTGCCCAAAAAGATATACGAAACTCGTGCGAGCAACTTTTTTTCAAGTCGTTTAATTACAACATTTGCCTTCAGCTCGTGCTGCAAACTTACCCTCGTCAGAAAAAGTTTGATCGCACTCGTATCCTAATGTACTATTATTTCACGAGTGCGAGAAGCGCGACATCTTGCACATGAAGTGAAGCGTGTGAGAACTAGACGGATTGACATAAATATAATGAACCCTTTGAATTTCCTCTATAAGTTAGTATTTAGTTAAATAAAATTTGTACCTTTGAATATTATCAAACATATTTTTTTATTGTTTCTAGCTAACATAATGAATATATCGAGTAAATACTATGTTTTTACTTCTTGAGATTTATCGCGTAGACTACGACTGTTACGACAGAATGCCCAACTCGACAGGAAGTGTAAACGCAGATAGAAAAACGTGCCGCACAGCGTGTCCTCGAAATTGCGTCATATACTACAGCATCAAGCTCCTTAATTAACGGCACGGCGTGCTTCACGGCACGAATGCCAGCACTGTGCCTGTATAGATCCGCTATGCGCGTGCGTTGCACAGCATGTTGGAACTATGCAGGCTCTGTACCGGCATCAACGCGTCATGCCTTAATAATGCAGCTTAATACTGTAGTACATGGCGCACTTTTTATGACACGCCTGTCGTTTCATGTCGTCACAGTGTCGTCTACTTGGCGTGTAATGTCTATCTGGGGAAGTTGTCACGATCACTTGAGTGATCAAGAATGTACCCGTATACCAGTATCGTATATGGGGCTAGTTAGGGTTGCAGTAAATACAGTCTGAACCAAAAGATCTAAACACTGAGATGACGTGATGGACATTACATGGTCAGAATAATTTTTGCTTAGACTGTCGCACACCAACTTTCTTAAGGACTTGTATACGCAAAATATTTCAAGAATTTTCATTTTCCAATTATTTTTTATTTCATTAACCTGAACAGTTAGGAATATTTAAGCTTCACAGAATAAAAAATATTTCAAAAATTGTTACAGTTACAGCATTTAGAGCGTAAAATCTTTTTTTCTGGTTTTCTCTACGTTTAGTTTCCTCTCAATCTAAAAAGGCAAGAAAGGAAGCAAGGATTGCCGCCAGAAACGACAAAAAAACATGCTGGAGACGTTTTAGATGCCGAGGAATGACCCACATACAGCGGAGGATTCTCTTAAATGAGGTAAGATTGCGTTTATAATAGACACTGCGCGGCGGGCCCGACCATCAACTGTTGAGCCGTTTTAGCACGATTTATTTTTTTGAACCTTGTAAAAGTTCTAACGCTTGAACGAAGGTTCAGATCGCGTTGAAATTTTTACAACATATTCTTATAATATCATCACCTATCGTCTGTTCTCAGACATCACATTAAAAAATACCGTAAAGACGATGAACACTTAACTTTTACATCAGCTGTGTTTTGCTCAGTCAATGCAGAAAAAGTGTGCTAGTTGAGCTGTCTACACTCCCGATACAGAGCATATCGACGGGCATCCATTTAATGCAAGCTTATCCAAAATTCTTTCATGATTGAAGAATGAAGTACTATTAAGCTTATGAAATATTACCCGTGACGAAAACTTATCAGAGTTTTGCCAAGACCCCAATATGTATTCCCAAATTGTCTGAGGGGACATTCCAGAAAATTCCATAAAATCTTAACCTCCTTTACCGATCCGAACCAAATTCAGTACCAAAGTTGTTTGGAATTGATGCTGATGTTGATCAAGTTCATATGCTATTATATTAAACTATTTAGCATAATGGACTAGTTTTTACGAAAGTTAGAAATATCACGAAACAATTCAAAAAATTTGAAAAGCTACGCAATTTCAATTTTTGCATACAGTTTTTCAACAATTGCACCAATTAAAGATGGCCTGCTGTCACATTGGTGTGCCAAATAGAATATAATGCAGTCAACTAAATCTTTTTTCTGAGTATATTAGAGGAACCAATAGTAATCGAACTATCGAAGGAAATGCCGAGACCTCTTCCGGGTAGAAAAGAATGATGTGGTATTTTCTGTTGTAATTATCCAGTTATTTATTGATAGATAGTAAATGATTCCCCCGTTAACTCGACAGTGATCGGCGAATATCCAATTGACTGGTATAAAAGCAATTGTAATTCATGCTATCATCGTCATATCACGTACCTCACTATCTACAATATGCAGCTTCTCGTAGTTTTTCTGACCGTGCCGATACTTGCAGCCATGGTAAGTATTATATTTTTTCATTGCTTATTGTTCACACGTTTGTCGTACGGTGAACGTCGTTTTGCCACTATTGGGAAATCACAAAAGTCATCGTGACATACGGTGGACAAATTGTAACTGCTCTATCCCAGTTGTATAATCTATCATTTTCACTTCCATGTTTACAGTTAATATTCAGTGTTCAAGAAGACATTCCGCCAAGAATATTCATAAATAAAATAATATTAGTCTCTCCCTCAAAAATTGGTGGGTCACGAGATATCTTGAAAATATCGAAGATTTGATATTTACATTGTTGCCTCTTTATTTGTGCTGTGATTGGTCATTGCAGTCATCAGACCGTTCGGGACTGGATGCAAGTCACACATTGAATCTTTTTGTTTATGTCAAATGTCAAAATTGACACAAAGAAGAAGGATAACCCTAGTCATCTTTAAAGATTGTAAGCTTTGGACCGACTGGGTTATCGACACCATTTTCGTTTGGCGTTTCGTCCGAATCGTTTTATAACACTATTAATAAAGACATGGCACATCGAGAGTCAAAATACTCAACCAAGTTTTTTTAAGCTTCCGGGTAATAGCTGTCGCATAGCCAACTTTGATCTTTTATGACCACTGCTGAATCACCGCCCTGTCAGATTAGGCAACCGTCGCCACAACCACTTTTCTACCGCGAAACCAACGGTCGTCTTTCGCCGCATCATTTACCGCTGAACGACTATAGAACCTTGGTGCTGGTGGAAAGACGGTTGTTTCATGGTTGGTTTCGGTTGCTGCAGTCGGAAGTGTAAAAAACACCGTCGGCAGAAACGCGATTGCTTCGCAGTTACAATGGCAGAATCGCGGTTGCCAGGCGGTTAGAATGGTAGAATCGCGGTTGCCAAGCGGTTCCATTCACGGCGTTTTGCTACCGTCGTTTTACGGGTTGTTTTGAGGTTGCGGTGATCTGATAGGGCGGCTAGCCGCGTAGCGTCTATCCACTCTTAAGAGTATGTTTTTTCTCTTTTTTCTCTTAAAAAAACCGATCTTCTTTTAAGAAAGCCCTATCTTCTTTCCTTCAAAAAGACATGGCACGTCAAAAATCGAAATCCGGGAGCCTGTTTCTAAGCTTCCCGATCAGTCGGCAGTGGCCGTCGCGGAGTCAACTTGATTCTGTTATGGGAGTTTCAAAATTATCGGCCACACGCGTAGCACCTATCTCCACATAAAGATGCAAATATTTAATCCAATATCAAGAATAAGCAAGTAAGCAGAACTTAAAGGAGTGCGAGCGCATTGTTGCAAGTTCGATTAACGACCAACGGATTATGTAAAATCCCTGGTGTCAGAAATCGAAACGCTCATTGTTCCTTGTTGATTCCTATGATAGTATATCGAAACGGTGATGGGTTTGCATTATACTGTTAAAAACAGGGTCGTTTACTGAAGCTCGCTAATATATTCGACAATTTTGCTTTCAGGCTGCACTTACGCCCCAAGATATAATACAATTCGGTGCCGTGCGTCGAAATTGCGAGAACCGATTTACCGTCGATCCCACCACCATCGATAGAGCGAGAGCCGGAGAGATGGTCAACGATCCACAGTTCGACTGCATGATTGCGTGCGTCCTTGACGGAATGAATTTGGTAAATAGAAAAAATTGGTCATCCCACGTTAATTGTACGGTAAGATGAAATGCAAATTGACCGAGTGTTAAATGTATTTTAAGATGTCACCTAATGGTATGCTGAACAGAAATGCAGCATTGTCAAAACTGCCTGAAGGTTACAATCAAGGTCCCATCGCAAACGCTATAAACTCGTGCGCCAATGAAAGTGAGTTAAACTACTTATATCGGTGCAAGCGAATAATTATTTTTTTTCCTAAAAGAAACCTACTGAATATTACTGATGAATTATTTCAGGAGGAAGGAACAAATGTGATACTGCTCATCGACTCTATGCTTGCCTAAACGCGACAGGGGTATTAAAGCCTTATATTTCGAAGATATACTACCATCTTACAGAGAATAACAACTTTATTGTTGTTATTCGACAAATGTTTACATCTATTGCATTTCCTCTTTCAGATAAACAGAATGCTGAGCGGACGGTAACCGAGTGAATAAAAAGAAGAAAAATATTCCATCGAACGATATTCGATTTATTTCTGTAGTCACTTCATATGCCTTAACATTGTATACAATAGGGACGCAGGGAAATAAACCGGTCTATTACAAATTTTTTTGGGTAACAAATAAACTTTATTCTTAATCTGCACTTAATCATATTCTTATAAGGCTTTATCAAATAAGCGAAAAAATATCACTCATTGTGGATGGTCGGCTGTCCGATGACGCTATAGGATCGATTAATCTCCGAGGACCGAAAAGGTCTTGTTCTCCAGATAACACTTCAATAGCTTGGCACCAGTCTCGCATGCGTTGGCACCAGCTGCAACAAAAACGAATAATGGTTATATCTGCTCACAACGATTATTTAAATGAGAAGTCAAAGATCAAAGATTATCAACATATCAGAAAAAATACATCAGTTATGATCTTCGGAAGAAACAAGGAGCTGTGCTTACTTTCTGATTTGCACTTATTGACGATATTGTCGACTTTTTCCTTCGGGATGTCAGCTGGTACCTGAGCTCTGAAGCCTGCCTCATTGAATGTACCCTCATTAGACAGGGAGCCAGTTTTCTTCAAGAAGCAAGCTGCGAAACATGCGAGTTTTTCATCTCCCTGGTCGATGTTGCCCTTCCTTGCATTTGCAATGGCGTCTGAAAAACAAAATAAATTCAGTACTCTTGAAATAGAACGTTTCAATCGAGATATTCGCAAAATTTCTTTCGCAGAGAACTTAATGGGCATTTTCAATTACCATAGATATATAAATATTGTTATATTTTTATCGGTAAAGAATGAACCGCAATTATTATGAAAAAGAACAGGGGGAATTACTTATTACATATGCAAACCATAAATGTATCTAAAACACGGCCAAATTATGCTTAACTTTTATTTCTGATATTCAAATTATCAAAAAATTTTATGTCAAGTGTATTTTTTGATAAATGTTTTCTATAAATATGGTTTGTTGTTCTTACCGGGGTTGACTCCAGTTTCGGCGACGCAAGTGGTCTGGAATTCGCGGAGCTTGGCTTTCTGCTCGTCGGTGAGAGCACTGGCCTGTAGATATATCAAATTCAGTGATTAATTAGATATTTCATAATTTTCATGGCTTACATTCTGACTTGCTAGAGTATTTCAACAGTTACTTTATAAAAATATTGATTACTTACAAAGCTGCTGACAATGCAGGCGACCAAGATGATTGCGAAGTACTTCATGTTGAGGTTGTAGTTGCAATTTTTCGACTTTTCGACTGGAGGATTCTTTGATTACTGTATGCTGCTTGTTGAAGTCTCACCTTTTTATAGGAGAGGCAAAGAACCTGTTAGTAGACGAAACCTTTTATTAGCTGGTCCTGCCGAACGAAGGCCAAGGCCAGTCTCGTTTTGTGAGCGGGGAATAGTTCACGTACGTTTAATGGAGTGCTGATCCACCCAGACCCACATCATTTAGTTTTTTCCTCATATAACTCGATTCTCATTGTAAGACCCAGCGATGGAGGAATAGCTGTTATACAATCCGTCTTAAGCCAGCACATTCAGTATATATATATATATATATGTATATAAATATATATAAACATTCACACTATACACAAAGCCACGCATCTCTTCTCTGCAAGTTTATTGACAAGCCATTGTATAACAACAGGTCCGATCGATCAAACGGAAAAAAACGCAAAAAAAACGGCTCTGTAACTTGCTTGCGGATCAACCTTCGCACTCGCAGAACTAACGATTGGTTCAACGGTCTACAACTAAGGACGCTCTTCAAGTCGCGTTTTCGTGTTGTTATCTTTATCTTTATTAAATTTTCGAAAAAGTTCGTATGTCAAAGTCAATCTCGAGAATTGTTTTAGTTTTTTAAGTTTTGAAAATTATTTAAAATAATTGAAAATATCGATAAAAGTGATTAAGATCTTAAGTGGCTGATGATACGTGGCTCAAAACGCGTCGAAAGACATAGGTATGTGTACCCGTAGGATCATACGTGCAGAAACGAATACATTTGTCCCATATTCAACCACAAAGTGTTTAAAAAACCGTAAATTTATTCGCATCTGCTAACAGCGGATGTTTTTTTTTTCATATTTTATTTAGAAACATAATGACACTTGTATTTGTTGTGAACCGGCTTGTGGATGAACGTGCAAGAGAATGAGGATCACGCGAACACAAGAACTTTATTAAGTAATAACGGTAATCTCATATCAAAAATGATAGTAATAATCATAATAATTGTCGATTCCCTAAATTACACTATATTGAGAATATTCTAGCAAGCCTGCAAAGAAGAACATTTCACATTACTTTCTCAATTATACTTCGTTCAAAAAGATTCCTCAGCGAAGAAGTCAAAATTGATGAACGAACTTGCTCGTGGAGATGGCTTTGTAAACAAATGATTAATGACTAGGTCGTTTGCAAAAGGATCTTTGCACTCCGTTTTTTGTTTTCATGAATAACTGATTTGAGGATCAGTCTTTGGACTCTTGGATAATCATAAAAAATTTCGTATCGACATCACTGAAACATCGCTTGAACTCGGTATATAATACAGATTGATTTTTAACAGAAGGCTCGATCGTGAACCTGAAGTAAAATATCAGTTAATTCATCGTCGAAATGAATCAATAAATCGTCGAGTCTGATAAATCAGGTAAATCCGTTTGTGTTCCTTAGGAGTACATGCAGATAACAATGGCGCAATTCACACGTACGTGCTGCCAACATTAATACGTATCGACAAGTGCGAGCATTATCTGGTGGAACTAAGTGGTCAGTCCAAGGTTGCTTCTACTATATTCTATCAACTTAGGTGAATTTTATGATATTTGTTATACCTAAAATGACCTTACTTCCGTGAAGCATCCTGTTCAATTTTTAGTGTGAATCCGTACCTGCTTGTCGAGAGGAAGTTGGGATTATTCACGGCCATAACACCAGTGATTCAGTATTGCGCACGTATAATTGCATTCATTCAACTCGTTACCTTCAATTAGCTTGACTTTTCAATTGTTATGTTTCTCCCACCTTCGCCAAAATAATAGGCGGAGTGATGGAACGTTCTCTCGTTTGCTAGAATATAAAGCATCGGAAAATTCTTCGTTACTAGTGATAGAGTGATAGATCATCAACTAAGCAATGAAACGCTGCCTTTCTATTTTCGTGCTTTGCGCACTTTTGGCAACTGTAAGTAACATGAGACGATCAACTCTTAAATTATCAATCAATTCCACTTAGTCATTTAATATGAATGTAGAGCTTTTAAATGTAAAGAATAATTTCCTCGTCTTTCCGGAGAAAGTCAGTGTTACCTGAACGTGAAAATGATTCCAAATATTCCGTTCGGAAGCTAACACAAAACTACAACTTGTATGTGGAGACATTTTGTACAGTAACTTCGGACTTCCATGACATATTTACTTAGACAATACCGGCATTTTCTAAAATGTTGGTTTTAAAAATCTAAAAAAATGCAGTCAAAGTGCCTTTTAGTGATCATTTTTTATAACTATTTATATGACCGATCTGAAATGGTCGAAAACAAAGTTACGGTATTGTCTGGGATTACGTCATGTGTTCGAAAATTCCCTAGCGGTTCTGGCCACGGCCGAATCACGGTGAAAATCACGAGTGATATTTTACACTGAAAAAAAACAGTCGTATCACGACGAAAATTACGGACCCTCGTTCTAAAGCTTCTGGAGCGATGGAGCTTTCGAGCTTTGAGTCCGTGATTTTTGTGAAATGTTACAGACAAAATCACGGCTCGATGAATCAAAGCGCCGTGAGTAAATTTCGTCGCGCCGTAATTTGGGCCGTGATTTCTACCGTTATTTTATGCAAAATCACGTTCCCCAAGCGCAAAAGCTCAAACGGTATGAGAGATCCGTGATTTCTGTCGGGATATGACCGTGACTTTCGGTGTCGAAAGTCACGCGTGATTTTCACCTTGGCAACCGGCGTGAATCTGGCCGTGGGTTATTCTGCTAGGGTTGTCATTTGTCCAATGTAATAAATAAGCTACGTTGCCAGTCAAAGGACTAATTAATAACGGACCATTCCTTCAGGCCATGGGCAGACCAAACAGGGAAAAATTTGAAGCGGATAAGCAGAAATGCATCGCAGAACTTGGAATCGACCCTGAGCTCGTAAAAGGACCTCCACCAAAGGACGGACCTGTGGATGACAATGTGAAGTGTTTTGCCGCATGCATGATGAAACAACATGGTGGGGTAAGAGGAAGGAAATAAAATGATGATCGAATTTTTCAAAGGTATGATTTTGGGATAAAAAATAATTTGTTATGTATAAATTGTGGTTCGCAGCTTAAGGAAGATGGAAGTTTCGACTTGGATAAGGCGATCGCTAAAATTCCAGAGGATGTTCCCGACAGGGACGAGATCATCTCTGGTATAACTAGTTGCGCTGAAAAGAGTAAGGAATAATCTATTGAAGGAGCTCGATGCTGGAGCTCGAGACATATTCTCAAATAACGTTATGCTTTATAATTTTTTTTAAATTAATTTACAGAGGGTGAAAACGAGTGTGACACTGCACACCAGATCATGATGTGTATGCATGAGAAGGTAAATCCTGACAAATAAGTACTTCATTAACCCTTTAACAGTAGTCGCGATTCTTGCACCCAGAGAATAGTCTGATATCGGTGGATTTCTATTTGAAGTACATTTGACCCTTTTTTACAGACACGGTGAAAGAAACCATATACAGCTTAAGTTATTCTATAATTGTGGTAACTATACAGCAGTTGTCGGAGTTAGAAAAACCGAGGTTCAACAACTATATCGTTACCGAAATTTTTTAAAATAGTCGGATAAACGAAAACTTTGTAGCCGCCAGCATTCTAATGATTGCTCTGGGTGCAAGGTATGGAATTGTGTTATTTGTTTTTTCAACAAATCCGTTTGTTTTTTTGTTGCAGATGCCACGCATGCGAGGTCCGCCCAAACACGATTGAACACGGAAAGTTCTGTGATACGCTGATAATGAAATTGTTTAAATATGCATATATTACATAGTTTATTGAAAAAAAATGTGAACATTCTTATGGGGCTGTAAAATAAATCTATAATTTCCAGTGAATGTGTAGGGCGAAGTGGCTCTATTGCTTTTTCATAGAGGATCCCTCGCGGACTGATCCTACCGTTTTGTTGGTTGGTATACGGTTGGATCTTCGTAGGATTTCGGTAGAATTGTAAAAAAAATCGATATCAAGTCGAATTTCGGTAGGATTTGGGTTGTACAACCGAAAATCAATCGAATTCCGACCGGTTTGTTTTTGTGCAAAAAAAAAAAACGTAACCAACCAGGTTCCAACCGTTTGAAAGTAAGTCCACAGTTGGATTAACGGTTGGTTTTACGAATTCCTACCAAATTCCAACCTTTTCACAGCGTAGCAATTGGTAGGATAGACGGTTGGTCTTATAAAAGCGTACCGAATTGCAATCTTTACTCTATATGATGGTTGCAATGTGGTTGGTTACAGGATGGTTTTTTTGCACAAACCAACCAGTTGGAATTGAGTTGGCGTTTAGTTAGTCGAGGTCACGAGGGGAAGCTTTGTTTACATGAATTTTTTTTCGATATTTCCATATGAATACGCAGAATCCGCCAAGACGGCGAGAAAAATTTAAAAAAAAAATATCGGTGAATATGCGTACGTGTGTATCTGATGCAGGACTTCGATAATTTATTTGTGTACCTATAACCCAAGAACCTCTTAACCGATTGAATTAAGACTTGGATCACAAGAAGAGCTATATCCCATATAGGCTTTGCCGATAAAACTGAAACAGCCAATGCTCGGGTCAATGTTGGCATGACGATTATTGACTTTGCAATCTTAGGTCAATGCTCGGGCGAATATTGACATGCCAATCGTTAGTTTGCGGATTTAAGGCCAATGCTTGATCGAGAAACTTTTCGCCGATTGTTAGTTTGTCGATATGAGACCAATATGCTCGACCAAGTATTGACTCGCCAATTATTGATTTTTCGATATAAGACCAATGCTCGGCTCATTTTTACCTTGCCAATTGTAGGTTTCTCGATATGCGACCAATATTCCGCGAAGTATCGACGGTCCAATCGTTGGTTAGCCAAATAGAGGCGAATGCACGAATGATAAGGGCTCTGGCACCCTGATTGGCTTAATTTTATAATCATTTGATTTGCCACAGCAGCAGCGCACAATGCGTCAGCGCTTTTATTTATCAATTTCACAAGTAAAATTGATAGAATCTGCGCCGCCGTAAATATATCAATTATTTATTATTATCATCGACAGCAATAGGCGAGGGGTCAGAGCATAGCTCCGGAAATATGCGACATTAAACAGTCCGACCCGCAGTCAGTACTTGGATGGATGACCGCTCAACTATTCTGCGGGAGGCAGTTTTTTGGAGTTTCTGATGTATTCTCATCCACCTGCAACATGAAAGCCTGAATTTAGCGTACAGAGGGAGGAATAAAAAATAGTATATTCCGTCGCGGTTAAGTTTGCAACAGGAGCCGAAGGCGAGTGTTGCAAACACACGAGTTGAGAAAAATTTTCTCGCACGAGACTCGTATACAATTTTATTTCACGAATGCGAGAAATGCAAGACGTGTGAGAAGAAGCCACTTCTCGCACAGGGTTGCATAACATTATTTATTAGTATTTTTTCATTAGCATGTATCAGACTCCGCCGTATATCGTACACGATACTCGGCCGTTTCTCGTAAATGACAATCGGCCGTTTCGCGTACTTCAATACAGGACAATTATCGCCTGCCAATATCGAGCGGGACTTATCATCCAAGACTCGGCCCGAAGATTGGCCAATCACGTATGTGTCGTGGGATATCCGCCCGTCACAAAAGAACGTGCTATGTCTAGTTTTTGCAAAATTTATAAAATTTTCCTAAATAGTTCTAAATAAGTACCCTGATAGAGAAACGTGCTGGACGGCGTGTCGTCAATAATGCGTCCTGTACTGCAGACGAGTTTTGTAGGAATTCACGTCGATTTCTAAGATAATTTTTTTCATAATGTATAAAATTGATGAAAACCCGTCATTGTACGTACAAACTACAATATTTGTGGCTACATCCAAAACAGTTTTACCACTAGAAACCGATTTTAGGGCCAATGCCCGCACAGTCGAATTGAAGCTTTCGTTGTTGTTTTGCGTGTAACCACTGATACATCGCGTAAGAAGATCATCACTGGTCAGTTCTTCGTAAATTGGTTTGATAGCTTCATACACATTAGCTGGAAGAGCTGGCTAATGTTTATATTCAGCTAAGCTATTTGTAGCTTTAGCCCGTTGCCATGAACACCGTGAATCCTCTCCGATCAGGCATTTGTCGTGCAAGAGCGGTTCCTTGCTGACCGGGCGGCCTCCGATTAAAATTCGAAAATTCGGCATTTACAAATTTTTGCCTGCCATAATCTTTTGCGACAGCATTCTAGAAACCCTAATGAGTCATTTCCAAGGAGAAAAAAATCGATTTTTCGCAAATTCTCGAGTGGTCTAACCCCTTAAGGGTCGATATATCCAAAAAATGAAAAATTATGAGGAAACAATGTACAAGGTTCTTCTTTACATCCTTGTTCATTTCTCATTTACCAATATATGATATTTCCATGTATTATGAGAATAATTAAATCGAATGAATCATATCACATAAAAAATTCACAACGTTATCAATTGGATTCCAGGTAAAAGCAATAATTTACATGCAATTAGCTTCAATTATCATAATCTGGAAGATAGTGTTGAATAATTATTTCCCACTGAGTGGTACAATAATGTACGTGGCACGGTGTGTATGTGACAAAGTCACATTTGAGATGCTTCTAATTACGATGAAGTCGGACGTGTGTAAAATTTATCCTCGTCGTTATTCAATTGACCTATCTCACTTTATTCATGTATCTCCAAGGTTTCATTGATCTTGCAAGTGAGATAGGAGTGCATTTGTCACAACAAATGCAGGCGCAATAATCTAACGTAATTACAACATAGTTATGCGATACAACGAAGCTCACAATTATATATTACGTGAGCGTTAGAGATCATGTTAAGCACTGACGAAACAGAAAACCATATTCATATTTCTATGAGCAAAAAAAAACTTAAAAGTACTGCATCGAAACAAAAAATTACCAATTTTGGGATAATTTTATTTTACTATGATTTTAAAAATATTTGCGTACATCCCCGCCAAAAGTGAGTTTTAGAGACAATTTCGATCACTTCCCAATGGGATAAAAATCGGAAAAAGGCATATAAAACGTGCTAAAAAGATGGATTTCGCATAATAATAATCCCAAAATGTTATTAACTAATTGGTGAAAAAAACAATTGCTCAACAAACAATCAGTCAACCTCACTTTTTCTAATGAAAATGATATGTTAATTTATTTGAATGCATACGAATTTTTTCAGATTTTTTTCTTTATTTTGATTTTGATTTTTTTATTTTGAAAAATGCGCAGAAAATAACCAATTTTTGAAATGCGTTTTTCAAAACAATCTTGAGTGTAGTAGATGGTTTTATGCTTAAGACATATCCAAAATTCGTTATTTCGCGCACATTTTTTAAAATAGAAAAAGATCAAAATCAAAATAAAGAAACAAATCTGAAAAAATTCGTATGCATTCAAATAAATTAAGATATCATTTTCATTGAGCAATTGTTTTTTTCACCAATTTGTTAATAACATTTTAGGATTATTATTATGCGAAATCAATCTTTTCAGCACGTATTATATCCATTATTTGTTTCGAATTTTTATCCTACCGGGAAGTGGTCGAAATTATCTCTGAAACTCACTTTTGGCGGAACTGTCCAATATACATACATACATCCTTAAGAAAATTCGTCACCATCATTCATTTACAAATTTGGTATCAACTCGTTTTTGAAATTTTCTATTCGGTTAGCTTTACATTGTACGATTAACAAAGAATGGTCACAGCTTGGCACCGGCGCGTTGACGAATAAATAAAAATCAATTATTCCTTGACATTGTCGAACACGAGAAGGATAAAAACTGCTTCGCAGTTACAGAGAACGATTAATGATTCAATCGGAATAAAAAAATTGTTCCTTCATTCGACTTCGTCATCCATAGCAACTTGCTTATTTTTTTAAAAGTATTTATCTCGACCATCCCACGTTCCGATGGGTATAGGTCTCATGGATCTACACCGTACTGGGTTGTGTTCAGAAAAGTACTCTCGGGACGATAGAGAGCGAGGGAATAATAGGTGTGTATGTATGGTTGAGAGAGATACTTGATGCCAGGGTATGATTTCTGAACGGAGTCCTGTTAGTGTCTGCGAGAATGAATTACATTCTCTTCACTAAGCAACAACTCCAAACTGGATTCTGTGTGAGAAGCCAATAACCTCAACCAGGACCACTCTGTCGCGGTACATCCCGGCATCCGCAGATACATTAACTTTTTTTTTCTGCTTGTGTAGACGGGCTGAAGATCTCATTTTTAAATCGAGGTATCTTGACCACAAGTTTCTGCATACACGGTTACAAATTTTACGTACTTTTCCAAAAAATTATTAAGTTCACGGTCCTTGAATTTATTTTCGAAGGCCAAACAAAAATAGATTTTTACCATATATTTATGTGAAGAGAATCCGTATTCCAAAAACTAATCAGCGAATTAACCGTTTATTTTGATCGTGAATAAAATGCGTTTATATCATTCAGTATTATCCACACTCCACACTGTTCGGTATATGAACAATTTAGTGGAAACTATTTTAATAGCCATAATATCTTGATAACAATCTCAAGTCAATAAGCAATTATCTGCATCACATCAATTAAACTGTCATTGTAAAAAAACCACTTTTCTAATTTTGCATATAAAACAAGATGAAAAATTACCGATTATACATATATTTTCAATCAGAAATAGAATTCTGTTACAAGTTGAATACTTTAAAACGAGAAGAAATCTGGGAAATGATTTTGTGAAGTATCAAATGTTATTCTACTATCAATTAATACTATTCTTCAATAGTTAGTACTGTACTTAGGAATGGTATTTATTAATGTTTGAATCCCAGTATTTATTTTGTAACGACGTTTAATATTAAAAAATAAAAAACAAAAAAGAAATTTATTATAAGTTGTGTAAATTCGTGATAGACATATGTTTGTTTGTTTATTTGTATTATATGATCACTCGATGGGAGAAAAAGGAGTTGAAGTTGAGTTGGATGTTAAAGAGGACAGTATTTCGCCATACATAGAATGTAAATCGGGCTATAATCAGTGCAAGCGCACAATATCTATCATAACTTGCTAGTTTCGAGTATTCTCCCTTCTCGTATTATTTACTTATTGATATTATTCGAATAAACGTATTTCACGATACAACTGATTAAAGTCCCTCGCCTTTTAACCCCTTGACTATTACAGGCGAGATAACTCCTCGGCGCGAAACCGCACATCTCATTTTTATCAACATGAGAGATAATTCAAATAATAATATTGTCTTTAAATAAAATGTATCTATGTACAGTCTGATTCCCAAAGAAATTTAAAAAATGTTCGAATTTTATTTAACATTGATCTTTACTACAATGAAATACATTGGATCTTTCAGTGGTCGTTGCTTTCAATTGTATTATGTAATGCACTTAAGGTAAAACATTTCCATAGCTACTAAACATTTAATCCGCGCAAATGAGACATAATCTCAAACAAACAAATTTTATCTATGGAAGCACGTCCGCATGTATATAGGTTTAATAAAATAATTATATATATTGAAAAATGACAACCAGTTATTTAATAGCCTCAACGATATATACAAGTGTTTTAATTGTACTGATTCTTTTGACTCAAGAAAATTGACTGTTTTTATACAATTGACTCAATGAAATATATCGTTGCCCAGATAAAAAAACGTGTCGTCCAGTGCCGCACGCCATGTCTGCACGGTGCAATTAGTTGCTTTCAAATGAGACGGCATTGTGCCATCACGCCGTGCCGTTTCGTGGTGCCTGTGTGGTCTCACCGTGAACCTTAATGGCTATTTGAGTGTTTAAACCATACGTATAATTGATTCGGCTACCAAGCTATTTTCGTCAATTATAGATGATCCAAATGAATGATTTAGTGGATTGGATGGTTTTAGTTTTCTCAGTGCACCCTTTTTCCAAATTTCTTTCAACTTATCCACAAATGTGCTGAAAATTCTACGATTCACTGTATGGATGTCAATACATCTGTAATACAATGCGCGTTATCATGAATACCGCTACATGCTTGCATTGACAATACTGAGTGTACTCCGCTTGAGAAACGGAGCAGCAGACTCCGGTCGATTCCCGTATAACACTCGATTCTTTTATGTAACTTATCAATTAGTACATCGACTCCCGTGTTCCCAAGCTTGGGGACGTGAACGAAAAGTGGCGCTGCCAGGTGACTCGAGCATGTGCTGCCCTCAAACATTAGTGGAAGAGGACGTTGTTACGCTTGTAAACTGTAGTGTGTGACTGACTGATGTAGTGTTGCAGCGGCTACTCGCCGTACGGAGCTCGTATTTTATGTCGTATATGTAGTACTCCCGAGAGTATTATGAGAGTGAGACTGACGGACCTACTGCCTAATTATGGGAGATAAAGGTACGCATTCAAAGAGTTATATTAATCGTTATATGAATTTCGTTAACTGAATATTACGGATTACTGTGCGGCCGTAGCTCGATACGAGCAAATGCGAATTCACACGCATACGAAGCCTCAAGTTCCAAGCTCAACCGTGACCTATATCCCGCTCACGTGCAGCGAGAATTTCCCTAACAGGAAGAAGGATAGCCCTAAGCTTTCTTAACTTAAGCTTAAATAATACGTTACGTATGCAGCGGCAATGGAGACCGTTGAAATAAAAAAGCATAAAAAACACTATTTAAAAATAAAGAATCACAATTAATTATGAAGCAGAAAATACAAGTTTTCGCGTGTTTGGAATATAGAGGAATAACATAGAGTAATTATTTGTTCACAAAGATTGATGATGTTAGCATGAGGATCATGCTTAAAAATTTCTTTATGAAAAAAAACCAATATAAAACTTGTGTTTAACATGAAGGTGTTCAAATTTTATAATATACTTATATAATTGTTTTACTTTGATAACTGGTATCTACAGAAAACTTTCCTCACAGGACAATAATTTTCAAATGTTTTTAAAATTTACCCAAAAACTATACAATCTTCTTTTTCATTTGAATGGTGCCCTTCCCTTGCATATAGTGAAAGTGTCCCGCGATTTATAATGAGAAGGTGTTATTTCATTATGTCTGCTCCATAGTAATTAATTCCTGAATCATATAAGTGCTGGAATATTTGATGGCATCGACGGAAGTTTGAACGATCGTTGATGAGATACGAATGAGGTTTTCCTTACTTAATTAACGAATCCTCCTCTTTTAGAACATCATGTGCACTTCAGCGGTGGCAGTGGAATGGGCAAAGATAACAACATAATGATACAGCCTCAACGTCACGGTCACATTGATGCACATCTTGGCTTCCTACAACTTCATCACAGGCAATTAATTCACCGCCGAGCGTTATACATCGCTCGTTGCGAGATTATTAACGTGCCGCGGAGTACAACGAGCCTCGGCGTTTCTTTTCATGGAATGTTTCCCCACTGTTTTATAGGTACCACGTAGAATTTTCCGTACCGTGGAACGTATGCATACACGGAGAAGGGCAGACGATAGCACCTGCAATCGTCGTTGCGGATTCAAATCCTAATTGCGCGGTGATCGAATTTACACAGGACAAGGATGGCCTAAGGTGATTGTACAAGTAAATAGGAATACTAGACCTCATTCTTTAACTGAGCAACCATTTAAGGAGGTCCTGTCGAAACTACAAGTTTACTTTTATGCTTGAAAAATATGGAGCATTCCATCCCGATTCAAACTGGGTATGAACCCCGCGTCCCCGATTAGGCGCGTAATTTTTTGTAGGATTAGTTAAACTCCCAAATGCCCCAGTTTTTTTATTTTATTTTTTTGAGGCCAATTGTTTTTTTCTATATATGTTTGAAGTGCCATAATTTTAAAATCTGAAATAATGCTGAACAATATTTTGTAGAATTTCAACATTTTCAAGCTTATCGCCGAAGTGGGCAAGATTTTTCTTCTTCTAGTTTTTAAGGTTTTTCAATTTGAAAAATTATTAAAAAATAAGAAAAATCTACTACAGGAGTCTGTTTAAACGTCTGTTCATGTGAACCGAATTTAAAAAAAAAGCTCAGACTTTCAGGAATTGTTTAGATTTTTCCGAACTAACACTCTATTTCAGTACCACACTAGACACATTATAGTACACAATCTAGTAGTATAATATATGCTATAACATTTCTGTTATATATACAGAAATGTTTGACAAGTCCGTCCATAGGAGATTTATCTTTTTTTTTCTATTTTTTTTTTTATTTTTTAGAAAGTTTTTTTAAAAAGGCTTAAAAACTATATGAAGAAAAATCTTCCCCACTTTGGCAATAACCTAGAAAATACGGATATTCAATAAGGAATTTTCTATATTTTTATTTATAGCATTCAGTGTCAGTTTAAAAAAATGGAAGAAAAATATTTGCATAAAATTTTTTTTGGTGCATTTTAGGGACTAACCAATCTGACAATTTACGAGTCAAATCGAGGAGATCGACCCAGATGGAATCCGGATACAATTCCCCATATACAGGTTATAATTTAGGCAATTATGAACGTAATAATAAAACTTGACACTAAACATAATGCAATACGTGTGGCTTCTTATGAGAACCGTTCCGAATTTTCACTTCAAACGAAAAAAAAATATACGTAAAATAAACTTTGAACAATAAAGAATATATTACGGAAGCGTAAAAATGTCAAGGTTTTCCTCATACCGTTGAAAAGAGACATTTTTAGAATTTTAGATCAATAATAGCAACACAAATGGAGCAGAATTATTGGAGTTTTGCCGCTTTATCATCCGCATCAATAAACAGTCGCGAAAATCGCGAAAATAAAAAAAAACTCAGTGTACATGTACTCTTAGTTGACTTTTCGAAACAGTTTTACTGATAAGTTAATGGTAATACTCAATATGCATATACAAAGATTTATTCTTAATGTGAATAATCTCTTAAAAAACCGAATCAACTTTCATCGATTTACGGTATTTTCATTAGAGATAATGAATTGACGAGGATTCATCGACAGGGGCTCCTTAACAAATATTTACTGCCTAAGCTCAATGACAAGCTATGTGACGTCAAGAAGTCGACGGCATTTTTAACGGCATTATCAATCTCGCAGATTAAAAGTTGAGCTATTGGCCTATAAGGAGAAAGTTATCAAAGAGGAAGTCCAGCTGATGTGTTGTAAGTCCGGATCACCCCTAAAAATTCTGGTGCACGCTCGAGTCCTAGGGAAAGACAAGGGTACGCCGTTGTTACGAAACGGGATTCGAAGTATCGCTGTTGAGGACGATGACGAAGACGACGATATTTCGGAGTAAACGATCATGTCTCTGGGTATACAAGGACTGCATTTTACAAAAATCAGAAGTCGCGTTTTTCTGAAACTCTGCACGAGTGCGCGATTTAAAGAGCGACGAGAGAGCAATGAATTTATTCAAATTAACAGGAACCAAACCCCTTAAAGTATTCCAGAGGTTAGCGTCGCGGAAGTGCCAAGAATTCAGCCAGTACAGCCTACAATATTTCGCTTTAGAAACTTGCCTTGACTTTCGTGCAGGCATTATGAAATAAAACACATTATAAGCGCGTAGCATGTACAATCGAATATGCCGCCACGATTATCGACCAATGCCAAGAATGTATTTTACTATTGTTTTACATCGACGCGACAAACGCGTCGTTGTGCCTTCCGTTACGCGTCAATGTAACGAAATGACGACAAAATGTTACACGAATCCTCGCTAAATAAATTAAATCGTTCGATGTTCGAACGAAACGGAATTATGTGATAATCGTAATGTTTATGCGACATGCCGGCTTCTTAATACTTTTGATGGTTCGTAATGCCACTGAATTGTCCACACCTCATTCCTGTAAGATCATATGAAGATTCTCACGGATTTCCATGCTGTCAACACTGAAAACGGCCTTTCTTCGTTGGTATACCAGTCGGTCCATCAACGAATTCGCAGATATTAAAGCCCAGCTTTACCAAAGGATGGCAATTGCTTCGGGGATTGCCCCACTTGCCTCGAAAAGTCATCCAAGCCGGTGACTCATCGGTGCTCTCGTCGAGCAGCAATTCGATCCGTTTCCAGGTGGGCCAAGCTGTTCCGAATCCACTTTCGTCGTACAAACGAGGCAACCTCACGAATTTATGCTTTCCCGGAGCGGTCCACAAACCATGAGACCCTCGGGCGCTAAAGAGAACCGGATGCGAGCCTGACGAGGTGAACACGCGCTCCGGAAAAATTGGCTTCTGAAAAATCCCCTTTCTCGTCTCCTGACTCTCGTAGAGAAAGGTACCGGTGCGCGCATCGTAACGATAGAACGCTCCTGCGTCGTGGGCGGATACGTACATTGCCACTGGATGATCATCGCCCTAAATAGTTATAGAAATGTGTAAAATTTTTAAGCCTCGTTATCAATCACGGAAGACTTCGATTTCTTAATTCTGGCGAATTAAAAGCAATTGGAAGAACATTCACCTTGAAATAAAGACTCATGTGCTCCCAATCGCCCACGTGGTTGCCGTATTCCTTAAGTCTACCCAGACAAACTCCCCCCACGCTTGGTATTGGCCAGCTACCGAAAAATCCAAGATCCAGAACGCAAACCGCCTTTCCCTCGCTGAACGGATAGAACATCCAAAAGGTCACGTGAAAGTGCAGTTTCCTGAACCTGTTCTCTGACTCGGGGATCGGATTCCCGTCGCGAATCGTGTCGTGTCTCGTCACGACCTCGTTTCCCGGCAGATCGTTTGTCTGCAAAGCGAGGATGAGGTCGTCGTTTCGCGATGCTTTTTCGCGATCCGCGTTCAATCGCTTGCGCTCCGACCATTTAAACTCCGTGACCCTCTTCTTCCTTCTCCTGTAAGTATCGACGACCTCATTCGTTGAGCCGAATGCAGAGGAGGACGAAGATGCTGACGACGATAATGATGATTGCGTTTTCTCTGGTGCGATATCACCCACCGCACAGTCCTTCAGCAACGCATAAATCGGCACATTGCCAGCTGGCTCCTTACCGTAAAGGAAAGATGACTGGTTTCGAAGCAATGACTCTGCCAACAATAATAACTTTGAGTGAATTCGAAATTCAACTAAAAACACTGATATAGTGGACATGCGAGAGAAATGGAACGCAACTATTTGAATAATGATGCAACAAACCTTGTAACAAACCCGCAATTTTTTATTAATCCCGAAAATAAATAACATATTAGGGAATATCAAATTGATTTAAACATTACTAAATAATATCAGAACTGAGCCGCTCAAAAAATATATATACCGAGACGAAGAGTAAATCTAATTTTTGTTATTGGCGTGATTATATTGACAACAACGGTTCTAGCAACTTAATTCCGTTTATCATTAGTAGTCATGGTAGATGTCAAGTCTTCCATCCGTTCGCCGATTAACTGGTAATAAGCGAGCGCTGTAACAGTCTCCATTTACTTCCTGTGCATTTCTATATACAAATCTCCATGTTCATAACCGATTTCATTTTAGAGAAATCAGGTAAAACATTGTTTTTGCTAGATATAGTGGCTATCAAAATAATGATAATCGTTATGAGTATTTTTTTTTCTTACTGACGTCAATACGTGTGTGTAGAAAGTCATCACCGGCCTTTACGTTATCCAGAAACTCGGATACCCCGAGTGGCAGAAATCTCTCGCCAGGAGCGAGCCAAACAAGTGGAGCCCACGTGCGTACCAATTCTCTCACTGTAATAAAGAAAAAAAAGCCAAGTCATAGTGCTATTCTGTAATAACGGGTAAAAGTTTTGTCTTTATGCTGTTTGTGTAGTGACTCGGAAGTGATTAGGTCTCTTTACTACTTTGTAGTACGTGTTTGTATCGCAACTGCTTACACGGAACAGTAACGACGAAACCACGCGGGAAAGGGCCGTACGCGTTAACGCGCAACTCATTGCGTACACTTTCTCGCTTTCTTCAATTACGATAATCATTTTACGTAATGTCTGGTTGCCCGGCCGACCATGTACAATGATTCACGAATGAAAGTCATACATGGGTAAACCGGAGCTGCTCTTAATTAGAAGCGATGTTCGGAAGAGATCAAATCAAAACAATGCCTGCAAATTCGACTTCTGAGGATACGAAGGCAAGCTCTTCTTTCACTACTTTAATGCATAATTTATTGCATTTCTTCAACCGCAATTTAACAGATTCTTATTTAAAAAATAAAATAAATTTCTCATAATGTGCAGATCTACAAACCACTAAAATATAAGGTCATCCAACGGAAGGTGGATCTTTGCACTCAGTTAACACTAATCCGTGAATTTTCACACTCTGAAAAACTCGCTAATTACGTATATCGTTGAAGTAGGAACTGCATGTAAAACAAGTTTGTGGAAGACATAATATTGTGCATCATGACGTGACATGGGTACCTTGACACTGAAAATTGTAGTTGGTTCCATTTTACGGATGCTGATGGGTTAATACCACATTTAGCGTTTGGAAAGGTGAAGAAAAATGTCTAAAAATGTGGCAATGATTTATGTCAATATTTCTTTTCGAAAAATTAGCATAATCGCTTCCAATATAAAGAACATGCCTCACTTCGTTAAGTATCAACTACAGGTCTGGTGAAATAATAATAGCGTGCACCACGAGCCAACCTTACCTTTTGATATTAGGAGTAGTACTTGTTTCTACTCTATAGATGCAGATGAATTCATGTCACATTTAGCGTTTCGACACATAAAAAAAAATGTCGGAAAACATGGTAATAACTTCTGGAAATATTGTAATTCGAAAAACTTGCATGATCACTTTCAGTATTAAAGAAATGCCTTACTCAAACATCAGTTGCTTCTACAATCCGGAAGAGAAGATAATAAAGGATGCACCAAAGTAAGTAATATCGAACATGTTAACTAGAATTTTTGATTCTACGTAATGCAAAGTATTTCATTAAAAAGATTTCAATAATATAATAGACCATGAACACGCCAGTCAATAAACAGGTATATACAGCTTGAAAAATATTAGAAAAAAATATTGACAATTTATAAAATTGATTATAATGCACCTCGTTTTTCTTCGATGATTGTCGAGCTGGTGACTCGACGCGCAACCAATAGAATCATCAGCAGGAAGCGTAACATATTTCTTCAAAAAATACATCGTGCCGGCGCACTGACATATATCGATGCGATCGATCCCGTGTCATTGCTCACGATGATCCATCGCCACTTCGATCACTCGACATTTCCATGAAAATTCACGTGGCTGGTTTTATCACTTGATTTGAGCACAGTATTAGAAAAATGTAGGTAAATATTACTAAAAATGTAATCCTTGAGGCAGGAGCAACGCGTCTTATCCTTCAGGTTGAACGTTCGCGAGTAAGTAACTAACTGAGTAGCATCGTATGTGTACCAAACATTTCCACGCCGTTCACCACGCGCGCATTAGGGTCGCCGGATACATGTGGCAGTACGAGGAGGATCGCTGATAACTGCACACTCGTGAGCGAATAGTCGTGCTGCAGGTCTCTGAGCCTGCGGGAGTGAGTATTATATACATATAATAATAATAACACGGGCGAAGACAGGTTGTGTGCTCATATGCTCGTAAAAGAAGTATCGTCGTGGGACTAGCGAATCAGCGCAGCAATCAACGTAGCAGAAAGTATAGGGGTCATCGCAAGAGTTTAGAGAACGCGACTAGACCCAAAAATGGCCGTTGCCGTTCGTTGAAAGTGTTAAGGAAAGTATATTGCGGAACTTCCGGTCTTGTGCGGCACGCGACCATGTTAATAATGAGTATATCGAAGGTATTGTTCCACTATAAGGCATTACTCGAGCGTATCCATTCAATATGATTTAGCTCGATGATTTGAATAATGATAGTGTTTTGAAGAATCACACACGTACAACATTCGATAACTTTTATTTTATTCCCTTCGAACGATGCAACGTACATTCAACGTGTCGTGTTAAATCAGCAGTTACCACTCGTCGTTTATTACATTATATACTTGAAAAATCGGCGGTACGTTCGGCGCGCTATTCGATGTCCTCGGGACAATCGTTATTCCACAAGGTGGAAAAACACGTCCACGCCGACGCTCGAGTAAATTATACATAAAATCAATTCGATAATTTAATTCATCGTCGAGGAAACCTTGAACAAACTTTTTTTTGTTAACGACGAAACCTTTGAAAACTAAGTTGTTCACGATATCCTTGATTTTACGTTCTTCGTACGTACAATAAACTAAATCGATAGACTATACACTATTGATAGGAGAAAAAATCTTCTACCACTGTGCAAAATAATGTCAATCTCTAAATTTACATCAATTTCAGTCTCTTGGTTGATTCTTTCTCCCTCAGGTGAAAACCCCGAGCGAATTGTCGGATCTTCGTCCGTCACAATCGCATGTTACTTTGACCGGTTATATTAACTGCCACTTAGTCTTATTCCCATATAACATCGTAAAAGATAGTGAGCTATGTGAGCAGTCTATGCAAAGAATAGAACTTATCCTGAGACAGTATTCGTGACAATCGTGAAATCATCATCATTTCGCAAATTATCACATGTTTTCGAGGACTTCACGATCCGTTAATCATTGCCTTGACGCTTATGCTGAAAGATGATGCTTTTTTCTTCTTCGCCCGTTATAGAAATTCTTACGAAGTAGTTCGTTTTTTCAGTATTATCCATTCAGTTGCGCGATGACCGAAAATTATTAATCTTAAATTTAATATAATTCTACCCCTATAATATGCCCAAAAAATAGATTAAATGTCAATACAATCAAAAGTATTGCTAGAAAGATCGCGGAAACCTTTCGAAACTCCGCGTCGATACTTTTCAGCCAACAAACCTCGCGAGTGTTAATCCGCGAATCTTTCGCCAATCACGCGCAACACTCGCATATCACAAACAATCGTATCAATCGAATACGTAGTTTCCTCCACAGGAGTTATTGCGTATTTATCGTGTTATTTCTTACTCGGGTTGAATCAAAATTTCATAACATACATTTATCCTCTGGCTCATTGCCATCACGCTCGTTTAAAATTATAGCTGGGTACCCAGACTAGACGCCATCAAAAATGTTTTTTGTTTATCTTGCTGTTGTGCTGCAAGCTTTTCGTCCTAATCCCAAGCCGAAGAATCGTATATTCCCTCTCGACAATTCGGGCATCTATTTCGAGCTTCCTGCAATTGAGCAGACGAGACATGAGGAATAAGCTATGTGTAGAAATAATCAATACAACGAATTCAGAATAGCTTAAAGAAGTCTTGGCGATTTGTGTGAAACCTCAAAGTCAAAAGCCTAGACTGGCTTTAAGGGATCTCAAATAAAAATATGAATTGTTAATCACTCCATCTTAAGATATAAACCAACATTTAAGATATAAAGTCCACATCATTTGGCCAATGTTTATTGCTCTCATTCCGGAAGTCCAAAAGTATGTGGGACAATCCACCCCGTTCCGACGAAGTTTTGACCTCAACCCCTCCAATTTAGCTCATAATTTTTCTTAGGCTTGGTTGGACGCTCAATTATACAAAAAAAAAATATTTTTTATTCTTTTTAATGCAATTTTTTTCAAATATATTTTTAAAGTGACATATCGAATGCCATAATTTGAAAATCTGGAAAAATTCGAAAAAATACTTTGTTCAATAACAAAATTATCTAGCTTATAGCCAAAGTGGGGGAGATTTTTCTTCATACAGTTTTCAAGCTTTTTTGATTTGAAAAAAATTATTAAAAAATATAAAAAATAATGAATTTACTACAGACGATTGATCAAATGTTGATTTATGTAAAACCGGATTCTCAGATTTTTTTTCAGATTTTTCCGAGTTATGCAAATTTTTTTAAAATAATTCTTTATATCGAATACCTGATATCGAATGCCATAATTTAGAACTCTGCAAAAATTCTGAAAAATACTCTATTGAATATCAAATTTTTCTAGCTTATTCCTAAAGTACGCAGGATTTTTCTTTTTTAGTTTTGAAGCTTTGCTTATTTAAAAAATTATGAAACAGAAATAAGTCAATCTACGATGGACGATATGTCAAAGATTTCTGTATAAGAACTTTTTCAGTAACAAATCAAACTGTGGTCTGCAAGAATACATAATTCTTAGTGAAATCCACAGAATGCAATGATTAAATTAAGGCATTCGATATTCCACTTTAAGAAAATATTTTTTAAAAATTTGCATAATTTGGATAAGTCTGAAAAAAATTCAAAAAATCTGAAAAAAATCTGAAAACATGCGGTTTTACATAAATAAACATTCAAACAATCGCCTGTAGTAGATTCATTATTTTTCATATTTTTCAATAATTTTTTGAATAAAAAAGCTTAAAAACTGTTAGAAGAATAATCTTCCCCACTTTGGCTATAAGCTAGATAATTTTGTTTTTAAACAAAGTATTTTTCAGAAATTTTTACATTTGTAAATTATGGCATTCGATATGTCACTTTAGTAACATTTTTTTTCTTAATTGTGATAAAAAAAAAAGAATTTTTTTTTGCATAGTGGAGGGTCTAACTAAGCCTAGATAAAATTATGAGCTAAATCGGAGGGGTCGAGGTCAAAACCTGGTCGAAACAGGGTTGATTGCCACATGTACATATTAATAACTGCACTTCAAAATGCTTTAAATGTATTTGACAAAACTTAGAGTTTTTGGATTGTGTTCTGATTATGTATAAATTCATATTACTGCTTCATATTGACAACTAAAATCTACAGTATATAAAGTAGAGCATAACTTTTTTGTTTGAAACCCTGATTCTATATCCCTTCAAGTTTCTAAAAAATGTGTGTCACAGCTTACAAATGATGCATGTTTCATTTTTTTATTTGTAAAGCAGCTGTTTTTGGTGATCGATGTGATAAATCGGTTTTCCATTCCTTATTTATGGATATACCAAAAACCATAATTTTCAAAAAAATGCATAGTCAATGAATTGAATAAATGGGACACAAAAGTACAGGAATGCCAAATCCTGCGTGGAATTATCTATATATCTGTCAATCTTAATTCTCAATAACAAAATCTATTCTATATTTACCGATGGTCCTTGCTCTCGCCACTTAGCAATGCAAGCCTTGTGAAACTCGTGTCTACAGGGAAGGAGTACGGACTCTTTATCAGCTAAGTCGACTAAGCAAATAGTACAACTGGCTTTCCCTGTACTGACGCTTGATCCTCGCTTCCTTCTACGTGTCTTACTGAAACGAATCGAAAGATAATATACGATGCTCGATATTAGACAACAGTTGGCACATACTTCTCATCTTGGCTGCGGGTCCACGAGTCCGGACCTTCTGGTGGTGGAGAACTATACCCACCCCCTTCATTTCCGTACTGATGCTGATTTTCGGCAAACATATAGTAAAGAAATGCTCCCAAGCTAACTCCGACTATGACCATCAAACCGACGCCAGTGTGAGGCATGTTTTTTTACGTTTTTTTTACGCGCGCGAAACCTTCAACGACAGTCTTTCCTCTCTGGGAAAACGCAATTGTGTATTATCGTCTCTGACGACACGCGCGAAAGTTGCCAGTAGAGGATATACAACTCAGTGACCCCCGTGAACCTACTGACTCTCCGACGTTTTACGCTGTGAAGCGTCCATTCTTGTCATTGCCAGGCGAGCGGGCGCCGATAAAAACCAAAAAGTCCCCGCCATAAGAAAGTCAGCGATTATCCCGCGTTACTCTACTCCGATAACCAATCCCTCCTCCAAAATTTCGAAAAAAAAGCCTCGGCCATTGGAACTGGCGTAGTCTCAACACTCTCAACAAATAACACGAACGACATTCATCTACGAGTTGCCAACCTTACAAAATGTTTGTACTGTCATGTCTTAAGCACCTCTGTTTACAAACTGCCGTCAACGACTTTCCTGTTTTGCCGGTAGCAACGGGATCTGTCCAATCGGAAATATTTCTGCCAGGTAATATGAAGAAAAGTGACCGTTTTCTTGTCACTTCTTTATTTACTACGGGATTCTAAGTTTTTCAAAACTATAGCATGCTAATGATTTTCGCGTTCAGCGGATATTTTTTAAAATTATACCAAAATAAATTCGCAACAACAATGGAATGAACTGCAGCAAAATATAGCTGTATAATGTACTTAGATCTGTTTGTTCTCACACAATATATAAAAAAACTGAAATGTTCAAGACAAGCCAATTGTGTTCAGTGAAAAGCGTGAACCACTCAGTAAGTATACTTTTTTAAATCACATTCCTTTTTTTCCGCCACGATTAATATATCGGATTAAATTCCACCATTATCTTTTTTTAAGTCGATGTGCAACACTCGGGCAAAGAACATAAGTATCAAAAACTGACCGGAGGGTATGCAATGGTATTTTCTAAAGGGTGCCGAAATTTAGGGGCCTAAAGGAAATAGAATGCCACTGCTTCTATCAGTCCTGCAGTGGCATCTCATTTCATCCCTCGCGTTCCACCCAACCTGAAACCAACGCAAAAAACCGGTCAACGAATGCGCCAAACTAACCATTACTCCAACTTTCTGAAGGTTGATTTAGGGTTAGTTTTTGTAAGCCAACAATAAACTAACCATTCTTTCGAAATAATTCACAGTTGGTTCACGTTTGGATATTATAAACTACCTCGAGTTAGGACTTTCTACCAAGAATGGTAATGGTTACAATTGTTTGTCGATTTTTCAAAACCAACCATAAATCAACCACTGATTATTTGGTTGTCCGAAATAGTTAGTAGACGGTTGGTTTTGAACAATCAAACATCGATATTGTAGCTAGGAAGTCGGAATAAAGGTTATTTTATAATAAACGACCGTAAAAAAACTGCTTATACTTATCCAAAAGATATTTTGTTAACGGTTGGTTTACAAAAACGACCAAGAATCAACCTTTGAAAAGTTAGAACCTTGGTTAATTTGGTGCACCAATTAACACGTTGGTTTGCCGTCAGTTGTGGAAAAAAACGACTAAATTCCAACCATAAGTTACGGTTGGAAGATCCGCGAGGGTTTTGGGTCCTCAAATATCGGCATCCTCGAAAAAAGACCATTACAGTTATTCATACCGACTGAGCACGGGTAAGTGGGGAGAGACAGGGTTCACATAACCTTAAACGAAAATTCTTTTATCGCCCCCACGGTTATAGGTATCCAATTTTTGAAAAATGTACATCGTGTTTATATCTGTTCATTTTCACATAAATTTTTAAAAATGTCGAAACGTTCTAGATAAAAAATTCGTGTTTAGTGAAAAGCCTGAATTACTCAGTATATTTGTCGGATTTATTTGATATTGACGTATTTAGTATATGCTATTCGGTCGGTAACAAAAACCGTAACAGAACCGTTTTAGATTAAATACCACAATTATTGTTTTTTAAGCGAAATCGCAAACATGACAGAAAAATTTGCTTCGACAAGATTCTTCTATCGCCCTAACATTTATAGAAAACTAATTAAAGAGCAATATGCAGCACATGATCTCGATGTCGTACCATTTAACTGGTTGAAATTTGATGACGAATTGCCAACATTTTGAAACAAATTCTATAATATGTTCAATGTCCGATGTATTTTAACCAGGATGGTCAATAGTTGTGTTGACCATTTTACCATTCTGAATAACTTTCGCTGACCAATCGTGTCGCGGCATTATTATTCCGGCCCAACGGAATCGCTGATCTGTGATTAGGTCCGCAGGTACCGTATAATAGCGGGCTTGCGGCAAGTCTGATTCTGCCGTGTACGTGCCGCGTATTTTCAGTATATTTCGAAAATGTAATAAATTTGGGAAAAATGACTTACGCGATCGCCGGTTGTTTTTAAAACGACGCAAGAAAACATCTGTGACTGTTCGGAACCATTTACATTTCAATAAGAGACAAATAATGTAAGTGGTCCAATTCCTGATTACCTAAGCTCAGATTGACGGAAAGTAGCCGAAAAGGTTTTCAAAAATTGACGAAAGATCATCCCCGCTGGTGTCATTGGAAAGATTAGAATCCCAATTAAATTAAATGAGTATTATTTTTTTATTTTAAATCATTTGTAGCTTACATATTACAAATATACTCTCCCACTCGAGTGATCCGCTAATTCGTGTCCTACCATTTGGCCGGATAGCCCATAGACTGACCTGTGAAAGCTTCAATCACTGACCCATGTCGACTGACGACAGAGATTCTAAACTATTAACCTACCGAACCGCATTAGAATTTTCTGGGAATAATACATTTCAATAGCCATTCCAGTCATCATGTACTTTTGTGACAATTGTGGACATATATCACGGCACCCCCGGCGTTATTGTGCCCTGATTTTTCACGTATCGAGTTGCAGTAAACGTGTTGATTGACATTCAGTTATTCAACATAGTTATCAGATAAAATACAACAAAAAAATACCATCGATCGAGGTCTTTCAGTCCGGTGTTTCTTTGTTATTTTAGGTCTTGTAGTTGTAGTACATATAATAGATTTTTAATTGTAAAAAGAGGTGACTTGACGTTTGGCATTGTATGTACATATTTTCTAGAATTTGATAAATACCGTGGGTTGGAAATTTGTGTTTGGTTGACTATCGATTTTCTATAAAAATCGAGATTTCTCCGTCTTCTTGAGCGAACTGTTCATTCATCCAATCCCTTACAACACACTGTGCGCGAGATTATCACTCTTAGCACCTCTGCAAAGACAAGAAAAATAAAAATTTCTAAGAAGTCATGGTGAATCTGACGGACATTGAGCAGCGCCGGGAGGTTCCTGGTGAATCGGCAAATAAAGTTTAAAAACTCGGCGATATTTTCGAATGGTACTCTGTAATTTGATTTATAGGAAAACTAAACAAATAAAGAATTCCCATTTATAAAAAGGAGTATTGCGCACTAGAATATAACGTATTATCGTAAAAAATATGTGAAACGGACACAAATTGGGCCACGATCAAGAAGTGGGCCGTTTCCGTTAGTCCGGCTTAGTTCCTCAACTCATAAAACATTGTTCTTTTCCCTAGCACGTTTAGTGAACAGGACAAAAAACTCAATACTAAAAAATATCAACAATTTATTTTTTAATCAAACTCTTACTATACCTAGAGAGAAGTTCAAAAATATTTAAGGTATAGTTCCTTCATGACGCAGCGTTGGGGATAAGGGCCAGGTATGCCCGACGCAAGGGAGTGGCGTGCGCCATTTGAGTCCTACCTCATCCTACTTCATCTGAACATATTTAAAAAACTAAACGGTAAATCATTGTCACATTTTTTAGAATATTCGTGTTAAGCTTGTGAAATATTCTCTTTTCGTTTCCACTTTTGACATGACGAGAAGTTTTTTACGAGTTAATTATAGCAACTTCGAGTATGAACATCTCAAGTTACGGACGGTAATTGTAATTTAACGTGCATCAATATTTATATCACATGTTCGATAGTGTCTGTGTGGAATTGAAATTTTTTTTCTATAAAACCATTCCGTGAAGGTACTACCTTAATGTCACATATAATATGTAATAAATAAGAGAAGTCCATAGAACTGTTAACTCCGTAATTGTCAGAGATCGAGGGTCTTACGCTTGCATACACGCTGGACAGGTCTGTGAAAATAGAAATAGAGGAATACATGAGATAAAAAATGCATACCGAAAGTGATGTACTGATATGACGAAATATACAGCGAAACTCAATGGTATAATTAAATAATAAGTAGGATAAGTTCGTATTACCGCAGATGCGGAATTTTGCATTCGTTCCCAGCATTCTTCATGAACAAGATGACCGCATACCATGGCCCTTGTATTCGGTTCTTCTTTTTTTATTCGAATTAGACAGTTTGCACATTCCTGAACATTCGTAAGTCGGTTCCGCAATCTACCGATTGAACAATATACGATATTATCGTCGCTATGTTTATTTAGGTTTTATTTAGTCGCATTCCAATTTTTCGTTACCGTTTATTAGTCTCTCCTCGTGGATTTCTTTCAATACGTTGTTCTGCGCACGCCATACACACCTGATAATGACAAAATTATCATACTTCGAGTATTCATACATATTATATAAAAATGATCAATAATTCGATTAAATGCTCTTACTTGATCCCAATTAAGGGAAGATTCGGAATCCGATGGTCTTGCGACGTTTGCTGCACATGTATAATGGAGATAATGACCACATGGAGCTTGCCAGCTATCGATGACGGACGCGGCGCCTCTACATATACCGCAAGGTCCTAATACCCTATAATATCCGTCTATATCATTAAACAATTTCACCTCCGCCACCGCTGTCGTGTCGAGAATCAGACTTAAAGTAATCCGGACTGGGAGCGATAACCATCTAAGATTGAATTTTCAAATTTATTTTTAATGTATTTAGATTTATTTATTATTATTATTAGATTGATTTATTTTTTTAAATTTATTTAGATCTGTTAAAATTCAAGATCTATTGGAATTCAACACCTATTTTTTAATAGATATTGAATTCCAATTTTTTTATCAAGATGTGGTGAAATTTAAGATCTTTTGGAATTCAACATCTATTGAAGCTTAAGATGTGTTGAAATCCAAGATCTGTTGAAATTCAAGACCTGTTGAAATTCAAGATCTGTTGAAATTCAAGATCTGTTGAAATTTAAGATCTGTTGAAATTCAAGATCTGTTGAAATTCAAGATCTGTTGAAATTCAAGATCTGTTGAAATTCAAGATCTGTTGAAATTTAAGATCTGTTGAAATTCAAGATCTGTTGAAATTCAAGATTTGTTGAAATTCAAGATCTGTTGAAATTCAAGATCTGTTGAAATTCAAGATCTGTTGAAATTCAAGATCTGTTGAAATTCAAGATCTGTTGAAATTCAAGATCTGTTGAAATTCAAGATCTGTTGAAATTCAAGATCTGTTGAAATTCAAGATCTGTTGAAATTCAAGATCTGTTGAAATTCAAGATCTGTTGAAATTCAAGATCTGTTGAAATTCAAGATCTGTTGAAATTCAAGATCTGTTGAACCTCAAGATCTGTTGAACCTCAAGATCTGTTGAAATTCAAGATCTTTTAAAATTCAAGATCTATTGAAATTCAAGATCTATTGAAATTCAAGATCTATTGAAATTCAAGATCTATTGAAATTCAAGATCTATTGAAATTTAAGATCTATTGAAATTCAAGATCTATTGAAATTCAAGATCTATTGAAATTCAAGATCTATTGAAATTCAAGATCTATTGAAATTCAAGATCTATTGAAATTCAAGATCTATTGAAATTCAAGATCTATTGAAATTCAAGATCTATTGAAATTCAAGATCTATTGAAATTCAAGATCTATTGAAATTCAAGATCTATTGAAGTTCAAGATCTATTGAAGTTCAAGATCTATTGAAGTTCAAGATCTATTGAAATTCAAGATCTATTGAAGTTCAAGATCTATTGAAGTTCAAGATCTATTGAAGTTCAAGATCTATTGAAGTTCAAGATCTATTGAAATTCAAGATGTATTGAAGTTCAAGATCTATTGAAATTCAAGATGTATTGAAATTCAAGATGTATTGAAATTCAAGATGTATTGAAATTCAAAATCTATTGAAATTCAAAATCCATTGAAATTCAAAATCTATTGAAATTCAAAATCTATTGAAATTCAAAATCTATTGAAATTCAAAATCTATCGTAATTCAAAATCTATCGTAATTCAAAATCTATCGTAATTCAAAATTTATCGTAATTCAAAATCTATTCACAATCTGAAGTATTATGAAACTTTCTTTTTCAGTGCGTCATTTTCCGTGAAAGAACGGAAAAATCAGTGCAGTTTGTACTGCGCCATCTATGCCGCTTAACTGCAAATCGGAAACTACAGTTTCTCTTGGACGCTTTGTTATCTCTACGGCTACCGGGATGCACCGAGTTATGGAAAGCCCATGGTTTTGCGGTTCACAGCTCGGGGCTTCACAGTACGTGTTTTGAGAACGGGAGATCATCAATTATACTGACATGTCCAGAGGAAAACATAAAAATTTTACCTGCGCTCGAATTCTAGAATCCTGGGTTCTTCATTTTCGTAGGGATTGTGCTGCTGTTGATATCGATAATGAGTATAAGCAACCGCAGCTACCGTAACTAACGTAACGACCCCAACGCCGATTAGGAAAATTGGATGGGCCCACATCGTTTAAGTTGATTTTTCCTACACTTTTATTTAAATATCTATTAATAATACACTTTAATTTAAATATCTATTAATCAATAGACAACAATTGACGGCATCGCACGTACTTCATGCAATCGTTACCGAGTACCATGTACAATACCGCAGAGAATACAATTATTGTACACTGCTGACACTGAGCGTTGACTAACTGCCGAGAGTAGACCTCGAATGCCCGAGGTACAATACTATACCTTCGTATTGAGTACAACCGAGCACATAAACACAAGTCCAATACTGTACCTTAGAATCCAGCATAACCCACGTAGTCCATAATCTATATTCGTATCAGGGAATAGCATGTGTGCGCCACTCCGGAAAACGACGACTTGAAGGAACTACCTATTTCGATAATCTCAGTGGGTATTGCAAGAAAGCTCTCTCATTTCTCGTTTTCACACATGATGGCGTTTCGTGTGTTTATTCAAGTAACCTTACACGATGTATTATTAACGGACTACAATAACAAAAGATCGCACAACAGATGCAATCGAGCGTTACATGTACATAATCTATATATGTATAGTTCAATAATACATAAATCGAATTTATTCTATCTCATCCGCAAAGACGAGTAATTACTTTTTTGTGTTTGTATATAAAGTATGGTCCTCGGTTGTTTCGCCGACCGGAGGCCGAGCCAGTTTACAATAATTACATTATCATAATCGACAGATGCACGAGAGACACAGAGGCATCAGTTGTTCAACATACGTTAGATATGCCAAGCATACGATTTTTCAGCGCTCGCGCGTATGCAATAATACATATTAGAAGTGCACAATACTTGTCATTACTGTTTCAATATTGCGGCAGTGACTCCTGCAATTTACAATATATAGCGAGTTGTACAATTTAATATATATATATATATTTTTTTTTCTGTTTATTTTCACTAATCTATTGATGTTTAGAGTCAGTTTGACAATACTTGGCAAAGCACTTACACGCAATATCGAATAACTTTCGTATAGTTTCTTCTTGTCATCACGAAAGTATATCGGTACAAATTGATGACAAATGAAACGTTGCGTCGAAGGGTTGGAGGGGTAAGAAGTTAGAAGCGTTTGATAGCTATCATATTTTTCGCCCTACAGTAGTAAATTCGACCGATAGGTACGTGCGCGAGTCATTGGAAACAACAAGCGGCCCTTGAGCTCACTGTCTCGTCTCTCAGAGCCTTCAAAGCGAAGCGAACAACGAATGAGCCGCAGAAACGAGTGCAAACGCGAGCACGAATCCGGCCAGCGATACGTCGACGAATGCGCGGATTCCACACGAGCCGAGATTGTCCTGTACGACTTTGTCGTGGCATCTCGCAATAACGTCGAAATCCACGAAATTCATTGGTCGACCGTTCAACTCGATTGGTGATATGCAAAAATTGTGATCGCGAAACTCATTGATTGATCCATTGACAAGATCGCTCTCGAGTACGTCGTGAATCTGGCAGTCGCACGGAAAATGGTTGTTGCTCGCTGCAATCGTGTTCACGCGAAGGTAAGTGTCCTTTGATCGGGGCGCAGCGAGCACATGATTCCCGTTAAATCTGAATTTGTTGACGGCGTTTTCACTCGTTAATCTAAGCTCCTCAATGAGGTCTATCTTATTGTTGAGTATATTGAGACTGTCGACGTTAGTAAGACCCGCGAATGCCTCTGCTCGCATGGCACCTAAATCACTTTCCTGAATGTTTAGTCTGTTGATGTGGCTAAGTCCTCGGAACGTGTAAGGTTGCAGACTGTTCAGATCCATAAAGGTCAACTTAATCTGAAAAACGTTTTGCAGTCCGTTGAAGGCGTCCGGTTCAATCACCTGTACACCCGACGGAAATATAAGATGTTCAACGTTCGTGAGACCAGAGAATGCTTTTGTTTGCACTGTCACCAGGGGATTATTGCTCAGCAGTATAAGTTTCACGTTGCTTGTTCCCGCGAACGAGTTCGTCTCGATGTAACTGATACGATTGTTGGCTAGCAGCAGCGACGTAACGTTCTGCAACGCCGCAAACGAAAACTTACCGATGAAAGCAAGAGGCGTATGCTGAATCGAAATATCGGTTATTTTGTTGAGGCCCCGAAAAGCGAAGGACTTAATCGTTGATATGCTGTTGCCGTCAAGACTCAGCTTACGCAAATGACGAAGACCAGCGAACGCATCACTCCTTATTATCGTAAAATTGTTCTTCGTCAACGATAACTCTTCGACCTCCGGCGTTAACTCTGAAGTCGGTATGTCCTGTAGCCCTCCGCTGTTGCAAAGGGCCTGACACGAGACGAAATTGATTTTTTTATCATCGATTATCACAATCTAGTTTTCATTTAATTATGAATATGATCATGTTTACTGATCTCATTAGAGACCAAACTCATTCCGCGGTAAATCGATAAAAAACTCGATTTCTCAAATGTTGGAGACTTCTCAATTTATGCTTTTGAGAACATTAATTTTTTAATTTTCAAGTGTATCTATAGTACAATATACTTACGTCGTTTTGCTATACAGCTTACCATTGTAATATTTTACTTTACAAAGCATTGCATATGTAGTTTTTGTATAAAAAGTTCAGTTACAAAGGGATTTACTTCGGAAACTAAAAAAATCGATTTAAGTAATTACAGATGTGGAGCGCATTGTTGTGGATTTGCGAAGTTTTACTGTGCAAAATCGAAGTCATCGCGACAGTTATTGCTGTAAACGTTTTCTGGTTTAAATTGACATTGTCTTGTTGGGGTTGACTGTGTACAGTTTGGCTCTGTTAAGTGAGTGTGACAATTTGAAAATAGCCGGAGAGTGGCCAACTTCGGATTCGAGTAGCGCCTGATCGAGATGTGAAGGCAACATTAATTTTCTGATTAACTTGGCGTCGAGTAGTTACCGCTACTCTTAATCAAGTACAGTTTTTTTATATGCATTGAGTTTTTGTAGTAAAAGACCGTTTATAGGATACTCGGCCAGAAAGTGACTGTGACGTGATGGTTTATAAAAAAAACAGATTCCTACCAACTATTCAACATTAATTACACCTTGTTGCAGCCTTATAAACGCTCGTTTTGTTCAAATTCATCCTATTTGTTTATTGAATTCGTAAATGATTTGCAAACAATTAGTTTTTTCGAATTCTCTGCCACTTCGGTAAAAAAACCATAAACATTTTATTCAACGATAAAAAAGGCTTTATCATAAAAATAGGTGTAAAAAAACCATAACATTCAAAGTAATGGGAAAAGCGATGGGCCATCAATATTGCCATCTGCCGTTTTTCATTTCGCTCCATATTTCAACTTATCGATCAGAAGAATACACCTTTAGCGCGTACAATAAAAGTTATACATAACATTTTTTACCGAAATGGGAAAATTTTTAGAAACATCAATTTATATGTGATTCTATATATTATTCTAATGTTCGATAGCCGATCCACTAGATGTACAATAATTGAATCGTACATTAATTTATCCAAGTAATTAATTACCTGCTTGGAAGAGAGACAAATGCATTCCACGGGACATGGTATATTGCTCTCAGCTGAAGTGGTAGTTTCCTCTTGTCCGGAGATGAGCGAAATGCTCATCCCTGTCAAACATATTAACAGGACGTAGCTCGAGATCTGTTGGCAGAGCAAAGCGGAATCGCTTTTTCAAATTATTACTGTAATTACAAGGAAGATTAATGGGGGTGATTAATTAAAGTCGCGAGCACAAATTATCACCGCGTAGCGTAAAGTGCATATAAACGCGTGTCACGTCGTTGACCTTCACCACTCGTACAATATGCTATGTGCAGAGAACAGAGGGAGATATTCAGAGACCGCGCGAACTCGCGTTGATATTTTGTAGTTTGGCCACGTAGCGTAGTGCGGGCATCCGAAAATCCGAGAGTATTCATGCAAAATACTACACAACTATGTGGTATGTATTCATCATATAATATACAAGGTAATACAGTGAATTTGTACCTGCGCTCCGCGATACATCAATCTCGTTATTTTTACGGCGCATGCCTCGGCATCCGGATAGGCGTCGACAGCTATTCCTCCGCTGCTGCTGCCTCGACTCCTCTCCGTCAATTCTGTCGTATCTCCACTTACTAATCTCGCTTTAGGCGATTATCACGTATAAGGATCACAGGAAAAAAAAAATCAGTAACACACGGGCGCAAAGTATCGCTCAAATCACACAAGACTTCACACGGTGCACGACTCGTAGAATCACGTTTTTCTCTCTTCTAACTCTTCATTTTTTTTTTTAATTTTTTTTTTTTCGCCCTTCTCCGCCCCCCAACTAGTAGCTACTTCTTAAAGCGCGCTTTAGACCTGCTTCTTATTCCCTCCAGTAGATCCCTCTCTATATACCCTTATACATTTCTTGTCTGTTGTTACTACTCGTGGCGTAGGTCGCGTGGCTCGAGTTCCGCTAGCGTGGGAGCTACTGCCATCCGAGAATGGTGGTTGAGGATGAGGACAGGAGAGTGATATCGTCGAGCGATTTAACAACCCACGAACGATTCCAACTGCGCCTTCATTCGGCTATAGAACCCGGGCCCGGCTCTATTACCCCTTACACCCGTTGCTCTCGCCACCCGTCCATCGCGTCGCAGAGAGAGGGCGTGCGTTGTGCGCAAGCTCATAATTATTCTCCCCGTTCGCGTGCCGCTGCTGCCACCGCTGTACCTTTTCCTCCTCCTGCTGCTGCCGCTGCTCTACCTCCTCTGCCTTCCAGCTTCTGCCGGGGGTTGCAAGGCACGTACGCGAGACGAGCTGCGGGGGTAGATCGTATCGAATCTCGTTGCTGTACTACCTACCTACCTACCTACCTATCTATCTATCTATCTATCTATACTACACCTCCAGCCCCGGCAGAAGCGCATCCTCCGATCTCTGCTCCGAAGTCTCTGTGTAGTCACTCTCTCTTCTTCTCTCGTTACTATTTTCCACATCCGCTCGCTGGCAGCAACCAGTACAAACCTATGCGACAACGAGAGAGGCAGAAAGCGCTAGGACGTGGAGAGCAAAGACGAGGAGCCCCGGGGTCACGCACGGAAAAATTCTTGCTCGAGCTCTGGCGCTGCGGACTCTGCAAGCTTCGGGCAATTCTATACGAACCCTGGCGCGTAGTACGTGATACGTAGAACGTATACAATCCGTTATACCCCTCTCGTTAGCTCGCCGCGCAGCCACGAAAGCCACGACTACAAAGAGCCATCCATATATGGCACATATACCTCTCGGCCGAATGAAAAGAATGTGCGATATGCAGTAGTACTCGAACACCAGAGAAGCTTCTCTCATTACGGCTTCTGATGATTCATATCGGGAATCTTATAATTGACGACGAGCCAGCAGTTATAGGTCATGAGTTCATTTTAGAATGACGATGCATTTTGTATATATATATATATATGTATACGATATCGAAGTCTACGTGCGAGCTTGTACACGCTTCATCATCGGCTGAAAGAATAGAGAGATGCTTTAATTAAGGCTGTATCGATCGGTGCAGGCGTATCATGTCACCACTATATTTATAAGGTATCTTTCGTGAAATAATCCTCACTAGAGAAGGATTTCGATGAAAGTGCACGGTAATTACTACGCTGACGATGTTGAATTATTGAAGTTATCAGAGTTGTTACATGATGAAGCCATCAGCGCTGGTTTGATTAAGTATGTCTAAATGAAGACCCCATAGAATACAGCTTCGCATTGCCAATGTTACGAATAATATTCGTGGGCTGCGATAGGATATACGTCGAATACAGGATCGTTGATGAAAACATAGGTAATAGGATTACGTTAATGTGGTAATTATTACACTGCAGGTGGGAATGGGACATAAAAATAATGGAAAGCATAAGTTTCCACAAATCATCATGTTTTGGTGATTTTATAGTTACGGTACCTGTTCGTAAATTATGGTGGGACATTAGTATGGAGTTTGTAATTAGCAATAGCCAAAACTCGTTTCTGCAGACTGAACGCATGCAAGTAGAATATAATTGCAGAACAATCTGCTAACCATCGCGACTCGCAATTTCTCCCTGTATAATACTTACTACGATTTTTTAATGTATTATACTAACATCATAACTACCAGTACTACATCAACTTATGAGGTGCTGTTATTTGACAGTAGCCATATTTAAACAATTTGAAAAAAAAAATCTTCTATCTCTATTCCCTATACCTAATCACTATAATGATCCTGGATGTGCTATCTATGAAAAAATCAGAGTTGTTTGCAGACATGGATGTCTAAGACAAGTTTTTGGACTAGACAAACTAAACACACATCCACCGACAGTAGTGGACGCGCAGTCGGTGTGTGGCTTCGACGGTACCTAGAGTTAAGCCGCATTGTTTGCGGCCATAAGTTGGATGGGTGACCGCTTAGCCGCGCACTGGTTTGCGCGTAAGTTTATGAGCAGGGGGCTGTTTTTCTGAGTTTCTAATGGATTCTAATACGGTAGAAATTTGGTAGAAATAAAACCGCCTGCATAGGTCAGGTTTTCCGCAGTTTCCCTGAGCCCTCGTGCGAATGCGATTCAGTAGTGCATTGTAATGAGTGGCTGCGGACAACACCCTAGGGGGGAACTCTATGTAGAAACGGGGAAAGGGGAGACGGGTTACGTAAAAGCCGGAATAAGTCATACGAAAGAAATATCCCAATAAAAAAAACAACTAAACTCGCAGTCAGGTGTACGGAGAGAAAAGTCTTAGGATGGCCACGAGGGTTCCTGTAATTCGCGTACCTGCATTATACATGGGCTTTATCGTAGTTGTTTTTATGCACGTAGAAGTATTCACAATATGTTTCCAACCGAAGTTTTACGTATACGTATGCGTAAAATGTGGAAATATATACTCTTTTTACATAGGAATAATTAGTGAATTTTTTGTACTATTTTGAATATAATCCCGAAATCAGTTATGGAAAGATTTTATTATGCATTCCCTAAATATATTCAATGGTATGCAAGTTAGTATGTCGAAAATATAAACACTTTGCAGAAGATTTCATTTTTTTTAAATTCAACTTTGGTTCACTAATTATTGTGTTAAAACTGCATCATGCTAGCCGAAGTGGGTCAATATGTCATGGAGCTTGGAGTAAACTCATCATATGGCAGAAAATTTAGCTCTTTATATGCACCGCCGTGTTGCAAAGCCGTATGTATTCGTCACAAAAAATTCGTGCATAAAAACGCACCGAATTCCAGTACTTCACAATAATTCATACACCCAGAGAAATGGGTTTATTTGAATCGATTATAGGGTGTATTTAAAACGAATAAAATTTTATTGAGATCAGATAGAATTTATTTCAATCAGATGACATTTTTTTTAGATAAAACAATGTCTATTTTGATTGAATAAAATCCTATTAGGCTGGCTATTAAATAAATAATTTACTTAATGGCCGGCCTAATAGTATTTTAATCAACCGGAACAAACTATTTAATTGAAATAAAATTTCATCTGATCGAAATAGACTCTATTTGATTGAAATGAGATTTTATTCATTCCAAATACACCTGATAATTGATCCAAATAAACTCGTCAGACCCATTGCTCTGGCTGTAAAGTATTGTATTCCTCAGTATGTATACGGAACCGCGTAAGAATATTTTCTCTAATGTTTTCTAGCTCTGTTTACCATATACGTATGTTATGCCAATACTTCTTATGGTGTATAGTAATGACGGCTGCATGTATTAGAACGCCCTGTACATGTAATCTCAACATATTAGCAACAGGATTGTTTACCTTTAGATTAAGAATCTTACTTATTTGTACCGTCGCTAAATGGCAAATTCGTATCCCGCTTTTCAAAAATAGATGTGACTACAGAGGTGCATATAAGTCGAGAGGTTTAATGTTGATTCGCCCTAAGGAATTTACCGCAGGGCAACTTTTCCTCGCCCTATTCGGGTCGTTATGAAATAGTAACGAAGCAACGCCTGCGAACGAAAGAAAATTTTCAAATTCTTATCAAAAAATATATGCTTTAACCAAATTTAACATCGCTCGTGCAAACACAAATTCCCCACGTCAACATTAACCATTTTCTTATTTGCGAATCTCAAGAAATCGTACATATCACTAATCCCGAAGCAATATAGGCAATGAATAGTGATCTATACTAATAAGCGTCATGTAAATGAAGATTACTGCAATAGTTTCATCTTTCAAGCAAATAGAGATACAACGGATTACTATACTGTTAAGGAATAAGTCGTTACCGTAATCAACCAAATTTGGGACGATTATACGTATCGTTACGTGTAAATTATTCATACGAGATATCACAATAAAGCCCATTTGTCACCTCTGTACTATATTTTCTGCGAGTGACTCATTCGCGGATCCATTTCCACCTACGATTTTTTAAAGTGTTGAGAAAAATTTATTTCGAAATGGAATGATCTTTTCAAAAATTGTAAAATGAAGTTAGCAGATATAGCTCCTTTTGCTGTTGCTACTCTGATGGGAATGAAATCGGGAAAAAGTATGGCATACTATGCAGGAGGGAACGAGATTTTCACCTCGAGTGATTTCTGCCCGCGCTTCACTCGAGGTAATTTCTATAGAAAGCTTAAGGTTCGTATGCAATTTATATTTATTGAATTATTTCTATCATTAGCGTTTCTCGGCGGTTTCCAGTTTCAATCGTATTTCGTCCTCATTTAGCCATTAGCGCCACCTATAACGACAAAGAATATGTTTTATTTTCATTTATTAAATTAACATTAATTGCATTCCTGAATTACCTTGCAGCACTCGCATTCGAATTTCGAAAATAATTATAAATGTCCTGTTCCAGGTCAATTTTTGATTTACAATTTTTAATGCTTAAAAAATGTAAGGTTCGATACCACAATTCACGGATAAGAGTTGAAAGATCATTGGGATGACATTTCGCTTGAACTATCATCAAAATGAACAGGAAATATAGAAATTTTGTTTAATGAGTACAAATGCTGCTTGGTTATTACCGTAATAAAAAACTTTATCGATATATTTATGTATATAGGTATGTATGTACCTTCTGGCCAACGAGACACATGGCGATCTCGTACGCCGTTTCGCAGTCATTGGCACCCTCTGAAAATAAATTAACGAATTCATTAAACATGATGCTATTACTTGTTGATATCTGTTAAGTCGAAGCATCGAGCACGGTTACTATTAATTCCTTACTTTTATCAGCGCAAGCAGTCAGAGCAGCGATGATTTTGTCTCTTGTAGGTATATCGGCCGGGATAACAGCGATTGCCTTCTCCAAATCTAAGCTTCCGTCTGCCTTAAACTGCGATCCGTACAATATATATTAACAAGCAAGTTGTAATAATTCATTAAGGAAGTATGTTAATCGAAGTTGTCTTTCGCATACAGGACTTTTGTTAGAAAGCAAAAAATAATAAGAAAACAATGTGCAAGGTTTTGTTTTGTATCTTCATTTTGCACAAATACCTAAAAAACTTAATTTTAGCAAAATTTCGGTCGTCCATAAATAATATACAAAAAATAAAAATCCTGTCAAATCCGAAGACTTCTACCAATCTTTACTAAATTTGATATGTAACATCACCGAACACAATTTGATTTAGGTGCAAATATTTGCGCTTGCTAGACAGAATTCGGTAAAAGTTTCAGTGATTGCGTACATTTTCTGAAAATCTAAAAACTCCATTAATCCCGAATCGTTTTATCAATTCTGTCTAAATACGTTATAGAAGCTCGCATAAATTTGTTAAATTCAAATATAAGTTTCAGCACGATAGCTAAAAATTTGTTCAAGTTAGAGCATTTACCAATATTTTTCAAAATATTGATAATTTTATAAAAAGGGGTGTTGAACATTTTTTGTAAATCAATACCAACTAAAGATTAAAGTATTCTACATGGCAATAAAATCTGCACTAATTCTGTTAAATAGTTCACGAGTTATAGTCAACTAAGTGTAATCGGACATATGGAGCCAACATTTGGGGTTGGCTCAGTGACTATTCCATTGTCGCAGTGGAATAGAAGCTCAGTTAACGTCTGAGGTTGGCGCAACTTCTCGGTGAGGTTATATACAGCGAAAGAAATATATATTTTTATCAATGGTTATTTCGAAAGTACGCCAATTGCCTTTTGCTATTCCCTCCCCTTACTTCCCCATTTCATCAGATCCCTCTAGAATGTTGTCCGCAGCCACTCTCTCTAACGCACTGCTGTATCGCATTTGCACGCGGGCTCAGGGAAACTGCGGAAAACCTGGCCGATACAGACGGCTTTATTTTACTGAGTTTCTACTGTATTAGAATACATTAGAAACTCAGAAAAACTGCCTCCTGCTCAAGAACTTACGCGCAAACCAGTGCGCTGCTGCGCGGTCACCCATCCAAGTTATGGCCGCAAACAATGCTGCTTAACTCTGGGAACCGCCGAAGCCACACACCGACCGCGCGTCCATTGCTGTCGGTTACAGCGAAAGAAATCATAATAATGAGTCCATGCGGCAGATCCAACGAATTGGCGTTGACTTAAGTTTGGTCCAGGTGATTAACTCAATTTCATAATTCCTTTCGCCGTACACAACTTCGGTGAGAGTTTGAGCCACCTTCATAAAATTCGGTGAACTTCTATTCCATGAAAACAATGAATTCGTCACTAAACCAAGCTTTTTCCGTTGGCTCGTGTCTTATGCGTATATTGGCTCCATCACCGATTTCTCTCAGCGTTGAATGAATTTTAGGCCGTAGTTTAGACACTTTTCTAAGCCACTATTCTCGATGTTTTGGATCATTTGGAGTGTTGTCACATAAAAATCTCGAAAACGTTTTTTTTTCGCCTTATCTTAGCGTTTGCTACTTTGTCCCCTTCCCTATAGGGCTTGGCTAAACTAGTGTGTGATTAGTTCTACGTTTATTTCAGTTCTCATTGATACATTATCTCAATCCTTATAATAACTGGCAAAGCGTTCTTTATATGCTAAGTCATTTATTTCTATCAATTTACGGCCTGTTTTTCTTAACTCTTATTCCAAGCTTTAACTCATATTATTCATATTCTTCTGAAATAATCAATAAAAAAATATAAAAATCTCGAACTTTTCTTTTTTCATGTACAGAAAGCTTTCTCTTTGAGGACACAAATAGGTACATAATTTGCATAATATGCCTTTTTCGCTTACCCCACCATGCTGATTTATCATACATGCGCCAAAGCACTTTATTTTATCATCCACAGGTCCGTCCAGTGATGGTGGCCCTTTTACGAGCTCAGGGTCGATTCCAGTTTCCGCGATGCATTTCTCCTTAGCATCTTCCATATCCTTGTCTAGTCCACCCATCGCCTAAATAGATGTCTCATAATCAAAATCATTTAATCAACAGTGCAAGAGTCTACCATGCCACTTTACTCACAGACGCCACAAGTGCAAGGAGCACAAAAATAGAAACGTTGCCGTGCATTGTAACGCAGTTGGTGTATCACTTCTAACTGAAAATTCAAGATCTTTGTTATCTTTTATATTCCAACGATCAAAATAACTCAGCATCTTTTTGTCTAACGGTTTGGCGAAGGTGGGAGCAGCATAACAATTGAAATATCAAGATAATTGAAGGTATGACCCATGTGAGTTTACTGTATGTGCAAACTACTAAATCACGGTGTGTAGTTTTCCGTGTATTATCATGACTTCCGTTCGTAGAACTCGATCGTGTATTTAAAACTGCACTTTGGACAGGATGCTTTACGGAACTATGGCTATTTCAGAATAAATTTTATTACGTTACCCGAGGTTACATAGTAAGGTAGAGACGTATGACCACTTAGTTCCACTAGGTGAACTGTCGTCCTTCTCAAAACATGCGAACTATAACTCATTTTTGATGACCAACGGATACCACCATTGTTTTCTGTAGTTAAAACAGGTAGAAAACTCTATACTTGTATTATTGTTCTAAGGCATGATCTAATTGCCATTATCCTATACCAGGATAACTTTTGAGTCATTGGCTGAATACAACAGCGACTCATTTTTGTTTTTAACGTTACATTGCGACTAACGAGTGGAAAATGATTCCTACTCTCTGATAGGAAAGCCCCTCCTGATTTATTGGGACAAACACCGTGAAAGTTCTTTATGAAAATCAATATATGGTGCAAGACGTTTGTTTTTGGCGGATTCATTTTATAATAAACAAAATATATAAGTACGGTGCAAAGGCTACGTAAAAGCGTATCCAAAACTTGATAGGAGTCGTGCTTATTATGTAAATACTTTAATTTCGTCAGCGAGTTTACATTAAACTAAATCTAATACGCGGTATCTCCAAAAAAATCTTTTCATATCGTGTATTTATCCTTTAAAATTTTTGGTAATAGATGAAATGTACTTTTTTTAAATTGGAATTCACCATAGTTTTACAATTGAACTTAAAATTGTATAGGTGAATTGAGTCATACATTGTGTCTTGCAACGATTCCATAATTGAATAATTTTTTGCGATCTATCGCATGTCCAACGTTGGAAATCTATTGGACTGACCATTTTTTATATAATAATTGGACTTATTATGAAGAAAACTCGTATGAAAACTCAATACTAAGAATGACTTGTGAATGATGATAAACATCACGCTGGCAAAGATATGTATCTTTACATACATATGTTGATGTTATGTAGCCTAGTATTACAATTTGAACGCGTTCTATAAAGTACAGAGAGAAGTTATTTTGAGTGAATCATCAAACAATTAGATACACGTGTATTATTACCTAATCAAAACATTAGCTTCGATCTTTGTTACGAGGGAGGATGAGGCAACGCAAGGCTTGTCATCAAAAGCACTAAGCAGAAAAGTATAGATTAATTTTAAAAAATTGATAGACTCCGGAGCTTGCCGACGCCTTTCAGTATCCCACTATGGGCTCAATCCATACAAAGTGGGCCACGGTATTCTGACATGTTCGAAAAAAGGGTTCATATTTTGTCAGCGTACTCATAGCGCCTCAAAAACTTACAAAGTAATGCATCAATCCCCATAGTTCATCCATATAATAATTAATGATCATATATCCATATGTATGTATATATATATATTTTTTTCGATCCCGAACCGATTGAAAACTATTCTAGACACACAACAATTGTTCTGATATGAAATGGAGAGCCTTACACATACTTTATGATAATTTTTTTTCCCTAAAGTACCCTAAATTAAATTTCAGGCATTTTCGAGCAATATAACATGATTGTTACGTCCGTACTTATTTCTGATTGTTGAAAATTTAAGTTACAAGAATAAATGTGAAATACATATCTCAGAATTATTATTGTTCTCTTGATTAACAGTAAATAATAATAATGACAATAAATTCATGATTTTTATTTTTTTCTGACGTCCAGCAGCGCTTCGCCCTACTGGATGCGAAATTTTGTGGTGGCAGCGGTCTCACGGTGATGAGCAAGACGTCATACACCTCTGAAATGCGCTGTTTCCTGCTTCTCAAATTTTTGTATAAATGCGCCGTATTTTCTACATTACTTTTTAATATCCTAAAGTCAGTTCTACAGTTTTACTAAATAAATACTCGCGAATATTCTTCATTTTATCCTGTTTAATCGAATAAGTTGTATTGTAACCAGTAAATAAGAAATGTTGTTATTATGTGTTGAAATGCAGAGTTCCGAATTTATTCATTTATTTAATGAAAAAAAAACCATTTCCGATCACCAGATCATTCTTCGAATCCCCGAAGTGACACATTCCGCTCAAAGATGGAGAAAAATCGACTTAACATAGTTGCGTCTATGGGAAACAACTACATTCATGACGTAACAATGATACATTTTTTAATTTTTTAATTTTTTTATAAGGGCCTTTTTTATTTTGCTTACAATTTCATCATATTTCCCCTATTATGTATACAAGCTACAAAAAATATTTGCGAAAAAAAAGATATTTAGATTCAGAAAAACAGATAGGTATTTATGAAAATCTGTTTATTTGGATATATGTTCGTAACTTAATCTCTAACGAGATGAGGATACATATATCGTACAAATCATGTGGGTTAAAGCTGTTGCGGCTGCAAAGCTGCAGCGTTGGCATCTCGGCGCTCATTATAAAGCGAAATGAAGAGAAGCTCAAAAAAGCTGGTTTATGCAACTCACTTATACCACAATACCCTTAGAAGTCTTGGAAATGTATATTATTCGCTGATTACGTTATTGAAAAAAACCAAGAAAAAATATCAGAGCACGCCAGAAGAAGTTCGTCTTCCAAATTTACTACATAAAGGTCCTTGGCCGCGAGTAGAAGATCGTCCTTTTGGCCGTACTTCACTACTACACGTGCATAGTACGTTAGAGCGGAGATGTTTGTATATATATGGTGCTTCGATCAATGCTTGCCTAGCTGCCGATGTATTCTATTTTTATTTTTCTATACTAGATTATGGGATTAAATTTACTTTGCCTTCGCTTTCCACTTTGCTTGCCACACATTGTGCAACTGCACATATATCTAAAAAAAACTTTAAGTGAATAGAGTTAGCGACGTTCGGCAAAGAATAATCAGAAAAAAGCGGCCGTGTCGCCTTTCGATCCCATTAACCTTTCGTTGAAGGCGTCGGACACTGAATCTCTTCCTGCTCACCTCCTCGAGGTATGTTCGTCCGAAAAAGCAAACGTCTAAACGCAGACACAATCGACTCCTGGACTACTCAGTATGCTATACGATAAGCCCTATTACTCCACAGTCCATTTAAACTGATAGAAGTATAAGCGCAGAAAAATCCGTGCACTGCACCACAACGAGCAATAAAATTGTAGGTTGGAAGTTTATGGCGAAGTAGTTAGGTATATCCATTCAGGTACTTTAATAAATCTATATTATAAATCACTGGACTTATAGTCAAATATTTATCGATTTCTTGAAAAAGAATCACATTCGAATATCATGAGTTGCCAATTGAAGTTGACAACTGATGTGAACATTAGATGTGATAACTTATACAGTATTCAGTTCATGTTGTGTATACTTTTGTTGTGATACAAAAATAGTGTTCAGGTACTTCTGTAAAAATGAGTTTTCGTGGAGATGGGTTCTCTAGTAATCCTGCTGCCTTATCTGCATTAGGGTGACAATATTTAAAGCAAATTCTTTTTCTTAGTCTCACCCCTAAATTCCTTTATTTGTACTCAAATAATGACTCTCGCGAAAACTGCCGTCCGTCGGCAAATATTTAGAGGTCGCACAGCGCAATACAATACGCCATATTCCCCAAATAGGTTTTTTTTTCAATACGTCTGACCTTATTATTATTCTTATGTTGAAAAAATTACCTGGTGAAAGCATTAAGTAGTTACAAAAATATTTAGAAGTTGTTCACTGCACTTAAAAGTTTTATCTATTTGAAAATAACTAAGTTTTTTTACATATTATTATTTTATCGGTTAAGGCGTTGACTAAGTGTATTTTATGAAAATAAAAAGTATTTTAATTTTTTTTATAAGTTTTATTTCTCAGTATGCCTCACTTGTGTGTGTCCGCAGCCCCTCTTCTTAATGCACTACTGTATCGCACTTGCACGAGGGCACGGGAAAACTGCGGAAAAACCTGGCCGATACGGGCGGCTTTATTTTTACTAAGTTCCGACTGCATAAGAATACATTAAGAACCTTAGGAAAACTGCCTTCCGCTCACCAATTAACGCGCAAACCAGTGCGCGGCTAAGCGGTCACCCACCCAAGTTACGGCCGCAAACAAGGCTGCTTAAACTCTGGAGACCGCCAAAGTCACACACCGACCGCACGTTCACTGCTGTCGGTGAAAATAAAAAGTTTTTTTTCTCCGGTGAGCGACATTGAGAATTTTTGTTTAATAACTCACATTTTTTAAATGCAAGGACGTTTTAATATTTGATTATCGGGACGAACTTTCGTGACATTTTTTGGGAGACACCAACTAAAATATTTTTGCAGTGAGATATGCAATTAACTAGAATTTCAAATATTTTTTAGAAAATTACTAAAGCTTTGGAATCTATAGTTAACCACTCATAATTATTTTTTGACAGGCTACGGCTCTTGCTCATTTAAATTTATATTTCGGAGAAAGGAATAATTCTTAGATCAGAATTTAAAAAGAAGATTAAAAAAATAGAATATTGGACAATATTGATATTTTTTATTGCTTTGAGCGACCTCGTAATATCTTTTGACAGACCACAGCTTTCGCACGAATTATTTCTTTATTCCAAAGGAGAGAATTTTGGAGTGAGATTGAAGAAAAAAATAAAGCTCAAAATATTGTCATCCTAATGGAACTTACTTTAACGATATATTACTCTGGGTGAATGAAATTGGATTGTGCGCGTTAACGAGTTTGTAGAGCGAGCAGGGACAAATTTAGATGTTGAAAAACTCACCCAACTGTATAAAAAATTCACTCATCACCGTCCGCAATATCCCACGGACTGACCCAATGGTAATAAAGGATAGAAGATAGGCGACCGCGCGTGCTAATTAAACAAAGAGATGGAAAGCGGGCGAGAAAAAAAAGTAGCAGCTCTACGAAAAGGTGTGGGCTCATCTGCGTTAGAAAGACTTCCACCTTTCAGTCACCAAGAAATCTTCGACTTTAAGCTTTACTTACAGTCTATGTCGAAGATTGACCGGGAGTTGAGAACTGAAACTCAAAGCGTGTTTTGGCAGTTTGTCAAAAACGAATTTTCCGAAAGCTGCATTGCTATTGAAATGCAATGCGCGACCAATGATCACGTGGTCTGCGTGACTATGAACCCGAATTGTCGTTCCACGTCAATGATGCAGGTGTTTGTTCTGGAGCATATTATCTCTATTTGCCGCTATTCTCTGCTTCGTAAAAAAAATTTGCGCCATAAATTATAAGATATTGGCCATTGAAGTAACGACGAAAACTCCGTTTTCGTAGCCGCCATTCGTAACCGTTAGATGCAACAGCTCATATTCTCATGCTGATAGGACCTACATATAGTGTAGATCAAGACATTTCAATTTGCTCAGCATATAAATGGGTTATTCTACCAAATATCGACCGAAAATCTGGCAAAGATTTGTGCTCTTACTTTTTTCATGACTCGATTCACTTTACTGAAGGCAAGAGAATGCCCAAATTTTAGATTTTTTGTTCATCATTCCTAAAGGGTATCGTCTCCTTTGAATTTTAACTGAAAATATTTATTCTAGTTTTTAATAGTTTGCCGAATTCAATAAGGAAAATCCAAGGTACTATTTTTCGTCGAAAATTTTCCGAATTCTTGGAAAAAAAAAATTTATGTTCACACGCGATGACATTTCCAAGATCAAAAAGTTAAAGAAAATATTTGGAAAGCTCTTTTCGATGCTTGCACCACGTTTTTTTTCTTTCGAAATTTAATTATTTCCAGTAAGTTCAGAAAATTTGCTTAAGAATGTCGAAGTTTTAACTTGTGCTCCCCAAAATTCAATTCCTAGCAATAAAAAAAAAAAACCTTTAATAAAATTACTAAAGAATAAGGATAAATATTGTTGATTCGTTGGTTAAGATTTTTAATTACTCAATTGCAAGTAAGATTCTCTGAGTATATTAATCATTTGAAGTTGGAAAAATGTTAAAATTTACGATATTGTGCTGTCAGAAATCGAGTTTTGGAGAGCACAAGTTCAAAATTAAGTATTCTGGGTCAAATCTTTCGAAATTAGAAACAAATTAAAAAGAAACGCGAGAACGGCATAAAAAATTGCATTTAAAATCTTTTACTTACTTTTTGATCTTGAAAATGTCGTCGAATGTGAACATACATTTCTTTTTCGCAAAACTCGGACAATTTCCGACAAATAATAGTACGTTGAATTTCCCTGATTACATTCGATAAGACGTTACAATTTGAAGTTTAAATTTCCAGCTTAAAACTTAAGGATGCGGTTCCTTGCGGCAATGATAAGCAAACATTTTCGAATTTGGGCTTTTTCTTTATTCCACTATAGTGAAAGAAATCATGAAAAAACGAGCAGCAAAAATTTGAATGCCAGATTTTCATCCGATATTTGGTGGAATAACTCATATAGTACACGAAGTTTAAATGAAGACTATTGTTTCAGGCATCCATATCGAACATAAATTCTAAATCAAGACTCCTCAATGTTCTAAGCATACAGATCGAACAAAAAATATTCCATGATATCTTTCGAATGTAAGAAAATCAAAATTCTTAATTCGTAGTCTGAATTTAATGATTTTTATGTTCTAGATATTGCATCTTACAAGCATAAATACACACAGCGAGGCGCGCGCGTCTCTCCTTAGGAATAGTTCAATGGCATACGGAGTGCAAGGCCGAAAGTGGCTTACATTGAGAGTAGACGGAACACGAGAGAAAACAAACTTTACCCTTCCTGCGCTTTCTATTCGTCTCGACGATTCTACAGCAGTCATGTACTATCGCTCCATCCGCATCTCCGCGAGAACGCAAGTGATTTGCCACCTCCGACTCAGAGCTGCAGGATCCGTGTGCATACATCCATAAATGTTTATACGTACAAAGTTGCAAACCGTTGCTTTTTGTCTACCGAAACACCGACGAGGGAAAAGTTTGTTCGTTGGCTGGTTTATATTCGTAGAAGTAGGAGTTTTAAGTGAAAAGGAACATTCCTGTGTTAACACTGTTCCCGCCAGCGCTGAAAACGAAACACATGTTCACATGAATGCATTCGAAGATCTCTTCATGAATGGAGGAATGCGATATGCACATGTATGAGATATAGCGAACATTCTCCCGTACTTTCTCGTCCAACATAGAAATTTTCGAAGGCCAAGTTTATACTCCTTACTACTCCTCGCATATTATTTATATTCTGAACATAATGGGTCGTAGTACAATCGACCCTGAAGTTCCTGTGTACCGAACGTGACATTTGTTACCAAAATCGGAAACTTGGTTGCTCTGATTAAACATTAATTTCACAGACGGTACTCACGGAACTAATTGCAACCAAATAACCTCTTCTGGCAGTGTAGTAACTCTGGGGTATGTGTGTGATACAAAAGCTAAGAATCATATCACCATAATTCGTCAACTACTCAACTACAAAACCCTAAATGTCTATGCCAGATCCTATTAAAAGTCCATTTAATTATTCAGAGTAGTGTAGTGTTTCATCAATATTATTTTGAGATGATGTGCTACTGTTCGATCAACATCAAAAACTGAAATGCATTGTTCTTCGTCACAATTGCTGTTTCATGCAAAAGATAAAAGTACTGTGACTATGCGTCTTAGCATTCTGCAGTCAGTACTTCGCTACTTTCATTCAAAATATCAATCGTGACGACGAATAACACTTCAGGCGATTTCAGCTGTCTCACTCGCTCTCATGACGATCTGAGAGCGACAGACGATATGTAGCATATCACTTAAAGGTAATGTGCTACATTAAGGTACCACCGACCGTATCGCTGTGAGTGCGAGATCCATTGGCATTCGGCGTGGAGCGAGAGAAACACATCGTGTTAATGTTGTGACACTAACAATGGAAGTAAAAAAATATTGGCTTCCCAAATTAATTTACTTCAAAATTTACCTCTGCTTTTATCTCGTACTTGAAGTTCAGTTGAAATACGGTACAGATGAACGAAAATTCCTTTTCTTCAAGCGACTTTGAGCATTTCGTGAATGATTAACAGATACGTTTTATTGTATTTTTTGCGTTACGTGTGTATGAAGAAATTAACATCTTATCAACTGGTGGGTAGCTAACGTGCAAAATTGATCATCACCCTATCGGAACACCGCAACCTCAAAACAGCCCGTAAAACAACGGTCGCAAAACGCCGTGAAAGTAACCGCTTGGCAACCGCGATTCTACCATTGTAACCGCTTCCAACCGCGGTTTTACCGCTGTAACTGCGAAGCAATCGCGTTACTGGCAACGGTGTTTTTTACACTTCCGACTGCAGCAACTAACACCAACCATGAAACAACCGTCTTTCCACCAGCACCAAGGTTGTTTTATAGTCGTTCAGCGGTAAATTGTGCGGCGAAAGGCAACCGGTGGTTTCGCGGTAGAAAAGTGGTTGTGGCTACGGTTGCCTAGTCTGACAGGGCAGTTTTGGAAGTTTTGGAAATTTGGTGATGTGATTAGAGTAGCAATAAAAGTGGCGTACGAGACGAAACCCTATCAGATCGCCCGTTCGTAGTTAGACCGTAATGCCGACGGTGTGCCGGCTTGCCGCCCTGGACTCAAGGCCGGACTCAAGTTCGGACCAGGTGCCGAATAAGTTCGGCCCGTACTTGGTCGGCACTAGCCAGTGCCGACGGTAACTGAACGCCGGGTGCTTTGACTATCTCTTGACAGCCGATGTTTTGCGGAAAAAAAATAAAGAAAAATTCACGAAATCCGTTTTTCTTTTGCTTTTGATAAAATTTTCAAGAGAAAACGAATTTATTTCTAAATGTATTACCTTATATACATTTGTTTGTACTTTTTTTTGTTTACATAATTTTATCGTATTAAAAAATCGATTTTCTCCGTCTGGGAAAACAACAGAGTTTTATAGGAAAAAGTTCGTAGAATCTGAAAAAAAAATTTCAAAATTCTGAAAAATGTCATAACTGCCGGAATAACCATTTCAACAATTGAAAGCCGTTTTATTCACAGAATTAAAAAAAATTCAGTTATAATATATTTGTTCATGAAGTCCATAAAAATAACTATAAAAAAGATCCTTAGTACTTTTGCGTTTTCATTAGGTATGTGCGAGATAATGAATGATCCGAGACATTGATGTCTGGAGGTGGCTGGATTAATGTCGAATTTTTCATATTTTTTCAAGGAAATCTAGTTACCAGTTTCTCCATACCGAGACATATTTACTGCCGAGAGAACAAACCCCTCGGTTGTGCAGATATCGAGACCGCGTTGGCGGTAATTCAGGGATTAAGCATATGCTTTTATTCGCCATCAGCGCATAAAAGCTCGTAATTCTTGTCCGCTCGATGAAGTCACGCACACTCATACGCACACTTTTGCTTTCGCATAAAAGAAGCTTTGTATGCAAAATGTATCGAAAAGTGCTTTGCAAATGTTACTAAAAGAAGCTTTGTATGCAAAATTTATCGAAAAGTGCTTTGCAAATGTTACTATTTTCAATTTCCGGAAAGAGTAGCTTCAAGCTATTCCTTTTTATTTAACACGTTTAGTGACAACGAATAAAATTGGTTGTATCCCAAGCGGATCTAAAGAATCGCAAAATAACTGAAGAGTGACCGCTCGTTATGGAACAAAAAATAACTCCAAAAAAATGCAGAAGCAACCGAATGATCGTGGATTAACCATGAGGTGACCCGAAGTGAACTCAATAGTCCGTTCCGGGTTACCATTCGGTTATTCATATTCTAAATAATCGAAAAACAACTGTTAACAAACTGTCGGTTACTTTTTCGTTACTTTGAGGTTTGATTTTGGTTTAAACATTGGTCTGTTTGTAGTTGCCGTCGGGTTTTTTTTTGGTCCAAAGCAATGGTCGCTTTGTCGGTTACATCATGGTTGTGCATAGTAGAGCAACTGGAAATACACCTCATAATGACGTCCACTCGGATCGGATAAGGATCAAATGAGTTAGCTATTGAGGACTGCGAAGAAGTTCACTTCAACACTAGAGAGACATTTTTCTTGTCTCAAACGTTGAAATCAATTTTTCTGCCAAACGTCCCAAAAGTGCTGTTTTTGCAAAATGTCCAGTTTTCATGACGGTGCACTAAAAAAATACTTGTTTGTTTGAAAAAAATTGTGAATTGTTGCAATGAGATAAGTGAATTGAGCATCTTCTATATTCACTATAAAAATATTTTTATCCAAACAAATATTCCCACTTATTTTACATCCCACATACTATTGATTCGCAAGATATTCTCAATTCCGAAAATACCTACACTACAATCACTTCGTCACACGAAGTCCGTGTTCACCGCCGTGGCAGTTGTGAAATATACGATTTTTCGCTTTCTTATATTCCAATATTAGTTTTATAGGATCGAAAAGAAAAATTGAATCTTGACCCGATATGTTCAGGTATTTAATGCGCTGGATGCTCTCATATCTTGCGCTCACGCACGGAAACAAGTGAACGGAACGATCGTGAGCTTGTATTGAAACAAGCGAGAGGGAGAGATACTGTTTCACGAACGTGATTGGTTTTTTTACATAACTTTTCGAAAACCCTGTATTACAAAATATGTGGGCGCTTTTGTTGTACTAGGAATCTTTTAAGTATGCTCTTGCTGTTGAAAGCCTTGCGCGTTTATCTAGCGAGGAAATTTACAGAAGGTTTTTTCGTTGAAAAAAAAATGTTAACTCAATGGATGAGTCATAATTTCCGTTTCTGGAACATGACATTATTGCTTTTCGGGGTAGTAATAATTGCTGTTCAGCGAAGTCCGATGCGCAACCAGATAGTGTCGGTGGTGTTCCCTCTGACCCCTCGGTCGCCGTATCCCAGTACGTATACACCATGTACTACACAGAGGCAATTCTCCTCGTTTGCTCGCTGAAGTTGTCGCGTATCTAACTACCCCTTGTTACAGTGTATGCCCCCGTAGCCAAAGCCTTGGCAAAGCCAACGAGTGTGTGCGTGTCGTGTTGGTGTATGAGAAAGAAGGACAGAGGGAAGAGGAAGGATATCCGGAGTGGTGAAAATCGTTACGGACCGACGGAAGGTGCGTTATTTTCGGGAAGTTTTCGGCGTTGCCCGAAAATTGACCTAACCTACTGTGTGTTGATTAATTATCATCTCATGCAGCTTGAAATACAATGTTTTATAGGACACTCGAGTTCCAAGTCTTTAAAAATTCCAAGGATATAAAAAAATTGGTAAAACTTCGAAAACCACTTTCTGGCAATACACGTTCGATATATCTCGCACGGAAATAGAAATTCAGATTTTTTTTTAGTTTAAAAAAAAAATTCATTTGTGGAAAAATTAATGACATGATATTAGTGCAGAAAAAGTAACTTCAGTGATTTGAGAAATGACTCAAATAAATGATCGCGAAAGTTTTTCTTAAAAAAAAGGAATGACAAAATGTTGATATAATGATTTTTGACCCGTTAACTAGCATTCGAAATATATACTGTATTATTGTATATGCGGTAATTTCGAGTGAAGAGACACAGTGCATCTGTACGTAACCTATTTATATCCTAAGGGAACTCTTGATCCGAAAATTGACCAAGTATTAATTGGTGTATAGACTGTAGAGAAGGTGGGAAACGTTGGTTGACTCTATTCGCAGAAACATAAGAAGGGTGGACAAGCATTGACCACTTCGATTTTCATACTGACCCTTTTCATTGTGTTAAATTTACACAATTAAGTACACTAATATTATTGGGTTTACTCTCGAAAATGTCGACGTTATATTTGGGATGAAATAAAAATCAATAAATGGGCGATAAGCAAAGCAGAATTGTTGCACAAACGAAATCCAAGAATATGACAACATGTCTTTAAAATTCTTTCTACAAAAAGTGAAAATGAGGACTCACTGTGCAAGGCACGGCTTCAAAACAAAGTAGAACCTTGCAATTTGCTTCTTTATTATTTTTTGTTTTTGACGATGTTACCTCTATGAGGAAGTATAGTGGTCGATTCTGGTTTCTTTAGAGACGAAGCTCTGTAAAAAGTAAAAAATAATGAGGAGGCAAATTGCAAGATTCGACTCTGCAGGCTTGATTCGACTTGGAAGACATTTTTCTGAAAAGTCATGAATTTCGAACCACTCGACTGTATTTCGTCAATTCTGTACCTGAACTTATTTCTGGGTTAATTCGTATGTGAATCAGATTTGAACTCTGTATTTCGTATAAAATTTGCTGATTTAGTTGGAATTGACTTAGTTATAACGTCAATGTAAATTTTTCAACGATTCAAAATCCTATAGAATCCGAACCTCTTTAAGAACCTTCACCAATTTCGATATTTACTACAACTCGATATTAGTTCGATCTTGCAGAAGATTTCAGGAGGGTTGGTCGAAGTTGCCTTAAATTCGAACGTCAACATGTATTTTTCGAAAATTCACAATTCTGTTGAATATAAATCGCTTTATGGATTTCGCTCAAATTCATTACAGATTGTCATTTTTCATTGTTTTTATTGTCAAGAACTATATAGCTCGTTAGCTTAGAAAATGGGACGGCTAGAGAACATAAAGACCTTTTTCGAAAAATGCCGTCTTTGAATTCGAAAAAATGTTTGAATTTTTGTTGTACACATATATATAGGAAAGGATGTTGCTGCTCTATTAGTGTACCAAATTTCGACTTGATTGTTAGAGCCGTTTTCGAGATACAATGATTTGAATTTCGCAAGCCTGCCACACATCCAGACATTTTTTCTAAACCACTTTTTTTCTATGTTTTAAATCATCTGACATGAGTATCGAAGGAATTTTTTTTTCGAAAACAAAGCTTCCTTTATAAGAAAGCAAAAATAAGCCTTGTACAGATATCACGTATAGATTTCTTAAAATTAACATTTACTACACTCTTTTTATTTTTATCAATGTAATTTTTAAATTTTTTTGAAGCAAATTTTATAATTGCCTTTCAACGATTTTCTTCTTCGTGGAATAAGAGTTACTGGGATCTCTGTTCTACGGTTTTCTGGCTTAGCCTCAGTCTCTCTGCACCTACCAGTTTTTTCTGCTCCCCTTTTTGACCTATTTTTCGCCTCGTTTTGCCGCAAAGAATAGCCTGGAGGCAAAGCCGACGGAAATTGTGTTTTTGCGAGAAACTGTCGTGCTGTGTCATAGCTGTCTATTATCCCACGCCGCAAGGCTCAGCTATTGCGTCGCCTACGCGCTTTGCATGATATTATCTTCAAATACCGGTTGTGGTACCGTTTATTAGTTTAACCCTCTTCCAACCCCTTCGTCATCCTCTGCGGTGACTTGCTGTTCTCTACGTAAAATTGATCATCTCCACCTTGTCAGTTTTTTGCTTATCCTAGTCCACTGATTTCGAAGGCAGTCTTGGCTGTAAGAGAGTTATCGAATGGTCCGTACGCGTGACCTGAATGTTGGTAAAGGTGGCAACAACTGGCAGATCTACTCTGGACGAGGTTGGCTTGCTGATGTGGATTTTAAAAACCCACAGGAGGATGAAAAGCAGCAGCTTTCCACGTTGCCAACCGTTGAGTATTACTGAAGCAAATTGCTTGATGTCGGGCTTGTCCTCCTCAAACAAATTGACTATATTTCGTGCAGCAACTTGATTCACAAGATCCTTCTTGCAATCTGATTTTGGGATTACACGAATTTGATTAGAACACATGGGTCGTAACTTGTTATCATCAAAACAGCTGCGTGGCCCCAATAAAATTTTTAGTCCAAATTTGGATATCGCCTGATTTTTTCGATTCATCAATGACATAAAAACTTGCGTTTGTTACTAACCCTGAGATTACTTGTAGTTGAAAAAAATAGGTCGCATTAATTCTTCGGGAAAGTAAAATGAATTATTACGCACGGGAATGAAGGATAAATTAAGGGCGAAGAAGAAAAACAGCTATTCAGTCAAACGACAAAAAGTATCTATTTCCATATAAAAACTGCGAGCATCCACAATACAACTTCATTCGATGATTATTAATGCAGGCTGTATACACGATATACTTTTCCATAGTGATTTATACAATACAATTATTTCCAAGCTTCTCGTTACGTTCTTTTGACTTTCGGTACTTTTCTGTTCCGATTTCTGTTCTTCACGTTACTAACTTCATAGAAGTTACTGCCGATCTTCTTCCTCTTGTTAGCTCGTTCTATTCCCCTTCGTTGTTTACTGGTCAGTTTCTTTTTCTCTACTCCATTCACTTCCTGTTTTTCGTCCGTTTTTTTCGTACCGGAAACTTTGAAGGCACCGCTGGCAGAGACAGCGATTTTTCTGGGTTTTTCGTCTTCATCGTCGCTGTCGCTCGAGTCGTAAGGTTCTTCTATAACGTCGTATGCGCTTTGAAGGAGATTATCTTTTTCCACGGGATGCGTATGCGTCTCGTCCTCGTTATCATCCTTAGCGATGAGGCTCTTTTCTAAACTTGTATCGGTCGTCTTCGTTTCATCTGCATCTTCCTCTTCCTCTTCTTCGTCTTCAGACTCCGCCGGAGAATGTGTTTGCGATGGAGCTAGAGAACCGTTCAAACTTGTCGCCTCGCTAGCTATGGACTCGATGTCATTGAAATTTGGTGGTTTTGTTACGAATTTATCGTTAGCCGTATCGTCGTGTGAATACGAGAGGGCTACTCTAATTTTTCTAAAGTCCTGAACCACTCCTAGTCTCGCCGAGGATTTAGCAGTGTCCTTTGATGTCGTACCTTCGGTAACTGTAGATTCCGCTTCATCGGGTTTCTCAACTTGATTCTCCATCGTCTGTTCAAGCGTATCTGCAGCTTTTTCTTCGGTAACCTCGGATTGTTTACTAAGGGGATCTTCGAAACCGGCAGGAGGTACGAAGAAAGGTAGTTTACCACGCTGCCAGTCGTTGAGTACCATACGAGCCACTTGGCTGATATCAGGCTCGCCTTTCTTCAACAATTTGCCGCTACGTCGGGCGAGTCTCTCCAGAAAATCTGTGTGATCTTCCCAGCTTTCGATTTTATAAGTTTTTCGTATGTATTCGGGTTTCACTCGTTCGAGTACAGTTACTATGTAATCTTCAGGATTGTTTATAAGCTCTACCCTCACCACGCCCTTAAGAACTTTTTCCGTGTCGGTTTCCGCGGAAGGATAAACAACCCCAGGACAATCGATAAGGTAGATTCGACGCATGAGCGTTATGTATTGCCAGACTTTTGTCTCACCGGCAATCGGTGCTACTTTGCAAACTTTCTTCGAGCGTAGAGTATTTATTATCGAACTCTTGCCGGTATTAGGATATCCAATAAAACCCACGCTTATCTGCTTCTTGTCAATGTGAAGCTTGGCGAATTGACGTAGAAGATTAATGAGCGAACCTTTGCCGAAGGGATGAGTCAGAGATGCGTGAAAAGCGACTGTAGGATATTCGGCGCTGAGAATCGCGACCCATCGCTGTGTTACCCACGTTGGCACGAGATCAACTTTATTAAGAACGAAAATTAAATGTTTATGCGCTTTGTCCGTTTTAAGGTACTTCTCGACCGGTGGCGAACGCGTTCCCATGGGATCTCGAGCGTCCAAAACCTGAAGGACGACATCCGACGAGTCTATTACTTTGTATAACTCATTCCAGATTCTTCTGCTTTGGCCTGCGGCCATCACCCAATCGCGTTGAGCATCGCGGATTCCCTCGTCGGGACGCACGAGATCCAAGTCCTTCGTGTCCTTATCTTTATCGTAAATGACTTCCTTTTCTTCTACGAGCTTTTGCAGTTCGTCGTAAGACGAGACCGCGAGATTTGGCCGTTTTCGAACTTTCTTTGGACCAAAAACACTCTGGAAACTCTCTGTATCCAGTAAATGGCAGCGAGCGTTCGCTGCTTTTTGCTGCAACAAGGTAACAGGCAATTGCGACGGTTTCATCACAACTTGATACGGATTCTTCATAACTGCGCCAAGTTCCGTTTGAAATTTTTGTAGCGAGTTTTGTGAGATTACACGCGAATTTCCAAACCACCTTTGCGAAGGTTCAACCCTTGTCATTGTTCCCGAAGGATGCCATCCTTGGAACGGAGCTGGACTGATGATTTTTCCGGATCTGTTTCGCTTTGGCTTTTGACAACGATACATCTGTAGCCTCTTTATCGTTCCCTTTGTTCTGACCTTCGCTACTCCTTTTAGTCCTTCTGTCGGTCGCTCTGGATTCATACTGTGTCCAGAGCGATTGAAGCCCTCTTTGCGAGGGCGTTTCGTTGCTGCACTTGTCTTTGGCATCTTGTCTAAAGAAAATAAAGTCAAGTTCATAGGCATTCAATAAATATATGATCCGTAATAGTAATGAAAAAAAAATCTATTATCCTATAAAATAACTTTACTTAATTATTTTCTTATTTATTTCGCAGGATCCACTCTCTTGCATATACCCATATATATTATAATCATTGTAATATTGATTCTAGTTGCATTGGTTTTATCACAGGATATCTTATTGATAATTCAAAAAGATGACTAGAGATCTTTAAAAGTCATGGGAAGAAATAATGATAACATAGATATTTGAAAAATATTTCTACAAAGTTTTTTTTCTCATATATGTGTGAAAAAAAATGCAGTTCTGGTAATAATAACAATATGACTAGCTAATACTAATACAAGTGTACATGTAACAATAAGCATGGTGATTTTGCGTGATAGGTTAAATACGAATGATTTGAAGATCTGGATGCACTTATTAAAAACCTCAATAATCTGGTCAATCGTCAACAAATAAAAATAAATGAAAAAGAAAAGATCTAATTTTTCGTCAACATCAATAACTAAAACAATTTAAACAATGCCCATTCTGTCAGTCGATAAAAACTGCGTAAAACAAAACAGTAAACATGTGTTTCAGCATTCAATCCTGCTTCGTTTCTTGTGTGTGATTTCAGTAGGGTTTTCATCAGTTATATTCTTGCAGTGATAAAAATTAAAAAATGATTTCACATACCTTATTGCCGTTGACACTATATAGTATTTCAAACGTAAATTCAATCCTTATTATCAAACTATGTTTCTTTACGATTCACCCGGTTTAAGGTTATGACGAACCACCGAATATTCACGTGGAAAACGTGCCGAGCTCCCAGTAGCCGTCAATGTAGCCAACTGAACGAAGCGTGACAGAAATTTGCAGATGTATGATGGCAACGATGAATGAAGCAACCGATCTTTTATCTCTATTATCTCCGCCGTTAGAAATATAATTTATTCCCTCATAAAAATCACAAGTTTCTTAAGTTCCATAAAAATCTCAAGTATCGACGGTGAACGTAATTTTTTAAAACAACTTCTCATTCGTAGTCCATCAATATTATCCACGTTATTGACCTATCGATTAATTTTACTAGATGGGCTGGGAATTGCAGTAAAACCACAATTTACCGCTTACTGATATCGTTAATCGAACCTTTATCATATCCATATATATTTAAAGATAATCATCAAACAATATCTCGATTTCCAACTAAAATTTGCAGCTTCAAAAAAATATTCAATCTCCTCGTGGATCTCGATCCAAAGAAAAACTTTAAAGAAATGCCGCAACCGACGGTTAATACAGAAACCAGGTTTGTACTTTGTATTATCATTATCCCTTTATAAAAACAAAAAATCCTTTGATAAAAAAATGTTAATTTCCTCATCACGATAAAAGCAGAGCTATGTATTAAGTTTTGTCAATGAACTTTTTTTTCTGCAACAACTTTCATTTGCCTACGGCATTTGCCTTGCCGCTCTTTACTAAATGCTGGGTACCCGGCAATAAAACAACAATTTACCGCTCATCGATATTGTCATTACATTATTACATATTTATTCAAAAAAATAATCTAAGGATAACCCCACTTAAGGCCCAAATGAATGACCAACTAGAATTTGCAGTTTCAACAACATATGAAATGTTGTTTTCGTAGCTCTTGATCCAATGAAATCACGATGAAAAAAATCACGGCAAGCCTCGGCGCGGGATCAACGCGCCAAAATGCGTGTACTACCGCACTATCAGAGGCGCTGATCGCGACTGCCGCGAGTGCGCTACGCGGCGGCCTGACAAACAGGCGTAGACAGCGTAACCAGCAATCGGCGGGAGTAATCACACACAAGCGGCTTACATAGCCTTTTCCGACACGTTAAATATGTTTGATATTCCACGTACCGACGAAAGTGTTAATTGGTCGGGCGTGTAATTCATTTCACGTCAATACCGCATCTCTTGATTCACCTGGAAAATTAATCCGAACGGTTAGTCAATGAATATTCGTGTTTTCTTCGTTTGCTTCCGAGATCTTTGCGAGGGGCAGCGAGACAGGCGGATTTTTCTGTCTGTCTTGCTTATCCACAGACCGTGAAATAGCAAATCGTTTGTCTTCTATGGGACCTATTTTTGTGGTGTCGTAACCACGTTTTTTTTTTGCTGTTCTCAGTTATGTCTGAGATGACAACCAGACAAACGCCGGAGCGTAAAGTGCTTGGTGATCTGGGCAATACCAAACCGGAGCCAGTTTCTCCTACGGCTAATCTGCGGCTCCTCACTTCGCTGGCATCTAATTTGAAGAGCGCTGTAGACAGCAGTTGTCAGACAAAGAAGATAATCCATCGAACACCAATTTTAGAGGGCAGTGAGAGTTTGAAACTATTGCCTAGAAAACAGAAGTCGCTAGGATTATTGTGCGACAAGTAAGAGAATAAACATTAGTGCTCGGGACTCTGGCATAATTCAAATAAAATACTAATTGTGGTATTTTTTCAGATTTTTGAATTTATATCCACTCGTTCAACCTGAAGGTACGGAACCTCCGGTTATATCTCTGGATGGCACTGCCAAGGCCTTAGGCACTGAAAAGCGTAGAATATATGACATTATAAATGTTTTGGAGAGTCTGGAAATGGCAAAAAAAGCCGGAAAGAATCGCTATCTCTGGCATGGCCAAAAAAGCCTTGTTACAACTCTCATGAAATTCAAATCACAGGCTATAAAGTCTGGATTGGAAGAACAGATACAGGAGATTCAGAGAACAAAAAAGGCTTACACCGGTGATTATGGGGAGGATTCTCCGAGCACTTCCATGGTTTACAAAGATGATATAGATGAAGAACTGTACAATGATTCTGGGATCAAAGAGGAAAAAAGTCTGGGTGCCATGTGCCAGAAATTTGTTATGTTGTTTCTTGTTTCTCTGAAGGTATTTTTTAAAAGCTTTGTTTAATACACTTAGCCTCTTCATAAAGGAAGTAGGGAAAGCTGCCTTATAGAAAAAGCTTTAATTGTGTGAAAAAATGTTTTTCTGGTTTATCAAGTAAAATGACTTAAAATGGTCTAAAACATTGCGAAATGTGGTATAGAAAAAATGTCTAGATGGATCTGTGTCGACATGCTCGGAAAATTAAAAAAAACTATTTTGCGAGAACAGCCTTAAACGTGTTTCAAAATTTCAGTTTAGATGTTTACATCAAAACTGAAATTTAGTGCATTGGTTAAGCATCAATGTTATCTTCCTATAGATAAATTGACGAACATATTGAACCAAATTGTCGGGTTTTATAAGATTCAATTTTTCGAAAAAAGTCTAGTATTTAATTTGGGTTAAATCTATTAGAAAGTTCTGAATTTATAAGATTTTTGGTTATTAGGAAAATAAATATAATCCCTTTACCCTCGACAATTTCGACGCAATCAACGTCGCTAGAGCATCTACAGATATTTCGACCAAAATTCCAGTGCGGTCAGTAATTTTTGAGATAGGTATGTAAATTTTCGGAAAGTTTGGCCCCCATATACATTTCTATAAACTCATTTTCTTGGCGTTTTAGACTATTTTGAGCTCTGCTCTAGTACATGCAGAAAAAGTGTGGATGAAGAAGCTGTCTATTTAACATAACATTGAAAAATTGATTTTTACAATGAAAAATAACATTTCACAATCGTATGCATCAAAAATCATTTCGAATATTTAAATCACTTTAGTATAGAGCTTATCCCTGCTTCGACATCAATTTACATTTTATCTAAATTTAATGTGGCAATTTCAGAATGGTGTAATAAATTTGGACATCGCGGCAAAAGTACTGATAACTGACACTGATAATCGGGCTTCGGGAAACGCGGATGGAAGCGCCGGTTCGCGATTCAAAACAAAAGTTCGACGACTGTACGACATCGCAAATGTTTTGACTGCTATTGGACTGATAAAAAAGGTTTACATGTACGACAGAACGATAAGAAAACCGGTATTTAAGTATATAGGACCTGACGTGCAATACGTGGATCTGGATAGAGGTGAGTCAAAAATTCTGGTGATAGTTTTGTAATCGACGAATCAGCGTTTTTCGAGCTGCTTTTCAATGCTCTCATTTGATTGCAGAGACGCCTGTGAAAGACCACTGCAATTCTTTAACGAGTATGATGACCCCTAGTAAATCTTGCGGAGTCAGCGCAAGAAGAGTTTCAACGATAAGCTGTACTACAACGAGGTGCTATAAAAATATTTTTGACGACACAAGCGGTACGCCCGTTACCCACAAGAGAAGACCACTTAAGCGAAAGCTCCTCGTCGGAGACTCGACGTTTTCGCGCACACACAGTTCTCCGTGTTTGGAGAGTACAAGTCGTTCGATTGAGCGTTTAGATGACTCGATTCTTCGTGTAGCAGAAATGGAGCTCGAGAAACTTAATTCCAGCGAAGAGACCACGCCAAAAGTATGCGCAAAATTGTTGTCAAGGTACAACTCAGATTCGTGCATTCCGGCAGTGAATCATTCACCGGTCGTAGATAATCGCGGTAATTGCGTTACGAACATTACTACCGATGAAGCTCATCAGATCACTCCGTCGGTTACTAACGTGCCTTTTATCGTGGTGAGCAAAGAAAATGTAGGTACTAGATACATCAATGAGAGCCCGAAGACTTGCCAGCAAACGAGCACTCCGCTCAGAACTCCTTTACAAATTTCTACATTGAATACATTGACCCCCGTACGAACGATCGGTCGCATAATCGACAGTAGTTGTGGGACGAGGCTCGCACCCGCAACAAGTCTCAGCGTACCCACCTTGAAAACTATCGTTCCTAGGAAACTTATTCCAACAACCAACAGCGCATCCGCAATAGAAAGCGGGAAATTCGCTAGAGTAACTCACTACAAAATCGAGCCACCGGCAAAAGCTCCGAAAATCATAAATTTGACGAATTTTGATCCAAAAAAATTGATTCCCATAAAACGAAGCGATCTCAAGATTTCACTGACACCAGTGAATTCAATTGTTCTGGATGGCTCCAGTTCACCGGGTTTTGCAATACTTACGCGAATACCGGCGCCTATCGTATCGCCGGGCGACACTTTTAAAGCAGTCAAAGTTGGCAACACGCTGCAGCTAGTCCCCATTAAAAATGACGACTGTGCGCTCAAGCCGAGTCCCGAAAATCAAGGCAATAATGGGAACGGAAGTTAACGCTAGTGATACTTAAAAAGAAATAGATTATGAGAAATATCGTACCCTAGAATATTATATATAGCAAGAGTCGGAATTCCGATGTAATCGGCTTCGAGAAATTATCAGAGGTAATGTTACTGGAACGATGGACGATTGTTGATCCATCATTCGTCTATTATTGGTCGTGCAAATAAATATATATCTAATAACGCAGCTGTATATCATACAGATATATATATACATATATCACACATAGTATATATTTTCATAACTATATATATACCGAATCGGTAAATTAATGTGGCTGTCACGGCTGAATCTGTTATACATATAGATTATAATTTACGTATAAATATTTATTTACAATTCTGAATTAATGTCCTCAGTTCTTATTCCTTAACCCTGATCATAAATCTAAAAAAACTGGGTCATTGAACAAATCAGTACAGTAGAATCTCCTTCACCCGATCGTTAGCGATAGACGTACTTATTTTCCAATGTATTACATATGTGCTCAAATTTTTTATTATTGGAACATTATTAAAAACTTTTTTTTTCTATAATAACTGCAAACAGTCACCATTGTACTAAAAATATGGTAAATCATTATGGAATATGAAATGGTAAATCATTATGGAATATGAAATGGTATATGCTTACAATATCGAACAGCAACTATCGCCTGTGTATAATTGGATCGGAAAGGTAGCATTCCGATTATTCGTACTTTCCATTATGTCCACTCAGGTTCACATAATCGAGGTTTTACTCTATTCAAATCTTTGTTATTGTGAACGAATCTGAACTTGCACATTCGTCTTGGAAATCCGAGTATTTTCAATGACCGACGATAAAAGCGCGCGTGCAGCATGCTAAACAGCTGCCGCCGAGAAGAAAAGCGCACGGATGGGTAAGATACTATATTTAAAGTTGAGTCAGTAAAGCACGATTCGAAACGATAAATATTTCCTATTGATTTCTGCGTGTGTAGAAACGATGGAAGTACAAAAAACGTATTAAGCGTCAGAGCTGGTTAAATTTACAGGTGGGGATATAAGGGCTGTTCAGGGATGTGTGCAAGACGCTTCGCCAAGATATTATAATCAAAGCGCGTGTGACGAGAAACTGTGCCCTGCTGTGTGTAATCATTTGAATTGACATTGCAGACGACGCCCACCATCGAAACTGGATCGCACAATTATAACTCTGACCCATATTCCAACTTTTGTGTAGTATTTAAAGAAGGCGCGTCTCACCTTGAGGGAGACATCTTGCAATGATTTTCATCACAGATGTATACATCAGAAAATTACATAGTAGAAAAATAAATACAAAAAGGTTGCAAAGCTGAATCTTGCGCATTGCTTTTTCATTTATAAATTTAGAGGCAGACATTCGGATTCTGCAAGTATGTAACGGACATACGCGTATATACGCAGACATCCATTAAGACATTTTTTTCGAACCACTTTTTTCGATCGTTTTAAGCAATCTGAGAAAAAATCCCGCCTAAACGAAACTTCCTCTATGAAACATTAAAATCCTTTTGAATTGCAATTTCAATGTGATTCAATTTTTTTGAAATACCCAATTTTACAAAGCTGCCCCGTCTCTCCATAGCAATGTTTTTTGAACGAACTTTCTCTCTCAGGGAATGTTGATGGTTTATTTGCACATTATAAATGCTCGGTAACTTCATACTTTCGTCTAACTTGTAGAAAAATTTGCAAACCTCAAGCTCGGAATTTCATGAATTCTAGAAGATTTACAAAATCTATCAGCGGTTACTTCATGTAAAATGGTTGAAATTGACTTTTAAATCTTTTTTCTTCGAAAGCACTGTTCCTGTGTGTCCGATTATATTAGCACACATTACATGTAAAAATCTGCGTGTTATATTACTAATGAACTTGGAATTTTATGTATCCTCTAAAAATTGCCAAGATATGTGAGATTCTATTGGCAAACAGCGTATGTAAAAGTAAATCAATGAAGCTGTTCTTAAGTTTACACGAACACACAGTCTGACATTATATTTTATTTATGTGCATCAGTTAGTTCTCGTGAATATGCGACAAATTGCCGCAAATACAACTATAGTGCATTCAACAATTATACTTTTAAAGGAGCCGTAAATTATGAATAATACCCCTGAAGAAACATACAATACATTTACTTATGTGCCCACATAGCATTGGAATATTGTGAAAGATGTTTACAACATTTTAAAAATATTGCAATAATCATGCTACGTCCACTCAAAACGTTGCGAATATAACATTTTAATAACATTGAAGAACTATATTACGTGAATATTACATTATTTACCCTACGAGAATTCGGAAGAAATTCAACCATTTCGAATATAACGTTTTGATGATAGTCAGGTTTGAGGCGTGCGTGCTTCGGCCAATAGACCTGTTTGGCGGCGCAGAAGCCCCGTACTCGAAAGGTTGACAGCTACACGTACCGTTAGATTCTTTTCTAAGCTACAAAAAAAAAGTTCGTAGTCATTACAATGAACTGGACAAAATTAACTTTAGTTATTTTAATTTATTTGTAAAAAAATTGAAGTAATCGAAGTAATTAATTTGTAAAAAAAACTGAACGTAATTGTAATTAACGCAGTAATTTGTAACTTGAGTAATTTTTGCTGCCTAACTCTGGAAATGTTCAGTAGTAATATCCCGAGATCTCCAAAATCATCGAAATATTTCCCGAATTGTTTCGTTGCTGAGCAACGAGAGGGAGAAGTTCTGCACATTTAAATCCCGAGCGCGTAGGTCAAGGGATTTCTGTACGAAACTTATTACGATAATTGCTAAGCAGGTAAAGTAGAGAAAAATATTACGATTAATTTTGGGGGTCAAAGGGTATTTATCGGATTATTTTTAGTGTCTGGATTTCGACTAAGCACAGAGCAGTATTAGAGAAAACACGACATCTATAAGAATCTTTTTATACATTTATTTTATTTTCAGTCGCATCGAAAACAATGGTCATTAGCGACTAAATATAAGAATCTTGCATTGGTTGAAAATAAGTGAAGAGCTACTGGACAATATCCAGGTGGAATTTCCGATGAAATTTTCAACACATGAAGTTGATTAGCGAGAATACCGCTCTGTGATTGATTGAAATCCAGGCCCGAAAAGTAATCAGAAATTATATTTTTTTAAACCGGAAAAAAAAATATTTTTTTAAACCGGAAATTTTTTTACCTTCGATAATATTTCCAAACCCGGAATTGACAATATTGCAATGAAATATTTTTGAATATTCAATTGGAAGCTTATGTAAATATTTCTGTGCAATGAAAAATTAGAATTGTTCTTGCAATATTCAGGCAATATTATGTGCTTTGTGGATACATGTGAATTTGATATACGATTTCTCACGATTTCGCGTAATGCAAAAACAATTTAGTTTACACAGAGATCGTCGAAGATGACTATTTGATAATTATTGCATTATCATAACACACGACGCGGTCCAAGCGGATGAATAAAAAATACAATATTATAGCGGAGCAAGGGCTCTCTTCGTGACTCTCGTCTTCACGCAGACTCTTTAAACTTCCGCACTGTATTACGAAGATGTTGCGCGGCCTCGAAATCGCGGGGGTCCCTAAGGTTCGCTTCCCTCGCACACGCATAACTATGCGCTCAACACTATAACGTGTAGTTCGCACGAATAAGTGCCGCTAATATTAGAACGTTGAAAATCGTTGGAAAATGGGGGAGTCCGTCTTGCCCACTTGGAACTAGGCTCCTTAAAGCGTGGGCTGGATACGATATGCGTTGTGTGAGTCCGACGGGGTATAAGAGAGCTTCGCATCGAGCCTCGCCACTTCAGTCAATCTCGTTCCACGACAAGTTACCACATTACCAAGGATGGCCCTAGAACGTCAAGTCCGCGCCAAGGTACTTAACGAATCCTCTTGCGACAATATTCGTTCGTTTTTCTCGTGCAATTAAAGCTCTTCAATAATAGTGTCAAAAATTACCGAAACAAAAAACAATATCTGAAAAAATATTTGTGAGAAATCGTAAATGAAAATCGAGTGTAAAAAAGAGCAGAATCACCCAATGGATCTGGTGTGCAAAAAAAAACGCCCGGATGCATTTGTACTAACGCTCATCTTCTTGTACGCAATAGCTCGCCGGCAAGCGCGACCCCGAGCAAGAGAAGGAAGCCCAGGAATGGATCGAATCCGTTCTTGGCAAGAAGTTCCCCCCTGGTGAGTCCTTCGAGGAGGTTCTTCGTGACGGACAGGTGCTCTGCCACCTCATGAACAAAATCGCACCCGGATCCATTCCCAAGATCAACACGAGCGGTGGACAGTTCAAGATGATGGAAAACATCAACTTGTGAGTAATCTCATCCAGAAAGCCCTTACAGAAAATGATATATCGCCAGGACAAATAGTTACAATTACTTTTATTTAGTTCTCATTATTCAAAATTGAAAATAACTGTTTGGTTCTATAATATTCTGGTGACCCCAATAGGTTTTATCCGAAAGATATTATCAACGCTCTGCTGGAACGGTTTTATTTATTTGACGGTTGGACATTTTTCAGGTTCCAAAAAGCTCTGAAGGAATATGGTGTTCACGACACAGATGTCTTCCAGACAGTCGATCTCTGGGAGAAGAAGGACATAGCACAAGTTACAACGACACTTTTCTCCCTCGGACGAACGGTAAATACTTGACTATTTGTAGATTATTTGATCGGCATTTCATATATTCACTGTATTAATAATTCAATCCCTGTAATTATCTTGCTTACAGACGTACAAACACCCCGAATGGCAAGGACCCTGGTTGGGCCCCAAGCCTTCCGAAGAGTGCAAACGTGATTTCACCGAGGAACAACTTCGCGCTGGACAAGGTATCGTCGGTCTCCAGGCCGGTTCCAACAAGGGAGCAACCCAGGCTGGCCAAAGCATCGGCGCTACCCGCAAAATCCTCCTCGGAAAGTAGACTGTCCCGCCAACCTACCAAATCCCTTGTCCAAAACCTCTCAAGTCCCTTATCTCTCAGTGTATTTATTTATTTTACCTCTTTTGTAACTGGATAATATAATTATATTACGTTATTCTTTGTGGAAATTATTTATTGCCCTATCCATAGTACGTGAATTATGTTAAAGTTCCAGTGTATGTATTGCATTGCGATCAAATTCCTAATCGGGATACAGGATGGTAGTTTTACTTAACCTATTAGCCGGGTGTTTTGAAATATGCGAGAAATGCGTGGGCAAAACTAGGCCAAGAGGACTTGATTATTTCTATTATGTAAGGGAAGAATCGAGGGTGAGTTAGACAAAATAAAATTGAAATAATTACTTTGTTCATTCTAAATAATCGAATTTGTTATTTTTAGAAAATTATTTTATTATTAAAAAAAAAAGAAAGATAAAATTTAATATACACTGGCGCATTCTTTGAAAAGAGAGGACAAGTGATTTGTTACCGCGGAGGGTTAAATGTGTCACGGTGTTAAGATTGAATGGCAACCTTGGAATTATAAATAGACTCCGATTTTCCAGACTATTTCACATGCGATGTGTGCCAAAATGGTCAACGCAACCTAACTCGAAAAATGATTCATGTAGCGTTTTTGGAAATTTTGAAACATTGTCGGAGATAGCAATACGAGTAATTTCGCGATAAAGCCAACAAACGCGTCAGACATGTGTTGTAGCAATTATTTTCATTTGCTATTTTGTCGCATAAATTGTGTAGTAATAGTTGCATTTGGCCAATTTGTGTACCAGACGGCGCATCTGAAACGAATTAGATAATTACACGATACATTGAGTTTTCTAACGGTATGGAAAATCCTCAACGAACGAAAATAGAAGATGCGCCGCGTGGAATTAGGGTAGTTCTGATATAGTTAGACAAAAATGAAAACGTTAGCGGTGAAAAGCTCAGCGTGCCGGGTATACATTACTCGTGTAGGCGACAACGTAGGTTGTTATCCGCCGCCATATGCCCAGCAGCAACACGTCAACATCTCTAAACTATTTTCGGGGGCTTAGTAAACCTTTTATAATTTTAATTCTCCCCTCACTACTCGTGGCACTTCCGTATTAAGAGAAGAAATTTTGTCTACCTTTTTCGTTTAGATGTTTATGGCGGAATAGTTGAAATTTTTTGAAGCGTCGAGGTGAGTTTTCTGTTAAATAATTCAGGTGTTCGGGGCCCATTGAATCATGACCTTATAAAGTAACATTATTTGACTAATGACCTGTGCGAAAAAAGAGCGTCAAGTTTTATCTGATTTATGCGGTCAAGTATTAGAAACAATATCAAAAGTAAAAACTGATTGGCCCAGATTTCTCTCATATTTGAATTTGTGTCCAGCGATTTGGGATTAATTGTTGATCCAGTGAAGTGAGCTGGAAATTGGTCGAATTATTAAAATCCCTTTTCCTCTGTGTGTTCAATTCATCTACAACACCACGAAATTATTTTTACTTCTCTCAATGGCCATAGCACTTGCTACCAGCGACACGAAAAGAAAGGATGCGATATAGAATTTTGCCCATTGCTTCCTGATTAATTTTTATCTTTCGGTATAAAGAAGTTTATTAATTTTGTTTTTGGCTGCCTCATAGAGCTTTTAGAGAAAGAATTGAGTACGTAGGGCTAGATGTTATTTTGCCTGTGAAGAAAATTTCAGTCGTTTCGTTGAATTTTACCTGGATTACAGCAAAAAGAAAATTTGTCGGAAATTTCAAAATCACGTGAAAAACGAACCGCTTTACCAATAGAGCCCAAATCTATTCCAAAGGTCACATGCCTTTGTTCAATTGTAGTACCAAGTTTCGGCTTGCTAACTGGAAAATTAAGGCAGCTAGAGAAGACATAGTGATTTGATAAAAAATTCAATGTCTTATAAGATTTGAATCACTTTACCGATTTCCACCAAATTCGATATCTACTGCAACTAAATATTAGTTCTATTTCGGAGGTTTAAGCAGGTTTGGTCGAAGTTAACTCAGATTTCAAAAAACAAACAAAACAAAAAAATTACAAAAATTCAAAATTCTATAAAACCAAAACCACATTATAAATTTCGTTTGAATCTAATACCGATCATTCTTCATTGCTTTATTCATCAAGAACTATTTATCTTATTAGATAAAAAAAGACGCAAGCTAGAGAACATATAGGTGTGTGTCGAAAAATCGAAAGTATAATAAAATGAGAAATTAAAAAAAAAAAATCGAAAATGTATCCATAGGAAGGTGCGTTAGTTCTCTATCAGTGTACCAAATTTCAGTTTGATTGTTAAAGCCATTTTCGAGATATAGCGGTTTGAGTCTTGCAATCTCGACACACATGCACATACTCATACATATGGACATTTTTTCTGAATCACTTTTCTCGATATTTTACACTATTTTCACTTTCGTGACATGAAAAACGCAGAAAACAATTTTTAACGAAAACTAAGCTTCCTCTACGAAGCACAAACATGATTTTTCGGATAAAAAATTATTGACTTTCAATATATGCTAAAATATCTCATTTAGCATGTGCTCATTCTCCAGGTTCCCAATCTGAAATGTCCTCCGAAATCATAACGTTCTTTCTGGAATTTTGCTTACTATTTAGTACTGATAGATTGTAATTGGTACAAAACTATTTGGAAATATTTTTGCATATGATGTAATGAATAAACGAAGTCTACCCATTACTTTTTCTCCCATTCTATGAATTAACAATTGATAGACAACAAAGAGAAGATATTTATTCGTTCACCTGGTTAGTTGAAATGTATTAATTGCTTTCACTATCCTATTTTTCGTAAGAATATTAGCAGGACACGTGCATCACCTTGAAAAGATTCTTTTGTTATTCATTTTTCCCCCGTAATATTCATCAGATAGTTATATGTATATTCGACTATTTCTGGCTTACGACACACTCCGGAAAGCTTCAACTTCGTTACTTACAAGAAGATACTTGTGACGAAAATATGTTGACGCAATATATTGGAACGCGAAGTGTTCTTGACTGTGAATCATTTGATATACTTAGAGAAATCTTGAGTGCACCTGTCACTCTATAATTATGAATACTTTGGTGCTTTGTTTTGGCGATATCTCTTAACTTCACAATAGAGTAAAGTATTCATCAAACATCTTATCTCTTAGTCTACTATAGCCGTGATTAAAACATTATCAATTTGTTCACGCCGTAATTGAAAAAATTTAAAAAGAACGTCAGAATATTTGAAATGATTATAATAATATAATATTTAAGTAATTACAGATAATGGTGGTATTTTCGTCAGTATTAATTTTGGTAAGCAACTTTTTTGATAATTTCGTAATTTATATTGTATCGAAATTTCATGTGTTCTACAATCTGTTTAAATCTGAAATTTGCATTGTCACCAATTCTTGTTACGCTCTGGTGAATTTGGTGCACGTGTTGACCACGTTCCCGCCATGAATGCGACTGTGACAGTAGATATTTATGGATTTTTTGGCATCATTTTCATCCTCCTATACATTTAACGCCGAGTTATTATGTTCGCGACTCATAAACAGATCACAACAAAACGTTACTTGTTGGGTCAAACCGTAAGGACGTCTCGATCAATAATACATTTTTAATACCTTTGTGGAAACTCTCGCTATTCAGTTAAAAAAGTATTTGTTCTGCATTATTTAAATGTTTACCAGCTGAGACAAACAGGAGAGTCTTCTAAAAATGGGAAACGGGATAATAATCGTCCCGGTCATGTTTCAGTCGGTAAGTTGATTTCTCGAATGATAAGTGTGTTCCTGGAACCAAAGGTTGATAATTTCCTCAGGTCGGTATGGGACCATACGTCGATAAGCAAGAGAACATTTTTGTCATAACAGTGTTTAACATTGCCGGTAATCGATCAATTGAAAATCCCCATGATCCTCTTATCATTTTTGGAGTGAGAAATATAAATCTGGAGATGCGCAATCAGAGAAAATTTCCAAAATAGACTATCAAATATGTTCAGAAAATTAATAAACTTTCATCGGAAGTTTTCAGGTATAAGCCAGTACATTAAATTTAATCGGCAATGATATCGTTATATTGTAGTTCTTTTATATTAAATTAAATGTTGCATATAAATTTCCGATAAAAAGATATTCATCTTCATGATACAAATGTTATTACTGCAGAATTTTAATTTTTCGTTTACTTGCTTCATAATACAAATAGTCTTTCCTAGAGGAAACACGTTACACAATTTTGGCTCCTCCATACAGAAAGCTTTGCGTCTATGGAAAAAAATTAGGAAGCAATAAAATTAGGGAGTTTCGGTTTCAAAAAAATTTAATCACCGTTTTTCTATACCTTCCAGTATTTCATTCCATCTTTCCCAGAAATGCTATAGAATTTCAGAAAACATAGCAAAACTCACCAAGATATACGATGCCAAAAATTGTCTAATTATTTATTTTCATTCACATCAATAAATTTTAACAAGTTTCGGACGCGAAATCCTCACACTTTTTTATCGGATTTCATATTACAAGTTGTCTGTTGTATTCAAACTTTCAGTTTACTTTCAGGCAAAGTTAACTCGAATTAGATGACCTTTTAGAAGTAGTGTCTCGCGAAAAAAAGTTCACGGATTTACTGCTTATTTAAAAATATAACGTCGTTACCGCACAGTGAGCGGTACTTCACTCCTGTAACTTTTGCACTTGCTGTGATCCCCGTGGAAATATAATATACTTGAGACATATAATTTAGATACTCTATAAATAGCAGTCAAACCTTCTGTACCTACTATAAATCTTTTATAAATACGTTGGACATATTCTAAAAAATACTTTCCAGCAGAACGATCCACATCTCGTATGATAAATACTATATATATATATATATATATATATTGTGTATATATATATATATATAAATACTATATATATAAATACTATATATATATATATATATATATATATTGTGTTAGACATGGAACATTTTTTCCGTTTTCTTTAATAATTGGGGCAAAAGTTTTGAATCTCATGGATCAAATAAAAATGAAAAATCCTTGGTCTGTTTTTTTAATTATATTATAGTTGTTATTGTAAATGATGGAACTGTTATTGAAACTTCATTCACAGTTGAAAATCAAGTCAGTAAATGATCTTACTGTGAAAATTTACTGTCTTGACTAGGAATATACCCTAAATACTAACATTCCATTTGTTATAGAAAATATTCCCTAATATTATTTGTGTAACATTTTGGCAAACTTTGAAAAATGTTTCAACCATTCACTCAGCCAACTTAAAGGTTAAATATTTTTTCAAATGAAATAAATGATTAAATTTTTTTTATCTATTCCTATAAAATAATAAAAATAAGTAGGTGTAGGGAATTCAGAGTCATATGAGCAATAAGCACAAGAACACTGTATTTTGCGATAAATTTGGGTATTCTGCCAGACTTAAGCAGATTGTCTCTGGCTATTTTTCCACAAACTCTCGAATAGTCTTATTTCCTAGTACAACTTTGGTGATTCTCGCTAAGACATCAGAGATAAACGATGAATCAGAAAGATGTGTATTACCGTTGGAATCGCTTCACCAAAATTCTAATATCCTTTGATGTACCTCACAAATCGAAAAACGGGCATCACACTGCCAGAAATTAATGAACATCGCCCGAGCATTCGATTTTGTTTATTATAGTACGCATCGTGAGGACAGTGTGCCGATGTCGTTTTCCGCGAATGAGTCATCGAGCTCGGTGAGGATTTATAGGGGTGTTACTGTGGCGTTTCTCTGCCAAGAGGCTTACTCACTTATTTTCGTACTTATGCCATCGTGATCGCCCACGCTATACCGCACAGTGATTCTGGCTTCTGCTGGTGGAAGAAATATATTTTTCCCTGTGTGTACAGGGCTTTCCGTGTGGTTGTGAGGGTGTGTGAGGTTTCGCGTTGAGCTTTCCAAAAATTCTTCGTCATAGTGCGAATACGAGTTTAGAATCTCAAGTTCGGCCAGCGACGCTCATACCACATTACTATCTTACGCGAGTGCAAATTATTATGTCACAGAGAGGCAGTGAAAAGACAGTATGAATATATAGCCTGCAACACGCGATTCCTAAATTAAATATTCTTGAACTTCCCTAAGATGTGAATGCTATAAAGGATAGAAACGATTCAGCGAAGAAATGTTAACGATGCACCGCAGCCGAGAGTTTTATTGTAATATTAAATTCGTGTCTGCTAAATGAACAAATGTTATTTGTAAATGCATCAACGATCGCTCTGTAGCGCTGACGTACCTGGCGTCGCCGATGTATTGTGAGCCGTGAATCACTCTGGACGCTTTTTCGAAGACACGACGATGATGGGCGATATACGCGAACGTGAATATACGACTGGACCATTTTACATAAAATCTTGCAAAGATTCGTTGGCACTAATACGCGAATTTTGCTACTCGGAACATTTTACGCATGAGGAAAAATTGTTGGTACATTGAAACAAATCGTCGTAAGGCAACTACGACGATTTTAGTTTTCAATTCACCTAAACTTTTTTCCTACTCTTGGAGAAAGTACTTTTTGAAATGTTGAGGTGGATTTTCTATAAAATAATTCACGAGTTTCGAGGAACATTAGATCATGGCTTCAAAAATTAACATTATTGTAGCTAGAGAAAAATTGCCGTTTATCTCATTCATGCAGTCAAGTATTAAGAAAAAATCGCAAGTGGAAATTACCTGGCTGGATTTTCCTGGTCTTCAAGTTGGAATCGACCTACTTGAGATCCCAAGTCACAAGTTCAACCTTCGGTTAGATCTCTGGGAATCCCAAACCCTTTGACGAGGCAAAAGCCGATGCTGGTTTCACCCTCCGTTCACTCGATATTGACCCTGTTTGGTGGTCCAACCGTTCTTTGCCACCCTCCGTAGAGTCTTCCTCACTCTGTATAGAACCTCCGACGGCCTACTCGCACTATCCATAGACCCTCCTACGACCTACTCACCCTAAATGAGGTATAGAATCTCTGTTGAGCCTATGTAACCTATGGAGATCCAGATAATCCTACTTAAGCTACAAAAATAGAAAATAAGATGTCTTATTGAAAACTCACAGAGTTTAACATGTTATTATCGTAAGTAATGTAAGATAAGTTACGATAAATCCAGAAGACATAGGTACACATATGTATGTATAGAATAGGCCCCATGGAAAAAAGTATACTCGAAAAAAAATCGAAAGGTATTTATTTTATACACCAACTATACCTTGGACGAAAGATTTGATATATCGGATATAACTTTTAGTATACTTACAAAGTATCTACGATGGTAAACTAGTTCATACATATTTTTGGGAAATAAAATATATCGTTTTTATATTGTTCATATAATTCTCAATCCATAAGATGTTTAACACTTGAATCAGTTAGAAGAACATTTGACGGAATTGTTTAGATTCTTTGTCGATATAAGAAATATAGGTGGTCGAGATTTCGTGTTTCAATATATTATGAGTTGATGCATTTTTTATATATTACTAATATACAAAAAAATTTACTTTACGTATATTAGCCGGATACATGTATGGATATCCAAATAAATATATTTTTCGTATATTTGCCAGATGTACTAACGATTGTATAAAAAATGTACTTTACGTATATTCGCCAAATGTACGTTTGGACGAAGTATTTGATATTGCCAAGTACATAAAAAAGTATATAAGAAAATACCCCGATACGTCGAAATACACGATACGTCGAAAAATATATTTCGTTATCATACTTTATTCCGGGGGGGGGGGGGGGGGGGGGGGAGTATAAACCAGATCTAGTGAATCGAGATACGTAAACATTCTATGTATATTTTGTCACTAACAATGAATTCAATTTCTTCAAAAAATCCATGGCCCATGCAAAGACGATTATATTGAAATATCGAAGCAGAAATAATCACACATCAGAGTCAGAAATCGTATAAGCATTCATATATCATTTTTAGGTTCAGGAAAAGACAAACGAAAAGAAAGGAATGCGATCGAAGCGAGCACATTGCTTTTAATATAGTAGAAACAATGGATATAAGACGAAATTAGCTCTCGAAATATTATTTTTTTATTCCAATTGTGTATTTGTAGGTATTCCGATATACGATCGATTATCTACGTGCATATAGACGCAAACTGATTTTAAGGCGGTCAATGATATAATTATTTTTCTATCGCTTCTACGGCACTTATGCAAATACGAAAAATGAGCCTGTACATCTCTTCCAATTATGAAAATGAGAGATTATTCGTCATAATTGGACCATAGTTATGGTTTATTATTTGAAAAATTAATTTTCTTCGAGTTCTTGATTCTCTATTCAAATCAGGGTTGCGAGTGTACTTATATATTAAGAACTTATGCTTCTACGTAAATAATTCCTTGGATTTAGTAATGGAACTAGCAGAAATTAAAAAAAAAAAATCGAAAAATCTAGTCGGCATTTGACTGCTGTAAAGCGCATTATCTACCTTAAAGCACTAACACATATTGCATTAGGAATCTACATTAAAATTTTTTTAAGAAAACAGGGAAACTTTTTTTTTACTTCGTTGGTATTTCACATTACCTTGAAATGTTGTATTTCTAAAGTAGACCGAAAAAAATCTTAAGTTATTTGAGTGGATCCTCAGTTATCGAAAAGAAACGTTTATATGAAAATATTGTTGGTATTAAATATAAATATGTATTATGTCTATGGCATTATAAAGAGTTGAATAAACGGTTTTGTCTTCGTAAATTTGTTTTTTCTATCCATAACATAAATAATTGAACTGCCATTGATGTGTAAGCGAACGGATGTGTAAGTAAGGCGACCATACGTGGTAGGGTCAACGGAGGGCCTGAAAGATTTGGCGGTAGGCTCAACGGAGGTTCAGCGAGGTTCTGCGAATAACTTAACGGAAGGTCTTGGAGGTTCTCTGGTAGGTTCTATCGAGGTTTTTTAATGTCTACATGACTCTCCGTGACCCTCTGTTAAGTCGAGATGTCTACTTTCTGCCATTTGCGGAGTCTAGTAGGGTGACATTCATATGTTTATTTATGCGCGTTACCCTCCCTGCGCCCTGCAGACTGCCTTCTTTTACCCTCCAGGCTGCGCTCATAGATTTGAGTTATTTTAGGTCACAAAAGGGTGAAAATTTCGACTCGAGATGCGGCATTAATGGCGCTAAAATGAACTAGAAATTGGTTAAAATATTAATATTCCTTTATCTCTGTGCACATTCGCAAAGACAAAATATTTGGCCAATAACACCGTTAAATTTATTGTGAGCTTCGAATCATTCTTAACGCTTTTTCGAAAACACGACGATCATGTACGACATACGCAAACGCGAGCATATGACCGAACAACCATTTTGAATGAAATATTGCAAAGATTTATTAATGCTTCTATGCGAATTTTGTCAGTAAATTTCACGCATGAAGATAAATTGTTGGTACCTCTATCGACGTACCTCATTTTGGCAACTATCAATAAGTGACAAAACGTTTCCAATGCATCTAAACTTTTTGCTCCCTCGTGGAGGAAGTTTCTCTTTGTGGACATTTTTTATCGAGATTCTGTTCTTTGAAATTCTTGAATTCTTTGAAACGTTGAGGTGGGTTATTAATGAAATAATTCAGGAGTTTGGAGGCCCGTTGAATCATGGCTTCAAGAATTCACGTTATCTGAATAGTGATTCGTGCGAAAGAATAGCATCATCTTTTATTTGATTTATGCAGTTAAGTATTAGAGAAACTAAATAAACGATTGGCTGATATTTCCCTGGCATTTGAATTTATATCGAGCAATTTGAGATGCAGAATTAATATCCGTTCCAATGAAATGTATTGGAAATTGGTCAAATTATTAATATTTCTTTCTCTCTGTGCACATTCTAGACGACTAATATTACGGCCAATAATTCGTTTGAAATAAAGCTTTTGCGTGCTGTCAAATCCCTCTCTGGTTATAAATAGACCTCTTGTGGGGTGGTCATCGAATTCTTCCCCCACATATCCGATGGCCCTCCCACACGTACGTTCCACCCAGTGTCCTTCGATTTTGCGGGATTTTTCGAAAACATTAAAAATACAGAAGCAATGAACAGGCTTTGGTATTTTTATTTTAAATGTCTCTTGTCCCAACTTCTCCTGAAATCTCATTCAGAAAAGATTATCGGTAAAATTAGATGTCCATAAATGTGGGATATTTTTGAGTAGTTTTCCTTTTCTTTTCAATCAAGTATCATCCTCGATAGCATCTAACATATTGCTTAAGGTTTCGCGTCAACTATAAAAGTTAGACTGCGTATGTTTGAATTCTTAGTTAAATGTACTGATAAATTTAATTGAAAATCTATCAACCGAAGCCCGAAATGACATTTCCTTTCGTGCCAGAATCGATTTAGTCGAATAGACCTATCATAAGCCAATGCTGGACTTTTTCAACTGTATCCATGGTTGAGGGTATTCTCATTCGACAAACATTCTACACCGAAATAATGAGTAATTTTTTCCAAATTTTCCAGTAAAATCTATCGAATTATTGACAAAACGTTCAATCAATGATGGTATTATTGGTATATTGGTTAATACTAATATACATCTTATAATTAGACATATAAAAATATACATTTGGAGCAAAATGTTATCATGATCAAAATGTAACATCAATTAATGTGCCGTGTAAAAAAAGGGGGAAACCGATTGACCGACTTAGTTCTATTAAATTAAAAATATCTCCGTAGAGAAGAATCTTATTTCTTCGCTGACCATTTTCAAACTCTCTTAACTAAGTTGCGAACGCATTGCGTGAGGATATCGCCACGTAAGCAAATCGGAGGAGTTACCCAAAATTTCTTTCGCGTGTGCGTGCTGTATTACCAAGGACGTGGCCGAGTGGCTTAGGCTAAAAATAAAATTATATCTTCGTCCCTCCCTCGCTCTTGGATATTCCGAACTTACGTGCTTTACTCTGTCGAGGAAAATCGACGAGGGCCAAAAATTGGCGAGGGCAACGCGTGAGTGGTTCAAAGAGAGTGGGAAGATGATAGAAATTTATGGAATATTGGAATTTATTTCTTAAGCCCTGTGCCCACGTTGTCTGTCATCATCGACCTCGAACCAACAGGGCTGATAAACTGTATGATGAATTAGATTGCAGACAAGATACACGATAATGCTCCCCTCCAAACGTCATTCTATGGAATTTTGGCGGAAAATATTTTTCTATAATTCATTTTACAATGCAAAAATATAATTTTTAAATTATTATTTTTACACAGTAATGCAAATATAACGTAGCGGATACTACGTAAACGATTGGAAAAGTGATAGAATGAAAAAAATTGTCAACATTTAAGGCTTAGCATTTTTTTAAATGATTAAAGATCTTGGCCAGGAAAGGGCTGAATGATCTCTTTAATATATTATCCACGTACTTCACGGAAAATAAATGTATTTCGAAGCCAATAGAATTCCCGTAGTTTAAAGTAAAAATTTTTTCAACTATCGTTGACATTCAAGGAATAATGGCATGGTTCAATTTAAGCTGAACAATTTATATATTACGTATTACGGCAAAGTAATCGCAAAGTGGACTATTTATTTGTATATTTATTAAATATGCTAAAAATTACAGCAATAGTTGGAGATAACCGAAAAGCTAGTAATGGTGCTTATTCTATATAGTGTATTTATTACGGACTGTGGCAGAATACGGGAGATTTATTAATGTGAGTATTTATTAAAAACGCTAAGAACGGCAAGACCAGTTTGAGATAAGTGAAAAACTAGGAATAGTGCTAATCCTATTCAATGTATCGTTGAACGGTTCGATTTAAGCCGAACAGTGTATGTATTACCTATTATAGCAAAATACATGAAAAGTGAACTATTGATTTGAGTATTTAGTCAATATGCTAAAAATGACTGCAACAGTTGGAGATAAGCGAAGCTAGAAGTGCTCATCATATTCTTCGTCGTCGGGTTGGTCGTTTCGACTGAGTCACCGTGCGAGCTGTGCAAGTGTCTCGAGGGCGTCTGCTAGTCACATCCTAAATTTGGTTACCTTAGGAACGGGATTGTATTACGCGCGTGGGATATTCTAATATTTCGTGGTGGCGAACGCTCGCGGCAAGCGTCGGAGATCGAGCCGAAGTGTAGCTAGAGGAAAAGAGAGAAGACACGAACGGTTGGTAGCGAGAACTTGCTCGTCGTGGAGAAGAGAAAACTAGGCCATCGTCTATGTGTATAAGCATAAGTCTACGGGTTGCGCGCAAGCTCCTCTCATCTCTGTTCATCACAACGACCAAGAGCACCACGTTCAAACGACTTTGAGACTTATCCAACGACGAGACTTCACGCTACCCGCGATTATCACGGCTATCAGTGTTTAAACGTACTGAGCACTTATCTCTATTTTCAGTACTATATCCGTATTAACAGGGGCTTCAATTTATACAAATTTAAACAATCGCATAAATTCCCTAAACAGGTTCACAGGTACATAAAAAAAAAATGTTAACTTGAAGGAATACGTACTCTAAGCTACGAAATTAGCGAGTCATTGGTTTTATTTCTAAACATTACAATTACATCGAAATCCCTTTAATTAACATCGCTCATTAAATAATTCATTACCTAACCTCCACGATGTTCAATATCAAATATATATTAATGCTGTATCAGAGGAAAAATGTACATTGCAAAATTGACGACATGTCAATCAAAAATATACATTTTTTTTCGTTTGAAAAAAAATGCGTAATTAAATATGTATTTAACAAAAATCAATCGACATCCCACAACGATTAAAACCGAAAACGTTTACTATTAAGTATTTTGCGTTTTAAGATATTCATCTATACAAAAAAAGTAAAATAATTACAAAGAAAAACGTTCTGCCAATCACTATATTTGGACAGACATTATTTCAATAGCAGTGAAAATCCCCATAATATTTGTATTGCCGTTTAGTAAATACCAAAAAACTTTTTTCCCTGTGAATAATCTAACATATTTTTTTGATAATTCATGTGTTTACATTATTTCCATAATACCGGAAATTCTCCGGTGATCGCTGACATTTTATGCTCTTCCTAATTTCGCAATCTTGTTGCAGCGCCCTCGTCAGCCTGCGCGGTTTCTTTTTCGTTCGTACAGAATAATATATCGAAGCTCATGTATCCACACAGAGACACTCTATATAGTCTAATAATACATCTGACTTCGCAGCGTTGTGAAGGGTTCACTGCAGCATCTATCAATTCAATAAGAGAACGCTGCTAATTTTGTTCACATAAAAATAAACTCTATGGGATACCGCAACCGAATTGTTTATATACAAATGAGTGCTAAACGAGGAGTCGATGAATCGAGTTCGATGGCACTTCCGGTTTGAAATAGCTATGTGTTGAACTTCGTGTGTATGTATATATGTCAGACTACCCGTGGATTATCCCAGTGTCGTTCACCCTGACAATCCCAGGGTGCCATGACCTTATGACATAGCTTCGAAGAGTCAAGGTAAAAATACCTTCGAGAGAATAGAAACAAAAAGAGCATCGAACGAAAAAGTCTCCCATTCATTCATTCATCGTCGGCGCACGGTGAAAAATTATTCAAAAATATACCGGCCCCAAATATTTTTTACTAAGACAAACAATAATTTTTTTAGCCCAGCTAGTTATTTATAAGTCAAGTTTATACATTTGTTGACCTAGTCAAAAATTGTTTTCGTCCAGCAAGGAAAAAATTGCTGTTGGTATATTAGCAAATGTTTTATTGGTCCAGAAAAACAGTTATTCTCGTGTAGCAACTCAGCCACCACTTTCCAATCTCTTCGTCGTGAAACTTTGAAGAATGTGTTCTTCACAGTGTAGTACGGACGCAAGACTTCACGATGACAAGTAGTTGCATCCACAAGTACCGGAGCATTGTGTCGTAAAGGGAGTTGCAGGTTTATTGTCACTATGGCACGGTATGTTGGGAATGGTAGTCTAGTGATTTCCGTTAAGAATATATCGTATCAAGTTGCGACCGCCGACTAGGAGTTTAATGGATGATTTATAATTTATTTGCAAAATAGATTTTTAACCCCCTAGGGGTCAAAACTTTTCGTTAAACAGGGATGTTTTTAGAAGTTCGATACTTTTCTAAATAAAAATCACAAAAACCCGCACATTATTATCTTTTAAAGAAAATGTTACAAAATTTTGTTTTTCTAGATTTTTATGTTACGCCATTTCAAACGGACTAGAGTATTTAGGTTATGTGTGGTAGGTAATATGAAAATCAACCACGGTAAATTCCTCCCAAGAAGATAAACAAAAAAAAAGAATGTGATGAAGCGAAAAATTCAAAAAATTCATGGGGGCCATTTACGTGAAAATCCAGTGCCAAATTATATTAGACTCTTGTTTGCTTCTTCATAGGGGAAGTTTTGTTTTTTTATTTTAACAGGTAACGACGTTTTTCTTTAAAAAAAAACCGAAATGTGCGTTGCATCTCCAATGGAATATCACTAATAGCTAAAGTTTCTACATTACTTTTGTATTAGAACAATAAAAAAAGTGTTTGAAATAATAGTTTTACCTGCTGGCTATTCATCATCCTATACATTCTGTCGACAGAAGCAGAAGCAAGACTCCGCATATTCATTGCTGCATTGGAGTATTTTTTCGGTAGTTACTGGTCTGCAATCATTTTTATCTTTGCAATCTCTTTTTTACTTTTTTTTTTACAGATATATGTACACGCAATAAACATGCAGCATTTCGTGGATCTGGATGTACCTACACGCGAATGAGAAACGAACGAGTGGGTTGAGGTGGTTGAGCGACATTGCAGTCTCTGCATTTGGGATGGGGTCGCTCGTCGATGCATTCGCGCACTCCTCTACCTCGCATTACGCTCGCGCTACGCTTCCACACATATACGATTGCAATCGAATGGGCTTCGACGCGGCATGAGCGCTTTCCACGAGAGCTTTCCGTGCAGTCTGCTGTTTACCCCGTGCCAGCAACGGCAGTCAGCCCCCCCCCCCTTACCCCCTCCGCCCATTGGTGCATCTGCATAACGTTTCCACCACCATCGAATAACGTTATACACTTATTCCCATTTCCTCCTTCCGCTTTCCTTCTTCTACTCGATGATATTCGACTATAAAATTAAACCAAAATTTCCTATTTCCTGTCGATATGAAATATCTGCCAAAACTAAAAACAATGTCGACGTGGAACTTCTAAACCATTACGGAGTCATTACGGGGATTGCGTTTTCTATAGACCAGGTTTTATTAACAGTATTGGTCTGTAGGCAGAACATATGCACTGTAAAAAATGTTTACTTGACAATTCATATACCGGTATATAAAGCTTCGATGCATATACCATATATTAATTTTCAGATGCATTCATCATTAACAAATACAATACTGGTATAGTGAAAATGAGCAATCGGTTTTGAATCTTGTGAACAACTTGGGTTTTGATTTTTCAAACTCTCCCGTAAAATCGCAAGGGGTGCGCATAGGAAATAATGGACTATTGTACTTGGAATTTACTGTACCTGCGCTGGATTGTATAACCTCTGTGAAGTAAAATTGGAGTATTGCTTTATATTTATTTTTTCATTGGAATCTTCCTGAGTATGTCTTATTCAGGCTTTTACGTTGCCCCTCACTTCTTTCCTTCATAGAGGCTCTTGAGAGTGTTTTCCGCAGTCACTCATGCTAATGCAGCACTGTATTGCATTTGCAATTATGCATTTACAGCTGGTGACTTACGATAGCCCGTACTTATACACGGAACGGCAAACAATCACTTGCGAGAAACGTTTCGGGTCGTTCGCCATCTAGCGGAGATGAGCCAGTTTCCCCATGGCGGAAAAGAGGGGGTCCACTTTTCAATTTCCTATACCTGCCGGAAAATTTACCACTCGGCGTATATTATTTCCCAATTAATCTACAGGATTTGAAAATTTTATATACTTGGGGAAATTACGTTTATGAATATTTTTCAGAAGCACTGGTGCATTTTCTTTCAAACGAAGGTCAGAAAATTTTAAGAAACCGAATCTTCTAGTTACTATGCAAATGTGCATTAAATTTTATCTTGATTATGAAGCTGTATATTAAGTTTCGTCCGCGGGTCTATTAACAATTCAATCGATGCACACGTACTGTAATTTTCAAATACCGTTATCGCAGAATTCATATACGATTATAAAATTTACAATAAAAGTATATTAAAATGGAATTCACATACCTGATTCGTAAATCTTATATCTCTTTGTATATTAAATTCACTTGTATTTTTTACAGTGTGATGAAACATTGGATATTGTTGCATCATGTTTACGGGTGGAAGTCGGAACAGCGAAGGACTAAAAAAAGGAATGGCTACACACTGAGAGAAATCGGACATGAAGCCAACATACATGTGAGAGATTAAGGCATTGGAGTCGCTTTGGGTCAATGATGATTTCATTGTCTCAGTAAAATAGAATTTGATTTAATTTCTGAGGTTGGCTCAACCTCTTGGTGACGTTATGGGAGGTAAAAAAAATAATGAACTTATGTCACTCGCTCTCGATGCGATGGAGTCAACCTCTATTACGTTGTATTAACCGAATTGGCGTTGACTTAAGCCCAGTCCTAGCGATTGAAATAATTTCATTATTTCTTTCACCGTATATAACTTCGCTGAGAGTTTTTGATAACTTCACAAAACGAAGTCAACTTCTATTTTATTGAGTCAACCTCTATTTCATCGAAACAATGTAATGGCCATTAAACCAACTTCCTTCAGTTGGCTTAACTTTTCACGCGTATGTTGGCACCATCACTGATTTTTATCAGTGTAAAATATCGAATTTTAAAGTAATAAACGCCCGAATCTGGAATGGCCATTATTTTGAAATTCGCTATTTCATCCACGCACAATTTGATCATTCACTATTTTGCCCCCGAACCTATTAAAAAGCGATCATAATAGCGAAGGATCGAAACCGCGAATGGCTGAAATAGCGAATTTCATTATGATGGCCGCTATTCCAGCCATTCTAATTTCAGCCGCTCATTATTTGTGAATACGCCACTGTAATCATTCACTATTTTAATCATTTGCTATTTTGATCTCCACCCAAAATTTCCAACAAAGAGCGACTTGACATATAAGAATCGATATTTTGTTAATATCAAACTGCTATGACTGATGGACATTTGAGAATCCCATGAAAAAAAATACTCAGGATTTGGCGACCACTCGCGAACTTACAGGCAATTGTCACAATGACGAAACCAGAAGGCGTTTCAGGAGACATAAAAAAATTTTGTTGACTGTACCATACAATGTGGCCTGAAATGAAATTGAGTATATCAGTTTATGCATAAGAACATCCAATACTAGTGTATTTAATTTCAAGTAGATATTTTTTACGGTTTAAGGAACCTTCCCGGTTCTGCTGGTTTTTTTATTCGACAAATAATCACGGCGAGATCGAGGAAGCGGAAGACTCAGCGCACTTAAAATTTATAAATATTAATAAAGACAAAAAGTTTAGACGGCAAGTTTGGGAGTCGAGGCTCGCGAGAATTAATCTTCACACGATGTGAAATTCCTCGGGGATAGGGAATGTACTGGGGAAGAGTGCGTTGGTGTGTGTGTGTGGCTCGTTACAAGTGGTGGAACCAACGCCCCGCTTTCACAGGGGTGACAATATTGTCCTACGCCGTCACGAGTCCCGCAGGAGTTCTATGTGTACTTATTGTTAGTTCTGTTGTAGTAGCTTGCCATCTAACTATTGCCCTACAGCATCACGGACGATCTAAGGATTCGCTCCTGGGCGCAATGAGCAGCAATAAAGCAGTCTACGAATTCATAGCCGATGCACCAAAATCGGGGTTCTTCAAGATTTGACTGATCGCTATGGAAGGTGCAGTCTTCAACTTCTTGATACTTGAGAGGATTAAAAAAATTGCTTTAAAAAAAAAATTTTAATTACAGATAAAAATTATAACTGGTAGTAGAATGATCGATTTTCAAATGTTTACATCATAATTTCCAGACTGATCAGGGAGTGTTGCAGAAATAACCTATAAAAAGTCCTTCGTCTGGAGTTAATCACTCGACAATCATTGATTATTGTGGGAAAATAGGTACGGAAGAGATTATTAGATTAAGGGGACCCAGTTATGTAAAAAAAGTCATAAGAAAAACGCTCTGTAAGTATTACTTTTTTTTAAATTTTACTTTAAAATCTCATTGAATACATAACAACCATTATAATTCTGCAATTTCGTAGACATACAGTGCACCACAATCGTGTGAGCCCTAGCACTCAGAAAAACGGTAATTTTAACAGTCAAAATGATGGTCCGTAAGAAGTTCATCATTTGTCTGTTATTATGACCAAAATGCACCGTTATAGAGACAACATTTTTGAGGACCATTTTTTTCTGTTATTATGAACAATATCGCACCGTTATTAGGATATACAAAGATGATTCTCATTTTCCCTGACATTATGATTGTTGCCGTGACTGGTGAGGTGCAAGCTGGTGATCAAATTTTAGTGTTTGACTTCTTAGTTTACCAATCTGTCGAAAAGTGCATTCTGGATTAAATGTAGGAATCTTTATTTACGGTTGTTGTGACTAAGCTATGATCGTATATGTGTAAATAAATCATTCACTATCAAAAAATCTCTAAGCAATTGGTTACAGTGAACCCAATTTTTACTGCATCCAGTAATGTGATTATCGAATTATTTCACAAACGCCCGAATCAATTGCTATATTCAATCCAGAATGCACTCTTCGACAGATACAATAAGACATGGAACATTAAAATTAGTTTATTGGTTTGGTCTGAAAGCTACGACAAGTGAAAAATTTTCCCTCTGACCTCACACAATTTTGGTGCACTGTATGTCTTACAAAATTTCGGAATTATAATGCTTCTTATGTACTTGATGAAATTGGAATGCAACATTTGTTTCAAGACTGGTATGATATACAGAATTCTTTCTTTATGACTTTCTTCAGGTGACTTACTCCCCTCAATAGCTTATTGCTAATGGAATAAGTAATTTAAAAAGTTGTTGGATAATAAATGTTTTCTTAAGATAATAACATGAGAAAATTGAGTTCCAGAATAATCGAAAGGCTGCAACTCTGATTGCACTATACTGCAAACGGAAATTAAAATCAATATTTGTTCAGCAAGATGACATGTTTACTCACCTCAAATACGTTTCCGTTTATTAAAACTAATTTCGTTAATCTACTTAATATCAATGTATCCAATCCATAAGATCTTTTCCTGCTGTACCTCAACTTATAATTGAAAAAAAAAAAAAAAAAAATTCTTTCAATGATGTTAAGTCGAACTTCATTATTGACTGGGCACCAACTTTACATACCAGAACATCATGAGCCCTGCGATATGAGCCTGTGGTTTGGCAGTCGTTGGTCGGAAGACGCTCGAACGAAAATCATCATCGTGGAAAGAGAGAGAGAGAGAGAGAGAAAGAGACAGAGTGAGACAGAGCATATTAGAAGCCATGCAGATAGAAGAGCGTGTAATTTGTGGCCGTGCGGCGATGCTGGACGCGCCAGCGTAAAATAGCTGGCCCCCAGCTGTCGCTTCGTCGTAAAATATACCGTGGCAATATAGTGCACTCCACCGCGAATCCACATGAAATAGATCTGTGACTATATATCGTTATAATGATAATAAGTATAAGCACCTGTGCGATATGGAGCTCGGAGGAAAAGTTTCGAGGCTCTACAACTCCATGAAACACCGGAGAGGGTCAGAAACGTTCTCGCACTCGTCGTCCACCTAAAATAGCTTAGCCACATTACACGCAGAATCATTCCCATTCGATTTATAATGCACCGTTCGTTCGCGTCTCGTTTTATTCATTCAGAATATCGTACAAAAGTGGAATTTAAATGTAATTCAAACTCTCCTATCTCCATCCATCTTATCCCAGCGTCTGTTCTAATTTTGGGTCGTACGTTGCATTATTAAACCGTTGGTTCTTGCTCGGCTGTTACTGCCATTATCCGACAGCCTTCTTCAGCGTTATTCTCCGCTCTTCGATTCGAATGATCGATTATTTGGCTCTTAGCATTTTAGGCGACGCGATCACATATATATATATATACATATCTATACACGTGAATAAACTTGATGGTACTTGGTGCATTTTCAGCTCGGGCTTTCGATGCCGCTCGCGTAATATCCTTCTCGCTAGATAGACGGCCGTATGCGAAGTGGGAGAGAACTAACCGAGCAGCGAGTCGGCCGTAACATCTCTCCCTATGCGCTTCGATAATTCGGGACAAGCCGGAGAGATGAGCGCCCGCGAGCTATCAGGAAGAAGCTGCTGCGTTGCTATTGAGAGAGCAGCAAATGTGCCCTCGAGAGAGATCGTTTCCGTGAGGGGGAAGGAGTTGAGAGAGAAAGAGAGCGAGAGAGAAAGATATAGGCTTGGGACGACACCACTTCCAGCTAGCAGTGCAAGAGAATCCCTCTAAATATAAGCTCGCACCTTCTTCTTCATACTCTCTTCTCCTCTTCATCTTCTCTCCTTCAGCTTCGCGTTCATAGCTATGGAAATTGGAGACGTTCGCACTGGTAAAAGTGCAATGATCCGTCGCTTCTGTTCATTTCCCTCTGCCCACACGCTACACACTCTTGGATTTCAAACCGTCGAGCAAGACATATGGAATTGTGTGAAATTCCTGCCGTCTAACGCGGCGAAACCAGCGCTACAATAATTTATACATTATAAAACTCGAGAGGGACCGACGCGCCTGACGAGCGTGTGCAGTATCTGGCCGCGACGAGGACAACGCTCGAGAAAATAAATGCACTACAGTGCAACGATCCCCGGATGCGCGCGCGCGCGAAACCGAAGGGTCAGCGATACCGCGATCTTGCACCGCACGTCATCGACTCTCGTCAACGTCTCGACGAATATAATGTCAGATGTCGCGGTTATACACGTTCCATCATCTTGCTTTTATTGCCTTCATTATCTGTGATTTGTATATGGGTGCATGTTCATCTTTTTCTCTGTAAAATCTCTGAGATTTCAACGAAACTCTCGCATAACTCGAAACTTGTAGGTTCGCGAGTACATGGATAATACCGGATATGTTACCAAGCTGAAAACACGTGCACAAGTTCAGCGGGCTATACTCTCTCAAACGCCAGCTACACTTATATGTGTACAAGCTTTACACGCTGACGACCCTAGTACACGTGCAATATAGAGGATGATTCAGAATCACTTTATCATTTTTTGTATGTGATTTACAGTTAAATCGTGAATAACACTTGCGTACTTTTTATTGAAAGTTTTTGTCTACGATAAACTTCCACGAAAATAATGCGACAAGTTTACAGAATTTTTCAAAACTTATTTCCAGACGTAGGTTATAAGCATGAAGATTTTTTTTTTACATTTCTCTATAAGCTACATTCATTGAACCCAATTTGTCTGTGAAATTAGCGAAAATTTCTGCGACAATGTCTGAAAATTTTTAATTTTTCTTCCTGCTATGTGGCTGAACGGCTTTCGGGTGATGGCATTTACCCGTTTTTCGAAGTTCCCACTAGTTTTTAAATTATAAGGTCTACAAATTTGAATAAATGACCCAATCAGAGCTACTTATCCTAGCCGCACTACAAGTGGCGAAAGAGGGAGGGGGAGCGCGAATGCTGATTGGCGATCTCAAACTTCCGTCTCCCAGCGCGGCAAGATAGGTTTCTCCGATTGGTTTATCCATTTAAGCATGAAATAATCATAATTAAATACGAATAATGAATATGGTTAGCCGGCCGTGTGTTTTTAAGATTACAAACTTAAATTGCCAAATGATTACAAACTTAAATTGCCACGAATGTTTCGTAGCCGCTACTATACTCCACTAATCTGTAATTAAATACGTGTTGGCAATTTAGAAAAAGTCCTTTCCTTTTTCCCAAACGGAAAAGGACTTGTCATAACCATTCTGAATCACGCTGTAGATATCTATATATATATATATATATATATATATAGACGCATACAAACGAGAAAACAGGAGACTCGAAATAGAAATTTGAGCAAGGAACTATTAATAGTGGATGAGTGCGTGCCGCCGCGAACGCTCGCGACTGCGCTTCCTCTCCCGCTTATCTATACTACATAATACCTCCTCTCTCGCTCTTCTCGCCTCTCTTTTTCACTGCCGTGTTTTCGTAACGCCCGTGTACTCGCTCGTCTTACTCACGCTTTTCGCAGCTTGTGAGTATACGTCACGCCCCCGCCGTCACCCATCGTTGCACCTCCTCCTCGTCGCCCTTACGTATCGTAGCCCGTCTCACTTGTTTGATCTAGCCTCTCACTCGCCCTTGTGTATCTTGCCTGCGCCATCGCGGAATCCCTTCTTCCTTAAGCCACCCCTTAGCTCCGCTCAATGCTGCCACTTCCTTGACAGTACCCCCCCCCCCCCCCCCATGAGTTCTTAAGGTCCTTCTCTCACTTCCTTACTTCCACTTGGAAATTCGTCCCTCGGACTTCGAGGAAGAGAAAGCATGAAATATGTAAAAAAACAATTGAATTCTGCCAGGGTAATAGTGATTGTAGAATCATTGCGATACTTTCTTTTAACGGTGTTTAAATGGCTGTTTTGCTGACGATGAGAAGGACCTGGTAAAATCGACTGTGTATTCTGAAAAACTGCTCATTTTTTGTATAATATTTTGGCTTTGTTAAAAAAATAAAAAAGGAGAGCTTCTAAAACTATTTGTTATCTGTCAACCTCTGAATCGTCTTCCGATTTTATTTGTAGTGGCACCACCTGTCAACATAACATAAGATTTTCCGGTGTTTTTTCAGTTTTCATGAGAATCATTCTTTTATTCATTGTGAAAATTATTCCGCTATTGCCACAGGTGGCGACATAATTCTAAATTAGCAAAGGTACCTTTTTTTTTGTTAACAGTAAAAACAATTAATTAATTATTTTTGCCGTTAGGTTATTATGCAAGGGTTTTTCAGATATATGGTAATTTTTACCGGGTCTACTCTACTTGTACGTTTTTGCACGTGGTGTAAATTAGAAAATTATACTTATGATGTATATATAATATACTATATTAATGGAGCATAGTAGATAAGTTGTTTCAAAAGAAATATGTACCTTCCTTGTTAGGTTAAGAAAAAAATCTGCAGGGAATACTGCTTATTATCTGCAATTTCCCTCTGGCATAGACCAGCTTTTTTTCTAATATAAGTTGAGTTATTAGTATTCAAGACTCTCATAAAGAATTTCACTTATTTATTCAGAATTTTATTCTACTGAATCAGACAGATTAATGGAAAAACGTTATATGATGCTCATTTACGTATACAATATCAAATGTAACCTAGTAAATAGCACAATTTACAACTGACTAAGGGAATAGAATAAAAAGAATAAAAGACCAAAAACTACTTAATAGGAATTCAACAAATACAAATTCAAAAAATCTACTTTAGCGATTATTTCAGCAGCGTGTGTTTATAGATTCAATATAAATATATTTGAAAGGCCAGTGTAGCATAATCCGCTTTAAAGATCTTGAGGTCTTTCAACAATTTCCCTATCCGTACACTTTTACTAGAAAATCTCATAAATTAAGAAATTCTCAGTCGTCACGTTCTAATGGAAAAAAAAATGGCGATCATAGACCTACATTTCCTCTCCGGAAGCTTCATGGTGTTTCTCCACTTCGCTCTTCGACGTGGCTTTTATTCCTTCCCATCGGTTTAACTTCTTTGGTTTTACCTCGCCCTTTTACTCTTCACCCTCCGACCCGCCGAGCTCGATGGCATCGCGACTTCTCGTCCTATCGGAATCGTCGTGACGGTCCTCGCCGTCGCCACCCACCGAACCCGCACGCTACACCGTGCGCCCTTCGCCCATCTGCACCCCGCACGCTATCTCGATGCTGTCGCTGCTGCTGATGCTGTTGATGCTGCCGCTCGCTCGTTCCTTCCTCCGTGCGAGCGAAAAACGGCGAGCGAGAGAGCGCTATACCGACAAGTGCGTTAAGAAGCGAGACGCGTTCTGGTCTCTCGCCGTCTCACCGGCACTGACGTTCCGATGCACGTGCCGTGTGCAAACCTTAGTATGACTAGGACGGCTTCGTCGCGGGAACAGCCATTCGAATCCAGTATTAGTGCGGTGCAGAGTGGTAATACACTGGTGCGTTCCCGAAAAGCCCGATCTCTCGCTATCTCTAATAGATACGTATTATCTTGATTTTTTAACGAAAAATCAAGCACGAAACGAGACGCTCGCTGGTTCGCGACTTCGATCCGATAAATCCTAGTGGTGAGTACCCTGCTCCTCAAAACGAATCGGATTATCGTAGCGTAACCGGCAAACTCAGCGGCACGTAACTCTATAAATTCCGGCGTGAAAGTTCACAAAATTATTGCCCGAAAATTCGTGACGAAGATCTATACGGATTTACTATGTGACGAAACATCATATTATACACGTAATTTTTTTTTCCATATCAACGGAAATTCAACGTTCAAGATCGCAACAATAATAATCTATAATAATAAAATCCAGCAAGGTTCGGCATTTCACAAATTTTCCACGTGGCAAATTCAATTCTTCTCGTGTATAACAGTGTTTGTTATAATTATTTAGAAACAGCTAGGGTCAACATTTTCTGAAATTTATCTTGAAAATTTCGTTCTCAAGTGCGTTACATTTGCGGCCGTGAGGCGGGGGGGGGGGGGGGGGGGGGGGCGGATACTTTTGAGTTTGCAAATATTATCGCAAAGTTGGATATGAAAAGATTGTAATAGAAAAAATTTGTTATCACAATCAATGAGTTCGCCCCCCCCCAACCCCCCGTTTTCCAAAGCTTTTCGAAAAGGGCAGTCACAGAATCGTGGGACCTGGGGAGGAGCAATGATAAGAGTTCAAGGCTTAGAGGTAGCGATTGAACGTTATGTCGGTGAAGCCGCGAGGGGGGTAGGAAAAGGGATTGAGGGATAGAGAATAGTGGCGCGGCGCCCGCGCCGTCGAGGACGCGCCTTCCCTAATACGGCGTCGCCGGGTTGCCGGCCTACGCTTGTGCCGCCCGCCTCGGCTGCCTGCTTGTACGGATATAGAACTTGCCGGCCGAACTCTCGCGCGGAACGGCGGGGGCAGTTAGCGGGTGGCGGAAGAGGGGGGGGGGGGGGCACCCACCCCCGCGGTTCCAGACACCGCGCGTGTAAAAGACGGGCAGATAGAGCGCAATGGAAAAGTTTTGCCAGACTCCAGCAAATGTAAAAGGGGTTAGGTTTAGCGGTGGGTTCGGTAGTGGGTTTGGGATTGGGGTTGGAGTGGGGTACAAAGAAAGATTGAGCGGATAGTATGCTGATTACGAAAATAGACGACCGGTTGCCGACGGCGAAAATCACCGGGCTATTGTTTACGTTTTATTGACGACCTCCTTTTAAACCATGCAAATTCTATAAACGGATTAACGTACCACAATTCACTTCGTCGCAATTATGGTTTTAATTGAAATGGGAAGAAGTGTCGTTAATAATACATATTTAGATGCATACTATCTAAGGAGCTAAAGTGCTATTTAGTTATTCATGTTGAGTTAGAGCGCCGAGTTCTCTTACGCGTTTATCGGTGTAGCAAGCGAGACCATACAATTGAATTAAAAATAATTATCGTGTCTGGAAAAAATTAGATTATTCCTCACACCTATTAGGAAACTACGATCAACCTCTCAGCGGGATAAATTCTTTCGCGGTGAAAAATTTCGATCTTTTTCTTATGTTAGACATTTTTGGGCTTACAACTGTAGTGATAAAAGGTACTCTTGCAAATTTGAATTCTTCATTTCGACATTTAAGTGCGTTTTTTTATGAAATGAAAATGTAAAGTTCTTACTTAAATCATACTATTTACCTGTCTTTCGGGATTTCGGAATGAGTCTAATCTATGGGGATATAAAAATCAAATTTTTATTGTGAGTATTTAAAAAATAATTATTCCTATGATAAATGTGTTAAATTTATGCAAGGTAGCTTAATAATTATAAAATAATAAACAAAACATATAGTATAACATTGCATTACGCCAGCTTCGAAGTATTTATCCTGTTGTAAGATTCTTGGTTCTTGTTCGTCTCTTACGCAAGTTGTATAATCCAGCCAACACGAAGACCTACTGTATAGAAGCGAAGAGTCTCCGGTCGCCACGCTGGTGCAGATTCTCTCGTCGCGCTCGGAGCTTCCGCGATCTCGTTACCAGAATAGAACGCGTCTCGGCCAGACGATATTTTTGTTTTCGCCGAGAGCGCGAACAAGAAGAAGAAAAGAAAGTTTTTGCTCTTGAAAGCGTCGAAGCCTTAATTCCTTTGTTTTTTCCTATTCGGTACGAAATCGCCGAAAACTTGGACCGTTATAGTTAGCATAATAGGACGAAAGTTCTGCGTCAAGTTTATTTGCTCATTTGTAGAACTTTGGGGATTCGTACACTTCCCGGCATTAATTGGGTCGTGCTAAAACTTTGAGCTGAATGCAAACATTGTTGATACTTGACGAGTGACCACGATAGTTATGTAAATACCAGAGTCTGATCTACCGCGAATATTAGTATTGTTAATTTTTGAAAATTCCAGAAACATTCATAAACAAAAATTTTTATTATACCATTGTGTCAGTATATAAATGGAATTGAATAACAGCTCCTTCTTAAAAAATTATGGTTCTGGTAATCGATTTCAACCGTTTCCACATTTCGTGTTTACTTCACAAAACTAGAAATTTACATTATTTTATTGCAGCACATTTAAAATTCAAATTCCAAGTATTGATTTTATAATTTTACATACATGCATATGAAACCATCTTCTTCTATCAATATCTTTAGCAACTGCACATTATTTTTAAGTATCCCCACATGAGAGGAATGTTATTTTTCAATAAAAGCCATTGAATTTATTCCTCGAAAATTTAATTCAACAAAATTCCGCATCCTGTGCGTGCATACAATTACACATAATTTCACTTTCCTTGCCGGAGCAAGACGGCACCAGCTTTCAAATTTAAGGGATGCTGCATTTCGTGCTTAGTTGAAGCAGTAAAAAAATTATCGTTATTTTACTGCGGTACTTTTTTAGCTTAAATTCCGGGGATATTCGCCTTGTGAGAAGAGCAATTTTTTTCAGTTTAGTTCGAGGGCAGATGCAAAAGTATTTGTGCAACTCCGTGCGAAAAATCACACTTCTCGCACTAGTGATATAAAATTGTATACGAAATTCGTGCGAGAAACTTTTTCTCAACTCGTTTGATTGCGACACTTGCCTCCGGCTCGTGCTGCAAACTCACCCTCGGCAGAAAAAGTTTCATCGCACTCGTATCGAAATATACCATTATTTATATATTTCTTTGTAACAAAAAAATGTTATCTATTTATTTCTGGAGAAGTTTAAGAAACGATGTTTTAACATTTGTTGATACAACTTAATGTACACATGCTCAGCGGATATGCGAGATCTTACGTGAACCAAAATTGAGTTTTGCACGCAGCTTTGTGCAATCGAGTTCTATAGATAGCGCCATGCGCACGTACTGCGTCGAAAACGCGCGCACAATCCCCATTGGATCGCTCGCATGCAAGCGTATCCCGATTACGGAAATAGATTATTACACGAGCATGCAGTATAACGTTTTCGCTGCCTCTGATCTAATCCGATCTCGAGCGTGCACTTAAGGAGTCAGCGGAGGGGAATGATTTATTGCAAATAGTTAACCTGTGTTTTTATTTTTTTCAGACTAAAACAAAATGCCTTTCAAGCCCGTTGAACACCCCAAGTGCCCGAAATGCGGCAAATCCGTGTACGCAGCGGAGGAGCGCGTAGCTGGAGGACTTAAGTGGCACAAAATGTGCTTCAAGTGCGGTAAGTAATCACCAATATTTCTTTTATACATCATAAAATCGAAAAAAAAACAACAGTCATGGACATTTATTCAATGAAAATGTAATAAAAATCCTTTTTTTAATTAGATAACTTAGATCATTTATCAAGGAGAACTTAAAATTTTCACATTTTTCTAACAATCATGAATAATTAATATGAGTTATTCGTTTACAATAAATTCTAAAATTCGATAGACTTAATAATCCTTATCTAGTCATTAAATAATCATTTAGTCATTAGAGTATTTTAAATACATTTTCATTCAATGAATACCCATCCTTGCTCCTCCGTTTATTTGTAAAACGCAGAAATAAACATTGGCCGACAAAAAATAAATTAAAAATCCTCGATGAACAGTTCAAATATACGTGAATGATTCTTCGTATCTTAAAAAAAGTCAGGTTATTATTATTTTCTTGCCCTGAGTTCTAAAAATTTATTCTGCAAATTCAAAGTCCTGAAATCATAGTTTATAAACAACACATGTTTTTTTTAACTATAAAATCACGGTGCTTCACAAGCGATATCTATCAAAATGCTCGCGCCGCGATAAAAATCGATGTGGATCGGTGCAAGGGACTGAAAAACTTCGTCCTTTGGACGCTGATGGTTTGCAGGTCTCTGCAGCAAGTTGCTCGACTCCACGAACTGCTCCGAGCACGAGGGACAGCTTTTCTGCAAAGTCTGCCACGCCCGTAAATTCGGACCCAAGGGTTACGGCTTCGGCGGCGGTGCAGGTTGCCTGTCTATGGACCAGGGCGAGCACCTGCAGAGAACCGAGTGAGTGCCGAGGGCAACCACCCAATGACCTACCACCCTACCACCCCCGTACGACCTCGTGCCCACCCCCCAACGCCACTCTGAAATCTTAAAAAAAATCAAAAACCACAACAACAACTATTCATAGCTCTAGCTATTTCTGTCTCTCTTTTACTATCATTCATATATAATATATAATGTAGACGAAAAAAACCACTAAAGTCCAACTGTATAAAAAAACACCCTCGTGTCGCGTGGCCCACCCCCACCATGCATCCATGCCAACGCAAACATCGTGTTATGCCAACTAAATCGCCCAAGTCAGCGTACGGCCGATCGTCAGGAGATAAATCGTGGATTCTTAAATAATTCGAAAGATCGTTAAAAACCCGTTTGAGTTCGCGAATCGTTCGATACCATTTCCCCGATCGGCCTTACGAGGCTCGAGCACACACAACAGCATATTATATATATATATATATATCGTTCGAGACTTTCCTGGTTTTGTATTGCACTCAAAAATTAATTCAGTGTAAATCCAAAAACGGTTAAAATAATAGAGAAGCGGACTAACATGTTTATCCTCGCTCTTGTACGGATTAAAGTCACAAACAACAACAACAACACCAAAAAATAATTCGTTAGTCGTTTGATTTATTTATTACACCTGATTGGTATTTATGTATTCAGTACCTTTTGTCATATATTTGTATTATTATTCACACGAACACGAAACAAACACACACTTGTTTTTTTTTCACTGGTTGTGCGTGTGAGCCGCCCAGCCTTACCCCACGCCCGTCGCCCAGGCCGTTATTAATAAAAATTAATAACTATCTTTAATTGTGACAAATCTAGTTCCGTGCAAGTCTATATGTTATATGATATATAAATATTGTATTTTTTTTTGTAACTGGGCTTTTTCTTCGTCACGTCATTGGGAATTATTCTTTTTCTATGATTTTTTTCATACTCCTCTAAAATTCCTTTTGCGATTTTATAGTGTATAGCGTACAGCGACGAGACTGCGACGCGACGAAGCCTTGACTCCTATTGTTTAGTCAGTGCACGTCGCCCCCGCAACGTCCCGGCATATACACCTTATATATCTCTCACAAAACCGAATTAATTAACCAACTTTCGTTAGAGCATACATATATACATAAACAAACAGACATAACTTGTTGCGAAAACACTCTTAAATACCAAAACACATTTTAGTTTTTAGGATCATTTGTACCATCTGTATTAAGTGCTAGAATATTATAGAATTTGAGAATAATATATATAAATACATATATATTTAAAAAAACGGCAGTACGATCAAACTGAAGAAAAAAAAAAATACAAATTATAATATGCGTCGTGTGAAAAGAAGGAAGGAGAAAGTGTGAGAAGGAAAGAACGTTGAGGAATATATTTCTTATGACATATATTCCTTGGATTAATAAATAACACTGTGAATGTGAATGAGATATTCGCTGCATCTTGTCTTTTCTCACGCGATCCATCCAAACAACATCAAAAAAGCAAGAAGAACCGAAATAAACGTAAATGAGCAATCGTGTGCGGGACAACGCTCGCGATTGCCTATATACATTTACGTTAAAAAAAAAAAGAAAAAAAGAAAGAAAAACCCGAACAAGTCCCCAATCAGTCCCCGCCAGCCCCGCCGAGTTCGAGCCACACGGAGGCCCATTGATCGATTGATAAATGTACCGAATCACAGAAAAAACCCCAACACACATTCCGTGTACTACGATGGTGAGCACCGAGAAAACATAAATGATTCCGAATTCCGCGTGATTAAGTGCTTCCGCGTATCCTGCACGGCCTATATTACTCTCTCATTCTTTAACTTTTTTCTATTCATCTTTATTTTTTTTTAAAATTATTATTACTATTATTATTATGATTATTTTTCATTTTCTGTCTACCTCATTGTCTTTTCCATTTCTCTGTTTACACACACCATATGATATACAGTCACTACAGTATATATCTTCGCCTTACGATCTATTTAACTCGACTAATCCATTAAAAACCTGCTAACCCACAAAGCCACGATATAGTTCACGCTGTTTGTATGGGACCTTTTGTACTTCGGTCCTGGGCCACGTATCCGCTCTCGCTCTCTGTCTCTCTCTTTCACTTTCTCTCTTCTCTTCTTTTCTATTCGAAGCATCGTCACTACCGAGTCTCTCCTCTCGTAGCGTCTCCTTGTCTCGAAACAGTATTTTCTCATTATCTTCCATTTCATTTTCATTCGAGTCACGATTAAACGTTAGTTCTCGTGGGTTTTTGTCTCGTTCTCTATTGTATTCAACAGTATTATCGTTATTATGTAGCATATCTTTATATATATCTATATATCTATATATATAGATATATCTAACTATCATTTTAAATATTATTATTGTTATTTTATACCTATCAACAAACATATGTGATTGTGTGCTTCTCGGCTCTCCTCTCGGGGCTCGGCGGAAGCGACTCGCGTGCGGTCGGGGAAATTATATCACTAACAAACATTCTAACACATTTGTCTTAACATTATGTCGATATTGGGTTGTTGTTTATTAGTATCGGAAAAACTATGCTTACAAAAAAGGTTGTATGATGGTATTCATAGTAATAATTGTACTATGTACTAAATTTTAATTTTCGGGTCGTTAATGAAATCGTTAATCGAGCACATTTAGTCCCACGAACACGTAATCAGGTACACGCGGATTAATGTGCTTGATTATCGCTTTCGCGCCCTCTGACCATTCTTGCAAATGAAAACCCATGCGGATGAGTCAATTTTGGCGAACGTTCTTCACCATTACACAAATTAGATTTAATTGAAGCCACGGAATTTGTTCAGTCACAATTCAACCCAATATCTTCAAGCCACTGAGAAAGTCTCTGTGTCTTTTCGACTATTCATCTTCATCTACTCTACTCTTGTATAATTTCATCCATGTGTACCATCATCGAGTCTCTTGTGTGGTGCAATAACACACTTGTCGTTTACTAACGTCGCTGATTTTTCCTAACTACCTTTTATTATTGTGTACTTCATTGCCACGCTCTCCCGCTCTTCGCTGCTCACCCAATCCTAACACACTTACTTTTTATAAGTGATGATGATTATTTCGTAATACCGTAATCTTTGATATTATATTTGCCGCTTATTATTTTTTCATTTAGCATACCCCATGGAAATGAAGTATTCTCGAGAGTATATGTTTTTAGGTTAAATGTAACGGCAAAAATCACCATTTCTCAATATACATCCTGAGAATTTGATTTAATGAATTAATTCGAACCAAATGCAGGGCTTTTTGAATTCAAAAAAACGTACTTAAAAAAATGAAATTTGTCTCATCCATTTGAAACAAATAGATTCTTTTAGGCTGGCCATAAAATACATCCATTTTTGATAATCAAATGAATTTATTAATTTTTCTGAATGTATATTTTCATACATACTTCTTTTCCAAGTGGGTAATTTTTGTCTTCAAATATTTTCTTTACAATTATGTGAGTGTCGTGATTAAAAAAGAGTCGATCGTAATAACTGCCATGTTTTAGGGAACCGAGAGGATCCGGCGCGGTTCTTGAATCACGAGCAATCGCTAAGGCACCCGAAGGCGAAGGATGCCCACGTTGCGGAGGTTACGTTTACGCTGCAGAGCAAATGTTGGCAAGAGGAAGGGTGAGTATCGCGTTACAGTTTCCACGATGTGTGCCACGATGATGTTACGGTGGAACAGGTTCAAAAGCAAAAAAAAAAAAAAATAAAACCTAGGAGCGAGTATCACACCCAAAGAAATCGGTTGGGTGGGTTTGTTTAAGTCAAATACGCGGTCTCAATGAATAAAAATCCATTTCGATTAAATAAAACTAAAAATCAATATGTTTTATTTAAATGAAATAAATTCTCTTTAATCGAACTAAAACCTATTGTGCCAGCATTTAACGATGAAATTTATTTGATTGCCGGCCTAATAATATTTTATTTGGATCAAATTGAATTTGTTGCCTACAAGTCAATCGAATGAATTTTATATTAAATTTATTTGCCCCAAATTTGTTTTTGTTTATTTCAAAGATGTTTGATCGAAATAAGCCCATGAGACCAATTTCTCCGGTGTATTATTTCGGAAAATACGTCAGACGTCCTCGAGGCCAAAAATTATGAAATTCCATTAATAATCGTCCGTATGACGGAATGGAAAATTTTCGAGTGACCACGGAGAAACGATAACAGGGCAGAGGGGGCAGATGAGGGGGAAGTTCACGTTGCCTTTGGTAACTACCCAAAAGCTTCTTATACTTCGTTTCCTTACTTCACCGGTGTGTCTTTGGCAGTGGTGCCAACGTCGAGGGCCAGAGTCATGCACGACACGCGAGAGAAAGAGAGACGAAAATCTCTTAGCATCGTTTTATACAGTTGACTTGGTGATCATCGTACCGCGTCCTCTTGGTCGTCGTCGTCAACGCAAAGAGCGAAAATGAAATCGACGACGTAGGTTGAAAAATAGATCGGGCCAAGAACGCGAAATTAATCGGGTGGGGCTAATTGCCCGTTGCTAGAAGCTGCCAATAGAATATGGGGGGGAGGGGAATTTTCATCGAGAGGAGCAAAACCCTCGCCCACCACGTCCCATATATTACTCACAGTCCTCGTTTTATTTACGTTTCATCGCGTTCATTGGCCCGTTTGCTATTTGTGCGGTCTGGGGGTCGAATTAAAATTTTATTAACCGAAAAATGAGTTCGACGAGCCATGCTGATATTTGCGTTCACATTAAGATTATGGAAAACTTATTAACGAAATAAGATGAGAGAGGCGCAAGTCGATCAAATATCGTCGTGATTTATTGATAGATTAAACAATGATGGAAAATCTGTATATTAATAATATTTTAGATATATTACTCAAAGTCGATTGTTCATTTACGCTTCATCGCGTTTTTTGTTCCATTTGCTATTTTAGCAATCAGTGGGTCGAATAAAAATTCTATCGACCGAAAAATTAGGTCTTAGACGACGAGCCATGCTGCTATTCACGTTTATATAAAAGTGATGGAAAACTTTTTGAAGAAATCAGAAAAGAGCTCAAGTCGATCAATCATCATCGTGACTTATTGATAAATAAAACGATGATGGAAAAAGTGTATATTAATAATTTTTATACATATTACTCATCGTCGATTTTTTTTCTGCTTGCTATTTGTGCATTAGTTTGTGGGTCAATAAAAACGATATTAACCGAAAAATGAGGTTTCGTACGACGAGCAATGCTAATATTGTCGTTCATATCAAGATAAAAGCTCATTAGAGAAATGAGATGTTATAAAGGCGAGTGGGCTGATCCAAATCGTGATTTATTGATAAATTGAACGTTGATGGAAAAAACTGATTAAAATCACAATTGGTGCTCAGACACTCAAGAAATTATTATACGAAGTTAGTTAAAAACGGGCCACAAGATCTCGTAAGTGAAAACTATACGTTGATTATCCGAGGGATAATTAGGGAGAACAGAGATTATCGGAGTATTATTGAAATGTTTACTCGATTATCGTCAGAGTAGGAATTGCATCGATTCCACCGTGGCAAACATCGTGGCACTGTATTTCTTTTTTTCTGATTAAGCAATGAGAAATCTTCCTGCCTTAAATTGAAAAAAATCTATATTAAAAAACATGGCATAAACCTTTGGCGAAACCCGAGAGTCAAATAAACAATAATTGCAATAGCTATCATGATATTCAAGAACTCAGGACAACTGTAGTAGGCTTGGGAATTATTTATTGACAACTATTCATTGCCAAGCAATACAACCATTTATATGTTAATATTTTGACATTATTAATGTAACTAAGTGAACGTAATAATGGACAAAATTTTTTTTTTTTTTAATATTTGGGACAATGACGTTTAATGAGTTCTCTAACTGCCAACGTAGCATATTGGTTCTATTTTTTTTCAAATGTTTTTATGAACAAATTTTCCAAAAATGTTTTTTTCTTTAATTTTGAACAAGAAATTATAGATGAAGTTGGCAAATCGTGGAACTCTATTGAGATTCCACATCTTTATTTAATAAATGGAAAACGCAGTTACGCGTGAAAATGTTTGACTATTTTTTTTAGATAGTTGACATCTGGTTTTCTATGGGAGAAAAAATTAGCGGTTAAAGTTTTAATAGTTGTCAGTCAATAGTTACTAGGGCAAAACGGTTTTCTCTGAGTGTATTAAACAAAGAAAGTCCATGAAATTACGTAATGCAGTTACGTTTACGGAAGCCCATCACATCACCGCTGATTCTTGTGATTAGGGCTACCATAAGGCATGCTTCAAGTGCAAAGTTTGTCAGCGGAGCCTGAACTCCACGCTTCATTGCGATGGTCCGGATCGCGATATTTACTGTCGAGGTATCTTTCGCCACCAAACAAAAAATGCCCGTTGAGTTTTTTTTTCTTCTTATTTCACAATACATAATTTACACTTTTACAAGTACTTTTTGAAAATTCCTTTTTTTTGTGTGCAAAACATTGAAACTAAACAATTGTTACTTTTTACCACCGATTTCCAAGCACACAAACATTCACTCATTTCCACCGAATGATAAATGTAATTGTAATACGCAACCGGTTATCGTGACCCCTTGAACCTAGCATCATCACAATTGTTTCTCCGTATTTTCTTGTCAATCGTCGGTCTGAGCTCCAATTTTATGTTTCTGAAGTGATATCGCTATCCGCAAGGTGACTAACAAGTACCTTTTCTCTCTGTGTCTTTTTTTAAATCCATCACTCTCCGTGTCTCCGCGTCGCCTTCACGTGTACAGACATTCCACAAGGAATGCTTTAAATGTGGCAACTGCTCCAAGCGATTAGACTCTGTCAACTGCTGCGAGGGTCCGGACAAGGATATTTATTGCAAAGGTGAGCTACTGTCGCGTTGCCTCGCTCTCGTGAGCTGACGAAAAGTTACGATACGATTTTTAAAAACGTTTTTTTCTTTTTTCAAATAGCACTCTTCATTTTTCCACGTACATTACACAATTCTATAGTTATTATTACTAACTATAAAATCCGAGTCTCTACCAATTTACTTGAAAACACCTTGATGAATTATTCACGAATTCTAAAACCATGCGAAAAAAAGTTCAAATAACATTTATGTATCAACAAGATTTTAAAATGAATTTGAAAAAAAATTCGTATCATGACTCAAGCCAGCTGATGCAATCGAGCAAGACGTGTTTCGTCACAGCACGCTAATCGGTATTCTCTTCAGTATGCTACGGAAAGAAGTTCGGTCCAAAGGGCTATGGCTATGGCCAAGGTGGCGGTGCCCTGCAGAGCGACTGCTACGCCAACGGGTGGGTGTTTTCCCAAATAAACCTACACAATTAATAATAATCTAAATATACATCTTTTTCTATTTTACCTCTTTCTGCTCTTGATCTTATCACTCCGACTTATTTTCTCTATCTCACTATATCTCTCGCCCACGTCTCACAAATTCTATCTCTTTTCAAAGATTAAAAAAAACTCAAGGGCACACGAGATTTATCCCTAGCCTGCTCCGGCTTATTCACGCTCAAACGCAATTTATATAAACCAGATGCCGCTTGTCTGCCTTAACAGCTTGCTATCCGAAGAAATTCGGTCCGCGAGGCATTGGCCATGCCGGGGTTGCTTACATCGGTCTCCAGTGCGATATTGAAGACGAGGGGTACGCCCACAAAAAGCACCCCTTTATCATTTATACTTAACAATTGAATAATGCAGTCTCTAAAAAAAATATCCCTCAATGTTGTGTCACTTTGGACAAATTTTTTGAAAAATTAAGTCGACGACGTTCCGCTAAACGCTCCGCGCTACAATAGTCTACAAATAACACTCCTTGACACTTTATACTTTTTTCCCAATACATTCTGATCGTCTGAATTTTAAAGTGCCGAATGCCAAATTAGGTATTTCTAACTAAATCAGCAAATAAAATATGTCGCTTCAGTCACAATTTTTGATAAAATTAAAGAAGTGAATACTCGTCATAGAAGTTACATCAGAGGATCATTGAAATGAAAATTTTTCGAAACTAATTGGCCATTGTTTTGTGTAGTTTAAGGGGACCCAGTTCCCTAAAAAAAGTCACGAGAAACAAAATTCTGTGAATGATAGACTTTTTTCACAAAATCAGAAATTAAAACCTGATTTAATACATAACAAAAATTATAATTTTTCAATTTAGTGAAGGAATACAAAATGCTGTGAGGAAAACCGCAACATTTTTCACTTGTCGTAACTTTCAGATGAAACCCGTCAACATATTTTCGTGTTCGATGTCTTATTTTAACTGCCGAAAAGTGCATTCTGAATAAATTCTAGAAACTTTTATTTCCAGTTTTTATGACAAAGCCATAATTTTAAAAGGGTAAATCAATCTTTCCCCATTAAGAAGTCACTGAACCATTGGTTCCAATCTAATTTTTACTGCATTTAAAATCGCTATTCAATATAGCATGTACTCTTGGACAAATAAAAAAAAGACATTGAACACTAAAATTGCTCAACTGGCTCTGTCTAAAACCTACAAGTGAACATTTTTACTTTTGAGCTCACACCTTTTTTGTGCACTGTACGTCCTTGCAAAATTGCTGAATTACAATATCTGTAATGAAGTCAATGATGTATAAGTGCAACATTTTTCAGAAGAAGGATATCCTTTATAAATTTTGTTCCATCAATAGAAATAATCCATCTTGAGATTTACATGTAAAAAAATGGAAAACAAAAACGTATTGTTTACCTACGTCACTAAAAATCCTACACAAATCTATCGCTATAATTATCATATTGTTAACTATTGCTAAGTCTATTTTTGATCACTCTAAGATCTTAGTGAAAGTGATAAAAAAAATATTTAGTACTGATTTCACTAGCGTGAAGCAGACCAAGTTCACTGAGCAATAAGAGTTAAGCGTATCATGGACCAATTGCACTCTGCACTAATCATATGCACGAACATACCATTGTTTGGCATTCTGCCTGCTTGTATCGCGACAGGGAAATAGAGAGAATGAATTTCGGAGCCTCAGCTGAGTTATGTCGACTTATCGATTGCTTTTATGTGGCGAACCGACAATAGCCTCGCCCAAAATGCAACATTGTTCAGTACAATTTGGCAAGTACTGATCGCTCGACTTTATTAATTTTTTATAAATATTCTTATTACGAAATTAAATATACCGTAAAAATATCAAGTAAAATTCTTAAACGATATATCAAGCGCATAAAAAAATTATGTTCAATATAATCAATGTACTAAAACTATACAGTTACATATTAAATTTAATATATCGTTTTACCGATAGTAACCTTTGATCCATGATTATAAATTTCCAAAAAATGTTTGACTGTTGAAATATATTGTCAGCAAGCTTTCAACAATCCATCTTTCTGTTTCATATTCTCATTCTATGTACTCCTATACTTAATCTACCTCAACTTTCTGGCTCTTTGTCTTCACCACTTTGGCTGTTTAACAAATCGTTGCTTTTATGGATTCTCGTCAACCTTTAATTACATGTCTTGTCTTTTGTTAAAGAACATTAAGTAAGCCCTTGTGGAGCACTTAAGGTAAACGTCCTAATGGCTGGACATGACCCAGTGACTGGACGAACCGTGCAAAGCTGCGAAAGATATTTTCATATGATTTTCTATGCATGTCCAGTTACTGGGACCTCGTTATTAAGAATGTCCATCCATTGGAACGTTTATCTCAGTGGCTTATTGATCTCAATAAAAATAAATAAAACAATCCACTGCATTGTACAGTGATGCCGCTCCGCGGACCACCGTGATCAACACCGCCGCTATAATGGCACCACCAGGAAAGGGTTGCCCCCGTTGCGGTGGAGTGGTTTTCGCTGCTGAAGAGGTGCTCGCTAAGGGACGTCAGTGGCACAGAAAGTGCTACAAGTGCAAGGACTGCACCAAGACCCTCGACTCTATCATCGCTTGTGACGGACCTGACAAGGACGTTTACTGCAAGACTTGCTATGGCAAGAAATGGGGACCCCATGGCTATGGTTTCGCCTGCGGTTCTGGTTTCCTCCAGACCGATGGTCTAACGTGAGTAAAAAAGAAAAAAGAAAAAAAATTATTTATAGATATTTTGTGATCGTAGTATCGCTTTGGTCCAAGAATGGAATGATGTGAACGATGATTTTGTTTTCTTCAACGTTTTTGTTTATTTTTGTTTTTTTTTTCCATCCTACGATCCGTTCAGTGAGGACGAGATCTCGGCAAACCGACCGTTCTTCAATCCTGACACTACGTCCATCAAGGCTCCCGAGGGTCAGGGCTGCCCTCGCTGCGGCGGAATGGTATTCGCCGCCGAGCAGCAGCTCGCCAAGGGCACAATGTGGCACAAGAAATGCTTCAACTGCGCCGAGTGTCACAGACCCTTGGACTCCATGCTTGCCTGCGACGGTCCCGACAAGGAAATTCACTGCCGTTCCTGCTACGGAAAGCTATTCGGACCTAAGGGCTTTGGCTTCGGTCACACCCCGACCTTGACCTCCACGGACGGAGATCACGCACCCTCGTAGTGAGTTCCCCCTCTTTTTTCGAAACCCTACAGTGTAGTGCACTAAGAAAGCGTTTTCGTTGTTAGTTGCCTGAAGGATTACTTGAAAGATCTTGGAGAATTTAATTGAAGCATTTTACCCTTGCATTAGGCCCTTTTTTAAGATTAATTAGTGGGAATGCTACATGATTGAATTGGTAGCGATACTTCAGCCTTTTATTTATATGCTATGGAACATTTTTTGTTTACTGTATAGGAATTACGTTTCTTATTTTTTAGTTTAGAAAAATTGTTTCAGCAGAACTACGAATTTAACAGAATGTTTACGTGGAACTACATATTGAACAGGATATTCTTATAGAACCACAAATCGGATAAAAAATTTTTGCAGAACTACAGTAACCTGAACAATATATTTTTCTAAAATTGCAAATCGAACAAAATAATATTAACAAAAATAACACTGTTTTGTTGAAAATTCAAAATATTTTCTATGTTTCTCACTGTCGTTTTTCACGTTGAAACAAAAATGATTATATACCCTGAATGCACTTACACTTCGCCGATTTAATTGGCAATTTTTCAATGCTCTTTTTCTCTTTTCAGCATTGACGCAAAGCCCGAGCTCGGCACGAAACGCAACGATGGACACGGTTGCTCGCGTTGCGGCTACCCTGTGTACGCTGCTGAGCAAATGATCTCGAAGAACAGAGTATGGCACAAGCGTTGCTTCAGTTGCGGCTCCTGCCACCGTTCCCTCGACTCGACGAACCTGAACGACGCTCCGGACGGTGACATTTACTGCCGTGGCTGCTACGGCAGGAACTTCGGACCACGAGGTGTTGGCTTCGGTATGGGTGCGGGTACCCTCACGATGGCCTAGATACAAAGATTCTTCACCTTACCAATCTCCGCCACATCCTTCCATCCCACCTCCCATTAAAAAACGCATTATAAAATGAATATATTTTTGAGCTTTCCACTAAGCTTCTAAAACCGAGAGATCTTTAAAGTAATGATACATTATAAACGAAAAACAAGAACACTCGCTGCACCGCGTAAATTTTTCGAGCGAGACGAACGCGAACCCGCGCAAATATCAGTCAATCACAATGACTAACAAAAACGTGAGAAAGTCAATCTACGATTATTCGCCAATATCGGCGTAACCGAGAGCTCATTATTATTATTATTCACGCCGAAACGAACTCATTAGTGCGCGCGCTACGGTAGATGCTAAAAAAAAAGATAAATTATTCTCATTATTAAACGGAAAAACAAAACAACGAACGAACCGTCCATCCTGATGGCGACGAAGACGTTTCTTTCTTTTATTTTTTAATTATTAATTTACGATTCTCAAATACACCGGCGTCGGAGATTAAGAGAGTCCGAGACGGAGCTGAGGTGCGTCCTGACGCCGGAGTCAAGCATCGTTGTGATTCATTCGCTTTTTTCTGTTCTCGTGACTTCCAAGCGTCTAGGAATTCTCTTACAGCTACTGAAAGTATTTGTGTATTCTCTTAGTGGATAATTTGAAAAAATGAAAACTTTATTGTTCATAATAAGAGGGAAGAGAAATTCTTGAAGTTGGAAAGTCACGAGGATTAAACTCGCTGCGAGGCTGCTTCCTCGCGTTCAGGACGAATGAGATATCCCAATAAGGGCGGAGTGAATGCGAAGAACCGTTGCGGATAGAGAATTCCAGTATCGAGTTCCAGAGAGCCAGAGATATAACGAAAAATTGAAGAAGGACCTCATCCAAACCGACGGACGAATGCCAGCCTCACGAAGATGAATATTATTTTCAATAATATTAATACAAATAATTCAGATTTAAGATACTATTACAAAATAAAAGAAAACACCTCGATGTACTTACTTAGAACTGAAAAAAGGGCTTCGCGTCTCGTGCTCACGAGACGAGGCGCGAACCCCGAGAATCGACATAAACGACCTCCGACGGGAGAAAACATCGTGTACAACCAAATATTTAGGCACGACCATAACTGAGATGGATTATTTTCAATAAATATACGTTTTAAAAAGTTTATTCTTGATCTCGTCGTTTATTTTCCATGATTTGGCGCTGTATCATTGAACCAAATATTTTGTTCCTTTTTAAAAATATTTTTCTGAACATCCTTGAAATTCCTCTGAGGACTTCTTCTTTTTTCTCAAAGTGTACTGTGAACCTAAACCTTCTGAACGGTATTCAAAACAGAAGTATTTTCACTAGTTTCCTCCATTCGTTTAACTTCGATATTTGTTAATAATTTTCTAAAAAACTTTTATCGATACTCTTAGAATCTGATGAAATTTCAAAATGGTCATTAAACATTTTATATAAAGACCAAAAAAACGAAGTTTTATCTTACAAAGAACTACGTTATTTTCCTGGTCATTCCACAGTTATTATTTAAGGAAAAAACATTATCGTGATTGCTAGGATTCACTGATGAATTATTCATGCAAAAAATTATGCGGAGAAAATAGTAGAAGTTTTCAGCAAAGAGAAAGAATACCGTGAAAAATTTCATGAAATTTAAATTCTTAGAAACAGTTTTCAAGCCAAATTGACAGAAATATTTGACTCGATGTTTTTGTATTTGTAATAGTACAACTGTTCTCAGTTTCGAAGCCTGGGGTAGAGATAGACTTGATGTAGACTCGTTGTGATGCAGAATAATTTTTGTGTAAAACACTGATTTCATATATTTCATAGCAACAACTGTACAAGGTTTTTCCCGTCACACATAATGATATATTAATTGGTAGACTTTTTTTCTTAGACCATAAATCCGACTAGTGCACAAAGACACAGGGGGTGCCGGCGAGTTCGATTCCCCTTAATCTCTCAAACACTATACATACGTTGTATTTTCTTCACTATACATTATTCTATAATTCGATAGTTCGTCGTGTGTGCTCGTGGACTCTCTTTGCACCCTGTACCCGCATATATAAGAACACTCGGGAGACTGGGATAAATCAGATTCGACTAAACACTTGGAACGGCCGGATCACTAAACACGCGCGCATTTTTTACTCGTTAATGTCCTTTTCCGCGGGTATTTTCCACGTTCTTCCGACGGACGGAGGTTGCGCTCTTAATATGTCTGTCTGCCTTTCTTTTCTCGAGCAGAATTGCTTATCTTTTGAATAACGCATCATCGCAAGTAATATGTACAAGATGATTTTTCCTGCCGGTGTTGACACTGCTTTTTTAGGACATGCAGAAGAACGTCAGTGGAAAAAAAAATTCTGCCTCGAGAACCTCGTTGATTAGTACAAATTCGCGGTCTTAAGGGGCAAAGGGTCGAGCAGATAGGGCGGAAGGGTTGTTGAGAACGGTCTTGGGCTACAGGAACCCCAACCACCGCCTCCGCCACGTCCGTTCGGGGAACTTCCGTCATTGTGAGTCTCGCCACTCAGCTTGACGTTCAGCAAATTCGGATTCGACATCGGTTTGATCTCCGAGTTGGACAGATGATTGTTCGAGCCGCCGGGCGGTGTCGCCGGACTCCTCGGCGAGCGTCCTTCAGCTTTTACGTTGACGGAAACCGGACTCGAGGCGCCGCTGTCTACTCCGACACCTCCACCCTGCTGACCACTCGATTTCTGCTGGGCTAGACGTTCCTGCTTGCGGAACTTTGCTCGCCTGTTCTGGAACCATACCTGCACATAAAAATAAGAAATCACCAAATTGTATTTGACTTGGGGGTGGTCAAATAGAACTAGTACTTATTGGAGTGCTTCAAAAAATTTGTTTTTTTTGCGTTCACTTGCCACGTGAAAAACCCTAATATTGCGCATTGAGTTTGCACCCCAATATTCAACTTCATGAGAAAGCTTCGTACGATTTTTTTAGAGGTGGGGATCGGCCGTTTGTATTTCCCATTTAATTTACATGTAGAAAATCAAGTCGTTTGTTGAGGTTGATATTATTATTTTGTGCTATGTATGGAGCATTTGATAGCTCGAACGATTAACTTCAATTCTGTATATCGTAAAACATTTTAGACCGCATAGTTCACGAGATATTCAATTCTGCGTAGAAGCAGATGGTTTTTATTTTTCCTAAAAATGGTTACGCAAAACATACTGCTGTCTTTCTTCTTAGAAACACTGTAAACATTTGTATAAAATTTATCAACGGCATGAAGAAACTATTCACATATAATTTAGCCTCACTTATGATTGTTGTTACTACTTAAAAATTACACGCCTACTAAAATGGCAGTCATTTTTTTTTCGTCTATACTATATGTCTAAAAATCTCGATTTATGACATACCATTGAGTCTCGTAACAGGTGACACTGGGAATTTTTTGTAAGCGGTGACATAAAAAAATTTCATATTCACCATTTACAACAATTTGTTACAAAGCGGGTGGGAGTGGGAATTTTTCACGCTACCCCTTAGAAAAATTCGAACGGTGTTATCTTTGTATGAGACTTGAAATTATAGCATGAACCGAAACCTCTGACCGTGTATGGTAGGAGAAAAGAATATTAGCCATTTTACTAAGCCATTGTCCTGTCAAATAATAATAATGAAAAATCAGACTAAGTCATATAAAAGATAGTTTTTACATGTCCTTGACCGATTTTATATAAATTCTCACTGTATTCGTACCAAAGAAGATGGCAATTTTCGAAAATTAACGACATCTATTTACGCAGAATTGAATATCTCAAGAAAAATGCGACCTAATTGTTTTACGATCTACGGAATTAAATTCAATCGTTCCAGTTATCAAATTCTATCATATATCGCACAGTCCATCGTGTACAAAAATAATTATATCGGTCCAAACAAACGACTTGATTTTCTACGTGTTAATAAAATGGGAGATACAAAAGGCTCGTTGTGCCACCTCTAAAAAAATTGTACAAAGCTTCTTTATCATGAGGTTGAATATTGAGGTGCAGACTGTAGGTTTTTCTTGTGGTAAGTAAGAAATAAAAATGGAAGTTTTCTGAGTCCAGTTGCTATACGTGAAAAACCTTGGTAGGAAATGATTTTATATTTCTTAATAGGGCTCTTAAATTTTGTGGTGTGAATATAAAATGGGGACAACTGTTCAGGCTGTTTCTATAGATGTAGAACCAAATCTTTGTGGGGTTCAGAAAGTAGAAAACGTGAATGGCAGTTCCTAAAGGAATTTTGTTATTTATACCATACCATTCTCATTTGAAAAGGGCAGAAAATTTGCTAGGTGACTAAATATGTTGACTAATTTTGGCACCGGTGTATTAACGACAGATCGGTTTTTGGTTCCATTATTGGAGTATAAAAGTTCGGATTTTGCCAGAAATGCACTCATATTTTTGGGCATGTCGTTTTTAATACAAAATTACTTTCGAAAAAATTGCGTCTTTTGGAGTCACAGAATTTTTTCTCCTTGTTTAGCACCATATAATACAATGACAACCTCGACACAGACTCAAAAAAATCGCGCATTCAATCCTACTTTGCGCACTTGGTATGAATGCGTGATTTTTTTAATGTCTTTCTTTTGTCTTTCTTTTGCTCTTCAAAAAATTTGCAAAAGAACATTGAAACTACTTGAATAAAAAATGAATTTTTATTTCTGTATATATTAATTATATTAATTTTATAAATCTATCAATTTTCGTGCATTTCTTTGTACTCTAATCTGCTTACTTTATTTTCTAACGATCAAAAATCAAATTTCTCCATCTAAAGGGCACCGCAATCTTACAGGATAAATTCTGTATAATCAGAAAAAAAAATACAAAAATGTTATAATTGACAAAAAATTCATTTTAACAATTGACCGTCGTTCTTTGCGCAAAATAAAGGAAATCATTTTAGGAATTTTCTTTTCGTAAGGTTATGAAAACGAATGTGGAAAAGATCCCCAGCATTTTTGCGTTTTTATTGTGCATTTTGGAGATAAATTGGGCTTAAAAAAAAAGTGGTTAGAATCTTCGTTAGCTCGTAACGCCGCAACAATTGACGCTATCATGCAACTACATAGGTTAAACATTTTGTTCGGCCGAGTATAATGACATACTCGAATTGTAAAAAGATCCGAGACATTGATGTCTGGAGGTGGCTCTCATTCAATATAGCCCAAGTTAGAAATTCTTCCAATCACTCAGTTCTCAATATCCATCAATAGCACAGATTACACAAAATTATTTTTTTTTGCAGTAAGCCCAACACGTCGTAACCCCTATAAATCTATCACAGGATCCATGTCCAATAATCCTCCGGTTCCGACAACCTCGACACGTGCACCCGTGTGTTAGGAGGTTCATCGTCAAGCACTAATCGCGTTACAGTGTGTGTATCTACGTGAAGCATTTTTTTAAAGCTGCCCCCTCTTTTCCCCTCGATCTATCCGTCCATCTCTGCATCGTTCATTTTCTCGTTCTCTTCTCTGCTTCGCTTCGCTCTTCTGCACCATCACCGAGTGGGTGAGGTTCACCGGTGGCTATAGCGGCGCACCGTGAACTCGTCAGTGCGAAAACGCTGGAAGCGAACGAACGCTCGTAATTGGCTCTAGTTTCGGGCAAATGAAATATTTAACGAATAAAACAAACGGTAGCGGCGGTGACCTGCATGTTAAAGTAGCGGATTTATTTGCTCGGGCGCGTTTGTCAGGGATGGCGGAGGAGCGTGAGTGTACGGCTCAGTGGGTTCGCCAGGACCGCTGCAGCCCAACGGAACAACCGGTAGAACGGGGGAGAGAACGAACGAACGCTGTTGGACCTGGCTTTTGGCTTTTCTACTCGAACGTACTATACGTTCGCTGTCGAAAGCGCATCGCCTGGACGTGAATCCGGAAGGGGTCGTTTCTGGTAGCGTTCACGCTCTCCACGTTGCGCGGGCCGCGCTCGTTGCCGGCCGAGGGGTGAAAGGAACAAATCGTGTGGATCCGAGTTCTCGTGTAGGTACAGTGTAAAACGGGTACAGAACGAAAACAGGGCGGACGGGAGAGTCGAGGGAGACGCAGGGGACCCCATGACGAACGTGATTGCCCTTTCCGGACGCCAAACATGGCTATTGGATTTTTATCAGCTGGTGGTCTCGGCCCGTTTCCTCTGATATCTACTAACTTGAAGAGAATTGTCGAATGGACTAGACTCGATCGCTCCTCTGGTACTTAACGTCTCCGGGCTTATACGAAGTTTTGAATATTGTATTTTTGGAAGTACAACGGTGATGATGAATTAATTTGATATGCTTCAAGGAAGAGGAACTTTTTTGGAATACTTCATAATTTTAGACGCAGATATTAAAGACGAGAAAGGTCCATTCATTGCGGCCTTTGAATTATGTATATTTTTGTGAAGCACTTTAACGAAATGTAATAATGTTTTGGTAACGAGAATATGTGTAATCCACTTACTACTGCTTCGTTAATTTCTTGCCATTTATATGTGATTGTATGCACTGATTTTGGTTTTTTTTACCTTGGAATTATATTTTCGTTGTTAACAGAATACAATACATTCAATTTGTAGAGATTTACTAAAATAAATAAATGCTATAATGTTAATTTTACCGCGCAGTCCCAAAATGAAAACATGGATCCGATCTTCCAATTCAGATAATGACTTTACTACTGTTATTGGATTAATTTTGTGAGGTGAAAACTGAGAGGGTTAATTTCCGAAAACAATCTCAAAGTTCCATATTTTGAGCTTTCTCTTCGAATAATAACCTATTGTGTGAAATTAATTTGGAAAAAGAAAGTACATTTTTGGCCAGATTATTTCGCATCATTTCAACCCAAATTTAATTAATGCATAATACGCGCTTGATGACTTGCATTCATATGGACTACATTGTACAAGGTGGTTCAGTAATTCTTTAGAATCCAATAGTAAGTGTATGTGAATTAATTTACCGTTATTTTTTCTAAAAATAAAATTTTGATAATCTCCGTAAAAAAAATTCATATTATCACAATTTTTAGCTCGTTATAACACACGATATTGGGTTAATTATCTGATCGTTTTGAGGAAATTTTATTTTTTTATTTTCCCCTTATAAAATTCTTATCACAATGTGAAAATCTGCGACTAATTACATCGCACAAATTGAATCAACTATTTAATTACAGAACGGTTGATGAGATGTATATTTATTTAATATAACCATCGGCAACATCCAAATAAAACCCATATCCATTTTTATCAATATGATTTGCAAGAATCTGAACTATATCATACACTTGTTATTCACACGCATCAATTTTATTTTTATTTTTTGTCTCTTTCTCTCTCCCAAAATTCTTAACGTGTCGTCAAAGTTTTTGGAAAATTCCTGCGCACTGTCTTGGGTCAACTATTTATTACAGAACTATTAATAAGACGAATATCCATTTAATGTAAACATCAGCTTCTTCAAATTTTTAAAAATGTATATTTAAAAAAAATATCATTCGCAAGGACATAAACTATATAGAAATCGATAGATACAGTGTCGCAAAAGGACATGTGCTACTGTTGATACAGTGAAAATCCGCCTCTCTCCACCTACAAGTCCTTCCACAATCCATACACTTATTATTCCCGTCGATGAAACGGGCAATAACGAGCCTAATATTCACTCACTTGGCTCGCGACCAAACCTCCAACAGGACATGTGCTCGTGTTTGTATTACGTCGGGTGGCCATCGAAAGCTAACGAGAGCGAAAGGGACGTACGGACATGGAATTATCGAGGGGAGAGTGCGAGAGGGAGACAGCAAAATGTGCGCGTGATGTGCAAAACGCTGGAATTCGATGGGGTGCGTACTGCGTTAATGTTGAACAAATACACTCGGCTAAATAAAATGTAACAAGGAGGCGGGTTGCCATCGATTTCCCATGACAGATGTCCCCTTCGCCGCCGGATAAATATTTAATCGACGCTCTATAAGCCGCACATGTTGGGTGCACTGTGAAGTTGACCGACTTATTGAAATTTCTCCAGCTGAAGCTAAAGAACGACCAGTCAACTTCATGGTGTGCCTGGGATGATAGGTACACACGCCACTGAAGGCGTCATAGCCGCCACCACCAGCAATGCAATGCAAGGGCTCCCTGATCAGCAGGTTTCAATGCTCGCAGCTCGAAACTAGTGGACCAATGCTCTCTGTATTTTATTCTTGTACCTTGCTTATATATATGAATAGTAGTCAGCCTCGACCGCACGAGGAGTTTACCCCTCACAGTGACAGTATTGGAGACAGTATAGCGACTGTATACAGTTTGTAGTACTGTAGTATTAGGACTACAATTTTTTTACCTAGAGCCCCGTTCAAGCCAAACAAAGCCAATGCCGCAACATCTGTGACCCTAGCAGCTAGTGAACACTAGCACTTCTGCTCGGTTGCACTTTGCCTGGGTTCGTCTCTCTCGTCCTTTGGCTTTCTACCCTATGTGTATGTTTTTTTCCGTCTCACTTTCTTAGTTTCTCCATTGGTATGCTCAGTGGATTCGGGTGCGATGAGGGGGCACTGTTTTCTGGTATGGACTCGTGTGGAGCCTCCAGCGATTTGCGTTGGTATTAGGTTCCTGTTGTGTTTTCACTTGATCCTCATTCACGTCTTATCCACGATTTCATTGCTTTACGGTCAATCAACTTGATCTTCGAGAAATCACAACATCGCCTCCGGCTGAATTATCGAAAGGGTTGGATGTTGGGTTTTGCAGCTTTACGGACGGTTGCGAATGATTGCTTCCTTGCGGGTTGGTTCTGGTTCAATCATCAATCAAAGTTGTGCTGAGATAATTTAAGATGAGCTTACTTGAAATGATGAAATGACAATGGCGGTGTTTTGATGCACCATACATGATTTGTGAACCCAATTGCAATGATTGTTCAAGTGAAAATTGACTTTGCCTTCAATCGTTCTCCTTCCTTTCACTTCCGACATTGTGTGTAAGGCTTTTTTTTTCTTCCTCACTTTCTTAGTTTCTGCATTGATATGCTGAGTGAATACTGTTGCGATGGTGAGGGAGCGAGTTTTTCGGTATGCACTCGTGTGGCGCCTCCAGCAGTTTGCCTTGGCATTAAGTTTGGCTGTGATTTTAGTTGATCCTCATTCACTTCTTATCCACGATTTCATTGCTCTACGGTCAATCCAGTTGATCTCCAAGAAATCACGACGTCGTCTCCGGCTTGATTATCGAAAGGGTTAGACGCTTGATTCTGCAGGTTTTGCGCGCAGTTGTGAATTACAGTTCTCTTTCAGGATCATTTTGGCTTTGATCATCGATTGTAGTTATAGTAAGATGGTTTGAGATCAGTTAACTTCCAATGAACTGAAAACTAGCAGTACTTTGGTGCACCATCTATGATTTGGAAATCTAGACGGAATAATACTTTAAGTCAAGATTGTTTTTACCTTCATTCGTCTGACTTCGGGTGACTGTCTACCCTAGGTGTATGTTAATTTTTTTCTTTCTGTCTTTTTTAGCTTTTGTATTGATATGTTCAACGGATTCTGGTGCGATACTGAGGGGGCGGTTTTTTCCTGATATAGACTCGTGTAGAGCCTCCAGCGGTTTGTCTTTATACTAGATTTCGGTTTTGATTTAAGTTGATCCTCATTCACTTCTTTTCCACGTTTTCATTGCTCTACGTTCAATCAATTTCATTTTCGATAAATTACGACCGCGCCTTCGGCTCAATTTTCAAAAGGATTGGATGTGGGGTTTTGCAGGCTTTACGGATAGATTATGGATCTTTATTTTCTTGCGGAGCTATTCTCGGGTTGATACTAAATTTTTATCATTTCTATGGTGAGTTACATCAGCTTTTGACCTGCAAATTGGCGTTCTGGAAATAAGAGGAATTAACCAGCAGTGTATTAAAAAATGGACTCAAGCGACTAGCAGTATCAATAAACACATTCCATCGTGTGCACAAAACTAAACCCATTCTAAATTTACTTCATCTGATGTTTTCACATAATACAGTGAGTACACAAAGTTAGGTCATTATTTCTTTTACCATTCGAAATACAGACGACAATCCGTTTTATTGATACATCGTAATAGAGTTCAACACGGTCATCCCCTGTGTAAAACATTCAGAAATCTTTTACGCAGCATAATCTTTCTGAATTAGAGACGGTAAACAGAGTAATATAGATATTGCTCAGTGACTTTTCATAACGTTAAGTGCTAACTGTGTTGGGAAACAGAGCCAAGCGTAGCAAAAGATTGGCATCGGTGATTAATGCAATGAAGATTCATCTGGCAAAGTCGTCCTGGAAGGACCTAATTAAAAGGAAGCGACGATAGAAGACAAAGAAAGCGAGCGCTAGAAGGACGACTGAAATCGGGCAATTCAATTAAGAAGATACATTTTCGGGGAGCTGTGAATTGTCTATAGTAGCAAGAGCCAATCAGGGGAGTCGCAACTATTCTGCAGTGACGGCCAATGGCAAGTCCAACTCGAAAAGTCACCGGCTTACAAACCTACCCATTATGGCCAACATTAATCCTACTCTTACTTAAATTTTTCGGTATTCCAGCTGTTTTGATAAGAAACTTCTGGCCCACATTATACACTCTGACATTTGAACTTGCAATGTTGCTCAGCATTTCGGTGAATTTCCAGAATTGTGGAGAAATAAACTACAAGAAACGAAAAAGCAGAGTGGCAAATATACTCAAGCGAATAGTATACACAGAGATACTTTTCGTGGCAACAGTGGAGCACCAGCCACCAGAGAACGAACAGCACGAGCAAAACGGGGAGCTAGCTGATGCTCGGCAGGACAGTTTTTAATCACTGTAAGTGGATCTACATGGAGCTCGCGCAATTACCGGGGCACACCAGCTTGCGTATAGCGCATGGGCCCCTTGTGTATCAGCCACCCCCGAACAAACCAGGAATGAACCAGCCAGCGCACCATCAGCATCACCAGCACCAGCAGAGCTACTGAACGAACACACTGAATGTTTTCCCCATTTTCATGTCCCTCCCAAACGAATCGCTCCCTGGAAGAGAGATTCCAGCAAAACGTCGTGGAACCCTCACCCACGCACACCTATAGACATACACACACACACGCACACGCGGAAAGACATACGACATAGAAACACACGGACACGCACAAACACACGAACCGTACGCGCGCGCACACACACACTCATAGACGTTCACACACACATACACACTCTTGCACATACCTATACACACACTTTCACACTGACGTATACTAATGTACACTGACACACACTTACACACACTTACACACACTGCTAAAAAGAATTGGTAATACTAACTGAATCTGCGGTTACGGGTGGCGAAACAAATATTTGGTTGATTGGAAGAAATATTCGTTCCAATCAACCAAATAGTTCTTCTGAAAGCGTGGCGAAAGAAATATTTGGTTGATTCGAACGAATATTTTTTCAAATAAACCAAATGTTTGTTTCGCCACCCGTAACCGCAGATTTGGTTGGTATTACCAATTCTTTTTATCGGTGCACACTTACACACACTTACGCACACTTACACACACTTACACACACTTACACACACTTACACACACTTACACACACTTACACACACTTACACACACTTACACACACTTACACACACTTACACACACTTACACACACTTACACACACTTACACACACTTACACACACTTACACACACTTACACACACTTACACACACTTACACACACTTACACACACTTACACACACTTACACACACTTACACACACTTACACACACTTACACACACTTACACACACTTACACACACTTACACACACTTACACACACTTACACACACTTACACACACTTACCCACACTTACCCACACTTACACACACTTACACACACTTACACACACTTACACACACTTACACACACTTACACACACTTATATACACTTACACAGATAGTCTCATCACATTCCCTTCATCCATTCCCGTCACGCTTTCCCTTTTCGACTGAGAGGGTAAGAACTAGAGGGAACAGGAGCTCGTACTCTGGTTCTTCCGTTCTCCGTCGCTTCATCCCTCTTTCACTCGATCTCTGGTTTCGTGTATTTTTCTCATTGTCCCTTGCTCGACGCGCGTCTTTTTTTCTCCTGATTCTCGAACTTGTTCTTTCTCTTGGTCTACACACTTTTCTCTTTTTGCCATTTTCTCGCAGAGCCAACGTCACGACCCAAACCCCTGTGCAACCTTCGTTCTCGCGCAGAGCAGTCCCAGTGGAAAAGAATGAAAGAAAGGAAAAAAAAGAGGGAATCGTCGTTGATTTTCAGGAACGCGGTAGATGTGCTACTGTCTTTCTGTTATATATGTACGTTTTTACACCCCTAGCTGACTAGCAAATTGGCCGAGTTCCTTTTTTCTCTTGGACATCCGTCTTCCTTTGTTCTCACAAACGAGGTTGAATACCAAAATTTAGTACAAAGTCAATTGATTTTACTATTCTATACATTAAAACACTAATATATATACAATGAAACAACTGCAAGAATCAAAGATTTCCTTTAACTATTATAAGGACGATGATAAAAAATTCGCCCAATTTGTATAATAATTTTAATTCCAATTTATTGGAAACAATTATTTCTAAGTTATATAAGACGTTCATCAGTCAGTTTTTCTTTTCATTATATATTGTTTTTAGGTCTATTTTTCACTCTAAGCTAATGCGTTGTTTGTCCAACCTACCATCGACCAGAGTCCTTCAACCAGTGATTTTTTATTTTTGTTATTCTACGTATTATTGGATTATAGTCAAATCTATTAGTATTTCTAATATTGTATGAGTAGGAGATTAATTATTTCTAATGATTCCATATTGCATTGCAATTCAATTGTAGCTGAAATAATAAAACAAATGGCGTTAGATATTACACCTATTTGTTTCTGTACAGTACATTAGAATTCTATTACAGATGCGATGTTTGAATTGATACCGTGTCAAGTGTTCGAGGGATCGACAGACACGCCACACTCTTCCTTAATTGGATATACGTACGACTTTAGTTCATCGCTACTCGACTTTGTAACCTATCCAATGTCAGTGTAATAAAGCATTCGATCAGTGGTCACGACCCCTTGACCCCCTGCGTGGTAGGGCGCCTCGTGCACCAGACACCACACCGAGGATCAGTAGTTGAGTGCGGGCTGGTGCAGCAGCATCCACCGGTTTCCCATTGACGCGTGGCGAGGCACACGTTGCCTCGCCACACATCAGTACCTACTGTCTCTGTGACTCACTCGCTCACCATCGCCACATCGTTGTCCTACGTGAATTACAATTCCATTACGACCCGGCGACCTACGACGCTTAGCTCACTCTGCATAATCGAGAGGCCCTAGACTCGAGTATCCAATTCCGATTGAAACATCATTCTACCTATTTTGGTACATGCTATTCCCTACTGATTTATGTCAGCACCCGGAGCGCTCTTATTCGGAATTTTCTTTTCACCCATCGTAATAATTAAAAATTGCCAAGTGCCCTACGAATATAGGAGGCCGATGCAATTTTTTTTACGAAAGAAGGTTGTAAATCTGTCATTGTTTCGGAAATGAAATGAATGGCACAATTAGTTTGCAATGTTCATATGGTGTTGAAAGAACAATAGCTATTATAACATTATATGAGTAAAATTTTGAAGCAAGAACAATTTATTTTCAATCCAATGTCATTGTAGTTTTTGCATTATAACTCACTGGTTCTCTATTAAGTTTACATTTTTTAAATTTATTGATTATATTATTAATCTATGACTTTTTTGGATCGGTTTGAACCGTAAAGCTAAAGAATTGTTAGGGGCTGCAGCTGAAGTACGAATTCAGTGATAATATAAAAGTTTTCTCGTGAGTAGGTGAGTAGGTAAGTTTTCTTCTGCGAAAATGAACTGACAATGCTATAATTCTCCTGTTACAAATTATGCTGTTGAATTCGTCCAAGAATCGATACAATTTTTCTATCTAAAAATCGAATCGACAGGTAATGAAGCAATATGTAAATAATTATTATGGGCTAACAGTGCATAATAATATCCTGGTTCAATATTCGGTCTTTATGAAGAAAAGAAATACATTAATTGAAGATTCTTCGAAGATTTTTTCTGTTGATTTCAGCCATAATTTCAAAGAATTGTCAGGCGCTGCAGACGAAGTACGAATTCAGTGATAATAAAGGAGCTCCTCGTGAGTAGGGAGCGTGTGCGAAGAAGGGACCAGCATTGCTATAATCCTACAGAACTCGAGGGAAGTTAGAGGACGAGGAGCAGCGGGAGAACGTAGATTCGTGGAGAAGAGAGGTCCGCAGAGGGTGAAAAGCAGCGAGGGGTGCCAGGGAGCGAGAGAGGGACGATAAAGCGCAGGAGGGTGAGTTTTATCGAGCAGACGCCATGCTAGCGCGCGGAGGGAGTCGGCAACGAACGAATCACGAATGAAGATGCGAAGAAGCGAGTTGCGAGGGCGAGCAATTCCCTGCGCCATTCGACGAAGGACCCACCCATATACGAAAAGCCTTAGGATCTTTTTACCAACGTTCGTACGAGTCGATCTACGGCCATTACCTTCATCGACCCCAAAACAGTCACTTTTTTCAATACCAAATATTCAGGACTCCATATTCATTGAGGTGCCTCAAAGTCGTGTAATACCATTATTGACGAAAAAATGTCAAGTACTACAATACAAGGCAATTTTCATCGAATACAACTCGAATTATTGTCATTGACTAATGATTTTTTTAACTAAGATTGACCACCAAACGGATTAGAAATAAATTGCTTTACAGATCATCTGACATATTTTTGAATAAGCAGAAGAACATCAATTCAAATTCAATAATTGTACTCAGTTGTTCTTGATTATTCGAAATATTCATTGCGATTAATATTTGTAATATCATTTGTGTTTTTTTTTTTCAGAGTCATTACGTTATGCATCAATGGATCAAAAATATCAACACAAAATTTGGGTTTTTAGAACCTCTTTTGTTGTTGTTATTACGCTTTGCAAATTTTCCACTTATCAGGAAGGTCATAAGTATCCAAAAGGACCAAATGTTTCCTCAGTGCGCTTGGTACGCAGAGTAATTTGCAATATGCTGTTACTTCAGTTACAGAATAATAAAGATAGAATAAAAAATGTCATACCACTTATTCCAACAAGGTCGAATTTTAATTGAATCATTAAATATACAACACAAAAAAAATTTAATAAAATTTAGAGTATTATCATTGACTCGATTAAACATAAGAGTTAGATAAGGACAATTATTCTATCTCTAAAGATCACTGTAAAATCAAACTGACAGAGGTTTAACCGGCAAACCCTTCGTACGGGGATTCCACGCCTTACCAGAGGATAGTGGTCGTTCCGTATGACCACAAACTACTAGAAAATTGATTGTAACTTCTAGCTTAATAACCCTCGCGAACTGAGCGTATTCCGCATACCGTTTAAGTACTTGGCTGGCTACTTCTCAGCCACAAGTGAAAAGTATCGCTTGTACTGTACTCACAACCATACTTAGTACAGCAGTATAAAACTTTGATGCCAATTCTCGTCGTAACCGTTGCCAAAAATGATCCTCTATAATTACAATCCTGAGTGTAGACGTGGGAGTTGAACGATCTCAATTCAGACTTTACCCACCATTATATAAAAACACAAAGGAAAATCACCCCCTCTTTGCTACGAAGAATCCTGATAATACAGTGGAATTTCGCTTAGCTTACCCTCAACTTGTTTTTATCTCTGAGTGGTGGGGTACAACTTGACAATTTGATTGGTTAGAGTCGCGAGGGAAGGAGGAAACGCTATATCCATTCTTCACACCTGATTGGTGTCTCACATAACTCATGCGAATTTGGGATTGACGGCCGTAAGGCTAAAATAGAAGACGCGATAAAAAAAATTGGTACTATTTTTTTTACAGTTTTTTTGTACTATTAAAAGGAAAAAATACCTTTTTGTTAAACAAAATTTGACAAAAAAGTGGGAATGAGGTGAAAGTATCATTTACAAATTTAAAAAAAATTCATTCGAACAGTACTTTTTCAGAAAACGTTAATCTACCTTACACCTTTGAAATACAAAACCTCTGGCAATTTATAGTTTAAAAGATAGCTTAAAATCTCTGAAGCACATTTTACGACAGAATCATATCCAAGATATTTTATTTGGAGAAAGGTCGCTTGACATCGCCGCCGATAATTTTGATAATTATCAAAGCCTATCTCCTCAGAACGGAAATATTTTTTTTAACATTCCCTATTATTAATACTACAATTTTTTATGAGAAAAAAAATTACTCTTCAAATGTCGTTACTTAAAACGATTGATGTAGCCTTTCATGTCAGTAATCAATGAAAATATTATAATACTTATGACTAGTCTGAAATTCCACGATAATAAAGTACTTAAAAATCGTTATTTTCCTACAGAATTTCCAAAAATCGAGTCAAGTTAAGTAAAATATAGTCTGAATCTACTGAATTAAACATTAATCAAGTTTCTTCACACTTCTCATATAATTACTGATATAAGAAATCGGCTAAAAAATCATTTTCTTTTCTAATCGATTATCCGCACGTGTTGACGTTATAAAAAGGTAAACTGTACAACAGTAGAAACTTATTGTCAAAACGAGACCAAGGATCGCCTCTTTACCCGGATCCTTACAGTATTGCCGTGATCGTCATCATGTGTACCGTCAAAAAATTTTCGTTCCCCTCAAGAAAAACAAGATATTCATTCCCCCACTGTAATTTTTACCTTCCTCTTCCCCACATGTCTCCGCATTAAGTTATCTAGGTGAGCTTCCACTGTATTCCAGGAATAAACGAACGAAAGACCCAGAGTGAACTCCACGAAATGAGTGAACGATATTCTTGAATTAAGGCAACTTCTGCTGCTATCTAGCAGAGAAGGTGGTCGTGGCGTCTACCGGATTACGAACGAACGAGTTTAATTTGAGCTTCTACTAAATCGATCGTCAATTTTAGACGTGGGGTAGTTGAACCGTAAACCCCTCAAAATCCCCTTAGCCACAATTCACATGTTCACTCATTCAATAATCAGACAAAAATCATCCACCATCGGTCGTCCGCAGGAATAATAAAAAACAAGATTTATCGACATTTGGTATTGTTATTTATCTTTCAATTTGTTTTTCCTTTTGTATTAAAGTTGATTATGGTTTCAGCAATATTTGCAATTCGCGTGCGCGTTAACGATAGTGTACTTTATATACAGAGCCCGTTGATCTATCGCCATCGCCAGCGTATTATATTAGTTCATTATATCCTACCCGAACCGTTAAACGAATTATCGCCGGCGAAACGTGTGTGCCGCGATTTTCCACGGTAAGCCAACGGTCGTGCGGTACGGACCACTCGCTATCCGTATTTCACAGATATAATTGTATTTTCCTGCTGGTACCGGCCTCGTTTGAATGCTCGGCTTCACGAAAATCCCGTCGAATATGTGATACGCCGTTGCAGTGTGTATATGCTCTCTACATGTAAAAGGTAGCCGGCCATGAGATTCCAAAATTGTATTTCACATTCGTCCAGGCGTATTGCACCGAGTGTATGAGAGATGTGGAGAGGAGTTATCAATTGTACGTCCTTCGTACCTCACTGCGTGTGTCTATCCATAATTGCTATGAAGCTGACGTACTACGGATGCCGAGAATAAAAACGTGTCGTTAATTGGGGCACGAGGTAATAAGAAATAAAAATAGTGAGTACATCCGCGTGTACTGACGATAGATAATGTTATGTGATATAATATTACATGTATTATATCTTTAGTAGCTCCGCATAAAGTTCCGTAAACCTTTTTAAGGACACTTTCTACAAATTCTCTTTCTTCCACGAATAGCTGCAACACTTTTGGAAGAAATTTCGTCTAGATTCACTTTTTTCACGATATTCTCCAAAATTCACATTTTTCTCCGAAAACTTTTTAAGAACATTTTCTCCCGGACATTCTTCCATCTTTTCACATATAAAGAAGCACAGGAATCTCATGTGCAGAAATCTGAATGTGTAAAAATTAAAAATTAAAAAAGTGCAAAAGTGTAAGTGTGAAAAATTGCAAAAGTATAAAAAAAGTAAGTGCGAAAAATTGTGAAGTCTAAATGTGACAAATTGCAAAGGGTAAATGTGACAAATTGCAAAACTGTGAAACGGTACTAGAATGTGAAGAGTTTGAAATTACTCAGCTGGCAACATGTCTGGATTTTAAACGTAGAGATAGGTAGGCACTAATTATCGTAGAGAATGAAGAGAAGATTTAGTCACCCGGAATGAAGCTCATGAACGACGAACATTCTCTCTCCAATATCTCAGCTTTTCCATGAATTGATGAGTTAATATAAATTTCATTAATGATTCGAAATAACATCTTATTTCACATACTCGTTCATGTTATATTTAATGTGGTTAACAGGATGCACAGATATATCGCTGTAGTCGCTAGCTCATGTCGTAATGATTACGAGATCTTTGTCCTGATGGCCAGCGCAATCAAGATTAAATGCTGAAATTCATTTTACTGTTCCGTCATAGCATCTATCATATTAAAGTCTCGTTCTACCAGATAATAGATAAAATGTCCAATCCAATATAAATTATTCGTTACCTGTAGCGCTTTGGCGAATATGACGAAGCAAGAACGAAGTTATTAGATGTCAACTGACCGTATTTTTCATATAACATCATTAACAAAACGAGTGATAACAAATGATTGACTCTACGATTCCATACGAAACTATAGCTCTCTGCACTCTGAAAAATCGTAATAGTACAGTTAAGTATAGAGTGACAAATATTAATTTATAGCGCATGTAACTATTCTCATAGTTACCATAAATATGAATATAGGTATAGTAACTATTTCCTAGTTATAATAGCTGTTTGATAGTTTGGACAAAGTCGTATCTACTAAAAATGGATAGTCGTCACTTTATAGTAACTAATACCGTAATTTTCTCCCAGTGTGCTCATCATCAGTTAATCGGAACTTCCTCCTTCATTGACTTGCGGGAAAGAACGCAGTCTCGATAGATCGCAACTATGAACGAACAAGACTGATGCATGCATCATCCGGTGCATGCATGAATCAATTAGACGTCTCAAGTGCAGCGATCTGACATAGCTGACGTCCCGTCGCCGAACTTGAGGTACCTATAACACGTGCTTTAGCTGTATAGTTTGACGGCTTCATCGAGAAGATTCTAGTTGCCAAGATAGCGACGAACCTCGAGCAGAGAAGCTCCAGCAGATGTTACAGTAATACCGAAGTGCATAGAGGAGGCAGAGCTCATCTATGGTGGCCGTAACGTGATTATCAAGGACCGCGAGAAGCAGCAGACAGCAGAATTGTCCTAAAGTTAGCTCTCCTTCCCTGCTCCCTCTCTCTTTCTCTCTTTCTCTCTCTCTCTCGCTCACTCTCTGCAGAGATGAGAGCGTACATCATTAACCGCAAGAACAGAGGGATCTTCATTCAGATTATTAGGACGAGCAAGCCGATAGGCCGACGGGGAGATCGCAAATTTGATCTGGGCGCGAACGTTATCCTTTATCTGCGCCTCCGTCGGTTCGTTTTCGATGCACCGCGCGTTCCCTCCAGCAGTGCATGCACCGTTATGCACCCGTTTATGCATTCCAGGGCATGCAACGTCTCCGAATAACATTTGTAATTGGCAATTACGATGATTTCTCGAGCAGACGATAATCTGAATTCCCATTTCGCCGTACGTTATCCTAGACCATGTTTTTTTTAGATAATTCTCCCAAATATCACCACTTAATTATTACAGAATATTTCCATGGCCATAATAAAAAGCATTCCCATATGTAAAAATAGACGAAAGAAAATACATTTTTTAATGAATGGAAAATCAATTTTACTGTAATTCGCATATAAATGAATTGTAATTCACACAACTCTCGACTGGAGATTATACGTGAATGCCAACAAAAATATATCGTCAATATATTATTATTATTTATTATCCATATTTTAGCATTGACTTATTCAGTGACAATATTTTTCCATCACATGTTGTATTGACACATACGGTCGAATAGTTTACGTCTGAAATATAAGCAAAAAATATAGAACTTTTTGTTTGTTTATATGCTGACTTCATTTGCTATTATAATTCCGCGTATATTTGTTGCTATTATTTTTTTTCTTTACAATTTTATTACAAATTATCATATTGCAAATTTGTTTGTCGTAAAGTGCATAACTTTGCTAATTTGTCTTTATCTGCGACACTAGCGGTTCGTTTTCGACCACGTTTATGCATTCCAAGACGCGCGACCTCTTCGATGATCGTTTGTAATCGGCAACTACGATGATTTCTCGAGCAGACGATAATCTGAATTGAACGGGGTCGAAATAACAGGAGATAGAGATAGAGAATCTGCCTGTGGTATATCAAATCTTCGAGACATTTGTTAAAAGAATTTCGATAGTCGATGGATCACTATTAATTCCATTATATGATCTACCAATTGAGCTACGGTATCCAACTCCTTTTTCTTAATTGGTCGATACTCAATGCTGACGTGTCCCATAACGAAATCTCGAATTTGCGATTGCATAACGACTCGAAGCTGGACGGAAAATTTATTTCAGTACGCAGATACCTCCACCACTGACGACGAAATCTCGTCTCCCGAATCTCCGCGTGAATGATGAATGGCCAATAACCGGGAGTTCGATATAGAACTCGAACGGCAAATAGTATGATCGGCGTTTTGCGGTTATTACGGGAAGGATAATGGCCATAGAGGCGCTTCACGACGCTCGGGTAACGAACGGGTGATATATTGAATTACAGAATTATTGAGAGCTTATGGCGAATATCAACATCTCGTCGAAATTTCAACGATCGATATGCGATTGAACCATATTTATACAACCAACACTTGACAATTAAGAAAACTCGGTCACCAGGAATTAATGCCGCGATGATAATTATTGGGTTGTAAGACGGCAAATGTAGTTCATAGCGTTTTAGTAAATTAATCAGAGCGTATTTATCACAAATGTGTTGGGTTTTTTATAGCTAGTAATTTGTAATAGAATTGTCGGGTGCATATTTAATCATGCAGTAGATTTTGGCTTCCACAGGAAAGAAAATAATCACGTTGTAATAACATATCGTTTATTGTACTACATAATAATATTTCGCTGCAGCAACAATAAATATGCCGTCATTACGTGATTTTCTTCTTCTGTATTGATGCACTTATAATTCGGAATCATAAAAATATGAGAATAAAAACATGGGAATTTTTTTGAATGAATAATTACCCCTGCTATTATTTATTGTTGGACATAAAAACGTAGTTGTTATTATCACAAGGAAAAATCTACTAATATTTATCTACGATTCCATAATGACGATCTCAATAAGAAATCATGTTACTTCTTGACACAATAGAGAGGTGGAACTTACTAATCTTTATGTTACTTATTAAAACTCCGTTTAAACACGCGTTGTCCTACATTAATTCAAAACTAACCAGACATTTTTCCCCGTATAACCAGCATTTTTCAGCGCGTTAAAACTATTGTCATATAAAAAAAGTATTTCTTTTACGTAAACATGTCTTATTAAAATTATTGATCGACTATAGACCTGAGAAAACGATGTCGACTTACCGCATGATCCAATAAACACTACCGACCAAAGAAAAACACACACGTGAAAGCTACAGCTTAGCTTTACTTAGCTTTAGCTAAGTAAAAGAAAGATATTATTGAATATAAATTTGTAATTCAATACAACCTTAGCTATTTCGAAAAAGTTACATTCACTGATTTTATATATTCAATATAATTTTTACATAATACCTGTCGTGAAAAATTGTATTGTTTAAGAAATTGTGCATCACATGACGAGCGTTTTGCGAATTGTCAAGTACAAAAACGTTCTTAAAAATATAGTATTGCTTGCAAGAAAAATGAAACAAGTGTAAAATGAAAGTTCAAGAGTTGCACAAACTATGAAAAAAAGTCATTAAGGTCATATTTCGACTACAATTAAAGACATTATCTTAAGCCTACTATGAAATTGGGGAATGTAACTATGACGAAGTTGATGTTACTATTTAATTGGCTGAAGGACCTACTACAATTGTTCCACGAACTAACAATTTATAGTTATGGCCTTATAGTTGACTGGACTACCAGGTTTTTTCTCAATGTAGTTTCGTCAATGCTGACGTTGGCTGCTCTGGCGTTTGGCAGGCGGATCCGCAGGGATATCGTATTTCTTCGGGCAACCCTTGCCCCTGCTTTCCCAGCAAATGAGAGAAGCTGGAGACTCAGCGAGAAAGAGAGAGCGTATAACGTGGACCAGCGATAATCCGTCAAGAGCGCTGAGCAATATAATCCATCAGGTCAGGTCTGCAGGTGCCCGTGAGAACGAGAGATAGCGCGAGCCTTGCAGTAATTAAATTACGTTGGACGCCCTACTCGAGGATCCTACCCTTCGGACGTAACTCTGTAAGGGCGACCGAGGACTCTCAGCTTTCCGAGCTTCCTCTCACTATCTGCTTTTCCGCTGGACGTAGACTGACGATTCCGGAGGCTGAACGAGGAGATCATGCCGGCTTCGCCATCCACTAAGATCCAGTCTTCGTCCATCCAAATCCATCTTCTTTTCTTTGTTTCCGAGCACCAATTTCGCTTCAGGCATCCATCCTGAATTTTCTCTCTACACTCTCTAATATTTTTCCAAGAATAAGAGACGTGGAGTCGATTTAACCGACAATGACGCTTTTCGTAAGATTTCTCGATTTGTAGTTCTTTGTATTTGTTTGTTCAAATAGTTTTCTCGAATATTACTGCTAAAGTTTTCTAGTATCATTCTTCAGGTTCGTAATAAAGAGCGTCCTCATAGATGAAAAGTTACAAGAAAAGAAACAAACTAAACAAATTAATATTATACCAAGAATTAAAAATGCTGAGTCCATTTGAATGTCAACGACGCTTTTCGTCCTCTGTTTCTCGATTTGTAATCTCAGGTTTTTTGTAAAGATAAATTAAATATCACTGATCATTGAGTGTTCACGAATCGACATTGTTTATAGTAATGCGTGCTCAGACTCAGATCCACACTTCTCAACGAATTTTACCAGAAATTGATGGTATTGTGTATCTTCTTTTAGAATTTTCAACAGTTTTTTAATTTGATAGTAATACAAAAAATAATTAACATAGGGAATCTATTATTCGCTGTCACAACCAACAGACATCAATGTCAACTGATGGCATAGACTAATGAATTTTTTTTTTTGGCAAACTGTTGTAGTAGCATGTAATCAGCTTATTAATTAAACGGGCAACTAATTAGTTAACGCAAGGAACTGGTTGTTGCACGAACTAACTTATAGATTGAATCAAACAATTTGCTAATTGCATCGCGATGATTTTCTAAACATTAATCACAACATTTTGCTCCCATACCAGATGTGCTAAAATTATTATTTTACTCCGTAGTATCCTACGCAGTAAAATACCTACCTACGTGAATATTCCTAATAAAATCTCACCTGCACTCGGGCTTCCGTCAAGTCAATATTCCTCGCGATCTCCTCTCTCGTATAAATATCTGGATAATGCGTCTCCTGGAACGCTCGTTCGAGTTCCTTTAGCTGTGCTGATGTAAAAGTTGTACGTATCCGGCGCTGTTTCCTCTTTTCCGCGAGACCATCGTGACCACTATATGCTTTGTAGCCCAGTCCACCTGGAAAAGAAGACACGAATTTAGTGGAGCCCCAATTAAATCCTGGAGTATAGTTGTAAGGGGTCAGAGTCACCCCAAAAATGTCATAAGAAAAAAAATTCTGTAGATTATGTCCTCCTGTTCAAAATTCTTCCATTTGGCTACGCGGTAACCAATTGGTTAGTGATTTTTAAATAGAGAAAAATTTATCTATACACATTTAAAATAATAGCTTTTCATGAAGACCTGATATAAAATGCTTAGATTCAACCTAGACACATGAAATAAACATCAAACACTCAAATCTGTTCACCGGTTTGTCCTGAAAGTTACGCTGAGTGAATAATGTAGCTTTTTACCTCACACTATTCTGGTGCAATGTACGTCTGTGAAAAATTGTAGAAGTATTATGTTTGTTATGTAATTTATGAGGTTCTAATCGAAGATTTTTTCACAGAAGTGTATCATTTAGAGAATTTTTTTCTTAAGGGTTTTTTTTTGGTGACTGGTCGCCTTAAGTAGAAAATGTCTATTGCGGTCTCAGAGACCGTCTGCTCAGCTCTGGAGTTGATGCTATTGCCGGATGGTAAGTAAGTACTGACGGAACTGTGGGAGTTTACAAAATCGGTAAAGCGATTTGGGTTTTATGGAAATTTCAAGATTAAAAAAAATTGTACGTCTTGCAATATTTGATCTAGCGAGTAATAAACTTCCAACGCGAACAAGATACTGTTCATGGATGTTATATACGTATCTAAATTAGTGAAGATCGGTCGAAAGTTTTGTATTCAATAGGAATTCGATTTTATGAAAACTTCCCTTGAAATTAATCTTATTGTTTATTTATTAAAAATGAGGTTGCAAAGTAAAACCTCGCACATTGCTCCTTCATTATTTTTGACTTTATACAAAACTTCCTCAATGAGGAAGGCATGCGTAATATTCTATTTTGCATCCGGTTTTTCATTTTTCAAATAGGTCAAAATAACTCTTGCAATATAGTTCAGTAGAAAGTGTTTATTGCTGTCTCAGAGAGCGTCTGCTATTCTCCGGAGTTGATTGTATTGCCTGATGGCTGTCTGTCTGGTTGAGAATAAAGGGAGGAACGCAAGTTAGTACTAATACAACTGTGGGAAGAGGACACGAAGAGAGTTGACCACAGTAAACGCGAACAAGCGACGTAACCATAGCGATGAATGAGAGAGGTCGAGAGAGGGCCATCCATTGATTTTCAGTGCCATCTTGTCGTCGGTCGCTCGTGAGCGGTTATGCTCCGCCGCTTCGCTTGATCCTTACAGATATTTTAGATTTGAGACAATCTCATTTCTGAATCAATATTTCAGGGGTGTCTCGATTAGTTCTTATATCATTCAAGATAATTAATTGCATTTTTGTTTTCAATAGTACAAGTTAACACTAGGAAGAGAAAACTATTCTACGTTGTGTTTCTAAAGTGTATTGAGCACTAATCACAGGAGCTTAAAAAAAGTTTTTTTTGCCTTGAATGTTGAAAAAAATTTCCAAGCAGGCGGTCACGAAACTGCGATTTTCGTAAGCTTAAAAAAAGTACGCTTTTCTGGAAGGGGTCTGAAAGGTTCCCTGGTAAATAAACTGAAATTCTTATCAACGGAAAAGAAAAATTAATTTTAATTGGTGACAGATTTTAACTGATCTGTCAGCGAAACTTTATTTTAAGTCAATTTCGGTCACAGGATATCTTGAAAATAATATTTTGTAGATATTTCATGCACTGCAGTCTTTCATACGCAAGGTTGATTTTTTTGGATACATTTCACATAAATTAATTGTCTTGGGATTGATGAATCACGGTTAGACCAGCAAAACTGAGTTACCCCGAGATGTTAAATCAAGTATGCATGAGGTTGGTTAAAGCGAGGCTAAAGATGGACTATTAAACTGAATTTTGGTTGACTCAACCTCATGTCGGGTTTCACTGCTTCAACTTACACTTATTTGAAGGATGATACGGTCTAATGTATTTTATATGCCCTTACATACCAATGTGAAAGCTTCGTTTGACCCATTCACGGGTTGAGCATCGTTCTAACTAGATATCTACGAAATTTATTGAAATTTCCACAATCTGAAGAGAATTAATCAACAAAAAGCTGTGCGAGGAAATTTGACGCTGCCAATAAATCTATAACGTGGTTTATTTTCATAAAACGAATGAGAGCATTGCCACCATTAATGAGAACTTCAATCTACATCGTCGGATCATTCTTTCAGGCCCACGAACGACGATTCAATGAGAGCTTTTCATATCAGCTTAATTCACATCCGCGAGAGCTCCGATTAATTTTCTATCCAATTCGATATGAATTTCTACCATTTTCTGCTATAAAATATGAATAACACTTGGCAGTCAGCTTTACATAGTGAGCAGATAATGAAATTAACTGAAAGACTTGACATTCTTTACAGAATAAAAAAAGAAAAATGAAGACAAATTATTCGTGGGCGTTCATATAATTCTTTGATAAACGCCTTATCGTTTGAATGAGAAATATTTTCATATAATTGAAAATACTTTCTCACCAAGCTTTCATTTATCAGACCTTATTTCCGACGGTAGAACAATTTCGGACAGAAATTGCTATTGGAACGTTGTAATGTAAAAATTCTTGCTAATTGGAAATTTATCTGTATGATTTTTCTATTCTGATTTTCTTAGTTCTTCATTTTTCATTATCGCAACAAAATTGGATGGGATTTTTTTTTATATACTAAAGACAAACAGAAAGTCATGTCTAGGAGCCGACGGACTTTAATACGCTAGATATGAAGTTGCTGTGGCCGTAGTACGTAAATGGAAGTTGTTTTGTTCGCTTTTGGCGGCTAGGTTTATAAAGAAAGTCTATTTGTAAGACGTTTCGACCCTGGTTTGGGTCCTTCTCAATTGTTTATTGTAATTGTTCATGTTGTTTTATGTCCGTAAATTGTGGTGATTTGTGTGTTTTCCCTCGATAATGGTCAGCGGACTCTCTAGCCCTCGTGTTCTGTGTTTTCTCTTTTATAGCTTATCTTTGTTTGTTGTTATTTTGTACTTTTTATTTAAACACTACATTTTTACTTGTTGCGCCAGAAAGCCCGGCGAGCAAAATTACAACAATTGTGATCACCAATTGAGAGACCGACAGCAGTGGACGCGCGTCCGGAGTGTGGCTTCGACGGTTCCCAGAGTTAAGCAACATTATTTCGGGTCATAACTTGGATGGGTGACCGCTTGGCCACGCACTGGTTTGCGCGTAAATTGTTGAGCGGGATGCAGTTTTTCTGAGTTTCTAATGTATCCTAATAAATTAGAAACTCAGTAAAGAAAAAGCCGCCAGTATCGGCCGGGTTTTTCGCAGTTTCCCTGCGTCCTCGTGCAAATGCGATACAGTAGTGCATTAGAAAGAGTGACTGCAGTAAACACTCTAGGGGAGTCTCGAGGAATGACATGGGGAATTGAGGGGAGAGGATAGTAAAAGCCAATTGGCGTACTTGAGATACAACAATAAAAATATATATATATAAACAATTGAGAATACCCAGACCAGGGTCGAAACGTCTTATAAATACACTTTCTTTATTAAGCCTGGCCGCCAACAGCTGACAAACCAACTTCCATGGAGTTCAATATGAACCAACCGAATCCAGTTTGCTGATGCTGAATTTCATTGAGCAGATTAAATATTGTTGACTCAATGTAAAGTGAAAATAAATGTTGCTAAATCAACAGGGACTTTAAATAAATTAATATTATACAGTTTAACCGAGCGTTATAAATTGAACCTAATCAGACAATATCTTTTATGCTGCTAAATTTACCATTTTTAGAAATAAGTTGTACCGGTCCTGAAGGAATATATTCTCGACAATTTACATCGTTTGTTACAAATGTCGCAATGGCATAACTGAAATATATATGAAATGTATGCGACATATTCAGAATATATGCAACGTATATGCGAAATACATCTGAAATCATATTTCTAAAACAACAAAAATAAAATTGTTGTCATTTTATCAAGTGTTTGACTATAAAAACTATATTCGATCCCCAGTTGCAAAAATTGCCAAAACAATTGGACACCGTACAAATATAAAACTGAGTACCAATAAGATTTTTTCGCGAAATTAACAAAATCTTCCCGCGGACGGAAACTCGTTATTGAAAGTCCAAAACATACATTTTTTGTTTTCCATGCACCGTGGAAAATCGTTCCAACACGTTTCTTTGAGTCGAACACGTGATTTATTCATAACTAATAATATTTCATTCCAGCTAAATCAAACGTTTTATCTTAAATCAATACATTTTATTTAAATGAAACAAATTCTATTTTATCGAAATAAAGTGATCTTTGAAGAAGAAAAAAATATTTCATGGTGGACCTAATAGAATTTTGTGTCAATGGAATAAAATTTTGTGTCAATGAAATAGAATTTACTGCATACAAATAAATCGTATCGATTGCGAATGAAATATATTCAATACACATACCATTTTATTCATTTCAAATGTATCCCATATTCAATTCAAGTAAACCCATATGACCGATTTCACTGTTCTTCGTTTTTCTACAAATATCTCACCTTGAAGATTGATGGCCGACGGAAAAATGGAAGCTGCATGTCGATGAACATCCTGAGTCCTAGCAGCCATAACGGAGCACGGTGTCGCGTGTGCGGTATGATGCGCGTGGGCATGACTGTGGGCCGGATGATGGGATCCGAGAGAAGGTCCGTTTCCGGTGCCGGTTGAACCAGCATTACCAGGATAACCGGCGGCCCTCGCAGCTGTGTACCGATATGCGGCTTGGCTCATTTGTGAGCACGAACTGAGATCACCGTAGCCGCATTGCATCTCACTAGCTGCAAGAGCGCAGCTTGAGGCTTCGAAGCCGGCGGCTGCAGCAGCCGCAGCTTGATTCAAATACGAGTAGTCCATTATTTCTCGCTCGAAACAATTTTATTTTAATTCAACCAAAAAACAACAACAAAAACGTCAATTTCTTCAACTTAATAGTTCCTGAGTAACAGTCGTATCATTCACAATAGTCACAATTTAACTTGACCTTGCAAACAGCTGATAAAACCTCCAATTCACTAAAGCGACGGAAGACACCACAAGAACAGAGTCCAACGAACGAAACAATCGCACTTCCGGCGGCAACACGAGAGCGACGGCGAAAACCGCGCTCACAGTGTCCTCACAAACACCCTAACGCCCTCAGTAGATTTCGCACAAGATTTCTTTCTTTCTTACGGTACAATATCCCGCAAAAGTGTTCACACGTGATCGACCGATTTCCAACGTAAATCTCGACGTAAGACGAATACTCGCGTGCGGATGCAATGTGCAACGGAAGCGCACGCGCCCCTCGCACGCCGAGAGGCTTCAGGAGCACTGCAACTAGCAGGAGGTCTTCAGGACTCTTCGGGACTCTGCAGAGAGGCTGCCACGGGTTTGGCACACGCCAACGACTATTTTCTTCTCTTTCTCTCTTTCCCAATCGGTGGAAATTCGACAATACACTTTCCCAGAAAGAACAAATGCCCAGTGAAAAAAGAAACCGTATGTCGCGGCGTCTCAGATTTGGTCACAGTGGCCAACGATAATCAGCGCAGGATTGATGTTCAACTTGTGTAAATCACGTTCTCCACTTAGTCGACGTATCTTCCCTCGTCTCTTCTTCTCCCGATCGTGATACTCCACTCGACTTATCTCTTCTCTATATTCTCGTTCTTCAGGGTCCGTTGTATCCAGTGTCCTCGGTCTTACCTTTCCTTTCCTCTTCTTGACTTTCCCTCCTCTCGCTATTTTATCTCTGGATAGTGTTCTATCTCCGTCACCTCGTCTAGCCACTCGCTATTACTCTCGACGTTTGTATATCTTCGGAGTGTGACTTTAGTCTCTCTTTCCCTCTCACGGAGCTAGACAGTGGCTTCCCGCTTGCAGCGGAGCTCCCCGGTGCTTATACACGTTGTATAATCGTATCAAGCGAGACGATATCAAATTATTGCGATTATCCCCCGGCGTGATAGGAAAGTTTTTGCGCGGTGCCGCTTAAGAGAGCCCGAGACAACCGACTGGTGGCTCTCCTCAAAATCAAATGATAAGCTTAATTCAATAAGGGTTGAAGGGTGCGCAGGGGCGTGGCTTACGAGATAGTAGCATGGCTACGGTGGTGAGCTTACACGTTTCCCATTGGAGAACCCCGTGCCACCCCCTTACGGGCTCTTCACCCCCTGCGGAGCCACCCCCGCTTCGCAACGTTATCCGTATACGGCTCTACGAGCTCCCACCTCGCATCCAACGAAGAGCAACCCCCACCGGGTCGTACGCTCGCTTGTAGAGCTTCTCCGTTTAGCGACCGCCACCCCCGCACCCGATCGTTCCCCAACACCACGACGACCGTCCTCATAGCGTATACTGATACCGGAAAATTGCCAATGGTGCTCCTAACTCTGACCGGTGCACTTCTGCTGCCAGCTTCTCCCACTTTCCGCTCACGGAGCCTGCAATCGGTGGGTGTCAGTAATAAGGACTTGACTGCTTGTTAGTCAGTTTGTTATTAGTACATAATGTAAATGAAAATATAACGGAGTGTGAAAAATATAAAGAGGGTGGTAAAGTTTTGTGGAATTTGGGAGGAGAATTGATTTTTAAGAATAATATTGCTTTTTTATATCTTTTATGGCTTAGTCATCTATAGGGACATTTGCTTCAGCTGAGAACTGGTTTTGAGAATTGTATATATACAATGGAGCTTACTATACCCACTTTATCTATAGCCTTGCCTATAGATAAAGTATAATTGAGATATACAGAGTGATATATAATTTATATGATTTTAATATATCGGCAAAAAGAATTATATTCCACATATAATAAAATCTATATAATCTGATTTTTTTAAAGTTAGTTATATAACATTACGTCATCAATGAAATTAATGCTTTCTAATCCTCTTCTCTTTATCTCGGTAAGTTCACTTGCATTCACTTGACTGCATGATAGTCAGTTTGTTATTAGATCATAAGGTAGATGAAAAAATAACAGAGTGTAAAAAATATACAGAGAATGGAAAAGATACAGTTTTGTTGAGTTTGGGAGGATGAACTTGTTTTTATGAATGTGAGCTTGTTATCAGATTTTAGAATAAACAAAAATATAACGGCAGATTGTACGCTACCAGGAGGTAAAAAAAAGATTTTGTGGAGTTTGTTCAAATTTACATAACCTTTCGTGAAAATTAAGTATACTATGGATACACAGAATGACATAGAATCTATATGCTTCAAATATATCCGAAAAAAATGTCATACACTATCTATAATTAAATCTATGAGACATTCCATACTAATTCAGCCACCCCATTTTTCAACGGTTCCGAAAAATGTTATAATTTTTCAATATTGTAATGGTATACGCCATTAGAAATTTCAAGAGCCTACGATGCTCCGTTTACGAGATAATCCATTTGAATATAATTTGTTTGGTTTAGTGATATCTCAATAACTATAAAGCTCATTGTAACTTGAAAAATATGAAAATCTTCGTTTTTTTACGTACTCTTAATGAAAAGGTTTTGTAAACGTTTTACATTTCGTCAAATTTAGTTATAATTTTTTTACTTTCAATCTAAGTTTTTTAAGTAACGGTTTTCCTCTATTGAACTGAATTTTTTTTCTTCACGGCCCTATGTATGTCGAAAGATTAAGTGGCAAATGCAATAATGTACGAGATATAATTCTATTGTAGATATTTTTCTTTTAATCTAAGTTTTCTAAATAAGGCAAGGTGGCAAACGCAATAATGGACGCGACATAATTTGATTATCCTATTTATTTAAGCATTAAGTCAAAGATAAATTTCTTGTTTTCCTGTCCGTATTGTACAAGGTTGCCTGTTTTGAGGCAATTATGTAGTATTCCATTCTTGCAGACAATCGCTTAGAAATGAGGCGATATTTCTCGTCCACTGATAGTAAGATTACGACTATGAAGGTGGGTATGACTGCTGTAGCTTATCCATGAAAAAAAATGTAAAAATCGAAGAATTTCATATTCTTAAAGTTACAATACGCTTTGTAGTTATCGAGATATCACTGAACCAAACAAAACATCGTAGACTCTCGAAATTTGGTAGTTTTTCTAAAGGAATATAGAAATCATGAAATATTGAATATTGAAAAATTACAACATCTTAAAAGTATTCCGAAAAATCGAAAGCCTGAATTGCTATGGAATGTCTCATGTATAAATAATTTTTTTAAAAGTGATAAATATAAAATTGCGTTATTAACAAAAACAAATAAATGAAAAATTTTGCTCTTGATAGCTACCCGGGATTAGACCTCAACAAATAGGGTGCGAATATATCAAGTCCATATATACATATTCGAAGACATATAATACCTAAATTTATATTGTGTGGTGTATTTACGAAACCGGGCAGCTTCACGGGAACGTCATGATATAATATGATGATGTTCGTAACGTCCGCGGCTTCCGATGTTACGAAAAGCATAGGGAAGGGATGAAGAAAAAGATAAAACGATCGGGGGTCACATGTATCGTTTTTGTACCTTCCTGTAACGATCTCCGTAGTCCGCGTCGCTGCATTACGTTATGGTTTGTCTTTCGTGTTTCTCCCTCCCTCGTTTCGCATGGCTACAGCTCGATAGCTCCGTGTCACAATGGAACTTCAATCCCAGCAAAGTTGATGAACCCCCAGCGGTAGAATTATCTCTCGTTCACTCGAGTCCGAGGTAAATATGCTCGAAAATTTAATGAACGATGTTCATTTAGGAGTCAACGAATTAACGCTACTGCAGAAATATGAAATGTACGTGAATTTCAAGGATTTATTGGTACCGATGGAATATTATTATCGAAGGAGAATTTTTAGCACCTATAAAAGTGGTTTATTCGTATCAGGTCCGCATAATTTCATTCTATTGATTCGTAACAGTGAGATTAAAAGGGGGAAGCCGGGTAAAAATCAGTAATACTTATTGACGAATGTCATTTGATTTAGATCATGGTATCATACGAAAAAAAAATGGGAAAACCGGATTTTTCGTAAAACCACCTACGCGAATATTTGGCTATCACGTAGAATGAATTTATTTATTTGATTTTATACTGCACATTTCAACAGAGATGAATTCTCTTAAAAATATATCTTGAGAGATGAATTTCCTTGTCAGTCTTTAAAAAAAGCACTGTTAGCCGCAATTAAAATTTAAAAAAAAATTAGAAGCACTAGTAAATCAATTGTAAGATGATTCTTAATCATCTTCGTATACAAAACAGAATTTTTAAAAATTATGTTCAATTTTTCCAAAGTCATTTTCTTAATTCAAAATTTAATTGACAATTGCCAAAAATCATGAATAAATGTAAGATAGACTTTACAATTCTCTCCCTGCCAATTCGTTAATAGATTTTTATTTATTTAGCACTGCATTACTCGTCGATTTGGAACACGTGACTGATATTACCGCACGAGGAAATTTTTTCTTAATAAAAATTAAATTAAATAACCAAATGGCGGCCTACTTCGATCTCAGTTCAAGCTTCGCAAACTTTGAAACAAAGACGTTTTAAGACTTCTTTAAGCTTTCAAATTATAACCGACACTTTTTTTTCCAAGACTGATAAGTCAGAAACACCGTAAAAGAGGAATGTTTTAAAAAAACTATAGTCCTTTTAGATTTGAATCAACAACATAAAATAAGCGACACGATCCGTAAGATTAGGAATCAGGCCCAAGGTTGAGTTGGTGTAGATTGTCCCACGTATAATTGAAATATGTACGAAATAAACCGGTGCGATGGTCTAGTAGTTAGAGTACTGGCTTCTAAACCAGAGCATCGGTATGTCGCGGATTCGATTCCCGATGCCGTCGAAAAATCAAAACATGGACGCGATGAAGATCCAGATGTATACGTGAGACACACACAGGTAACTGTGGGGTTCACATGTATACAGCTGTAGTCTGTGTTTACATTCTCGACGAAAGTCGTGACGTAGCTCCAGTGCCGTGCGGCGAACTCGAGACTGGCTATATCGGCATAAGGTTTTTCCGCAATGTTTTCCTATGCCGTCGGCAGAAATGCTATGGCAAATGCGATATAGATCGGGAAGTCGGATGCGGCCGCATGAGGGCCTGGTTACTGATCCGGGCCGACCCTGTAATAGGCGTAATGACTGCAGACAGGGGAAATGCAAATTAAAAAAAAAAAGGAATGTGTACGAAATATGTGTTTCGTACTTCATTTTTATTGTGTTATTAGTGGTTGGAGTGAATGCACCAGTGAATGACTAACCGTTTTTTGAGCGTTCATTTGAAATCATGATAACTTAAATGAACCTTCGATTTTTAATTTGACTATTTTTTAGCTATCTATTGTGATTATTTTATCGCAGAAGCCTATTTTGTACTAAGAGTGTGAGTTACATCGGCCCGGTCATTTACTGGTGTTTTTGTATTCTTCGTATGCAGTATTCATTCATACATACATGAGCAGTTTCACCGAAATCAACAATTCTTTCCTTTAAAAGTTTTTCAAAAATCAGATTTTGTTGTTGTAAAAATTGCACGAAACTTCAATACGATAAAATAGAAATCTGATGGGATATTAGAATTTGTTAATTTTTGATTGAGAAGTCTTGGGACAGTTTCATCGTACATACATTTCTGAAGAATGGAAATGTGTGGAATTATATGGCTTGCAAAAAAAGTTGATACAGATTCATAACAGAAATTGTAGCCCAAAATAACTTAATTTCCCGAAATAAATATCAATAATCTCTTATTTCACCAAACGTACCTTTCGATCGAATAAATTTTCCTAAGTTTTATATATGAATAACAAATAAAAAAAAAACGTCGAAATGGGATTCATAATTGGTGGCCATTTTTAAAGCCGAATCATTTGTTTTCTTTTTTTTGCTATATTTAAGTCGAACGGATTTTCACAAATTCTTTACATAAATTCGATGTATATGTACGATAAATCTGTCCAAAGATAGAGACGTTCCAATGAAAAATGAAAAAAAATCTAATATCTCATCAAATTTCTATTTTATCGTATTGAAATTTTGGTGAAGTTTTCACAATAACAAAATCCTATTTTTTTAAATTTTTCAAAGAAATAAAACGTTGCTGGCTTAATTTCGGTGAAATCGCTCATATACTTTGCGATGGAAACACAACATCTTTTTATTGCATCAAATAATTTGATATTCTGGCTGCCCGTTACAATTTTCAACGACAGTCCAGTACTATAACATTTTTCTGAAGCCCATAATAAACAGATCGCTCTGCTTAACCGGTCATTTACTGGTGACTTTACCCTACTAAAAATTGGAAGCCTAGAAGCCATTGGATTTATCAGTGTTGAGTTCTAATAAGTATATTGTTTGTCATGAAAACTTCTTTTTCGAGATTTTCATGTCGGAGCACTCAGAATGTTCCAAAACATCGAATAAAGCCGTTTAGAAAAAAAGTCCGTGTATGTGTGAGTGTGTGTGTGTGCGCAGGGCTCCGAAATTCCAATCACCTGTAACTCAAGAACTGTTCAACCGATTGAGCTAAAATATGGTACGCAAGTGGAAAAGCAGCCTATCATTCAGTGATGCAATTTTTTTGAAATATATACAGATATTTTCATTTGATAGCTCTATGAATTTTTTAAAAAAAGGACACGCACGCTCTAGCTTTTGTAAAAATGGCGACGGAATTGCAAAAGCGGGTTCGGATTTTATGGAGTTTTGAAGATTTCGAAAAATTCAAGTTTTTGGCCTAAATCGCCAAAACACAAAATTGCCAAAAAACATGAGATAACGATCTCAAATTACATTCGTGAAATCGGTACTATTTAGCGATGATTAATACACCCCTAGCAAAACCGGTCACTGCACAAACCACCATAGAATCACGGTCGTTTCCACTATGGTGGTTTTCTGCCAAAAGTTCACGTAGAATTTTGACAAAACCACCACGTAAGTCACCACTCCGAGATTCCTTTAAATCGAGGAATGGAGGTTTACGTGGTGGTTTCGACAGAATTTTGACATAACCACCTAGTAAACCACCACTCCTCGATTTAAACGAATTTCAGAGTAGTGGTTTTCGTGGTGGTTTTGTCAAAATTCTAAGTGAACTTTTTGTAGAAAATTATGTTATTGCATTAACTTTAGCGAAACGTGAGATAGCGAATTCAAATTTTGAACATGACATCAGTAGTATTCAGCAATAACATGTACACAGTTTCGTCATAACGTGTTATCTAGTTCAAAGTTTTCCAAAATTCAACTTTGACAAAGAAAGCTGTTGCAAAGCTGAACTTTGCGAATTGCTTCCTTATTATTGTTGGTTTCTTTAAAAAACCTTTCTCTATGAGGGAACCAAAATCGACTTACATACTTCCACGTAGAAGTCGCCTTGTGAAAAAAAAAACCAAAAACAATAAGAAAGCAATTATCAAAGTTCGGCTTCGCAGTCTTTTACTGATTCATGACCGTTGGATTGAGAGATGGACATCGATGAGTTCACTCTCACTCGTGTGTGACCGAAGGTAATTTGTACATCGATATGCGGTAGGTCCACGTCTCACACGTATCAAAAGTCCCGAGGGATTTCTGCCGCGAACGTAGCTAGTCTCGTGTGTGCGACACTCGAGTCACACTTGTTCTCACGGAACGAGAGAGCGAGATAGAAGGAGAGCAGCTAGAAGTTGCACAGGAGTACTGCTTCCGAACCCTCTTCTCAAATCGGCTCCGTCCTGCCTCTCGAGGGATTCACGGTGTGCGCGCCGTGTGCCGCACGGTTTTCTCTCTGGTTCTCTCGTTGGCGCCGGGAAACTCGCACACATAGAGAGAGACTGTAGCCCCAGAGGCAGTCTAGTGAGCTCGTTGCTATAACGGCAGTGGCTGGTATGAGTATGAGCGGGAGTGGAAACGCAGCAGTTCATCCTCGACGTAATAGGCGCGCACGCGTGTACACACGCACCACTCGAGCCCGTGGAGCAACCCCAACACACACTTGCCTCGCGGTCCGGTACATATGTCCCTGATTTGTCGAGAGAATAATATTCTCCTGCAAAGTTGATTAAATATTGGCTGGTGTTGCTCTCGCTGCACCCTCACACTTGTTCTCTGCCTTTTTCTCTCGACCCCAAGCAAGGAAGATACGATATTATATATCTGCGAGTTTCGCTGCGGATGATATTCGCCCTTCTCTAAGCTTGTATCTTTGTGTGTTGTTGCGCACGCACAACGCGCACGGTGTACGCTCGGCCTCTAGAGGGTTTGGTTATTGCCTATATTCCTTGATTTTCGTTTATTATTTATGGACACAACTTTCAGAGAAAGCGCCACCCCTTTTCAAGGTTCCCACGCATGGCAACTACAGGTTCGATTGACGACGCTCTACGGAATGTTTGTTTTATCTTGGACAGTATCTGATGATATCTAATAACGATTATTACAGCTGGGGCATTACATACCGATTTGACCTGGATCTGTCCCTTGACTTCCCGAATTTCGCTTGTAATTATTTGTAGGATTCGTTAGATCCTCAAATGCACCAGATTATTTTTTTTTCTATTTGAATTATTTTGTTCATCATTTCTTAGAGGGCCATGGCGAATGCCATCATTTTTAAATCTGAAGAAATTCAGAAAAATACTTTGTTGAATATAAAAAGTTTTCAGCTTATAGCCAAATTGGACAAGATTTTCCTTTTTTACGTTTTTTAAATTTTTTTTATAAAAAATATTATCAAAAAATAGAAATAAATATCAATCTGCTATGGACGACTTGTAAAACATTTCTCTACATATACAGAAATATTTGTCAAATATTTAGTGGTAGAATTCGGCTTGTATGGTGCTGGAATAGAGACATAGTCCAGAAAAACTAGAATAACGCTTGATAATTTTTTAAAAATCTGAAAAATGTGGTTGTATACAAATAAACGTTTGATCACTCATCTGTAATATTTTTTTTCTTTTTTTTAATAATTTTTTTCATCATAAAAGCTCAAGAACTATGAGAAGAAAAATCTTGCTCACTTTGTTGGCTGCAAGCTAGAAAATTTTGATATTCAACGAAGTATTTTTCAGATTTTCAAATTATGCCATTTATTATGTCACTTTAAGGAATCAACATTTGCATAGAAAAGTAAGAATCTAGCGCAGTTGAGGGCCTAAAGAATCCTACAAAAAATTGCGAGGCGAATCAGAGAGGTCGAGGGTCAGACCCGGATCGAATCGGAATGAAATGCCCCACTTGTATTCATTATAATGATAGCAATGTTCGTTGCCCTGCGTATTGCACGCGTAGGATAAAGAGTTACTCAGCTTATGTTGCTTTCAGATAAACACTTTTTGTTTATTTCAATGTTAATCCTCTTATCGCATATTTAAGAAAAGAAGTTAGAATGATGTCAAACGAAACTTTTCAATACGATTCCAGAAACTGTATTTTTTACAAGCGACACCTTACGGGAAGATTGCGAAGACATGTGATACAATGCGAAAAACCCGGAATAGTGTAAATATTGCTAATCTCGGAATATTATTCTTTATGTTTAAATGAACATAGAGTTTTTAGTTGAGAAGGAACATTTTTAGTATTGCACTTTTATATGTATTCCTGGGGTAAAGTGAAAGTAAGTAGAGTCGTATATTAGGAAATTGAAAATGCCATTTATCAAGAGTGCATCCTTTTGTTACTGAAAAACATGCGAGATTCGCTGCTCTGTTTTGTAACTGGACCTACATGCATATGAAGCAGCGAAACCATTTCGCAAGTGCAGAAGAGCCACGGTACTTACAGCACGCACGGTACGGTACGCATAACATTAAATGATTGGAAGTCTGCAATTCAATTAAGAGATACTGTGCGCTAGAAGAACTAGCGTACGGACAGAATACGCCGGGGTGTAATCAGTTTAGCAGCGGGTGGTGGCAGTAAGAGGGTGGCTTCACGCTCCCTATCTCAGTGGCGTGAAGTCAAGAGAGGGAGAATGGCAACGAGCGTGAAGACAGATAGTATTTCTATGTAGTACAGCAGCCGCTCTGTAAGTGCGAGCTTTTCCAAGTGCTGCATCTTCCCAAGAATTATCCAGGAATTCTTTACTTTGCTTCCTCACAGTAGAAGCTATGTTCTTGTGAAAAAAACAAGCAAAATAATCGAGATTTTAATGTCAAGGTAATAAAAATAGTTCGACAAGTAGAGAAATGCATTTTACTTCCTCATAGCAAAAACTTTATTTTCGTTAAATTTTTTTAATTTTTTTAAATTTTTGTGTCAGAATACTTAAAATGGTCTAAAACTTCGAGAAAAATGGTTTGTACGAGATGTCTGTATGTATGTGTGTGTGCGTATGTGCACAACTTCTTATTCGTACTCAAATTTGAACCACGAGTAAACTGCCGTTAAACAAGGTATGGCTTTAAATTTCGAGTCAATCCGTTAAGGGGTCACAATTTATATACGTTAGGGGTCATTTTTTAATTTTTTCTTCGTGCTCAAACTGTTGCAATTTTCAAAATATCGCGCCCAAATTTGGTACACAAGTAGAATGAAGTTAAACAAGGTATGGGAATGAATTTGGATGAATCCATCGAGAGGTTTTAAATTTCTAGCATTTAAAAAAAATTGATATTTCCCGTTCGTGCTCTTAGTTCCGCAATTTTTAAGATATCGGGCTCAAATTTGGTCCACCAGTAGAATGTAGTTAAACAAAGGTTAGAATTAAACATAAAACATAAACATTAAATTAAACATTAAACATAAGTTAGAATTTCGTGCAAATTTTTGAAGGTGTTGAAATATTAAGACATTTTGAATTTTTCGAAGAATTAGTTTTAACGTTTCACTATTTTCACGGTATCTTGCTTAAATTTGGTACACAAGTAAAGTGTGAGTAAAGTAAACATTAGTTCGAAGCTGACGAGAATCTATCAAGGGCTTAAAAATATTTCAATAAAAAATTTTTAACACAAGGCTGCAAAGTAAAACTTTGCAAATTGCTTCCTCATTACTGTTGGATTCTTACAAAGCTTCCTCTATGAGCAAGCCAAAATAGATTAACATAATTCCTCACATAGGTAGACTTGTAAAGATCCGACACTATTGAGGAAGCAATTTGCAAAGTTCTACTTCGCAGGCTTTTTTCAAATCGGCGCCCGTATGTTTGCCCGTATGTACGTTAAGGAGACAGTTACTGCAATTTTTGGGCACTCAAGCTAAAACTTCAAACACGAGTAAAAAATATTTACTTTTTTGCTCAATTATGACTAGGCCTGTTTTGTATTTAATTTGCCGCGGATCGCCTGAGGGATTCAAGCGTCATGAATATTAACTCTTTTATTTTTTTTTCTTCCGTTTTGTACATGCAACTGGCGCAAATATCGAGCTATCGAGCTAAACCTTCGCTCACACGTTGGTGTTATCACTAAGTTTATTTTGACCTGAATTTGCCGCGGTTCGACTGTCTGTTTATTAATTCAGTTTTTTTTTCATCAACAATGCAAAGTAGAACCTTGATCATTGGTTCCTTATTATTTGTCGCATTTTACAAAGATTCCTCTACAACAAGATCGGAACGATTTTTGATGAAATGATTTTCATAAAAATTCATTTCACCATAAAGTAAAAAAAAACGTACGAAATATTCGGTCTTCGAAAAAATAAGTTCAGTAATTAGGTCATGAGATGCGCATGCCAAATATGAGAATAACATCGTTAAGAATGGTGAGGTCTTATAGCTGATCGTTGATGAAGTCGTTGAGTCGTAGATTTCGATCAACGGTGCAATAAGAACAGCTCGGGTGCACAGTAACGCTGAAAAATGTCATATTATTGTGCAGTTGTGGAAATAATCTGAACGAAACTAACATTTTCTAGCGAACAACTGCCAATCTTGATCATCCACAAACTTTCTGTATTAATAATTAAAATTTAAAAAAAAATACCAATACTCCAATTATGATGATAAGGGCAACTGGAAAGCCGTAGAACTATTATTGTACATTACTAAACTGACCGACCGGATTAATATTCTGAAGAGGGGCTGCATCATAGGACCAAAACATAAAAGAACTTCTTTGCTTACACTCCTCTAAGACCTGGAGTTGGTTGACCGATAGCCGCATAAAGAACCCCACAACTCAATAACATTATTAAGTATTAAAGGACAATACTGAAAGTTTTGAATTTGATGGTTGGTTGGCTTAATTTAATGCCTTGTTTAGTTATGACTGCTTGTGATTAGCTGTCGTATGATAGCCGCCAATCAGTCTCGATTATAGTTATTTTTTCTAATATTAACTTTTATATTCTGTGCAAAATTTCCAAAAACTAAATTTTTAGAAAATGTATTGACACCCGTATAATCTAATTCACATAATTCGCACTCTTTGTCTCAGTGCTATCTAACAGCTATACATACGTGAATAACACAATTCAATACGTACAATATCCGTATTTCGACCTTCCATTTATCGCACAAAAATTCGCTGGCAGGATTTCTAGATCTAACTATGAGGGTGAATCGAACAGTTGGTACAACGGTATACTGTGCGTTAAGGGCTTATATACACTTGTGATGAGTGGAAAAATAAAAAATTTTAAATTACATACTCTTCAAGTACAATGCCTGAAGAATATTCTCACCAAATTTCCTGAACATCAGAGCATTAGATTTGTAACTATAGGTATTTCAAGGTTGTAACTATTAGGTCGTTTAGCATGCAGCTCTTTAAACGCGATTATCTCAGAATCGCTTTTTTTTTTAAATACCTTTGCGGTGAGCAAATTTATACCACTTACTTATTATAATAATACCTAGGGCCTAGACGAAGGATTTCAAATTTTGTTACAAAAAACCGAAAATTTAGCACCTCAGATAATGAATTCTTTGTTAAAAGTGTCGCCATTTGTCAAAAATGAAAATTTGCACAAATCCTTCGTTCAGGCCCAAGTCAATGTAATGTACTAATCTAATCTTTTTGAATTCTGATTTTCGGATGAACCGTTTTGAAGTTATCATGCCGACCGCAACTGATGCTCAAAAAAAGATGCTACTGGAGCTGGAGTTCCGCCATTTTCAGAAATTTTTTGATGAAAAAAATTGTACAAATAAATGAACATGTGTACTAATGAATGTCGTTCACAGTTTTTTTAATCAAAATTCATTGTTATTAATTAAAATTTATATTATCTTTCACGAGGAACGATTTAAAACTATTTCATTTTTTATGACAACATCGATGTGGACAAACTTACTCTCGAAAAAAGAAAGCAAAAGAAGTTAGGCAAGGTTACTAATTGCTGTTTCGAAGCTAAATTATATGATAAACGAAATGAAAATAATAAAAATGAACAACCAGTGATATACCACACTCTAAATAAAGGGAACTTATGATTCTATTTTTAAAAAGCAGAGGGAATTGACGGATTTTATGAATAATTAATACGACAAAGTTCAAGCCAAATTATTTATTTTAGAAGAGCAACTTAGTCTTGATTTGCATCAACATTTTCCGTTTGCAAACCCTTGAAGGTGCCTACAGGGATGTACGTCACAAGAGTGAACAGCTTGTTTGCGGAGTCCTCGTCGTCGTTTCTTCGTCTGCTCAGACGAACGCGAACGCGGAAGGGTACATTCCTAGTTAATAAGAAACAAACATATAAGTTCATTGGTCATTATGTAACACAATCAATCAGAAATTCACAGTGAACTCATTTCCCCAGACACATTTAACATTTCAGTCCAAAATAAATTAGCAACATATAAACTTAGTTTAACTCAAACTATCAAAAAGACCATTCATATAATTTTATGCATTTTCAGAAAAGTATGGAACGTTTTTTTTTAGATTAATTTTAAGAAACATGAAAGTGATGACAGATCAGATAATGACACTGTCTCTAACGTTCGAACGGGTAAATTCTCAAAGTGGTCCTCATCTCAAAAGCAAATTATGTTTGCATGCCATTATCACTTTGCTTAAGTCACTTTTGTCACTTTGCTTAAGAACTGAATTTCTTTTTAGCAAAAATATCAATTATATCTGAGAAAATAGGAGCAACAAACTATTGAATACAGTAGCTCCGTTAGTATGTCACACCGCAAAGATCCTTGGTTACTATGCGAACAAATAAAGTGTAAGTTTCATAGCCTCACCTGATTCCTTTGGACCAAAGCTGCTTGTTCAGCCTAGTGTCAATTCTTACATCAGGAGTGCCCATTTGCTTCTCAGCAAACTTACGGATCTCCTTGATTGCTCGTGGAGCGCGTTTCTTGAAGCCTACGCCATGAAGACGTTTGTGGAGGTTTACAGTATATTCACGAGTTACCACCTCGTTGATGGCACTTTTGCCCTTCTTCTCGCTTGACTTGGCCATTTTTACCTGTAAAACACAACCAGTCATTAAAACATAGTCAACATCTGATGATTAAACAATTAGTCTCTAAACACAGCCTGCTAGAGATATTTTCGTTTTCTACTCTCACAGTCAATCTCCTGTCTAAACCATAAACTTAGGTTAAACTCAAAGTTACAGAACCGTATCTTTTTTCTTAAACACGTCCACTAAAGTTTGCAAAGAGTTTAAATAAATAACAGATAATTAATAAACGTAATTTAGAGCCATTTGAATGATTTTTTAAACAAAATTGAAGGTTTTCTCGCGACCGTTGTAAACAAACGACCGGCCACATGAGGTGCTCGATATTATATTAACAAAATCACTTTGGGCTTAAATAATCCAACGTTTAGATTCACTGATGTCTCCAGAAATTCCTTCTTTCAAATATGGACAAAACTAAAATAAACTCAGACCGATGTTTAGAGATTTCTTTTCTCGAAATAAGCGGCGTTACCTCTCCGATAAATGGATCTACTTGAAAGAGCTTCACACCGTCGGAATTCCGAAAACTATCCGTCGCTGACTTCGTGGCGAGTTCACATGCGCGCGACGGTTTCTGACGTCACAACTTGTCCAGAAATTGTCGTCTGCGTTAACGATAATACCGATGATTTATGGTTTCGTTTTGGTGCACTATAATTATTACATAATTAGCCGATAATAAAAACACCGTCAATAATATATAATAAGCTAATGAGCTTAAAGTTGTTATCGACGCTTGAAGGAAAGTGGGGGAAAGCGTCGATCGCAATGGAGACTACTCGATGAAAATTCTCGCTCGCTTTAGCAACGCAGTTCACAGTTGCGGTAATGGAGTCTGTTAACCTGTGATGTTGATACTGTTGTTTTTAACATAAAATCCTGTATTATAATTTGAAATGGCCGGTAGATCGTGGAATTCGGATATGTGGAAAACGTGGGATAAACACGGGAAAAATGATTTGTAAGTGGTAATTAAAGAAACTAAACGAACGGTGTGTGGGGCCGAATAGTTTCGTTGTCGATATGATTCTCCGCGTTTATCTGTGAATCGATCGTCGCAACTTAATATCCTCACGTATATCGCTCTCTACTTGAAGAGTTAATTCTCGATTAACGACTGTTTGCAGCCTCAAGCTAATCAAGCACAAATTTAAGGAAGGTGACGCTCCAGGTAATATACACTACACTTACGTTTACAACATTTTACACGAATGCCTACACGTTGCGTCCACCATGTTTACATCGGCGGGAGTATTATTTCCTTGTCTCTTTGTCCTCAGTGGAACACTTGCGAAAAAATGCTTTTTTCAATCACTTCCTCAACTCTACAATATATTGCAAGGTCATGGAACTATCTCACATTGGAATATTGTGTGCATATGCCCATTGCATTACCTAATGAATTCAATCATACTTCAATTTCTTGAGTAGCATCCATGAATCTTATTCGACATAAATTCTGACCTCTATGATTTTGAATCTACAGTGGGCCATTTGGACATTTAGTGTCACATGTATGAGTATCGAATACCATTAGATTTTGGCCCTTGGCTGATTCATGAATATAAAATCATAGTTTATTGACTTTGTTATAATCAGTACTAAGTTATACTTACATGGAAGCCTAGTTTCTCTGCTCCTCAGCGGATTGCACAAACTAAAGCAATATATTATTTTGGAAATGCATCCCTGACAATTTGCGATAAAATAAATAAGACTAATAATGTAATGTAATTATTTATCTATATTTTTGTAAATAGTTTTTTTATTCATCATGTATGTATCAATGATATTCTTACTTGTCATCTAGTACTTTAATCTGAATAATCATTTTATTGATTTGTTAAATTTGAAAGTACAAAACTGAAGAAAAAAAAATGATATAGTTTAAAATCTTTAGATTCAGAGAAAAATGTAACTTTTATTATAATATACAAAACTATTCAAAGTCACATATAATTTTCCATGATTTGTAGAGAATATTTGAAGGGTATCATGGTAAATATCTAAATCTGAGTAGAAATAATGTTTCTGTGTAAATCTTATAACAATGTAAACCAATTTGGTAATATCTGTAAATCAATGTATCAAGTGCCTTTTGTAAACATGATTGGACATTAAATTTGTGTGCGAAGATATAAATTATTGTATTACTATTTTATAAAATCTGTAATATTTGTTCCAGAATGGAAACGGGGTTTGTACGAATTAATATCCAATGGGGTCCATGGAAACCTGAAGAAGGACAGTGTTGTCTCTACATTAGGGGAGCTCGTGGTAAGAATCATTTTAATTTATGACTAAAAGTATTGCACCAGATCTAGATAGTGAATCATGAGATTTATGTATTGACAGAGCATCGATGCTGCCATCCCATCAACGATAGTAGACATATTTACATTGATAGATGCGGAAGCCCACAACGACGAAAGAAACAACTTTTATTACATCGTAAAAGAAAGCGAAAAGGTAATCCAGATCCGCTGGATTATGAATTCCAACATTTGAGCTGCAGACTTTCTCACTTCGTTCGTTTTTTTCTTACAGTATTTGACAGACAGAATCTTGACAGAGCGTCTCGAAATTGAAACACTCCAGGATGTAGGAACTCTTAAGAATCGAAATTTTCAAACAAAGTTTATCAAAGTGAAAACAAAACTCTAGTATGTATAGTCTATGATTATTGTAATCCCTCATAATTTTACCAGAAATTTCATTAAAATATTTTTTAAACAGTTATAAGCAGAGGAAATTCAATCTCTTTAGAGAAGAGAGCGAAGGATATTCTAAGTTAATTGTAGAACTGAATCAAGATCGTCCAGCCGAAGAGGCAAAGTCTATTCTGGAGATAGTCAAATCGCTCATTGGTAAGGGATAAATCAGTCCTTTAATAATTAAACGATCTTGTGAATGATCAAATGAATCATTTTTTAACTCCCAGCCCGACTTGAATTTTCATTTCGTTGGAAATTTACTTTTCAGGCTACTTTAATTTAGATCCGAATAGAGTACTTGATATTCTGCTCGAAACCTTTGAGAATCGGCCACAAGACGATGCCCTGTTCATACCTCTTATCCGTTCGTACATGAGCGATCAACAAGTGCTCTGCGAAGTACTTGGATTCAAATATCGCTCCACGGCCGAAGCCACGCCGTTTTCGCTGCAGAAAGTTACGGCATTAATGCTGCAACATCAGGTCATCGAGTTGGACGATATATTGCCATGGCTTGTGCCGGACGACAAGAGTATAATAAAAGATCACGAACAGGGAATGAAACTGGCCAAGGAATACGTGCGGAAAATGAGTGTTATTTCTATCAAGGAAAAGGAAGAAGTTCCTGAGGAGAAGGAGAACGTCCAGGTTAGTGTAGAAAAGGCGCCTAACTAAGATTCAATATTACTCTAAATGTTGCGTTCGTTTCGTTCCATAATTTTGCTACAATAGGACAAGTACACGAGTAATCAGAAATTCGGACTCTGTGAGGCTCTCCTCGACATTGGGGCTTGGCAAGTCGCTCAGAATTTGTTTAATCGCTTGCCCGATCATTGTTTAACGGATCAACGTCCCATAGCACTGGCGTTGTGTAAAATGATCCAATCTCTCGTCGAACCGATTTATAGAAAGTAAGTTGCATCGCTATTTTGGCCTAGAGAGTCACTCATGGGTCTGCTGAAATTAAAAATAATAATTGTTCGTTAATTCGGACCCATTCATTACAACAATTTTGTTAATCCTTGGAGTTAAACTTGTGAGCTAAATAATTTCGATGTAAGGCCGAGTTGGATAAATGCATCAGTTGTAACCAAAGAAAATAGTAAGTAAATTCCTTTCAAACTTCGAATTAGTTTGGAAATGTGGAAAATCACGTGATATTTGAGATGGGCAACAACTGGTACATCCACTTCGCCGCTGAAATATCTGCATCCGGTCTCTCAGATCCATGTGTGGCTCCATGTTGAAGCCGAAATTGAAGCAGAAAATGCGCGTGTCGGTGGGGAATTAGTTAAGAAAGCGCCGTAACGATTTCTAGTTTGTATCGATACCGTTTTTCAGACACTGCGTCATATCGCCGAAGTTGCCGGGTCGAAAAATTCCACCCCTCAATAGCGCATTAGCTCCGAAACCGATGGAAAATCTTGAAGATATTCACGATCAATTGTTGCCGATGTTGATGATACTCGGTCCGAATTTGCACCACGATCCTATCCTCATGTACAAAATCATGCGTCTCTGTCATACGGCGATAAAACAGTGTCCGACGGACGCTAACAAACAGCTCACCGATAAATCGAACACCCTTTATCATGACGTTCTAACGATTCTCGACGTCGCATTGCTACCTTCGCTTTCTTTCATGGATTGTAACTGTTGCGTGGCGGAAGAAATGTGGAACATCCTCAAACATTATCCTTATCAAAATCGTTATGCGCTATATGCACGATGGAAAAATGATACGCCGCAGCAACACGCGGCTCTTTTGAGAAAACGGGCAGACGCTCAGAAGAAAATCAAGTCGATCATGAAGCGAGTCAGTAAGGAAACAATAAAACCAGTCGGAAGATCGATCGGAAAACTTACTCACTCTTCGCCGGGAGTTCTCTTTGATTATGTTCTAATACAGATTCAACTTTACGACAACTTAATAGGTGAGCCATTCGCCAAATGCTGATTTATCATTTAATTACACTGTTAAACATTTTTGCAAAGTCACATTACCATAAATTATGCTCTACTACTGATATAATAGATTTGATTCGCAATTAGTAAAATGATCAATTTTAATATTCACTTTCCGAATTTTTATAGGATTAACCAGAAAACAATGTAATCTCAAATCTCAATTGTATATCAAATTAGATAAACCAGTTACTGCAAAAAAAAGCTTGCTTCACCCGTAATGAAAAATTACAATAAATATTTTTAACTGTGTCAGATTCTCGAGCGAATAAGCTAATCGAAAATGTTCTCTCTATAAATCCACAGGACCCGTCGTTGATTCTTTGAAATATCTAACGAACATCTCATACGACGTGCTCGGCTACTGCCTAGTGGAAGCTCTGGCAGGAGCCGATCGCGATAGATTCAAACACGACGGCACCAGCATATCACTCTGGTTACAGTCACTCGCTTCGTTTTGCGGTGCTATTTTTAAAAAGTATAATATCGAATTGACCGGCCTCCTCCAGTACGTAGCGAATCAACTAAAAGCACAGAAAAGGTAGGTCGCGCCTTTTGGATGTGCTCAAAAGATATTGCTAAGATTAAACGAGTGCTGCTGAAATGGTGTTGGAGAAATCTTCGTTGTATTGTACACCCTTCATTGTCGATAACAAGTAGTGGTTAAAGGCTCTTGAGTAAAATGGATGCTCGGTAGCGTAAATGCTCTGAGCAAAATATTTATGAGGAAATTTGCGGAAATTGGAATAGACCGGGTGCTTCACGTTTGCGAAAACAGCACCGTGTGTTTTGTTACAATACTCAAGTCCATTAACAATATTAATGCCATACGATGTGTATATGAAGAGACTATTGGCATCTTTGCGGTTGAAGACTTGGAAAATTTGAGAGGAAACGGATTACGGACGACGCTGGCCATTAGAGTTTTATTAATTAATTTGAAAACCTGTATTTTATTCCAAACTCGATGAATACGCCACGACCGGAAATATCAGCGTAAAAAGTGTTACTTCAGTTGAAGTCGACTTATGATAATCATTGGACAGTAAACAGTTAATATGACTCGTAATAAGTGCTCGACAGCTCAAGTCTGATGAGTGATGAGTTGTCTCGTGACTTTCGACGAGGGAATGCCGACTTTCCAATGGTTTGTTTATCAACTTTGGAAAATCATTTGAATAATAACTTATGATTGTGTGAGGCTTACGAATCACAACTTTTCCTTTCAGACTCGATGTATATCGTTAAGAGGCCGTTGAATAATGAGAAATTTTGAGCGATGACTTTAAACGTCGGATATTGAGAAGAGGATACTTGGGAAATTGATAATTCCATTGTAGGAGCGTATTCAAGGAAATGTTTAGTTTCAGATAATGAAGAAGCTTCGCATATTCATGTACCGATTTGGAAGTTACCAAGATAGCTTCCTGGTTCCGCTTTTTCTCTTAGATTCCAAGTTTTCTTGACCCTCCGATTTGCCACATTTCATACGAATTCACGTTTGTGCACAAGGCCGAAATGCCAAAAGCACACATGATCGTCATAGTAAACTTCCCGCAACCCATGTACTGATACTTCAATCATCTTCGTTTCCAGCTTAGATTTGTTAATCCTCAAAGAAATAGTACAAAAAATGGCAGGTATCGAGGCTGCCGAGGAAATGACAGCAGATCAGTTAGACGCTATGGCTGGTGGAGATCTTCTGAAGAACGAGGTAGCGATCGACTTTTAATATCGAATTCATATTTTCGCGATCAATTTTCAATGGATCTTCCGTTTCAGGCTGGCTACTTCAGTCAAGTACGAAATACGAAAAAGTCTTCGCAGCGTTTGAAAGAAGCCCTGGCAGAGCACGATTTGGCTGTAGCACTCTGCTTACTCATGGCTCAGCAGAAACATTGCGTTGTTTATTGTGAGACAGACAAATCCCACCTTAAACTCGTCGGTGAGTTATTTGCAGAGTTGAAAGACGACATAAAAATGGAGAATATATAGTATTTCCTGAATATTATTCCATAATAACCTGCAGTACTCATGGAGAACTGTTTATACTTTTCTAATTTAACTTCAACGATAATTAATGTTTCATCTAATTTTACAAAAAAAGATAGACAGACTGGGAGGTATGAACCGCTATTTATTTTTCAACGCGTTATGTATACCGTCCAATTTTTTAATGAAAATTTTAGATAATTGTTGAGGACTAAGCGAATTATATAATACATTTTTATCAACTGGAACCATGGAGGTTCAAAACACTGGTTAACGATTTTAGTACATAAATCTCTACATTTTTATGAATCAACAATTTCAGGCAAATTGTACGATCAGTGCCAAGACACTCTTGTACAGTTTGGAACATTCTTGGGCTCTACGATGACAGTGGACGAATATGTGGAGAGACTACCGTCCATTCACTCGATGCTGCAGGATAATCACATACATTCAGACGTAGCGTTTTTCCTCGCGCGACCAATGTTTGCTCACGCTATCAATGTGAGCTTAATTGCCGTTTATTCGATCCAAAAGCTAATTTCACATTCTTGTCTGTTTCCCAATATTCAATACATCATTTTTCAGATGAAGTACGATGCTCTCCGCAAAGCGGATCCAAACTACAAGAAAATGTCCACTTCAATGAAACAAGCAAAATATGCAGAAGCTGCTCAATTCGTAATGGCACCAGTTGCCCAATCTGTTCGACCACTTCATCCCTTGAAAGTCTGGGAAGACATATCTCCCCAATTTCTCGTCACCTTTTGGTCACTCTCGATGTACGATCTTTTCGTTCCCGCCGACAGCTATCAAAGGGAGATCAACAAGTTGAAGCAGCACGCGGCACAAGCTGCGGACTCCAAAGATATGGTGAGTTTTCATCTCTCAGATTTTATTTGCTGCTAATTTGTTAAATGTGTTACGTGTAAATTGAGAAGATGAGAAGCACGTTTTGCCAATAAATAAATAAATCCAATTTTCATATTAAGTTCTCAAAAAGTTAATAAAGTTCTGTTCTGGTACAACGCGTTTCTCATCTTTTTAATTTATACATAATTGAGACCAGAAAAATCTCGAAATAAAGTGAAAGGAAAAATCACTCTTACACGGAGCCGAACGTGTAGTTTAGTACGTGATCGCTTCTCAACGTCTCAAGATTGAAATTGTGATAATCATTGCGGTTTCTACCTACCTTAGAACGTCAGTAAAGGAAAGAAGGAACAAGAACGCTACACAACACTAATCGAGAAGCTACAAGACGAGAAGAGAAAGCAGGAAGAACACGTAGAAAAAGTTTTCGCCTATCTCCGACAAGAAAAGGATTCGTGGTTCTTGTCCCGAAGCGCAAAGTCTGCGAAAAACGAGACGATCACGCAGTTTCTGCAATTGTGTTTGTTTCCACGTTGCACCTTCACCACCGTTGACGCTATGTACTGCGCTAAATTCGTACACACTATTCATTCTCTAAAGACTGCAAATTTCTCAACACTTCTTTGCTATGACAGAGTGAGTGAAAATCAACTTTTTGTAATTTTTTGTTGCACCGTATTAGACAAATTAAAACAAAACGTAACTTTTCATGTTCCTTAGCTCTTTTGTGATATCACTTACTCGGTCACATCGTGCACCGAGAACGAAGCGAATCGATACGGACGATTCTTGTGTGCCATGTTGGAGACTGTTATGCGGTGGCATTCGGAAAAGGCCATATTCGACAAGGAGTGTAGTAATTATCCAGGCTTCGTCACCAAGTTTCGTGTCAGTAATCAATTTTCCGAGGCAAATGATATGGTCGGCTTTGAGAATTATCGGCACGTATGCCACAAATGGCATTACAAAATTACGAAGGTATCTTCAATTACTACCGCCGCTTCGGACTTTGCGAGTAATTTTTGTTATTTCATCGCTCCAATAACTTTCTCTTTTTTTAATTAGGCTATCGTAGTCTGTCTCGACTCCAAGGACTACGTGCAGATCAGAAATTCTCTCATAATACTTATCAAAATATTGCCGCATTTTCCGGTCCTCGCAAAACTTTCCCAAATTCTTGAGAGGAAAGTCGAGAAAGTGCGAGAAGAGGAACGCGGACAGCGTCAGGACTTGCACATTCTGGCGACGTCCTACAGCGGTCAATTGAAAGCTCGGGCTGCTAGTATGATCCGTGAATCGGATTTCCACCACGTTGGTGATAAAGCCGGAAAAGCTCAAGAAACTGCGAGTAACGAAAGCAACGAAAAAGTAAGCAACGGTATAACGCCAAAAGAGGTTGCCAATGGAGAAACTAAAGGAGTTGAAAAGGAAAATAAAGAACAGCGCGAGAAACGCAGCGCTTCTAATCAGGTTCACCAGTAAGTTTCAGTTGAAGAATCCTCAATAGATTTAAATTCGCACTAATTAAATAATCAAATACTATCTACGATTTTGGGTAGTTCAATTGATTGTTCTAGAGGGTAAGATTTCCGACGTTATGATTCAATATTATAGTTTAGAAGTTATTTTATTCTTTTATTCTTCAATAAACAAGAAAATCTTTTATTCTTCCTTAAACAAGAAAATGGTTGCAATTTTCAAATATCTAATACTATCCACACTCTAAGTTGTCAATTCATAAAGCTCCTTTTTCTCATGTCGTCCTTCACGATTTCACCGGAACTACCGCTCATTATTTTTACCGCGTGAACAAAAAAGAACTTTTGAGAAACTTGCTTCAAATTGGGGATTTCCCTTTCATTAAAACGACAATGATTTTTTTTTGTACGTTAAGACATGCGTCTTCGTAATCTATCCTCCAAAAGAAGCAGCGACACCATAAAAAAATAGTAAACAATGTTTCAAATATTTTGCATTGATTTGATTACTTGAATCGCGCCACCCTCTTCAGTTTTTGATATTATTGACAATACTCTGTCTTTTTGCAGCGAAAGTACGGAGAAGGCTCGGAAAAAGGAAGAACCTAAGGAAATAACGGAGGTCAAAGAAAAGCACACCAAGAAAGAGGAAACAAAGGAAGAAGAAAATACTGAAAAGAAGGACCGAAAGTATTACAAGGTATTTGATCGCGCATTGTAAATTAATTATGTATGCCTTTATTACCGAAAACTGTACTTACGAAAATATTGCAGGAGGATCACTATTACAGCGGGGGAGTCGACAATTTAGATCGAGATCTTTCAAGTGTTTCAAACAGTAGTGCAAGTTCTGGGCCTCCACAGGACGGGCCTGAAAGAGGTATATACAAGCAAATAAAATTTTGATGTTTATTTTCGTTTTTATTTTACGTATATCTGGCTAACAAAAATGTTGTATAATCGTACTTTTAGTTTCTGAAACCAAGAGAAGAAAAGTTGAGGGCATTCCTAAGGTACACGAGAGTTTTTATTAGTGGATTACCGCAAAAATTAGAATATAAAATTTAATGAGAATTGATTTATCAGGAGGGTCGACGAACGGAAGCAGCGGCCGAAAAGAAAGAGCGTTCAGCAAAAGCAAAGGTCCGAGACGAGCAGAAAGAATTAAGAAGAGAAAAAAAACTCGGGAGGAAGAGGGTAAGACTCGGAAATGGAAATTCAATTGGTCTTTAACAATTTTGATAGAAACTTCATAATTATTGTCTTATTACGTAGGATCGCACAGAAGAATCAGCCGCGGCAGCCGAGCAAAAACGAAGAAAAGACGACGACAGGGGTTGGTGACAGAATCATTTTTTGTTGGTTACTTTTTATACGAAAATGCTAAGCTTTTATTTTTATTTCGTAACACTCAATGATTGAGAAAAAGTAATACATTGAACGGACTATTTTTTGAAGAATAATAAAAAAACGTTTTATTTTCCGACTACCTTGTAACTGAGCTCTGCATTATGATTGAAAACCCTTGACAACCGACAACCTGTGCCCCACCGAACTTTAACACGATAGCCAAATTGATTTTCAATTCAAAGTCACTCTCTGGATTGTTCTTATCAAGCTTCGTTTTTGCAGCGAAGGGAACGCATCAGAACGGCGATCTTCCGGAACACAGAGAGAAGCATCATTATAGCAAGGTTCGTACCTATTTCCCATTGAACCAAGATTTTTCTATAAGTTGCACAACGCTTGAAATGCATTTGTATATTTTCATCAGCTAGCGATGAGCTTTTAAAGTGAGTGCTTACATAACGTTGCAACTGCCAAGATCACTCATCTTGTTTACCTTTCCCTTCGCCAGGCTATGTAATCACTATTTTGCACGTGTTATTCCAGATCCAGTATTTTCACGAATTCTAACGTGAGTTTCACGACTCTAGTAGATCACGATATTCACTAAACGACAGTCTTATACTGGTCCAATCACTACTAAATATTTTTTATCGTTTTCACAAAGTTTAGCGCATCAATGGCTAAACTCCAAGGCTATTTGCATCACAGCATGTACGCACAAATCAGGGAAAGATTTCTAGTGATGAATTTACAAAATCTCAATCAATTTAATGACCATTTTTTACATCATTTATTTTTGTTGAGTTTTTCCAAGGATTTTTTATTTTGATGCGGTATGATTAGATTTGGAAGACTGGTCGAGCACGCGGAAGTCGTTTGATAATGTTGATGAACTGTTTAATAATTTCAGCCATTCGATTATGAAAGAATTTTTAACGATAAGTACTATGAAATATATCAGTTATTTTGTAAAGGATATTACCAGGAAACTTACTGAGCTATCTTACATTAAAATCGGGAATATTTATTGTTCAGAAAAAAAACCAATGCAAACGAATTTCATTAGAGGCCAACGTGAATTAATTGTTTTTTTCTGAATCCATCACTAATATCGTTTCCCTGAACTACGTACACAGGCTGTATCAAAAACAATCCGCGACAAATGTTGAAAAACATTTTTTAAATACAGCACTGATTCGACTTGTCAAAGGCTTCTACAGCCTTAAGATGATGTGTCATCTTCACAAGGTGCAATTGGTAACGCAAAGTTTACTCATATTGAGTGAGTCAGTTTATATCTGTACAAAAGTGAAATAGATTTTTTTCCGCTTAATTTCTCCACGGATAATCCGGATTTCCTTTTTACTAGAAAATAAAATCGTTTGCACTTTCCGCCGGCGTTACAGTTTCCGAACTTGTGAGAAATGTCTTAATACGGTACCCAGCACGCGATGATTGCGCACGATGAAGACTAGCAATAACGTGATTGTTGTCACATTGTAAAAGTATAAATTTTGCTTTATCGACGGTTAAAGACAACCAGTTTTTTTTCGAATGCCATGGAATTAATCACACCTAATCACTCGAGTTATCATTATTTTTCTAACATTATGGCTTCGCTTCTTAGTTGATAAAGGCGTCCGCTTCGAGTGTGTTGAAAAGACGGAATGGAAGACAGTAGGAAAGTCGAGAGAAACTAGGTGACACTAACAAGTACCGAACAACTCAATGGCAAGCCTGTTTATAAAACACGGAAAATTAATCCTACCTCGTTCTACTTGCAGGAAAAATCACCGTACACGAAGGAACGAACTCACGAACGAGAAGGGCGTGAAGGCCGTGACAAACAATATCCTTTAATAAAACGATGAGCGTTCACTCGCTGACCTAAGCTTTGAGCAAAAATTCTTTAATATTTCAGCAACAATATTTTCGACGTCAATATAATTTCCTTAACCATAGAGTACCAGGAGGAGTTCGGATCCCAAACGAAGATGATGTAAAACGACGAATGGAATTTGACTTACATTTTATATGATACGTTTGAATGTTGTATGTAATTAAAATAGAATTTCAAAATAATAAAGAACAATAGTGAATAAATTTTATATTAACTATTGAATCCAATTTTATACAATAAAACGTACAAAAAGTAATGGCTTCAGTTATACATTTTCTTCGACATTGTTTCGTCTTCGACATTACAATTCAGGTACAGATAATAAATATATATTTGGACGGTTCATGATTGGTGCTCTTGTGAATATCAAAATTATCGCATAAATTGCACAATAAATATCAGTCATAATAGCGATGTCGTCATACAGTTAAAATAGCATTGATCGGCTTTGAGACTCTCTTCCTCAAGGCGTCTAAGTCGCTGTCTGGCGTCTTGCAGTATATCTTCTGTTGAACTAGATTCACTGAGTACAGTGTTAGTCTTCGAAAACCGTACGACAGGTGCGCTAATTTCTGTCTGTGCTCTCTTCAGTAATTGAGCTTCTTCCAGCTGCCGCGATAAACTGACGGCGCGCACCGTTAATTCTTCTATTCTCGATTGCTGTACTTTTACTAGAGCAGATAGTTCCATTTTTTCTCGATCCAAAGCATATTTTTCCGCCATAAAAACGTCCGAATTTGTTTGGACTTGCACGTCTCGAAAACCCAGACTTTTGTCAGTATCTCTGCGAGGAAGATCCTTCTTAACTTTTATCAACTCATCCTGAAGCTTCTTCAAATCGCCTTCAAATTTTCTGTAACTGTCGCGCTCTTTCTGCAATCTAAAAAGGAAAAATGCTCCGTTATTGTGATATAGTGTTTTGGATATAGCAAACAAAGCAGATTAGCAATTGCGTATCTGAATTGAATGTTAGTTAAATATCACTTGATAAAATTATTGAGTATATATGAAGGAATTTTGTTTGCAGTTTAGCATTTCTAGATCTTACACAAAATGAAATTTTCATATTCTACCTATTAGATCAATGTAAAACAAGCCTAGATTTTTACAAGCCCACAAAAGGCAAAAAAAAACATAAATAATTAAGAAACCTTTCAGATTCCCTTGCAAGCGAATCTTCTCGTGTTGATAATTCAATTTCTCGTCTGTAAATACGGCGATCAGCTTCCTTTTTCTCTTCGCTCAACTGCCTCTCCTTCAGATTAACGGATTGCATTAGATTCTGAAATACATAGGAATAAAACAATGGACAAGTTTTTTCAAGCAATATACTGCTTGCACTTACTTGTGCAGCAGTATATTTTCGGCACAATAACCTACTTGCGCTTTGGTCAATTTTTCATTGAGTATAGCCATTTGTTGTTCCATGATAGAGGCCTGTTGCTTTAATTCATTCTCTTTCTCTCTCAATTGTGCACTGAATAGTTCTCTCTGTTCAAACAACTTTTTCCTTGCCAGAGTCAGCTTAGAAACCTCCGAGCAACTTTGATGAGCTGTTTCCGTCTGAGTTTCACTATTTTGCAGGTTTTTACACCTGTTTGATTCAGTTTCATCCGTTTTCTTACTTACAAGCAACAGGCACATACATTTCAAAATGCAGAGCAACAGCGGCATATCATTGTCAGCATATTCTGATACAATTGACAGACCCACAGATTCTTCTGGCCGTATTCCCAAGGTTTCCAGCGTGTGTTGTACATAATCATTTTGTAGCTTATGTTTTTCCCCAGGGTCTTCGGAAGCATCTGGCAGATGCTTGCAAAAATTTACTAATAGCGGAGCTTCGCTGGCAAAGACCGATAAAGTGTAAGCGTAATTGTGGGTCCACAGATATTCAGCTACGAGTAAATCATAGACATACTGTTTAGCACATTTAGGACCAATGTTATGTTTATTGAGAGTAGTGTCTTTGCTCTTCAGAGCATTCACAAGTTTCTGACGCAAATGAGTACGCACATCCGATATTATGCCGCATCTCTCAAACCTGATACACAAAATTGTACGATACACTTTTACAAAACATTAACAATCGAAATGTTAATATTAATATTAATGTGTTTTTGCGAACTTACCATGTATAAACAGCTGAATAATAGTCGCTATCCATATCACAATTATATAGATATTAACGTTGGGCCCTATTTTTGTTAGAAAATCTTGATATTAGATTAGCTTGTAAGCACAGCAGAAATTACAAACAAACTCAATCATGTCAACTTTTCCCTCCATCTACTACTGTCGAAGTATAGTCGAAGTCTAGCAGAGGAACTGTTAAACGTTTCCGTAACTGACTCTGCAACATCGTGCGATAACATCTTGGCCGGAAGATGGCGCTTGGTGCTTACGTTCAGCGACGATTGCTTGAAATGATGCAATTTTTCGTAACATCGATTACAAAAAGACGATAATTACTTAGTACTTTAATTTTGTGATAGAAAATTATATTATCATTTTTTCGAACTTCAACCTGCAATGCGAGACGACATTTAGCACAGTATCTTAAGATAATGGACTACTGCTCGGTCGGTAACACAAGCCGCAAACCTTCCTCTAGGTCGACTGGGTCCCAGATTTCTGGAGTCAGCAATTCTTGTCTTTTATATGATGACTCGAACATGGCAGAAATAATTGCTTCGGAAAATTTCCGCTAACTTTCTAGAAATTGAAGCCATTTTATTATTATCTTCCTGACCCTGTGTGAGTCACAGGCCATTCCCATTCTTGCGTCTGTCGTAATAACGCGTTACCCATAGTTCAATTCCGGTATCGCTTTCGACTTTTGACTTATGATGATGTGCCACTGCTCGGTCGGTAAGAAAAACTGTTTGGCGTTGTTTTTAATCATACTTGATATTTCAGACAAAAAACAAGATATACTAACTGCGTATTATCACCCTGCGATCAGTACTTCTCCACTACTATTTAAAAAATCAACCGTGGCAAACAATAACACTACGGAAAGATTCAGCTATCTCACTTACACTTATGGTGTTAGTTTACTTTTACTCTCTTCTTCTCCTCTTACTGGAATGGAAGGATAGATGATATGTACCACATCACCCTATTAAAAACGAATTCTTCTTCTTGATATGGAAGAAATTCACTATTTTATATACAAGCGCGATGAAACTTTCTCTGACGTGTTGCAATCACACGAGTTGAGGAAGAGTTTCTCGCGCGAGTTACGTATACAATTCTATTCCACGAGTGCGAGAAGTGCGATTTCTCGCACGCGAAGCGAAGCGAATTTGAAATAATAATTTCAAACTTAGTTCCCTGTCCCACGCTCCGGGCCGAACACTGTGATGTTCGGGTTTCGTCAATTCAAGATTTCGGTATTATAATTTATAAGTCAGATGCTGAGAAGAGAACGTTTCACCCACTGGGTGTAATCAGTTCGCACTTAACTCCGGAGATACTAACGGGAGATCACTTGTAGAAATGTTATATGTACTGCGGCATTATGAAATCCTACTTGACGATATTAACTCTGAAATTAATAAATTTAATATCCCCAAGCAGTTTGAAGAATGCGTATTATTCTTATATATTGTTAAAAAGCTACTTAAATTTTTACTATTCTAGTGAGAAATTAAAGAGAAATAGGAATGTTATTTGCTAATTATTGATAGAATAAACCAACAAACAAATTGGGTTTCTTTGCAAATAAAAAAATGATTATAATGCTGTCGGAAATGTATTATTTTTTTTCACGATTAAAAATTAATTGTTCAAATATCGTCCGTTCAGGTTGCTTCACCAATTACCGAATTGGTAAAGCAATTTCAACGAACAAAAATACAAAGGATGTAAAATGTTTGATTCTCCCATATAGGAAAATCGATAACAACGGAATCTTCGGCATCTAAAAAACAAAAATATTACAGGCGGTATCACGTCGAAGCATAACAACATCAATTAGTGAAAATGTATTATTTCATGTTCATCACAACGACTATTTCGCGCGGAGCACACGAATTTGCCTTAATTACCATACATACACAAAAACGTGTGCCTGATTCGATGGCGCGCTGATGCCGAAATAAACTTTGGACCAACAGATGGCAACAACAAGCAGTAAGGAGAGAATAGAAATGTTGTAAGAGGAAAGACTGAGCTTAGTGGGAATCACTTTTTCGCAAAGCTCATATCCTCATATTTTTTTATCTCAATAAAAAAAAAATGAATAAAAATGTTGGAAGAGAGTGGCACAGGTCCCCTCCAGGACGAGCCAACCACAGGGTTCTAAAAAAAACTTACGTCTGGTGATCAGTACGTAGCCGGAGCAGAGGCCGGAGTTCGAAGTCGGTACACATGTCTGTTAATCGAACCAAGTCGTGGGTTTTCCGTGAGCCAGAAAATTATCTGAAGTCACGTCGTTGAAAGTTTTCGCTGATAATCAGAAGTGCATCCACGAGTCGTTGTGCTTTGAAAAGTGTTCTAAGAGTTTTTTTACTTGCCCTCAATAAAACTCTTCGGAGGTCTATGTCGACGTCTCTCTTCAGGGTTGTAAAGAAAAAAGCTTTTCTCTCTGTGGGAATGCTATTTACTCGTATGACAATTTCTAATTCTAAGATGTGTTAAGCCGTTCTTAATATCCATATATTTTCAAATTTGGTTCATGAAATCAGTTTCACGGGGTCCGCGCGTAGCTATCGATATTCGCTTCGATCTATCGATAGTACATCATCGCAATACGTCACACAACCAACAACTATAGTTCAGGCTTTCTGGTGGTCTCCTGTCTACTAGCCTCCATGATACTGCTACAATCGCCAGCTCCTTATCGTATGGAAGATTCTTGTAGGAAATACTAGAATTTATTATTGAGCGACAATAGACTCACCACGAACGAGTCATTCGATCGTTTTTCGAACTTTTTTTTAAAGCTGATGAAAGCACCGCATACGAGGAATGCCTTCGCTTTTTCAAAATAGGGACAGCAGTGTCGAGTATTCAACGTAATAAACCTGACGAAAAGATTTTGTTATAAGGGGCAATATCATGGATTTTGGAACGTTGCTGAGCGTCGCTCAAAAAAATAAGGTGTCCAAGCAGGTATAGTGACTTTCTCATCATACCGATTTCTCATTAGAGTGAGTGTTCCAAATTAATCTGTGTGCCCTACATATTTTTCATCGCAGTCAGCCTCTTATTATCAGAGTAAGTTTACGCCTCCCAAAAAAGAATCGAGGCAGGCTAAGAGCTTGTCTGATAATATCAAGAAATTTTTGGCCAAAAAAGAGCAGGAGGAACGACAGAAAGCTTTAGAAGAAAAGAAAAAGCGAGAGGTAAGTGAAAAAACACAGAAAAACTCAAATTGTGAATAAGTCATTGTTATACTTATAGAAATTTCATTTATTATACAGAATTTATTGGCGCTGCGTGATCACAAAGCTCAGAGTCGGATAAACAAACACTTGAAGGTTTGCAAGGCTGCAAACAAATCTGTCTTAGCAGATGCTGTCAATAATGACGACACTGCAGTTACCATGGCAGGTATGGAATACAATATTCACCCCTATTATTGTGCGTCTTGAGGATAACTCTCACCAGGAAATTTTTTTTTTTCTCGTTTCCTCAATAAGTGGGCTTGGCAATTTTTTTTTAAAACATAGATCATATTTGTCTATAACATGGGCAATGTTTTTGCCCACAGGTTTATACGATGGATTGTGACATAGTCGACATTGCCTGGGGATTATGAAGGTCAGCCACATCAATCTAGAGTACTTTTGCAAGCAAGAGTTTTGCAAATTTCATTTTGCACCGTTTTTGTTCATCATAGACGTCTTAGAAGAACGCAATATTCGCTTTTTGGCACTGCACTCGTGTTGTATACGCTGTACTTGTTTTCGCGCTATAATTAATTCTTAATGGCGAGAGTTATCCAATAGATTCGTAAAAAACGGAGTTATGAACATTTCACTATTTCTGACGCAACTCGAACTCTAATATTAATAACATTACCCTCTTTTTTTTAAATTTTAATAGCCCCATTTATTTGATAATTAAGTATGCAATCTTTTAATTTAACAAAATAAGCAAGTGTTTGCTCCGAACATTGAGGGGATTTCAACCTGGAGAAAAAGTATTAATGAGTTATTTGAACAGTATCAGATAGTTTGCAACTCTAGTGAAAAAATCCTCTAGAAGAATTGATAAACTATAAGAAAGGCATCCTTAAAAATAATAGAAGGGTCGGGAGTTACCCAAAAACTATAATAAAATAATGATATTCTTAAAATATACTCATTACTAATAAATTCAAAATGAAGAATTTAAACTTTCAAGCGTAACCTGTGATATCAGATGATCTTTAATACATGGGGAAGAGTTCCAGAGAGCATTTGAATTTTTTATTCAATGTGGACACGCTTTGAGATGTTAATCTGAAAATTACTGAAAACTATGAATAACACGTAACAACAAAGTGATTTGATTCTTCAGGTCCTTCACAACCAGATGAGGATGACTACGGTTACGTGTCGCAGGAGGCTTCCGCATTTTATAACCAGTTAATGAACAAATACAACAATCAACCTCCCGAAAAGCCACTGTTTAGTGATACCGGCAAAAAGACTGTGAAAGACATTGCGTCAACGAAGGTAGGAGAATTTCCGAAACCCGGGATATCCGTAGTTTGAGTATACTTGTACATTTTATTCTACAAATATCGATTTTCGAATTTCAGGACAGAGTTCGTCAAGCTCTGAAACAACAGGAAATAGAAGAGAGTCTTCCGCATCGACGGAAACGGAAATCGTCTTCGTCAACTGGAAAGGGCGATGAGAAGGATATCAAGTCCGATCGAGAACGATCGGAAAAGGAGCGACCTGAGAAGGAGCGAGAACCGGAAAGAGAGGAGAAACCAAAGCCTAAGAAGAAACCGCCAGGGCCACCACCAATCGACTTCGCCTCGTTGCTCAAACTTGCAGAGAAGAAACAATACGAGCCAGTCGTCATAGAAAAACCGAAACCTAAAGTCGAGGAACGTGAGAGGCTCATGACGAAGAAAGAGATGAAGGAATACCAGAAGGAGAAACAGTGGCGGGAGAAGAGAGAACGCGAGAAAAACGGCGAGGCCACGAAATCTGGAAGCTCATCATCATCGGAACCAGTGAAAACGACCAAGTCCGAATCGATCAAACCTCCGCCAAACAAAATTCCTAAAATGAGCAATGGCAAATCCGCTCCCAGTTCTATTTTGGAAAGGAGTCTAACGAAACCAGCGTCAGCATCTCCATCAAATCGCCCGGTCGAACGTAAGGCCCCGGAAAGACCGGCGGAAAAGAGTTCGTCGTCGAAGCTTTCGGCGAAAGATGAACTGATGGAAGAGCGTAAAAAGATCGAGGCGGAGAGGAAACAGCTTGAAAATATGCGACGGATGCTCGAAGAAGAGAAACGTAAAATAGCGATGAAGAGTAAAAGAGTAGAGGAAAACAAACCAGCCTCTACGAACTCGAGCAAAAATTCCGCGACCAAACCGGATTCGCGGTTGGATAAACGGCCGGTTGAAACGAAAAATGTAAAACCTCGGCAATTTCCTCCTGCGGATATCAAGCCAAAACAGTTCCCTCCTCCGGATATGAAACCCAGAAACGCTCCGGTTTCTAACGGAAAATCTAGACCATTCCCCCCTCAGGACGTCAGAGGGCGCAACATGAAACCCAAACGACCAGTTAATAAGCGTAAGTATTTTTTTAGCATTTCTCTAGGATCTAAATCTTAATGTCAGCTCTTCAATGTATATTTCATCGCAGGGCGCATTTACGATACCGATGAAGAGTACGATTCCGAATTGGACGATTTTATTGACGATGGTCCGGAAGAGGAATCCGAGGACTACAGTAAATACATCAGCGAAATATTCGGCTACGACAAAAACAAATACAGACAGTTAGACGACGATGATGATAATATGGAGAGTAACTTCGCTCAACAACTTAAGGAGGAATTCGTCTCTACGAAGATAGGTACGTGTCAACTTATTAACGTATCTTGATTTAAACGTAGCACCTCATAGAAAATCTTATAAAACATATGGGGCAAAACACGAGGACAGTTTTTTGGACTGTCTTGAATGTACGCCATAATTCATTACATCAAAGTAACGCTGAAAGGCACTCTCCGTAAATTTTTCCAGAGTGTTTTATTAGATATCTAAGTATCTTTTTTCGTGGTCACATATCTCAGATTTGAAATTACCAAAAAAATGCCTCTGGTGAAAAGTTGTAGATTCTTTTTAGTTTTCAAACAAAATATTTTTAATAATTTTATTATCGCCATAACACCGGTTTTTGCTGAACAACGGAACATTTTTGTCTTTACGAACGGCGGTTTTATATTGCTGAAAAAATTACCGGATCTTGGGGCACATATGTGTGTTGATTTCGCAAAAAATCTCGCCGAAGTGGGCCGAGTTAAGGTTCCGGGTAAAAAAAATAATACTTCGGAGAGAAAATGTTAGCATCATCAAAAATTATTTCCATTCCTCGTATAATGTAGCAAGAATTTTTGAAAAAGGATAATGATCAACCGAAAATTAAAAAAAAAAGTTGATTTAGTACGGATTTCACTAAAATTTTGCTCTTTAACAATGTTCTTTCATCTTCATTGTTTTACCAGGAGCTTCAATCTGGTCCACTTTGGTGATTTTTGTTGCAACATCGACATACGTGCCACAAGATTCTTAAATTTTTCAGCGGAAAAAAACCGCCGATCTTCAAGAAAAAATTGTTTTTTCTTTTTAAATTTTCATCATAAAATTAGTGTTACCGCTACAGTAAAATTATTAGAAATATTTTGCTCGAAAGGTTAAATAAAGACACAACTTGTTTGTAGAGAAATTTTTTTCTGTTATTTTCAATTTCTGTGATACGTAAAGATAGAGAAAAACCATGTTTTCTGGAATATTAGAGACAAAAATTTGGAAAAATTCACAGACGGTTTCTTTCAGTGTTACCTTGATGTGGCGAATTATGGTAAAGATTTAGACAGATTTATACAGTCGAAGAAAAAGTGGTCCACTTGACGTATTTTATCTCATATATTATTAAAGCGGTTACGGTAGCTAATAAGAAAGAATAAAATTCTTCATAGCTGAACTTTTCTTGAATAGCAATTTTTTTTTCATCAATCGCAGTAAACTTCTTGCAAAATGAATGCTCTTTCGAGCGATACGTCTAATAATCCGAAGAAATAACGTTTTTATCGAGTTTTAATCTTCGTTAACAGACTGTCAACATACTCCAATTTATTAGATTGATCGTGTCGTCCCATTTATATTATACTGGTTTTTTCAAATCACACTCGCATTTGTCATTGTGACGGAAAATATTAAAACATGTAATTATTTAATAATTCGTATATGATTTACATGTTACTTTTATCAAGATCGGGTGAGAGATACTAGACCTTTTATAAATTGCCCACATGATAGGCATGCACAATATCATGCTTAGGCATCTTCAAGCTAATTTTCAGCAGGATTGTCTGAATTCATGAAAATTCCAGAACGTTAACAATGCATTTTTATTCATATTCCATTCGTTTAATAAATAATCTGTTCGATCAAGCCATCGTGGTTACATGGTCGACTATAGTTTGTATTTTTTTATTTATTTCAGGAATCATGGAAGATCTCGAAGACATGAGAAAGGAAGCGGAGGAAAACAAACGAAAGGCATTACAAAGGAAGAAATCTAAGCACTAGTATATGACATATCAGAGTCATATATATGTATTTATACAAACGCGAATAATAAGATATTTTCTTATTTATAGACTATTGATTTTTACAACAAAAATAGAGTCTCGATTCTGCCATATTTGGACGTTATTTTGGGAGAAAGCGACCCGTGGTGCGATCACCTGGCACAATTAGGACTCTATGAATATGAGAGTTTATATATCGATTATATATCATCACGCTGATGGTTAATCGATATGAATATGTATATATATTAAATGATACCTGTATTCGAGACTAAGATAAAAACTCACGGTATTATTTGTTACAAAAATCAGTTTCAAATTAATATTGCCAAACGGACCTTAGAAACATAACAAAATTATTAAAGCGCTGCAGTATATCGGATGAGCACCATGTTTTTGACCCGGAAGTCCAACGAAGTGTATGTGTCCGTTATAAGATTCATAATTTTTTGAGAACTAAACAAAATCGAATTTGATGTTTTCTCTTTCTGAACGAAAATCATTGAAATATTGAGAATTGTCGATGATTAAGAGAAAACGTCTGATGTCGTCTATATTCTCACAGCATTTATACAGTTTAAAAAATATAATCTACGACTTACACCACGCACACGCGCCTGTCGTATATCTGCAAATCGGCAGGAAACAACTTCAATTTATCAACCGCTGAGTTGACAGAAATGTCTCGACGCGATAACTTAACAAAACGTTGCATAATTAGAACCAATTATTATACGCGTTTGTGCGATATCGTGTATCAATTGTACAGTTTTTACATTGGTGAGAGAGACTGACAGGATTCGTACGAATATTATCTTTACGTAGTTAGTTAAATCATGTAGTTTGTGTGCTATATCCAAGGATGAAAAAACGGATAGTATCTCGGATGGCGCTTCGTGCCGCGGCTTTTGTATGTAATATTCACACGACCTGCGCGTACCTTATTTTTCACAACCAGAGAAGAGTTTTTCATACTATATGCAATATTTCATACTGTAATATGCACACGCGCGTCTGTCACTGCCGTATATATTGTTGTATCTTGTATGCGAGCGTTCGATATTCTTATATTACTCTTTCACGCACGTCTCGTCGTACGAGTAAAAAGCCTCGTTGCCTTTGTCAGTCAAAACATAACTTTCTTCCTTTACACTAGATATTATTTTTTGTTTGAATAAAACTATGAAATTGTTTTAAAACTTTGGTATATCACTTATCGACTGAGGAACCTTCAAGTACGAAGCGTACTGAAACAATAGAGCGGATGGTGATCTGATAGGCACCAATCTTCGATCGCCGTCCTGTTCCTTTATCACCCAATAATCCCGACCGTTTATTACGTGTTGTTCAGCTATTTGACCGTTGTACGGGTTTTCATAAATTGGAGAGTCTTTTCTCCCCAAAAAATCTGGCCGAGAATCGTGGTTGTAAATCGGCAATACCGCCGATTTCATTTTGCTTCGACAGCACAGACTGGCGCAGCAATCTCCGCAACTTAAACTCTTTCGTAAGTGTACAAGTCTGTGAATTAGTTCACCAAAGAAAACTATTATGGCTAAAGCGAAGCCAACACCGACACATTTGTAAGTCATCGACAAATCTGCGTTCCGCAAACGACGCTCCGTCGACTTGAGGTTCAATGGACAGTACTGCACCGATGGCAGTGCTTGTTTCTTCAGATGTTTTACTATTCCCGTCTCCACGAGGTTTCGTAAACTTGAAAGAGATAGAACACTTGATAAACAAATAGTCAATTGTATAAAACTTACGAAGCGAGAATAGAATACTTCAATGAGCGAAAAATATAATTAGGATTATGAAATGCTCTAAATGATTTAATGAAATTATTGCGTTGCTAAATATCGAATCAATATGCATTGAAAACAATTTCGTAAATTTGTTTTAATAACATAAATCATATCATTTGGAATATACGATTTTTACATTTCGACAACATATTGTTGGGAAGCGAATATATATTTTTAAACAAATGATTTTATACATTGAATTTTTTTCTCAGTGTTTCATGTTTTTTTTTTTCTCTTAAATGCCGTAATATTTCTGTCGGTAAAATTTATTTTCATTGCACAGTTTTCTCATAGATATTTTAATATTTGGAATACAAACCAGTTTGCATAACTTTTTCTTTGTATTTGAGATATCTTTAATAGCTTTTATGTGTTTATATGTGACGCTCAAAATTTTGTCAGGACTTTGAATATACCTGCGCAAAACGTAGCATAAACAAAGTACAATAAAGTATTAAAATTGAAGTAAGCGGAGTATATCGTATTGGGTAGTTCAATACTCTGTTAATACTCTGATTCGAGTAGTAAATTTTTTTAAAGTATTGAATGAATTTTCACTTTTTAAATACTTAACACTTGTAAAATTTCATCCAATACTTTTTTGATACTTAATACTTGAAAAATTCATTTGGTACTTTCTTAATACTTAACACTCGAACCAGAGTATTAACGGAATATTGAATCGTTCAACACAACATTCTCGGGATACTTTAATTTTTTTTTTTTTTTACTTTTTTTTCATCGTTAAGATATTTTTTGCGCGGGTACATACCTATTATAATTTCTAGCTAAATTGCTTAATAGCTAATCCAAATAATAAACTTACTGTCTGTCGATGTGTGCTACGATTGAAGAATTTTTTGGATAAGCGAAACCCCGAGTATTGACGAAAAGTTTGTCCGGTAACATTACCAGCGTACACCGTTTCGATTCTGCCTCACGATTTAAAGTCTTTGTGCGATAATCATGGAAGATTAACTCTTCGATAAAGTACTTCTCACCAATGAAAAGTGGACCTGAAGCAAAAAAAAACATACGCACATATGTGAATAAACTCTATAGGAAGAATAATGTGAATCAGAGAGTACCTGCGTCTACTCTGTCTCGAACGGCTTCGAAATCCGTCTTTATATCCTGATTGCGAGAACGGATATATGTTCCTTCGCGCCGAATCAGCGATTTCTTAAGAGGTTCCAATTCGTCTTCAACATCCTAAAAGGCAACAAAAGCAAATTGTTTACTGTTTGTCTAGGACATTATGGAAAATGAATGGTATTTTAGGACTCACCTTTGCTAGTGAGTTCTCAACAACATGATCTATAAAGGAGATCCATTTTCTATGTCCCGCTGTAATTTCGTCGATGCTTTTATACGGTAGCGTGTACTCAGAAAGAGTAAGAAACGCGGTGAGGTTCGCCGTATAAAAAGATGTCAGAATTGTGATGAAGATCCACCAGGTTGCAAAAAGCAAGCGAGCGGAATCTTCAATAACGTTATTTTATTAATGTCGAATCAAGCGATCGGAATCTTCAATTACGTTATTTTATTAATGTCGAATCAAGCGATCGGAATCTTCAATTACGTTATTTTATTAATGTCGATCGAATTGAAATTCAAATAAAACGGTGTTTAGTAAACTTTGCAAATTGCTTTTTCATAATTTTTGGTTTTTTTTTACAAAGCTAGCTCTATGAGGAAGTATGTTAATCGATGTTAGCTTCCTCATAGAGTAGCTTTGTAAAAAAAAACAAAAATAATGGAAAAGCAATTTGCAAAGTTCAAGCTTTGCAGCTTTATTTTTTTATCAAATTCAAAGTTGTGTAAAACTGGGACCATATACATTATGACGAAACTGTGTACCTATTGATGTCGAATACTCCCGATTTCATATATAAAATTTGAGTTCGCTATTTTATGTTTTTCCAAAGTTAGGGCGAAAACGTGAATTATTCAAATTTTTAAAACCCAATAAAATCCGAACCGCTTTTCCGATTTTCATCAAATTCAATACCAAACAACATGAACAGTACATAGACGTATAAACAATTCTTTTTCAAAATATCGATATCCTTACGAACGATAGGGCGTCCACGCTCTTTTTTGAAAAAATTATAAAAGCAATAAAATAAAGATTTCTGCATACATTCCGAAAAATTGCATCAGTCAAAAATGGACTACTGCTCCACTCTTGCATGAAATTTTAGCAAGTCTATTTTAGCTCAATAGACATAAAAATATCAACAAAAACTTTCATGAAAACAAAGCTCCCTTTGAGGAATGAAGAAGCAAAAATATTGAGCACCTGTTACAGGCGTCACCGTTGATCCTTGTTTGAGCAAAGCTCCGTAAGTGAACCATATGCAAGTCGACAGAGGATAACCTTCGGGATTTCCGCGTCTGGATATTTTTGACCTGTATGAAGAAGAATTAATTAACAGAGATCACGCAAACATTTTCACAATAACCATAGAAAAACGAAATGCAAATTATCGATTTATCGCAATGAAAAGAAATAGACCAAAAAGGACCGGCATTCAAATGAAAAATTATTTTTAAAATGTTTTTATCTGAATTCTTACTTCCAAATATTCTCTTCCATCATAGAGTAATAAGTACTTAAATTTTTTAACTCTTATTGTCAATGAAAATTTTATTCAGGAATTTAAAATCCATTCCTGTTCGTATAAATTATTTTCTTGTTCGTATTCTATTCGTATCGCATATTTTCGTATTCGTACAGTTATCGTTGATAATTTCGGACAATATGAGTGAATAATAGGCTCCGTTTTCAAATAGTAGACAGGATATTAAAAAGTAGTAGTTCTTCGAGACGAAAAATATTGTTTTCTTTCGATAGATCGATATGCTTGAAAAGCGAAGAGAGATAGAATCAATAAAGAAGAAAAATGAAGATATACCGCGTATATATGAGAACATATATTATTGGTCCTACAACGATAAGGGCGGCGAGAATGCAGAACCATACGGTATTGTTGAAGGGTGCTAAAAGGCCTGAACGAACAGCCGATTCACGGGGTCTCTTCATCATGAAAGTGATCTCAACTTCGTCTAGAGGTCCACTAAAGGTACAAATCTGCTCGAGATGTGGTATCATGGGAATGAAGGCGACCGCCAAATCAACTTCCTAAAAAGTGTAGTAAGTTCAGCAACAAGAATAACAAATTTGGTAGAAATATTTTCCTGTCACCTTGTGTGGAAGTTACCTGACATTTTCTATAATTTTCACAGATTTTCTGTACTTATATAACTGTTTTTTTCAAAAATGATTAGAATTTTTTTCCGGTATAAGCTACAAACTGTTGTAGATTAAATGTTTTTTAATGCATCATCTTTAAGTTGGGAGTTTTTCTCGTACATACCCATTCATTTGAAAAATCGACACTAGAGTCTTTCTCTTTAAACTTTTTTTTTATTTCGCAAATAGTGCATTTAAAAAAGAATGAAAATAAATTTAGATGTCGCTGAATAATTTTTAATGGGAAATTCTATGGATACTTGTAATCTTCGATATTTCTTAATCGACGTATCCTCACTACTTATTACGGTATGGATGATATGTTATAAAAATCCTATTACAGGAACTATAAGTGATTTAAATACCAGGGGTATTATTTACAATATATCGACGTTTAAATGACTGATTATTGTACAAGTTAATTCAATTAGATCGATTTTTCTAGGATTCAGAAAAATCGTAATGGGTACAGAAAATTTGAGATATGTATTTAAATATTGAAATTTTGAGATTTGGAGAAATGTGAGTATAAATTAAGTAGCAATACACTAAGAAAGTCGGAGATGTTTTATAAGATTCATCAAGAAGTTAATCAAGTTTTTCAGAAAAAAAAAAATTTTCACCAGGGCGAAACGAACGATAAAACAGAATATGGTATAAGGGACACAAGTGCGTGATTTTCGCTGAGCAATAAGTTTGCTACCCGAGCAAAACGCTTGCCCAAATCGCCCGTAATGAAAAACACACTTCCTTCCGTATAGCATACTGATTTTCTGATTTTGCTAGAAAAATAACCACATTCCATGCTTGCGACAAGGTCACAATAATTACTCATTTTCAACCTCCACCCATACACATGTGCAGTGCGGTTTTCATAATTTGTGCCGGGTAGAAATGAACCTTTTTCCTGCCTAGGGTGGGATGAAAATAGATTGCTCATGCGCACGAGTCAGAGGTTAAAAATGAGCGAATTTGGGACCACGTTACGCGTAATGAGGTACTTTTAGCGTAGACGGAAAATAGTACATTTCATCACTAGGGGGAAAAACTTTCTTCTCTTAAGTTTTAGGACGTCTTCTCACTTTAGACGCGAAAAAATACTATTTTCATGAATTCAATCTATTCAAGCCACTATTACACGATATATACACGAAAATGGTAGTTCATGAAGTGTCCAGATAAAATTATAGGTCTGCGATCGTGATGAAATCTCAGAGATCGATCATCCGAAATTTAAAAAAATCAAACGGTTTTAGATTTAGTATGCTAATGCTTATACCACATATCATACGATTTTTTATATATTCAAAGATAACAAAATGGCAGAGATATTCCGAAAAAACAAAAAAAGTTTTTTTAACCTTACAAAAAATAGTACATATCATAATTTAAAAAATCCGTGATATGCACTATAGCAATAGTTGTACAGAATATGTGGTTTCGTATTTCATAAGGATCGTTTCAGTCATTTCTAAGATTTTATCAACATGCAACGTTTATTCGAGAGAAAGGCGTTCCAAGTTCTGCAGAGTAGATGAAAGTCCTCGAACAGTAAAGAAAAGCTCACGGAAACATACAATTAATCTCCTCAAATCTTCATTAAGAATGTAATAAAAATATCTGGAATGATCTTCCGATCTTCTTCCGAAAAATGTTATTTAAACAAATCGATTTTCTGAAAATCGTCAAGTGAGAAGACGCCTTAAGCGAAACTTTTCAGTACAGCGACTGGAAACTGCAGTTTTCGCAGCAGCATGCGAAAATCGCAATTTTTTCGGACGTAGGACTAAAAAAATAATTTTTTTTCTCATGTCTTCTCGTACCTTATTGAAAAGCTGCTTCATTACTCCCCGACTTTTGTCGCCCAGGGCCTCAGTTCTAGGAGGAATGATAGTGTAGGTAAAATTCATCTTAGACTGTATGAGCTTCAGAAGTTCAAATGCATAACCCGTTCCCTCGTACTCTCCTTGCGCATTTTTTCTCAATCCTGAGTAGGGCATATTCTGCGAATTTGTTGCACGTGAAGGACGGTAAAATTTTAATTATGTGTCGATAAGATATGATTATAAAGATACCGGAGAAATTTCACACTTTTTCCTCGCAAAGTTAAGTTCGGCTCACTCATTAAATTATTGGAATGATAGGGATGCATCACGATCGCGAGTTGGAAGATTGAGGTAAACGATTGGCAATGAGTATATCGCGTGACTCTTATAATACGCGTCACAAGCAGAAATGTTGTACATCGTGCAACATATTTTTTTTTATGACTTTGAGGGTACTATCTAAAGTGTCATGCTGGGTCGATTGGTGCACTTCAAAAAGGTTATGGAAATACTGGCGACACGAGGACAAACATTTCCCACGAAACACCACTAATATTATGCAGCCTTTTTTCACCTGCCAAGTTGTCACTTTTATTTCAGATGGCATGGGATTTTCACGACCCTTCGAGTACCAATCGACCAGAGTCGCGTTGATGTTGCTGACGTCGACGTTGCCTGAAGACGAAATAAATATCTCAGGAATCAAGACATTGAATGTCGGGTAAATTATTCATAGACGTAAAAACTTTTGAAGTTATAAACAGGGTAATATTATAATTCCATAAGCAATGACAAAAAAATATATTACGCATATATTAAGAAAAACCATGTTTTCAGATAGCTTAGTTTTCAATATTGGGCATGATTTAATATCAAAATATTTGAATATTGAGACACCGAAACTTGTCTACAATAGTATCAAAAGTGGTTTTAGCAATAAACTCCTTTGGATTACTAAAATTTAAATTTTAGTAATCTAATCTACAAAAAGTCTAAAGTCCAAAAGTCCATTTCGATAAGTCTAAAAAAATGTTTTCCCAAAATCTAAATAACTAAAAGCGGTGACGAAAATATTATAAGTGAAATGACCACCGATTTTGACAGCAGCGTCAGTTTTTCAATTCGCGATATTCGATTTTGTTTTTAGGTATTGTTACGGGTTATTTTTTATTTAAAACTTTGTCGCTTGATTTACTAGCGCATAGTCATCGTAGCAAGGGCAAAACCATGTATACATGAGGCATCCGATGGTAGTTCATCCACCCAAATTTCCTAATTTTGCGTTACTCCAGAAATGAGTAAGAAATACTAACACGATAAGGAAAATTTCAGAAATTTTCAAGCCTTCCTATTTTCCGTTTAAAAAAAACTGAAATTATAATTTTGTTTCATTTCAATTTTTTTTTCAAAACCATATCTTGAAAAAAATAGAATTTGCCGTCGGTTCGTTTATCTAAAAATTCGTTCTCAACTTAACAAACGAAAATGAAATAGGTTGGAAAAGTATTGACTGTGTTTTGTCGTGTTCGTGCACAAAAAATCGTCAAGCAATTTAACATATGTTGTGTAACAAGAGTCGAAAGTTTTCGATCGCGACGAGGTTTCAGAATCAAATGAGTCGCAATTGCTAATTTCGGCACATGTTATCTGAAATGACGAAAGTAAAAGAAACGATTGTTTTAACACTGCCATGAAACTAGGCACTTTCGGCCCGAAAAAGTGCAATCGAAAGCATCGCTGTTCATGTACGTGTTACAAAAAAAAAAGTATTCTAACACGCGCAATTAATCTATGTCATTTTTTCGGAAAGAAAATAAAAAACACGTTTTTTCTTCAATGTCTACCATCAATTCTCGTAGAAAGAACATCGAATGAAATGAAAATAAAAATTTCAGTTTTTTTAAACGTAAGTTTGGAAGTTTTTTTAATTTGTGATTTCAAAAATTCGAAAATTTGAGTGGCTGAAGTGCCGTGGAATGCTTTACATTACTGAGGTAAAGGAAGCCTGCAAAGTAAAACCTTTATTTTACTTCCTTGGTATTTACAACTTTTCATGAAGCTTTATCACGATGTGGAAGTCCATACCGATGAGCATCTTTTCCATGGATACATTAATGAGAAGCGAAAAAAGTGAAAGACAGTGAGTGAAAATCTATAATGTTCACGTTCGTGAAACGCGTTTTTAAATGCAAACAAATGTTATCATGACTAAGCATTAATTGCGTTGTGACTGAGCATGCAATTATTATATTCACACAGCACACGATTATCCGACACGAAAGCTGCCACTTCATCAACATAATTCTCATATTGTTCAATAAGTCTATTCAACAATGGAGTTATTGCATTCGCATGAATTTTGTGAATAGTTATTTTTCAGGTGGTTCAGATTATACATAAAGAAAAGATTCATCCACGGATCTAGAGATATATATGAATTATTGGCTGATTAAATGTTATTTTTCTGAAAAGGAGCAAAAGGTTATTTTCTTAAATATGGATGCTAAATATATTACATTTATTCTTGAATTTCATGTTACATTTATTTTAAATTTCTATCTTGAAATGGTCAAGTTGAGTTTGTGAACATTGCACAAACGAATTTCGATACAAAAATGTTGTATATGTGCAAAAAATAAAATTTTCAGTATCTAAGATAATTTTAAACAGCAGGAAATTGTATGCACTAAATTTATGTAACTTCGATATCTCAAATAGATATGAAATATATAACATATATTTCCACTCTTTGAAAAATGTTTCGTCCGCGTAAAATCGTCCCGAAAAAAGAGGATTCTCAAAATCCTTCAGAAAAATCTCCGATCTAGAATCTGCTGAATGTTAACCATTTAATCTCGAAAATGTACTCCAAAATGTACCAAAACAATTTCCCTGCAAAAGCTAGCACGTAAACAGCAAGCGATCTCGGTTCACGAATAAATATGTATAAAAAACCCTTTTTCCAAAGGCGATAAAAAATATTCCAATTACATCTCAGAATGAATTATCCTCCGTAATTCTAACATTGCACTGATCACAGCATCGCTACACAGAAAAAAGACACACACACTCAAAAGCAGTCACAAAATCCAGAAAAATCCACTTAACAATCGGCGAACAAAAAATGTCACGTTTGGTCCAACAGAAGGAAAATGGATTCAAGTACCATCAATTTCGAATGGGCTGCTGTCGGTGTAATTGGTCCCATTCTGCAACGCCGAGATTATGCCCATAAGCATAAACTCAATGCCTCGCATCGTCACTGACCAGGTTTTGGTGTCCTCTCACATCATTGCTTATCTACCGAAGATATGGACAATTTCTGCGTGACTGCAACGAAGATTGAGCGTAATATTTTTGATATCATCGTCATCGGTATCATCATCATTTTTTTCCTCGAAAATTGAACTAAGCGTCATAACCAGCGCTGATCGATACTGGCATACAACCGGATAGATATTCGTAGCCGGAATGCTTATGCCATGACTGTACAATAGGTACTGACAGTAGGAGAAGTCACCGGGCAGGACAACAGCAGGTGAGAGGACGAGCATCGTCGTCGCCGTCGCCGCAGCACCTCGGACACGTCTCTCTCGGCCGAAGTACGTCCGCAGGTATCCGCAACGGCGCCAGTGGTACCTACCACCCGATAGCATCGAAAAGTGTCGCGAGTCACGCAAAACACACAGGGAGAATATAAGGACTGCTGCGAGCCTTATCCTCGATTCCACCCAAACGCAATACGCGCGCGCATGAAACAATTTACTGATAAAAGCGTTAGGAAGCGATCGAGTGAACAAAAAGGGGAAAAAATAAGGAAAAACAATCCATGGATCCTTATCGAACATTCGTACAAAGTGGACAGAAAATGTCTGACACATTACAAGCTAGTAATAAGAATATATGGATTGATACGTGATATTATAACATGAGGGAGAACTGACAAAAATCCAGATACCAAAGGGGATCGATAAGCATATTGAAGCTGATTGCTCGTAGTTGTCAAATTTTTTTTTTTTTCGTTATTTTCGTTATTGTTGATATTATTCGGACCTCACAAGGTCCTCTTCACTTATACCCAGGCTGATTGGTTTTTCTTCGGAAGATCTCTGCTGATATAAACGTGATCTTGTGGATAACAATGAATTCCATTTGCATGAATTGCTCATTTTGACTCATGCTTACGAATAGTGGAATTTTATGAATGCATGGAAATAGAGCGAACCTCTTTATTTTAATTAGGTGCGAAGAGATTAAGGTAATTGCTTAGCGCACGATGCCGATGCACTTGCTTCGTCACTTATCTCACTTGAGTGCACTTTCGAGTTCGAAAGCAACGCGGATCGCTAAAGTGAGGAGGTAAATTATCGATCGGTCCTATCGGTAGTGTTATCGGAATAGGAACGGATATTGCTAGGCATTCAATACGTATGCCTCAAGGAGAGGCGTGCAATTGCGTGCTAGAGTAGGTTCTATGTGTATTCTGGCACAAACTACCGAACGATCTATGATTACAATACTTTTTTTAACTAATGATAGAGCGTAGGTCCGTGAATATACGTTTCTATATTCACGGATACACATTTGTATATTCACGGATGCGTTTCGGATGAGTAATCAGTAATTACTAATTGGGTCGATCGCGATAATGGTTGGTACCATCCGTGATTGGGACAAAGCAAATTGAATGTTTGATCACGAAGTACATTTTCATAGAATTTGTATTCTATGTGACCAACCGAGCTCTGATTACAATCATTTAAAGCGAATAGTATAACGTATGTTTATAACGTTCTGTATAATGTACCGTTTGATTAGGAAAAAAGCTTACATTGCTTGCAAATAGTGCCTTGAGAGACCGACAGCAGTGGGCGCGCGGTCGGTGTGTGACTTTGGGGAGTCTGGTGACGCGAACGTGTCAACGCGCACTTATAAAGCGCCCGCTATTTGCGGATATTTCGGATTCTAACAAGTCCCAGAATCAGTGGATGCTGTCTGGTTTGAGAAACTTAGTTCTTCTCCACCATTGTGGATGTATAAAGTTAATATAAACGCTAAAAAAACGTTAATATAAACGTTCGAAAAAGTACGAATACCACGCGGTCGCGTTACGATTAACATGGCTTCGGCCAAAAGACAAGTTTCTTCAGAAACTTCTGATAACGGCACCTCGCCGACTCGTCTACCGATTTATAAAAGGGTTTCAAAAATCCCTAAATTAAACGCAGCTCACCTTGACCTTCTATACAAACAAACTTTAAAAGATGTTAAAAAATCAAGTAAGTTAACGCCTAACCTGAATGCAGCTCGTAAGAGCGAATCATTACAGGTCCTACCATCGACAAGCGGATTACGGCAATCGGAAGAACCGACGGCCGACTGGGTTAAGCTCAAGAATCCAGCTAAACGCAAGATAAGAAAGATCGCGGCTGAGGATATCGGCTCAGAAAATTTGGAGAGTAACCGATACTACTCTCTCACCGACGACAGTGACATGGAAATCGAACCACCTCAACCAAAGACTGCAGAAATTCCTGCAAAAAAACAACGGCCACCTCCGATTCACACGATCAATTCTTCGATCAACGTACTGGTCTCGCTTATAATAAAAGGGGACATACCGAAGAAAGAATTTTCTATCAATGAAATTTACAGGGCAAACCACTCAATTTATACCAGCCAGATGGAATTTTATTCCAATATAATCGAACTGTTACAAAAAAAAAAGGTGCAATATTACACTTACACACCTAAAGCTGACAGGCCAAAATCTCTTATAATTAAAGGGATCCGAGGAAATTTTAGCAGCGAAGAACTAAAACAAGAACTTCTAGACATATTACCTGAAAATGTTGAGATCCTCAACTTCCACAAATTCCACTTCGACAAAAAAAATAAAAAAAAGCACCACTCCCTGATTCAAGTATCTCAAAAAAGCACACTGAGAAAAAAAATTGTTAGAACCAACAAAACGTGCGCTTGCGGGCGGCGAAATAAATATTTTATTCATCGAAAGCAATATTCAATTGATCGAAGCGGCTGGTGATACTGTTAATAGATGTTTCGATCAAAATTGCCAAATATTTTGTGCAATCGATAAAATATGCTTTTCGCTGCCGGCAAACGCATGTTTTGTTGATTTTAACGATTTTTTTTCTCAGTGCAGAACAGCAGAGCTTTTTAAAATAAAAACTTTGGCTTATCGAAGAATCAAATGGGAACATCTGAGAAAACCTAACCTCTATCAATGTAAAAAGTGTCAAAGATTGGGACATGCTAGCAAAAATTGCCAGTTGGAGTTCAGATGTGTCAAGTGCGCGGAATCACACAAACCTGGTGAATGCAAAATTAATTCAACAATGGACAGATCGCTTTAAAATGTGCAAACTGTGGTAACGTAGGCCACCCACCGTCATACCAGGGATGCCCTTTCTTCAAATTTGCCCTTAAAATGAAAAAAAAGCCAAACTATCAACAAGTAAAAGGTCATTTATCAGGGTATCAACAACATCACTAAATGGCCCTGAAGATATCTGCATTCACCTTCAACACGACGTGGCGCCCTTAATTTTCATCGCACGAAGATAAACAAGGGCTTATTTTTTTTTGTCTTGAAATTCTCTAGATGCCGTTATTTTTAGTTTTTTTTTTATCGACCTTTGATTAAGTGATATAAGCAAGAAAGTGCAGATGTAACCTTTGACAAGCCGCAGTGCCCTTAATTTCCATCCTACAGAAGTCAACCAGGGCTTCACTTCTTTGTCTTAAAATTCTCTAAATACCACTATTTTTATATTTTTTTTATCGTCAAAATTGCACATGTAACCTTTGACACGGCATAGCACCCTTAATTTTAATCGTACGACATTCATACTGGGCTTAATTTTTTCGCCTTGAAATTATCTCGATGCCGTTCTTTTTGGATTTTTTTTCATGAAACTTTTATTTGGTGACATAAACAGAAAAAGTGTAGTTGTAGCATTTAACACGATGCAGCACCCTTAATTTTCGTCGTAAGACATTTACACTAGGCTCAACTTTTTTGTCTCAAAATTCTCTAAATGCCGTTATTTTTGGATTTTTTTTTTCATGAAACTATTATTTGGTGAAATGAGCAGAGAAAGTGTAGTTGAAGCATTTAACATGTTGCAGCACCCTTAATTTTCATCGTACGACATTCGTACTGAGCTTAACTTTTTCATCCGAAAATTTTCTAGATGCCGTTATTTTTCGATTTTTTTTTATCGACCTTTCATTCGGTGATATCAGCAAAAAAGTGTAGATGGAACATTTGACACGGCATAACACCCTTAATTTTCGTCGTAAGACATTCAAACTGAGCTTCATTTTTGTTGTTGAAAAGACGAAAAAATTGAGCCCAGTATGCATGTCTTACGACGAAAATTAAGGGTGTTATGCCGTTTCAAATGTTCCATCTACACTTTCTTGCTTATATCACTTAATCAAAGGTCGATAAAAAAAAACTGAAAATAACGGCATCTAGAGAATTTCGAGACGAAAAAAATAAGCCTTTGTTCATCTTCGTGCGATGAAAATTAAGGGCGCCACGTCGTGGCGAAGGTGAATGCAGATATCTTCAGGGCCATCATCACCAAAGCAATACAGCCACGCATCTCTTTTGCACAAGCAGTCAAGAAACCTATCAACAATCAACAACTGACTCACACTCAGCAATCGTTTCAGTATCTTCCCTCCAGAACAACATCTAGTTATGATAAAGGCTCAGATAACCATTATCCTGAGCAGCCTCCAGGATGGGTCGCTGATCTCAGAAGAGAATTGACTGCAGTGGTGAGTGGGCAATTTAAGACTAGCTACTCAAATTGCCGCGAATACCCAAAAAATTGACTTTATCTTCAACGAATTATTTCCAGAAAATAGCTAATCGTCTCAGTTTCAATAAATTTAAAATAGCAGCGAACTCTATTGTCGCTAACCACCGCAGGTACGAGTTAATGGAATTCATAAAAGAATATAACTACGACGCAATATTTCTATCTGAAACGAAACTCAATGAACGACATAAAATTCAATAAAAAAATCATAACATTATTAGAATTGACCATCGAGGAGGAACTGCAATAATTATTAAAAAGGATATTAAGTATGACATAATAAACTTTTCATCTTCAGAATACAACGAAATCATTCAATATACCATTATAAGATTTAAATCTAGCAAGAAAAAAAATCTATTCTTAATTAGTGTGTATGCGGTTAACGACAATAGACAATTATCCATTGTTGAAATTGATCGACTATTTAACTTATCACAATTATATGACGAAAATAATTATTTTGTAATAGCAGGTGATTTCAATGCGCGTAGAAAAGCGTGGGGAGATAGAGCCAATAATCAGAGAGGCAATTATCTTAATCAATGGGCTTCTAGCAACGATCTTAGATATAAACTAAGGATAATTACACCTTTATTCCCAACGTTCAAACCAGCTTACACTTATTTAGACATTTGCCTTGCCGATTCAAGATTAAAAATTCATAATTGTATCAACGAAAAAGCGATTACACTCCCATATGATAGTGACCACGCTGCTATATCGTTGGGCTTTGAACTTATTAACGACAATCTTGCGTTTGTGAACACATACACAAAAAATTTGCGCTTTAACTTTAAAGCCACTAAGTGGAAAAAATTTGCAAAAGAATTAGACAAATCATAAAATACCCCCATACAGGAAAATTGCAATTCAACAATAGCTGAGATTGACGAAAACTTATCGATAATTAATGATGTGATAAATAGTGCCATTACTAAAGTAGTACCTGTGATAAAACCGTGTGATAGTACTCATAAATATATAAATAATAAGATTTTAAGACTGCAAAAATTTTAAAAAACTTTAGTATCTTTGTTAGATAGGCTACATATTACTAATCCTACGTCAAGGCTGACGAGTACCAGAAGTGCAAAAATTACCCTAAAAATAGTGAAAGACACTTCATTCGGAATTCAAAATGGCATCTGAACATTTTTGGAAAAATCAACTAAAACAAATTGATCACCACAAATCGGAAACTTTTTTCCCAAAGATAAATCGACTTTTGAGACCTAAGAATTTAATTAAAATTGATGACTTCCACATACCCCTTGCTGACCAATTGCTCTTACAAAGAAGTAAATGTGATTTAACTGATAAACAAATCATCGATGAAAAAATGATATTTTCTGCCTCAGAGGATAAGCTTAATGTGACAGAGGATAAGATTAAATGCTAACCTCAGAATAAAAGAGCATCTAACCCCATAGTAGAAGGAGCAATAATAAATCCCTGTTGCAATATCGCTAGGGTAAAAAAAATTATCAGATTTTTACCTAACAAAACATCTTGTGGGTTAGACGGTATCCCACCAATTGTTCGGAAACATCTAACTTGTAAGTTTCTAAGAGTCTATACAGTTTTCTTTAATAATGCTATAAATTGGCACTATTTTCCTAATGCCTGGAAGAAAGCAAAAGTATTACCTATTAGAAAAAAGAATAAAGACCCACATAATCCGTCTAGTTTTAGACCCATTAGTCTTACTCCATGCATTTGCGAGGAGTATGAGGCTGTCATCAATAATAAAATTATATCGTTTTGTACCCCGAATAACGTGATTCCAGATAAACAATTTGGGTTCAAACACCAACATTCAACTGTACATGCCACTCATAAACTTCTTTCTGATCTCAATAATAATGTTGGGAACAGTCAACTTGTAGGTGCTGCACTTCTGGACCTTGAAAAAGCTTTTGATTCGGTCTGGCTCAACGAACTGATATATAAATTGATTATAAAAAATTTCCCATATTCGCTGATTTATCTAATATGGGATATGATTAGTAATAAAACATTCGTGACATGGGACGGCAGTACTTCTTCGTCTGGGGTGTTCAAAATAAAGGAGGGCGTGCAACAAGGAACGGTCAATTCACCCATTTTATTTAACATCTTCACTTGCGATATATTGAATTTATTTAACATCAACTCCGATGGTAATACTTCGGCTTTGGCATTTGCTGATAATTTAATTGTTTATGTCACAGGTAACAGAGCTGTTGGTATTAATAACAAACTAGAAGAGATAGTTGAAAAACTAAATAAGGATCACATGCCTTGGAACCTGAGATTAAGCCCCAGCAAAAGTGAAACAATTCTATTTAGGAAGCCGGTCAATCTGCCCTCTTCTAAAACAATAGCAGGCAGCAAAAATTTTCAAATAGAAACAACTGTTCCCGGATCCAATAATAAGGCGCTCGTACCACACAAGAAAATAGTTAAATATCTGGGTGTATACATCGATTACCTTATCAGAGGTAATATCCACCCTGATACTCAACTCCTAAAAGCTCAACGCGCCTTTATCGCTAATAGCAATTTCTTTTATAACGCTCAACTCACTGGCAGAACCAAGGTGATTTTATATATACTCCTAATTCGTCCCATAATAACCTATGCTGCCTCTATATGATGGAACTGCAATCACACTACAATGGAAAAACTCAGAGTGTTTGAAAGAAAGTGTCTCAGAACGTGCCTTCAATTATATAGATCGGAACACTCTGACTTTCAGCACTACATCAAAAATAAAATAATATATAATAAAGCAGATATAACAAGAAGTGACAGTTTCATCTTAAAGCTAACAAGAGACTATTTCAAAAAATTACCAGAAATTAATAACCAAACTATTCGCGAAATTAAAGATCAATTTGACGTTACTTCGATCGGACAATTAAAGACAGGCTACGTTACCCCTCAAGCTTTTAGATATTGCGATCATAAAGGTATGATTCAAAACGCCGATAATATACCAATAATCCACCATTGGAAGCGAAATAAAGCTAATAAACGAATAGCATTAAATGACCTTGACTTTGTCAATAACAGAGATAAATTTAAGTTTTCCACTATAATACCTGAAAAAGACTGCGTAAACTTTTATAGATTGAACTTTGACAAATATTAGTGGCTTACCGCAGACAACAACCATATGCAAGAGCTTGAAGTGCGTAAATTACGTCATATATTTAACAAAAATAGAATAAGAAACAACGGAAACCGTCACTAAACATAAGTATCTATACTTATTGCAAATGTAAGGTTTATTGGCTACCTTATTTCTGTACATATTTTTAATTTATTTTTAGTTTGAGTTTAGTCTAGTTATAGTGGTCTTGACTAAAGAGATTATCACGAAGGGGGGTTTTTTTTTCATGACATGAAATTTTTCCCACCTCGAAATGGCGATTGTCAACTGCCGAAATCCGTACTGAGCCACTTGTCGCTCAACAAATACTGTTTTATAGATTCATTCGTTAAACGTTAATTTTTATTATAGCAAAGCATATATTACCACTAAGATCCGTATGCGAGCGGACAATTTGATACTTAATTAGATTTAATGGTTATTTTTATGTGTTTATTGTAACCAACAGGTCTTGAATGTACTCTCCAACTCAATATACATTTGAAAAAAAAAGTGTGTGACTTTGGAGTCCCCGCAGAGTTAAGCAGCATTGCTTGCAGCCATAACTTGGATGGCTGACCGCTTAGCCGCGCACTAGTTTGCGTGTAAATTGTTGAGCGAACGACAGTTTTTTTCTGAGTTTCTAATGTATTCTAATACAGTAGAATGTAATACAGGGGTCTGAAGAAATGAAATGGAGAATAACGGGGAGACACTAGTAAAGGCCAAATCGGGTACATGAGGTAGAACCAATAAAAATAAAATAGTGCTCTGATAAAATTGATATGGTAACTATTCAGTAATAATTATATTTTTTTAGTTCAGGTGACTATTTTCATAGTTACATAAACTCTATTCATTTCGACATATAACTATATACGTGTGAAATAACATAACTACACAAATAGTCACCTGAACTAATAAAACATGATTATCGCGGAATAATTACCAGGAGCATCTTAATTATTCCCAGTGTATATTTAGGAACGAAAGACCGAAGTTGACGACTACAAAAAGTGTGAAGTTTGTTGTCCGCGCTAATAGAAGGCTGCAATTACAGTAGTCCGAAAAGCCAATTCTTGCCCGTGCTGCACGTTACATTTTTTTTGTTCACCAACACGTAAAGTGCCTTTTTTGCAGCCTGTCGGTTGTAAAAACTGAAGTTACCCGACGGCGTATGCAAAAACTTTCGTTCAGCACTCGGCAGAAAAAACTTTTTTTGGCAACTTATAGTGGGAGTTAAAGTACTACAAACCCCCACGCGCTAGTGTTAAAATGGACTATCTTACGAACGTGTTACGAATACTATGCTACAGTGTAGAAACGAGCCTAAGTTCTGTCGAAAGTAAAATTTATTACTCGAGCAAAGCAAGAACAGCAATTCATTAATCCTGTCGGGCATAACCGTTTTCCTCCCTATGACGTAATTGAACCGCATACCCCATGCATACGCGTCATTGGTTAAAATTTAACGACATTTGTGACCCCCTTGCGCGCACCCTATTTGCTTGTATTAATAAAGCCGACGAATAAAGTATTTACGAAGCCGGAAGTAAGAAGTAACTATTTGGTCGACGAGAAAATATACACAATTTTTAATTCTCAATATAGAAAAAAACGCGTCGTAACGTCTGGCATTAATTGGAATGTCGGTACGTAACAAAAATGGTAAAAAGTAATAATATTCGAACATCACACTCTCCTGCAAACTTTGTTTTTATGTTATATGGAAATACATAGTGTTGTTCATTTTTCATCGTCAGTCAAAGTAACCGCTAATAGTATGTGTACATCGAGAAAGAGAGAAAGAGAGGTGAAGGATTTTTGAGTGGAAGAAAACTTGAACAAAGAAGGGACAGCAATTCATGACTCACGTCTGGCAGGAATAAGCCATTTTCCTCCTTAGGGAGTAATTGAACGACATGCCGCATGCACACGCGTTATTAGTTAAAAATGAACGACTTTGCGACCGTGTTGCGCGCACCCTATTCGCTTATTTTAATAATTTCAAAGAATAAAGAATTTACGGAACTGAAGAATGGAAGTGACAACCATTTAGTCGACGGGAAAGTATTTATAATTTTTCATTCTGAATATAGAAAAAAACTCGTCGTAAAGTCTGGTATTCATAAAAATATTAGGAAGCTAGAGAAATAACAAAAATTAAAAATATCCCCACATTAAGTTTGGTTTTATGTTATATAGAAGTACATAGTTTTGTTCATTTTCGTCGTCAGTCAAAGTGACCACTAAGAGTTTGTGTACACAGAGAAAGAGAGGGAGAGGGGGAAGGGAGTTGTGAGTAGAAGAACGCGCGAACGCTCGCGACTGTAATAAATTGGTTCGAGTTGTTGTTTCACCAAACATCGGGAGCGAAACTGGGTCGAGACACGGTTCTTTAAATGATAACTGACACACGAGACAGTGCGCGGTACTGCCGACTTCTCTCCTTCTCTCTCTCTCTCATTCTTTCGAATCGCCCATCTTATCATTGTACAATTTAATGTCCTTTGATCTGTCTCAGCTGCTTTCCTCCAGTGTCTCATGGTTGTTGACGTTTGGCTGGGCCTACGATCGTCGCGCTACTGTAAGAAACCGGCGACCCAGATATTCACCTAGTCGCCCCCAGACCCGATCAGACCTTGTGTGGGAATGATATACGATAAGGATCGTCAAAAAGCTTTGAATTTCGTGGCCGCCGCCCACCCGGGGTTTCTGTAACATGTCATTAGTAACCAAATACATATTGCGTGTATCGACCAATCCCGGAAGATTAAAACGATAAAAATGCAGGCAGAAAAATAATATTGTTGTGGATGAATATTATATGGAGATATTTATTTTCGAAAAATTCGTAAATTCATCCAGACAGAAAATTTACTGTGTTATTATTCAAGAAATAATTTCAGTCAATGTTTCTGAGAAACACTTTATTGAGTTGGGTAGCGTCCGATCAAAACAAAAACAGTAGACAAAGAAAACTTTACTTGATACTTTTACTGTGAAAGTACAATATTTTCTACATTGAAAGTATGTGTATATTTATCAAAGAATCTTTGAACAAATGTTATAATTATAATAATTATAATCAAGATTGATAAGCAAGTGAGATTCCATTTGGAATATATCCTTTATTTCAGTTTTATAAAAGAAAAATTAATTTGGAAGTAATAATTCAAACAGTTACATTTTGCACTCTTTCGATTTAGCAACGTTTTCAATATGAGCCATTTTTTTCAATGCGCAAGGATTGTGTAGTCTCAAATATCGGGAAGCCATAAATAAGATTTAGAGAATTTATTTAATACATGTAACAGCACAGATTATGTTTATTGTAAGAAGACTACAATTAACCGATTACAATAACAGTCTTAAAAAATCATGAAGATATATATTTAATGTAGTAGTTCTTGTAAACATGTTCACATACGGATTTTTTTTTTCGTTCATTCTGTCTCAGCTGTTTCATCTACATCTTCGGGCGGACTCTGGGGTCGAGTTCTAGACGAGCGCCTAATTGATCTTCGCATCGTTATTATCTACGGCGCCGGATCCGACCTACAAATCCAGAATATGCGATGCTCTCGATTATTACACTCTATTGCTTATGTTTACGTTGAGAGAACTCATTCATTGCAAGAGCATCGCATTCTATATCAATTACAATATAGTAGAATATCAAAGCTTAATTAATAAACTTGCTCGAGCGCCACGAAGAGTGAATGGATTCTTGTATGAATTACGAGCTCGCAACGACGCTGTCAAGTTGCCGCATATCGCTCGACCGCTTGACAACTTGCTGGGCATTATTTCCTGACTGTGGTGGTGATTATCCCCTGTAATTTCAGTCTACGAACATTTACTGTCATAAACACTGATTCTTGAAGCTATAATAATTCAACAATCATCATTCACCTATACTTTGCAAGCAAGCTGGTTGGAATAACAAAATCTAAAGTAATCAGATTGAAAATAACCAGAAAAAATCGTTTTTCCAAATTTTGTAGTCACGCTATTTGAATTATTATTCGAAAAAATGAGAGACCAGGACGGAATTTATGTACACGCTTCTATATATTTGTAAACATAGATTTGCGTCAATTACCAGAGATTTTCTACAATTCATATTTTATCTATATATTTATTTAAAGAATATTTCGGACTTTCTCCGAAATTTCTCTGCTTTGCTACGGATTTTCTGTTTGAAAAAAAAAGACTTAAAAATGCAATTGTAAGAACTTTTTTCCATTTGGCTGCTACGTTAATTTAAATGGACCTCCAGATTTAGTTTTTCCTCCAGATATTAAGTACTGCCAAATCGACGAACACGCACTTTCTCACATTCGGTACAGATAATTATCGAAGAAAAGTAAACTGCTGATATTCAACACCTGTTGATATTTACTAACCAATATTCACAGCACCTGAGTTCAGCATTGAAAGTCTGTCAAATTCGTGCGTACTAAGAAACATTGACGAAGACGATGAGTCTAAATTGCGTTCGTCTATCCGAATTTTGTTGACTTGGGCAGAATTTATTTCGTACTTTTTATCAACTTGTGACTCATGCATTTCAACGTCTCCTGCGCCCTGTAATTTGTTATTAGAGTACTGAAGAAATTTTTAGTTATGAAAAAAAGTATTGTTCCATATCCTCATTGTGATAAATAGAATACTTCAGGCTTTTCCTTGCCATTATTCGCGAAGTGGATTCTTCATCAGTTTTTTTTCCATTGTATACTTTTAACGACGAACCTTCTTCGTTCCCTGTTTCCGCCGGAAGTGATGCACTTTCTCCAGCCTCTGAGAAAATAAGATCCTCGTTTTCCGATGTCAAATCCGATTCATTTTCAGAACTTTCTTCTTCCTTGGTTGTCTGAAGCGTTATTTCAATCCTTTCGATATTTTCTCCATCGAGAACTCGTATTTGAGGAACCAGAGTCTACATTTTTTAAAGTTTTCAATAAGTTAAACTTTAATAAAGTACTGATAAAGTTATTAGCAAAATAAAGTAGTAACCGTTATAGTATCTCTGTAGTTATCGAAAAAATTCCCAGCTACATCTAAAATTCGAAGATGTTTGCAGTTTTGGAGAAAAACGAAGGAAGTGGGATCATCGATTTCGTTATTAGCAAGATCCAATTTCGTAAGTTTGTGGACCAGTGAACAAGGTGAAATATTTTTTATTGAATTGTCTCTGGCGATTAGAATGCTTAATCTCCGAAAGCCCAATAAGCCATCAAGAGATTTCAAGCTGCATCTGTATCACAAAGAAAATTAATCACATTATTTCTATTATAAAAATAAAGCCACGATGACAAATATGAAGAGACTAAGAACAGAGATTCGATTTTTGTACGAAATGCACCATATTTTGTTTAATCATCCAATTTCCACATAAATTCTTGGTTGGGGTACTTTTATTGTGGTCAACGCAGGTTTGGAAAATTCATAAAAACCTGCAGAGCGTTTCATAAAAATGCCAAACTTTCAAAAATAACGACCAATAATTTTAGTTTTTTGTAAAAATGTTATGAAAAAAATCTGAGAATGAATAAAAGCGTCACTTATGCTTCGACGCGTTAAGTATATGGCCTGAAAGAAAATCCTAACGAGTATAGAATTAATTTTAACATTTGTTACCATAAAAACTGTATAGAATTGCTCTGCAATAATGATTATTGATTATACGATAAATATTTATTAACTCAGTTAATAAAGGTGTACAATCCTAGATTAAGGAACTTTTTTTACGCTCACTAAAAATTCATTTGACATACATCGGTTGTATCAAACATATTTCAACTAACGAATATTTGTGCTGACTGTATAATTAAATAAACCAAATACGACCTACTGATTTTAGTCACGCGACATATAACCTACTCGTAGGTTATTGCGGCTCGCGCACTACCCACAGTTTTTTCTACTGGTGTAAACACACGCACGACTTATTAGTATCATTAAAGGTGTCATCAGGTATGAAAATTACACAATTTTATCCATGTTCCTAATATTTTTTTGTTGCTAAGGTTTGAGTTGTACTCTACTAATTCAAATTGTTCGAATGGTGAGTGGTGAATATGCTGAATATGGAGAATGTAGAAATTACAAAAATAAGGAGACAGATTGTCCATACGTAAAAAAATGTAATTGAGGATGTATGATACATACAGTCCCGCCAAAAGTGAGTTTCAGAGACAATTTCGATCATTTCCCGATGGGATAAAAATTGGAAAACAATAATGCATATAGAACGTGCTGAAAAGATTGATTTAGCATAATAATAATCCCAAAATGTTATTAACAAATTGGTGAAAAAAACAATTGGTCAACAAACAATTAGTCAACCTAACTTTCTTTCTAATGAAAATCATATGTTCATTTATTTGAATGCATTCGAATTTTTTCAGATTTTTTTCTTTATTTTGATTTTGATTTTTTTTATTTTGAAAAATGCGCAGAATATAACAAATTTTGGATATGCGTTTTGCCAAAAAATCTTGAGTGTAGTAGATGGTTTTACGCCGAACACATATCTAAAATTCGTTATTTCGCGCATATTTTTGAAAATAAAGAAAAATCTAAATCAAAACACAGAAAAAATTAACATATTATTTTCATTAGAAAAAAGTTATGTTGGCTGATTGTTTATTAAACAATTGGTTTTTTCGCCAATTTGTTAATAACATTTCGGGATTATTATTATGCGGAATCAATTTTTTCAGCACTGCATTATCTTTTTCCGATTTTTATCCCATCGGGAAGGGATTGAAATTGTCTCTGAAACTCACTTTTGGCGGGACCGTACGTATCATACATCCTTAACATACTTTTTTCGGTTGTAACAGTCATGTACAAAATCATGAATACATGCTGTTACTTCCAGTCATCATTTTCTTATTAAGAATTATAGAAATAAAAAAAATATCTTTGATTGCAAACTTGAATAAATAAATAAATGCCCGTATGTAACATATGCTATAAACAGTTTTCCATTTAAATAAATTACCTAACGACACTGAGAGTTTCAAGAAATTTAAGCGAAGATCCCAAGTCTCTGAGTGAATCGACGTGGCTGCCATCCAATATGAGAACTTTGAGTCTGGGTGTATAGTCGGCGAGTCTGTGAAGACCGGCATCTCTCGTGACGACCTTAATCTTGACCCTGGATATGCTTTCAGTGTCCGTCTGGCCGGTGACCTGCACCTGCTCGATCAATTCCTTTTTATTGGCACACATACATATGGAACCACACCAATTTGACCGAGGTCTGACCCTCGTTCTCTCAGATCTAGCCGACGATCTTTTATGTTTCTGTTTCGACTCTAAAAGGAAAACAGATTTTTCATTTACTTTTCATCAATTTTTTTTAGTCATCACTCAAAAAAAATACAATGTTGCCAGTAATTGAATTGTTTTTTATTTCAATTCTTGAAAATCTTTTGCCACATTTAAAAATTCTGAAGTCGATACCCAAATTGGGGTGGTATTGGCTTCTATTTTTTCAAACATGTATCGAAAAAAAATTTCAATTAACTTCGAGATTTTACTTAATCTTGATATACAATTTCAAAGAATCATCTACGCTCTTTCGAGTCATTTTGTTAATTTAAAAGTTTCCTTAATTCTAGTTGCCTAAAAAAAGTCACGAAAAAAAAAATTCTGTAGACGATATCTTACTTTGAAAAAATTAACATTAAAACTTCATTAAGTACATACCAAGCATTACAATTAAACATTTTTTACTCGTCGTAGCTTTCAGACCAAGCCGGTAAACAAATTTGATTGTTCGATGTTCCTTGTATAAATGTGGGAATTTTCATTTCAGGTCTTTATGACCAAGTTATGATTTTAAGTGAGTAAGTAAATCTTTCGTGATTAAAAACTCATTAAATAATAAGTTACAGTAAATTCAATTTCCAATGCATGTGAGTTCGCTAGACATCGTACACTGAAAGTAGTTTACCGGTTTCGTCTCAAAGCTATAACATGTTAAGAAATTTACTTTCTATCTATACACCATTTTGGTGCCCCGTATGGCTTTACAAAACTGCAGAATTATAATGCTCGATGGGTACTGAATGAAGTTTATATGTAAGGTTTTTAAAAAGAAGGATCTGCAAAATCGTTATTATTATGATTTTTTTTAGTGACTCGGTCCCCTTAATTATAAAGTTTATTCACAATTGACAAAAACTATGAATAGCAAGATAAGCTACATTATGCCATTTTCCCTACCAATTCGATAGTCGAATCATTCAATTTGGCACAGCACAACCATTACTCATTAAATATCGAACAACTAAATGGTATCACCACACGAGGCAAACTTTTTTTCCAATAAAAGTTTACAAAAAAAAACGGTATTCGCTTCCATTTTTTTGCCGGCTCACTTTCGTTCCCGGCTCGAAAATTTCAAAACATGGCAAAGGATTTCCAAAAAAATGTCCAAGTTTTTAAGTTACGACCAACACTGTTTTTTTTTCTTAAAGAGTAATGAGTCAAAAAATGTGGAAAAACAATCTAAAATAATTGCTTCCCTTTAAAAGTGTTGGAAAACTACCGTAAAAAGTCACCGACCAGATCCGAGAGGTCAAGGGTCAGATATATAAATACTATTAGCATTATAATGTATCAAGAGTGAACAGCACATTGATTGCGATAGGATCGACGGAACCGTTGTAATTTCATTAATTTCTACTGCTGGTTCGTTTGGAAAATTACAATATTCTGCACGAGGATGAAGAGTAGGAGGATTCATCGACAAGGTCAATGTCGAGCATGCTCGATTCTAGGTTGTACTGCGCGAAGTCCGCGGTAGTATATCTCGTGCGAAAACTGTAGAGAAGTATGTACTGACACGAAGGAACCTATAGTCAATCCCTCGTCAGAAGTGCTCACATGGCTACAAATGTAGATAACTGAGCGAACGGCATGCACGCGTGAAATTGCACTGATTGCAAGATTAATCCATCAAATTGGTAAATTGTTCGGGTCAAGGACTAGCGTGGACTGCACTACGCGGAGGTTCTCGAGACTTCGCCCACACGAGACGCACGATGAATCGCTCTGTGTGTGGATCTCGATATCGGAACCGCACAAAGGGTGCTCGGAAAACTAAATAAGTATATGCAAACACGGGATGGATACGTGGCCAGGTTAGTGCACGTCACACGGTGAATCGATTCTATAATTATACTGAGCTAGTTTTTTCTTCATATTCGCGTGGATTTTACTGTACCTTGTGTCACGAATGTGACGAGTACATTTTCGGAAAAGTACTAACCATGGTTCACCACAATACGAGAGGCCATACAGAACATTCTGAGTTATGTTCAAGTGTATTTTTTTTTTCATTAAATATGGGGCAATCCATCCCGTTTTGACCAGCTTTTGACCTCGACCCCTCCGATTCAGCTCATAATTTTATCTAGGCTTAGTTAGACCCTCTACTACGCAAAAATTTTTTTAAACATTTTTTTTAAATATATTTTTTAATTGACATATCGAATGCGAATCATTTAGATATGGACGGTAGTGTTCCTTCCGTACAAGCTAAAAGATTCTCAATCTGAAATCTGAAAAAATGAACACTTAAACAATCGCTAATAATAATTTTTCAAAAAATATTCAAATTCAAATAATAATTTTTTGAATCAAAAAAGCTTAGAAACTGTTAGAAGAAAAATCTTCCCCACGTTGGCTATAAGCTAGATAATTTGGTTATTAAACAAAGTATTTTTCAGATTTTTAAATTATGGCATTCGACATGTCAGTTTGAAAATGTATTTAAAAAAACATTGCGATAAAAAAAATAAAAATAATTTTTTTTGCGTAGTTGAGGGTCTAACTAAGCTTAGATAAAATTATGAGCTAAATTGGAGGGGTCGAGGTCAAAACCTGGTCGAAACGGGGTGGATTGCCCCATATATATATCAGATGTTACCAGCAATTTTTTCAGGTTTATGTCCAAGGGTTGAAAGGCGAACTCATCACTCGTACGCCCCGATACCTCGAAAGTATTTCCGCAGGAAAGAACGTTCACAAACTCTTCGATCGGTTCTGCACTTTCCGCTGACATTATCACGAATGTATGGTATAATATTTGCGTTTTTCAGCAGTTGTCATCTTTTTCTAGGAGCAAAGTGAAGTTAACCGAATAGATTTCGTAAAATGTGAGGTGAAATTTATAGAATTCTAGTCATGTGTTTTCAATTTTTAGAAATTATAAGAGTATTTTTTTTCATCGTTAATTTAACGAAAGTGGGTCTTATATATTATCCGAATAGGCAGATAATCCAACTTGACGTTTGTATCCAATCCAAATAATTTTTTATTCTAACCAAATGACATTTGTTTTATTGAATAAAAAATTATGAGATCATAATTATTAAAGATAAATTAATGTATGTCTTCAGGAAGCTTCATAGAAATTTATTCTCATTTAATTGGCTCAATTTCATTAAGATAAACGTATTACACCCATTTATCTGAATGAGCCAAAAAATAGATTCAGAACGTTGATAAGTATAGATGAAAATGTATGTAGGTAAAATATCTGCATGAAATATATCGTATTTATTTTCTATAAATGATGTATACATATTTTGCATTTACTTTCTTCTACTATTATATATTTCGTGCGAATATTTCACTAACATTAATTTTTGCGGAGACATTCAGCCGTTATGAGGAAAGGGGTTGATAACAGAAGAATGGTCAATGGCTCGGGAACAACTCTCTTTTAATTTCTAAATTGAAGTACATTTTCATACAAATCACATGGCCTATATCATATAAAGTACAGCCTTAAAGTACGGACAGTGCGTCTCTCGTCCGCGAAGGGTTAGCCCGAACGACGACGACGAAACGCACACTCTCCATACCGAAAAGTATATCGTGTGCGAGACGGGTCTGTTTATACGGCAGCCACGCGCGAGCGCCACAACACAACGGTCGATCGTGTTAAAATTAATATTAAAAAAACAAGATAGAAAAACGAAAGGTACCAATGATGAATAGAGAGAGGAAGCAAAGTTAGAAGGGTGAGAAGGAATGCCAGCACGATCGAAACGTTGCGCTCCAATGAAAAATATTTATCTAAATAAAATAAATTATTATAGTGATACATTTGACGCAACTGGGCTAACTCGGTCGTTGGCGTAGTAAACCCGCGGCTTGCTATCAAATTCATCTTTCATTTAATAAAATATAAGGATACTCAATAAATTTTAATCACTTAATTGAAAAATAATGAAAGAAAAAAAAACATAAATGTGTCGGCAATCGAAAAGATGTCGCACACGTGTTACTGTGGAGGACGAGAGAAAAATAGAGATCTACGAAAGCGCGAACGTTTAAAAGAGCAGAGGCGACGGGGCGGAACAAGCCGTCGAAGACAATTAAAACACACAAAAACTATATAATAAAAATCTTCGTTCAACATATAATATACAGGAGTACACAAAATATAGTTACAATTATAAATCTAAGCAGCAAAATTAATCGAATCACTGTAATACTCTCGAGCTTGTACACTGATCAATATCTGGATAGTATTACCGTTAAATTCACGATCACAATATACATACTCGAACTTGTTCGGGGCCTCCGACGCGACGGAATAAAATATAAGGGCCTAGTCGTGATTGTGTATAAAAGCTACAGTAATATTCTCTATTCGTATACTCTGGATTCACGATTTTTCGTTCGTCAATATTCGTATACTTAGGATTGCAGTAAAATATGGTGCATGAAAAAATGAAGATTAACGAAAGAATAGACAGTAATGAGAGGCGTGAAACGAACAAGGAGAATAGAAGTATTTTAGTAATAATAATAATAATAATAATAATAATAAATTCGCACCAACGGACCGTCAACGAACGGACCGGCGAGATCACAATTGATTATCCGTATATGTATACAACATAGAGCATAGTAGATCTGTCGTGAATGTCAATAAAAGTTTGATCGTTTTCGATAAGGTAGCGGTGATTTAGATACTATTGGTGATATCAATAGGAGCTTGTTACGGCGTTGCTGTTGTTTCGTTATCAATTGAATTAGTAAGCTTTATTATTTGATTGAGTGGTTTACTTTTTTTCTTATTATTTTCCTGTGCTATAGTGTATAATTGTGTCAAACCATGCTGTGAGATCGGGCAGAGATGACTCTACCTATTCTTTTAAAAATATTTTGTATATTTGTCATTTTTTTATTCTTTTCTCTAGTTTTTTTTATAGGTCGTGAAAGAGTCGAACAAGAAAGCAGCGAATGTCGTGCAGTTGGTGCCTATGTCGTTTATTCTCTTCGCCTGTATGAATGTGGTTGTCCGTGTTCTTGTTGTTGCTGTGTTATTCGGATTTGTGAGGTTCTTAAGGTCCGCAGTAGCTGGTCAACTCGTCGGTGGAGCATTCCTTGGCGCAGCACTCGTCGTAAACTCCACGGGTCTGACGGCGAAATCTCGCACCTCCGAAACGTCCCATCATTGCGTTTGCGCTGGCCCGCGTTCTCAGAGGATAGTCATAACTAAAAGGGTAGTCATCGATCTCCATCTCTGCAAGTAGATAAGAAAACAAAGTTATATCAATTGTATAAAATCTTCGCATTAACAGCACTGTTAATGAAACTTTCTGATTCTAATTACCCAGCTCAATAATTATTATCTCTAACATTTATTTATTGAATACTCAAGGTTCGGACCTTTTCACAGGCCGTATAATATGCATTTACGCTTAACTGAAAGAAAGAAAGTTGAGAGCGATTCTAGATAATCAGTTATAATGCTGCGATTCAAATAGAAACGAAGAAAAAAAAAAATACAAAACTAACCGCAGTGAACTGAAACATATCTTGATCAAAAACAGTTTATGGAATTAAGCTCGCATACGAAACACAAAATCAATTCATGAATTTGAAAAAATAAATTTGCGCTTCAATTCCAAAAGTGAAATTTTTCTCTCGTCTTTGTTTTATAACGATGATCTTCGATCTCTGTTTATAAAATCAGGAAATCTCAAAATGGGGTCAGATCAAGTAGCACTTCATCATCTTTTCAATATGTTCAAGTACAACGACAAAACCTGGTGCCTTGTTGTGAATACCGGAAATTACCGATTGAGAGGATACAGGACAAATAAGTATAATAAAATGCAAACACGATTTGCATCGCACGACATTAAATGGCGTATACCAACCTTGGCCGCTCTTCTTGAACATCGTGTTGTAAACGCCATTGCATAGAAGTGCTAGAGCGTTTGACAGATGCTTGCCGCAATATTTGTGCTTTATGTCCCTCTTCTGCAGGCCGTAAAGGTTGGACTGTGCGGAGGATAGGTCAACAATGACGAGCGCCAACGCGAACACGATCAAGTTCGACCTACACGAGAACATCTGCAATAATACAAAAGAAGTGCCAATTTCATTAGTCAAGATATCTAATTTTTTTCTTCCATTAAACAATACCTATTTTCTATGTGGATATTGTATTCTTTTATTTCAATATGTATATATAAATGCTCGTATAATACATTGTCGAATTATCGCGAGTCACATTTTCCTGACAAGTGGGATCTCCCAACACTTCTATCGATAATTATGATGATCGTGCTATTTTTTACACTGCAAACACATGTCCTGTATTTTCCGCTGCGGTGAGAGAGACCCAAACACGCGATATTGTCCAATAGCGTCTGACATCTATGACGGCACACTTTCTCTTGCGTCATTAAACCATTAACAGCCAAGCCTCTTCAGAAGTAAAGGATAAAATTTCAAATGCGCTTGCACAAATAGTACTCGTGAAAAAAGCACTTTTCGAATTGTCTTGAAAATGTTATTTTTCCATAATATAATAATGTAGAGAACATTTTTAATAGAATACCATTGCTTGTAAAAATTCTCCAGATATTTGACTTGAAAATAGAAAAAATGACGCTGTAAAAACTGCACGGTTGAAAAATCCATTTTTATCATTTTTACATGCAAGTATGTAAAAAAAAAAGTGTAAAAAACGACGGTTAATGGCATTCTGCAGTTCACGAAATTTTTTTCGAATTTTAGATCATTTTTGGAAGAGATATTTCAAACGGTAGCTCGAATGTACAAAATATACCGCGATAGCAGTTAAAGAGTTAATGTATAACAATAGCGATTAATATCAATTAAGATGGCCATGCTCACGCCCCGACATACAACGGCAATGCAATTGCGTAATTCACAGTTGTAATCGTTCGAAGGCCATCGCACCTACAGTGACATCGATTAATCAATTTGGTCAAAGTGGAGAATTGAACTTGACGTTAATGACGTCGACTCGGTTCATCGCACGGAGACGGTTACGACGATGGTTTCATGGAGATTATGTAGAAAGCAACCATTTGAAAAAAACGGATGATCGATGAGTGCAACAACCCGAAATCTGTCGTGGATTAATTGGACTTTAATTAAAGAGTCATTTTATCGTCTCTCCAAATACATATATATATATATATATTCAAAAAGCAGCGTCAGCTGTTTGCCCGTTTGATACAAAGTTCGGTGTGCCAACAAGTGTTTGCCGTACGCGTAAATTCCAAGAGAGCAAACATTATGTCAAGAGAAGCGCGTCCGGAGAAGCTAAACGTTGCTTCTCACTCTCGAAAAGAGAATACGAGTGAGTAGAGATTATTGTTGATGGAAAACTTTAAAACCCCTTTTACTTAGTTATCGTAGCTTATTGAATAGATTGAGAACGAGCGGGCGAAGAGTCTGCAGCGCGAACGCTATGCATTGCACTCTCCAAAGATCGGCACTCATAACCGGTTGGGGCAGCAAGCGAAGCTCCGCGTTCTTCCTTCTATTTTTAGATATCTTTCGTTTAAATATAAATCATGAGCGAACGATTTTTCTTCCGATACTCTCGAGACGCGCCTCTCCGTAACAACCATCTCTTCTTCTTCTTTTTCTTCATCATCATCATGAAATCGTGCATCACATGTTTTCAGAGGAAAAGAACAATTTTTCTTGCTTTGCTCTTCGATTTGTTGACATTCTTCCGGCCGACATACGACCTTCCGGTATCGTCTGCACCACGTGCTCTCATATTGCATCCACGTGCCAAGCAGTCATGAAAACAAGTTACGTAACGACTCGTAGATGTGAAACCGACGAGTTTATTAATCCGCGCAATCGGTATCTTGGGACCCATTCAAGCTATAAACAGCTTGCACGATAAAAATAGTTACGGTATTCATAGAATTTATCAATTTTAGCACTATCGTTTGTATGGGTTTATGAATTACGATAAATAATACCGTTACAATGTGGTTTATTAATATAATAACGGTCATGTCACGTCTGGTCGATGTCCTCGTACCGATGAACGTCCTCGCGGCGCCAACGTATGCAATAGCGTGCAAGGGCGAAAGAGGAGGAAAAAAAAAGAAAACAATAACCGCGTGTGTCGTGCCCTCTCTCGATTCTTCAGCAAGTGTTGTATACCTATTATTCGTCATCGTGAGACCTCGCGATTATCCTCAGACCACTGACTTCACTCACTCGTTCACGCTATGTACTCGCGTTCAGTAACACTAAATATATGTGAGTAACGTCGATTGAGACCTCCAGCGATAGCCACGCCGCATATTATACTTTTCTCTCGGCCGCGCTTATGCAGTTCTCTGTATGTCGTTGAAATTATTTGGCAAAGTAATATATATTTATTCGAATTTTTAATGCATGAATCAATATATTGTATTTGATATACAATTATAAAGCAAAATTAAACGCAACTTTTTAAACGTGTTATACCGAAAATTGATTGCATATTTGTATTTTTAATTTAATATGGAATATTCTTTTTCATAGAGAACATTTATACGAATTTTATCTATGAATAACTTTTCTTATATTGACCACAAACGCTGGTGAGATTCTCGGTGATTCAGATTTATCCTCTAAGATCTCTTTTCTTAAAAAGATGAAATAGAGAGTTCCGTTAAAACAAAATGCGCACTTACAGAGAGACAGTAGTATTATCGTCGAGACAGTGTTAATGCGTCCATTACCGCGACGTTCGCTGCAGGGTGATCAACTCAAACGATATAAAGCACGATTCTTTGCCCTGTGATCCATTGTTTATCGTACATACGTATGAAATTACAGCTGTGGTGCAATAGGCTGCGAGCTTCGGACGGGAAAAACGCTCAAGAAGCTAAATTAAAAAGATAGAGGGTAACCACAGTTGCGACTAGAGAAAACGCAATGAAAACTGTATCTATATTGAAAAGACCGTTTGATTTAGCAAAGAGGCAAAAGAATCTGACAACTGCCATCAAGAATTAACAAGACAATTTTGAAAAAACCAAATGCCGCAAGAGACATTGATAGACAGCCAGTAAAGACAAATCCGATTAAAGAAAGCTCAGTGAAAGTTTAATGTGATAATAGAGGTATAAACATGTTTATGGTGGACTCGATTTCAGGAGAAGGAAACCCGAAAGAATGCAAAATATATACAAGACATTTCATTCAGCAAGGAAAATTGACAGATAAACACTAGATACGAATTAGCTCAAGGAAAACTCAGTGAAAGTTTGATGGCATAATAAAACTATGTATATATTCATAATGAACACTATTCCGGGATAAGGAAATGCAGAAGCCGCTAAAGTCTGGAACAGTGACGTAAATATAGTCGGTAAACACAGCTTTGACTAAAGAAAACGTAGAAGAAACTAAATTCTATAATAGAGCCGTAAGTATATACGTTGCGAACAGAAATAAGAGAAAATTGCTTTAATAGAGCAAACTTAATCGCCGTAGCAATTATACTCGTCACTGCAACGCTGCGTCTCGAATTCGCGAACTCACGCCTTCGAGAATGAGTGCAGGATATCGTTCCGGGTGGTCTTTGTGTATACTCTTCATGTTATACTTTACAATCTGTCGGCGCAAAGCGATAGTCGTCAAGTTACCGAAAACGCGTACGACGCTCGCGACGACCGTTCTCAATAGAATACAAATAGTATTCACTAAAATCAATATACAATTCATGTGATTGAAATAAACACGGAAAATACACAGCAAATTTTCCGCTGTAGCAGCGTAAAGTTCACTTTCCTCTATGAGGTCTACGCGATAGATATAGATTCTCATTTGATTACAATGGACCTATTTTCTCAGTGCAAGAGACCGCAAGTCGTCGGAGATAAAGAATTGACGAGGTAGGATGTAGGAACGTCGAATGTCGCTGGACTACGCGCTGTAATGACGCTGGAATTGGTCACGCGGCGATCTCGTGGCAGTAGACAACACGCATATATATATACGTGCTGCACATGGGTCGAGTCTATAGGTAGCAGCGGGACATAAAGTGCTTAGAGCTCTTCCGATTTAATCTTTTTCTCCTTATACTTTTCTCGATGCTTTTCTCTTTAGGATTATAATAAAATACGCGTGAGTGTTGGAAAAAAAAGTACAACGTTGGTCACACCTCTTCAGCACGGGAGAAAGATCAGGCATGGAATAATTGATAGGCGCGTCTGCCGGGGAACGGGCAATGATTCATACTATTAAATCTTGGCCCGTAACGAGTTTTACGAGGGTTTCTATTTATAGAACAAGACTGCCAACGTGTACAATTTAATATCGGTGTAGATTATAAAAAAGGGTCGGAGCAATTCCATCGTTCTAAAATTAGATGGAAACATTATAGCGCATAGCGGGGAGTCGTGTTCTGAAGGCAGCAGGAGAATGCAGCATGGCACAAACCGCGGGAGCGCCACGCAAAACACCGCAGAGACTGCAAGACCGCAATTCGACGGAGAAATTATTGTCTTCTTGTTCTTTAGATTTTATCCGAACGTAGAACAAGCAGCGGCGCTTCAATCTCGCCACTGGGATTACCCCGACCGCTAATGTTCGATTTAGCAATGATTCGTGGATTCAATGACAGAAAAATCCGACATCAATATCGGCAAAAGTTGATTTAAACAATCTCAACTAGTATTTTAATATTTTTATCGTAGGGTCACGATTGGCAGTTACTGTGATAGTTTAATAGATGAAAATATGTAATGAAACAATAAAAGTAGTCACGTGATATAACTATGAGAGTTTCGCATTTATGGACTTGCCGCAATATTTATCTGAGTGTCTTTACTGCTGTTCTTATTATTCCGGAGTGTCTTTCTTCTTTGAATTTTTTTCTCTGAGCTGAAATATTATTATTGTTATGACAAGTTCCGGAAATTATTCTAATTCATTAATCTCTGATTAATGAATTTTTAGGAGCTCGTCTGTTGATGAGGAGGGCTTCAGGTCGTTTGCGGAAACAAGTGAACCGGAAAAAAAAGTAACGGTGAAAATCAATAATCAATTATCAATAACCAATTATCAATAATTCGTTGCTTTGTCAAAAAGAAAATCTGGTGTTTATAAAGACAAATAGTGTGGCATAAGGTAACGATCATTTGAAATACGGTATTTTCCGGTAGTTTCAACTATTTTAAAATGATTAGTTGTCGCTGTATTTTTTTTCCCCGCTTTTCCACAGTATAGAAGGTAGCAAACGAAGCTGCAAAAAAAAATACTTGACAGCTGCAACTACATCTAAGCTATAAGTCTATAAGCTGGAGCAACAGCTATATTTTTAATATGAAGGAAAGAAGTTTTTTCTTATTGATCGAGATTTTACCGCAGGTAAAATTATTTCGCTAAAATGCTATTGAATCTGAATGCAGCGATATTCGTTTTTAGATCATGAGAGCCGAGAACGAATCCACTATGTCACTTGTAGGCCCGTAGAAATTATTGTCATACGACGACGAACGCTTGATCCGTGATGCACGAAATGGTCGCATGGTGCAGGCACCCCCTGTTGTCCCCCCTGCGAGAGCACAACTACCGCGTCAACTCGATTACACTTTAATGCATCGCACCTACTCTACGAACTGGAAAGTTCGAGCTGTATATACTTGTGACTTATGACCACAGAAACGAAACTGTGATGTATGATAACAGATACGACGCTTCTGTAGGCTATATCGAATAAAAAAATAATAGATGAAAGAATAAGAATTTAATAAAAAGTGATCAAAACTTACTTAGTACCCTGAGATTGGACGCACTGACGAGAACAAGAACGAGGGTAACGTAATTACGGTATGTATCACTTTGAAAATATCACAGTTGGGGCACTCGCTCTGTTAATCTCAGTTATTTCTTACTATTATTCCTCTTCGTTTGTTTATTAACTCTCCTCGTATTATTATTTCCTTCGTTTAATTATTTTATATTTTATTATTACTTAGAAGTGTGTGTATATGTATTTTTTGTCTTTAATGTTTAATCTATAATCCCATCGAATCGTGGGATCATGAGATACTTCGTAGATGTCGTACGATCGCAGTCTTCGTGACCTTCTTATTATTGCTTTTCGGCACTACCAGCCCTTCGCACTGTCTCGGATACATTTATACTCGTTCGACTCGGTTTACGTTCAACGCCGATTTTTCTTTTCTTCCTCGTTATACCGAAGTGCTTTGGGTTATGGTGTTGAACGTTCGGTAGGCCTCTTTCTCGCTGCTGCTTTTCGTTATTGCTTTCACGAACTTGACTTTCTTTATTTAACTGAGATTTTTTTTATTTAATTGCGCCGATTTATAGCGATCTATTGGTATATTTATCGTGGTGCACGAGATGAGGTACGTTGTGTCGAATTGACGATTCTCCCGCTGCGGTATATCTTCCGCTGAGTGCCGAGAAGTGCGAGACAGCCATCAGCAGGGCGCCGAGGTGGCTGGACTCCGCTCGGGTGGAATAGAGCAGGAGAACCGCGGGAGACGACACCGGACCGCTCGAGAGGGAGGCCGCGACAGAATGCAACACGATAGCCCAACGCACCGAGTGTCCGAGACATCGAGGTGTTCACTCTCCGCCTCCTCGGCACAAGAACACTCGCTGGTAGGGACCCAGCCGGTATATGCCACTGGAGTTCATTCCTCATAAGCTTCTTTGCGGTATATCTGTATACGTGCGATCTGACACTCAGCTTTAAGTGCGCTTACGGCCGCCGCGTGTCGAGACGAGTGCACGAGGACTGGAAGACTACTCCTCGAGTCCTGGTTAGTCGAGCACTGCCCGGAATACTAATACGATGCATTTACGATAAATTTATACTGCGGTTTACAGCCACGATTACCCAATTTACTGATTACATTAACATCTCAAAAATCATTAGAAGATTTCTTACATCAAAGGAAATTCTTGTATGGCAATATTAAAACAATATTTATTTTTATTCAATACATTTTTGAATCCAATACGAAATTTGTAGCGATTAAATTGAATTATGTTTGGATCACAAATAATCCGCATTCAATTAAATTAAATGTATTAAAGCGTTTTGTTTGGTTGTAGTAGTGGAGAATATAGTTTTCAAAATTTGAATTTCAGCTGATTTATTGACTCGTTAAAATGAAGTATATTTAGTAATCCTGATAAGATGCTTTACCCTGAATATTTATGTCTATGTGCGCTCTGACACTGCATTTAGAATGCGCTTACCGCCACCGCGTGTGCAGACGAGTGCACGAGGACTAGAGGACTCCTTGAGTCCTAGTTAGTCGAGTACTGCCCGGAATACTAATACGATGCATTGACGATAAAATTATAGTACGGTTTACAGCCACAATTGCCCAATTTTCTGATTAAATTAACATCTCAAAAATTATTTCTTAGAAGATTTCGCAGATTGGATCAAATTTTCGTATCGTAATCTCACAGCCACATAAATCGTTTCAATTGGGTAATAATAATTTATAATAATTTGTACTTACTGCAGTTACATTCTTTCCTTTTGCAAATTTTTTTATATAACATATGGGATCTATGTAGATAGAATGAAATCGGTTTGCATTAAATGAAGGACTGGAGAATATAGTTTTGAGAATTCGGATTTTACCTGATTTATTAATGGCTCAGAATGATATGTTTCTTAATTCATCTTCTGGTATGTTATATTATTCGTAACGCTCCGTACTCGAGATTGACAGGCAAAATTTTATTATATGTATTCATAAATGAAATGAATAGAGTATCAATTCTCCACGAACTGTATCTTTTCCGAAATCTTTCCCTTAGACTTTGTCATAGAATTCTTCACCACTTACATATCTGCATATATGAGATCTGACAGTAAGCTGTAAGTGTATTTTACGACCACGTGCAGAGACGAGTGCACGAGGCCTATCTCAGTCGTGACCCCTGCGATGCTAACGCGATGCACCTACGGCCTCAATAATACCAACACGATTCAGTTGTAAAATGTTTTTTTTTAAAGATTCACAAATCAAAGTAATTTAGATTGCAATAATTTTAGCATTGGAAATTATGAAGTGAAACTCTACAAATAAAGAAAAATTGCACATTATCCATTGAGTTCAAAAATACTCATTAATTTAATAAATCCTCTTTTAGTTCATATCAACATTGGAAATCATAAGGTGAAACTTTATGAACACTAAATAGATTAAACTCAATCCATTCGCTTCGAAAATATTTACTAATTCAATAAGTCCTCTTTCAGCATGTAATTACATTATCAGTAATGATGCGAATCGAAATGAAAAGACATGTCCGCTTCTATTTCTGAAAATTTATATTTCTTCTCCAATTCTCTAGATGTCAATACGACATAAGCGGCAATTGTCTTCTTGAGATATTTATTTGTAGTCACATTCATCACCCCTGTGAAAATAGCATCGATAATGTTGGAAAATCGGCTCCGATATTATTTATGGGTGCTATTCGATTGCTAAATTTAGACTAATCTCTGATCTCTAGACGCGGTGATAAATAAAGGAAGTTCTTCACAAGAAGAATCGTGAACGAATTACGGATGATTCATTTAATGTACATGTCGAAGACCGTTTACAGTCTTCGGAGCAGTAATGAGGGAAAGCTTTCTCCGCGAACGTCTGGTGGGGGAATATATTTCAATCGTCGCTGGAGGCACTCGATACTAGTGCCAGCATTACATTGGGAGGGGCCGATGTACTGTGCAAGAAAGTAAAGATATTATGGTTACTTCTTCTTCTTCTTGTTCGTCGTCTTCTCGCGTCGTTAACTCGTATATTACACCTCGTTAAGGACGCGCGCCGTGTCGTCTGCCGTCGAATCGTCTCATTCGCAACCGATTAAATATATTCCTTGCGAAGTAACACATCGAATTTTTTTTCTATCCATACTACCTCTCGTAATAAATTTAGTCTATTGGACATTGTATGGATAGTGGGACAGATTCTGGCCGTGATAAATTTAAGGGTTCATTTCAGTTAAAAACTCAGGAATCAAAATAAAAAAAGACTTTTTAACATGGCCTTTCAGAAAGGCATTTTGACCATTTATTTTAGGTCCTATGATTTTAACTGAACTGAACCCCTAAATTCTGCATGGTCAACTTTTGTCTCCCTATAAAGTTAGATAAAGTTGCGGATAAAACATAATACAATTGAAGGGTTAATTTTAATAAAAAAATGTAGGGATAGAAATAAAAAATGGCTTTTTGAAATTACCTTTCAGGAAAGCTTGTAAAAAATGTACTTTGAGTATGTTCTTCATTAAAATAGAACCCAAATTTCGTATGGTCAGATTTTGTCACCCTATACAATGTACAGCGAGATAAAGTTGCGCATAAAAAATAATACAAATTATTCTGTTGGTCGCGTCGCGTACTCGAGACTATCACGTGATCGAGGAATTGGATCGGTGCACGCGAATTTCCCGTTTCACGCAGGGTCGTCATACCCCGGGTGCCGGCAAGACGCGACCCCTGATCGCCCCCCGACCATGTGAGAAACACACGAGGCGTACAAAGCAACTGAAAACCCGGAAGTGTTAACGCGCAGAAATGCAAATCAGGTTGTAAAAATGTCCCCCTCTTGCGATCTCTCCTTCGGTTCATTAACGAGGCCAACGATCCACCCGATAAGTGCAACAACGTTGCAATGTACTGAGAATAAATAAACTTAAATAAATTTATAGATTTTCTTCGGATAGCTTGCATTGCGGTAGATCGATAAAGTAGTAGTTCTTGCGGAGTATTGAAAAGTAAGACTGCAAATATGAAAATTCCGCAAGATTCGCATCCGATAAAACAACCGCAAAAATAATTATATTTTCACTTATTTCATATACCCAAAATTTTGTAGAATTATCGAAACATCATGTTTATCAATACACCGTAAAGAGGGGATAGATATACACTTAGAAATAATCCCGGTATTTGGTACAGTTACAGCGACTACAGTAATAATGATAATAAAGTTATGTTTATATGCAAGTTACCGTGAATTTAGAAAACTGTCGCAAAAGTTCAAAATATATGTCAATCAATTTCTAGTGGGCACGACAACTTTTTACCACTATTTTTCTGAGTGTACTTATTCATGTGCAAAATGTCCGGTAACTTGTTTCAGATTTACCGTTTAAATCATCATCAATTAGCATTGTAAATTTATAGACGAATTTTTTTTCTATCCTATCGGTATTTTTATTTACCATGCCTAAAAATATTGCCATCAGCAACAATCAATTATCGCTAAAATACGTTATTGAGACTGAATTAATATGGAAAAAAATACTGATCATATTCACGCATCACATCTCCAGATGAGTGTATAGAAAAATGAAAAATTGATTTGTGGAGGAATTAGATATATTTAATACTGAAGCTAAGAACGTTTCGCGTCCCAGTTCCTTCGAGCCAATGGCGCCGATGCCTTCGTGTAGTTGGTCGCTGCGATGCTGAGAAGTGAGGCACCCATTATTATTATTATTATTATTAACAGTATTTAATGGGCGGCAAGAACTCTATAGAAAAACGTGTATGAATTCGTCCGTCTGTTGACGATTGGCGCCACGTCATACTAATAAAGTGACGTCTCGCGTAGTACAGACGATGAAGATGATATGTATATGAGGAAAGCGGGCGCGAAATAACGTATAGCTTACTCGTGTTTACTCACGGTGTACACGAATCTTGCTCGTCGCTCGCTTGTAACACAGCCGATCAACGATAAAACACGGCATTAACCCTCTCTCCCCTCTCTAACCGCTCAAAGTAAAGCCCTAGGAATCAGTTGATGCACCTCCAAGAGTTTCGGCAATAAGAGAGTGAATTATTAATAATAGGATGGAGTGCAATATTATTATTTTCAGTTTTGTTCGCTGTAATATTGGAACAACTACTGAAATTATTTAGTTAAATAATGTGAGGAAAACTTTTCCTGATGACCCGAATAATTTTTTTTAAAGCAATGTTGGTAATTTGTATGCCATTAAAAATTGACTCGTGAATATTTTTTGGGGCAAATAATTAAATCGAAACACGGAAACGATCAGTTTAAATTTAGCTTTGTATTTTTTCGTATCCACTCAGAGACATCCGGACACGATGAAGTCCATGAAAAATCGTGTACTAATCGAAAATAGTCAATATCTGGAGAATCTTTTAAAATATTGTAATATCAACAATTCGATGAATAGTGTTGAAATGACAAATCGGTTTATGTTGAAAGTAATGATGAGGTTGCTGGTAAGTTTATCTTGTATCGTCGTCATTAATCAAAGCCCGTGATTGGTCATGATAACATTTGAAGCATAGAGTTTGAATAAAACGGTTTTCCTTGGATAAATAATAAAAAATGTATTACATATTGCTATCATAGCTACGAAATCTAAGGACGTGTATGAAGTATCATTGGAATATCTGCCTTTAAACATTCATTAAATTTTTATTAATATTCCGGCAGTATAAACTATAACAACTCAAGATACACTATTGTTCGATATTAGACATCATAGCCAAATTATATTTATCCATTACTGTCGGTTATTAACGATAAGGAAAATGGAATGATCTCAGTCAATAAAAAAAAGGTTATTGTTCGTTATTATTGTCCTATTTTGTGACGATCGATATCCGGATAGTGTACGAGGGACCAAATGCAGTGCACAATAGAAATCGATGTGAGAACAAACATAGTCGAATACAACAATACGATCCGAATGAAAATAAAAGTAATAAATAAAATTTACGGTGTTATTTGTCCTCCGCAAATGTTTTGGTGACGCGGTGCACCGTCCGATAATTGAATCGCTCACCAAACCAAGGCTTCTGAGTAACGAGGAGAGATTATCTAATGTAAACTACTCGTCTCTTCGCTCGGGCTTTCACAGAGAGACGCGTGGTCGTAGTGTTGGGAAAGAGCAAGGTCCTAGCGACCTCGAACTCAAAGTCCTGACGAGCAAAGACTAGCCAGATGAAACTTTGTCTATGAAGTCGATACAATAAGTTAACAATACTTTCCAAATGTAAATCTATAAAAGTCATCATACAAATAAATAAAACGTATAGTGTCGTCTAACTGGAACGTCCTTCTGCCTTAAGAATAAAGATTTGTTAAATTATAATAAATTATAATGTCGTTTATTGATACCAATATTTTTTTCAAATGAGCTGAATATAATTTTAACTAAATATTTAAATTACTTTGAGGGGATTTCGTTTCAACAACGAGTTATTTAGGGCCCAACTTTGGTCTAAGTGAAATTTGAGATCAAGATCAAAATTTCTAATTCGACTGGTTTTCGTCCGTTTTCCGTCAATATATTCTTATATTTTAAGCAATATTCCAGAAAGTCAATCTACAAGATTTAAATTGAGCTTTTAATCACATATTCACAAGAATTTGGTCCAAAACCAAACTAGTCATATCAGAAAGAGGAAGGAACGTTAACCAGTTACCGTTACCATGTGATTTATTCTAAAATTTAAACTATATCGTCAATACAGAAGTGCACGTGTCGCGAAGTGAAGGGTGAAGCAAACAAGAGTCAGACACTGTATATTAATGGTGCCATAGCCCATGAATAAGAAAACAAGCAAAGAGGGTGCGGGTTACGATTGATCATTAGGTGGTCCCCATTCGTAAGAGGAAAATCGGAGCTTGTTAGGAATCGCTTATACCCAAAGCTCTGATCGTTTATATTTTTATCTCAATTGAAAATTGAATAAAAATAAATTGAACGATCCTGTGCTTGAAATTTGTCGTTCCGTTTATCTCTACATGTATAATAAGAACTAAAGTGAAGATGGAGATTTTTAATTCAACCGATTTTCATCCGTACTTCTCCAACAAAAGCTCATATAGCTCGGCCATATTCGACAATCTAGACTGTTGAAAATAAATGTAGGCAACATTACTACACAGTGTAGAAAGCTTGTCAACAGAAACGTGTATAGAAGATTTCCTACACATGTATAACGTAAAATTAATGTACCATTGTTCTAAATTCATTACGAAAGTCGCATTCATTTTGTATAACTTGCTAAATTCGTTACAGAAATCGTATTAATTAATGCACAGTATATTAAATACGCTATGCGGATCATATTTTTAATATCTGTTAACTTTAATTTTGCAACATCCTAGTCCACTGTTAAATATATTTAAGTTAAAATTACAACACTTGGGCAAGTTTCTATACAAAAACGAGTATAGAAAATTTACTATACGAGTGTAACGTAAAATTTATGTACAATCCTTCTCAATTTGTTATAAAATTCGTTTTAGTTAATACACAGGCTGTTAAATTCATTGATAAAGATAAAATATTTATAACATAAATTGAATTAAAATTTACCACACGTACGGTGAATTTTCATTTTCTTTCGTACATTAAAGTGAATTTCATACACGTGTTTAGGAAACATACATTATGCAGGCTTAGTATGAATTACTATACTGTACATGAATTTTCCAAATACTTTTCACAGGGTAAATTTGCAAAATTCGTCTTACGATAGACGTAGAATGTGAACTAGTCTCTGTTACAATATGATTCACTTTGAAATATCGTAAATACCGAAATGCACGCGTCGTAAAATGAAGGGCGAAGCAAACAAGACTCAGACACTGTAGTAATAGTGCCATAACCGATGAATAAGAAAACAAGCAAGGAGGGCGCGAGTTACGATTGATCATTAGGTCCCCATTCGTAAGAGGAAAATCGGAGCTTGTTGGGAATCGCTTATACCCAAAGCTCTCATCGTTTATATTCTTATCTCAATTTAAAATGAAATGAAAATAAATTAAACGACCCTGTGCTTAAAATGTGTGTCTCACTCGATATCTACATGCATAAAATCTAAACGCAAGATCAAAATTTGTAATTCAACCGTTTTCCATCGGTATTTCGTCAATAGCACCTCATATATTTTAGCAAAATATTTGTCAATCTGAATCTGTAAAATTCGAATTCAGTTTATAGTCACAGGTTTGAACGGATTCAACCCGAAACCAAACAAGTAGTATTAACTACTCGTTTGTTCCGAGTTCCTATGTCTTATGACCGACGTAGGATGTGAATAACTCAATGTTGCAATATGATTCATTGTGGAGTATCGTTAATACAGAAGTCCACGAATCGCGCAGTGAAGAGTGAAGCAAATAAGCGTCAGGCACTGTATTAATAGTGCGATAGTGAAGAATAAGGAAGCAAGCAAAAAGGGTACGAGTTGCGATTGGTCACAGGAAAGGTGAGTAAGCCGCGACTGTTATTGACTCTGGATATTACCATCAGCGGTCCCGACAGCTTGTGCTACAGAATATCCTAATGGGGACATATGTATATATGTATATACGTATATATATGTACACAATCCACGCGTTTGTACGAAGACGAAATAATATTTTGACGTCCGAAGTGAATAATCGTTCTCAAGTGCTCTAAGAGCTTTCAAGTTCCTTTTGTAGATACACTGCTCGATACTCGTAGAGACTCTCGAGGCGCAGTGAGTGGTGGGAGCTCTGTACAAATATCCCTTCGCCTCTAGCCGTCAGTCACATACCGGTTTTTCAGCAAGCTTCACATCCAGAGAAATTAAATTATTCTCGTCGGATGTAAGATGTATTCGAATGGAATAAAAGTACATTGATAAATAAATTCTTCTAGATCGGTAAGCAATAAATGCATTTAAAAGCTCATATAATATTCATTGATATAGTTTAAATTGATAAATAAATTGACAAATAAATTATTACAACGTTGATAAATGAATGTATTTGAAGGCTGGAATAATAGTTATTTGTATAGTTTATTTTAAATACAAGATCGCTTTGAATGCATTGAAATTGCATTTCCAAAAATAGACAAATCAATAAATCAATTTCGAATAAAAGAAATCCTTTTGAACTAGGAAGAAATAAATTTAGTTCATGACCAGAATGACATTATTAACTTACTTTAAATTAACAAATGAATTGTTTGAATTATGCAATATGTTTGCAATTCGTTTTTTCAGTATTTAGAGCTTACAACTTTACTTAACGTAGACACACAATATTTTGGATTTCGTATTCACGATCCAAGTGTAACTACTTTGTAATTACGTGTAATTGTTCGTAAGGAGATTGTGGCAAATGTTACCGGAAACACGATTTTCGATAAAACATACTATTACTGCTGATTTTGATGGTGTTGTTTGGTACTCACCATTGTAAATTTGTCGGGATCTTTGCGGGGTCCTTGCGGCAGGATGTACGAAGGACTTGTGATGGTCGAAAAGGCTTCGTCGGCCCTTATAAACACCCTGGAGAGCCAAGTTATGCTGAGCAGCTAAGACGTGCTCATTAAACATGTTACACGGGTGCATGTCAGGTCCGTTAATGGCGTGGCTAATGTCCGGGGCATTCGGTGAGGTAGTCAACCAACCATGCTTAACGTCTCGAAAGCCCCATATACATCTTTCTCTACTTCGATATATCCCGCGCGCACGATCGCCACCCGCACGCGCCTCTCTATCTCACTTGTTCTCACAGGGTTCGTAGCTTCGCTCCTTATTGTTTTTGAAATCGCGTTGACCACGTGAAACTGGAGCATCCCCGATTTACGAAGAAGACGTCATCTTCGACCCCACGTCGTTGTCTTTGACTGAGCGTCAATGAAAGGACCAAGAATAGAGAAAACTGCCCTCGACTGCTTCTTCCCCCAGGATGATTAACATTAAAATGCATATACATAGATCAGGAGGGGCTACTATCTGATGAGTTGTTGAGACGACTTTTAACGATTGCTTTTGAGTCGATGGTAAAGTTAAGAAGAAATTGTGGATGTATATGTGAGATATATGCGGGATATATAATTTGTATACGCTATGTATAGCGGGAAAAAATTCTATATCCCGAATATATAGTGGGGTACAAGATATTAATATATTCCAAATATAAACTCCGTATATAGTATATACATCATAAATATATGTTACGATATATTTTGCAATACATATTTTTTCTGTAATCTTATAGGAAAAATATTTATATACAATATATACAATATGTCTTCGCTTATATATACAACACTGAGAATAAAAATTGTTAGAACCAACAAAAAGTGCACTTGCGGACGGCGAAATGAATATTCGTTTGATCGAAAGAAATATTTAATTGATCGAAGCGGTTGGTGATAATATTAATAGATGTTTCGATCAACATTGCCAAATGTTTTGTCCAATCGACAGAATATGCTTTTCGTGGCCCGCAAACGCACGTTTTGTTGATTTTAACGTTTTTTTTTCTCAGTGCATGTATAATTGCATCGTAAATCGCACATCTTATGATATACATATATCAAGAAGTTGCTTCGTTATCCTGTGCTACATATAGTCTCAGAAATCCTTCGGTATTTTTTTAAAATTGTATTACTTATTTATCAATCATTCCGTATCTTGAATGTACAGCTTCCGGAATACCGATAGTTACCATTGAGTCATTGATATATACAGTAAATATATCGCTACATGTATTTCTAATATATATAAATATTTCTAATATATATGATATATAAAATATATATATATATTTCGTGTAGCTTTAGCCTTTAATTAGGAATGGATAGAATTCTTTCGGTGAAGGGAAGGAGAGCCGCAAATCGCCGAAGCAATTCTATCTATAACAGGAAAATAAGCTATCACGATTTTTCTTATTAAACTTTTTCGATTTTAGAGGGAAACAGCTTAAATCTTGATAGCTTATTTTCCTGTTAATCGATTGAGGCCGATTTCAATAGCAATCTACTTTAGTGATCATTCGACATGTGTCCCAAATTTCAGCTAGATTGCTAAAAATTTGAGACCGTTTTCGTGTTTATTGCCTTTCACGAAAACACACCGATACACACGCCCACATTTGCACATATACAGGCACCGAACATTTTTTCCAGATATGCTTTTTTAACGTAACATTCTGAACATATTTTCTATGAATCGCATTTTTTCCACAAAACAAAAGCACTTGCAGGAGAAAGCAATCTTTTAGAAAAATTTGATAACTTTTCCCCTTCCGTTTCAAAATTTTTGACTAGTTTTTTATAGAAAAAAATAGAAGCAATATCCGGCCCACTTTGGTTTCAGGGTAAAAAAATGTTGTTATTTAATGCAGAATTTTTGAGAATTTTTTCAGATTTTCAAATTTGGGCTAAAATATGTTAGCCTTGAAAAATCGCAAAAAAATTGGAATAAAAAAAATGTGAAAAAATTTTCCAGTACTTTTTGGAGTTGGTCCAATCATATAAAAAATTTTCGACCAAATCCCAGAGGTCGAGGGTCCGACCCAGGTCAAAACGGTATGTAATGCCCCATATATATTCCTTAATTTAATTTATATAATCTGTATATATCTATTATATACCTTGTTACACTTTTGGGATAGCTACAGCGTCAGAAAGTTCCATGACTCAGAAATTTATTAGATATATAACATTATGTCATGTGTATCCTATATGTATTTATAATGTATCTATTAGTATATTTTCACATATGAGTCATTCCATATGAATTCAGCCAGCCGAACAAAAAAAGTCTAAAAATCAGGTTCAGTGAATATAATAGATATACCAAAATACAATTGTTTTTAAATTTCCGACGTAATGTGTCATGTTTTTCATTTACCATTTAATCTATAATATCGCGGGAACGATTTATCGTACTAACATCTTTGAAAAAACGAAAATGTGCGTTTTTTAAGAGCCCGTAAGGAAAAAAATGAGATTCAAGATTAATTGTGTAATTTCAGGGATAATCTTAATGCAAATTTTTTTTTTGCGGAAAAGACCTTGGATACTGACATCGAAAAAATTGTCCCAAATTCTGTAAGTGAGCACTCAATTTTTAGTATTTTTTTTCATGGAACTCTACAAAGTTCATGAGTTATAGCAGTGTACAATATTTGAAAAAAATAAATATCGAGCGAGAGCAAACGATGAGATATAGGTGCTCTCCTCCAGAGAGGCAATATCCGTCCGAGTCCTCAGATTACATCGGGTGAACCTATATTTATACCGAAACCTCTCTTTCGATGGGAAAAACAAAACTCACATTCGATAGAAACTGTTTTTCATGACATGAAAAGACACAGCAACGTAAAGTAAATACTTCAACAGGATTCGCGGCTGCGAAGGCAATTGCGGGGTTTCGAAAATGCCACAGTATCCTACTCATATCGGAAGAAACATTAATCATGAAGCGATATTTCGCATCGATCGAGGCGATTATCGTTCCAAAACAACAAGTGAATATTTTAAATGTGTCACCGTGAACTATCCAACCGATCAATCTATGTAAATTATATTGTATTATTTTCACCCAATACAGCGTGTCGAAAAATCTTCAAAAACATTAATAAACTAAAATTCCATTACTTGCTGTTGTTCGATATTTATTTTTGAAAAATATTGTAAGCTGCTATAACTCATGAACTTAGTAGAATCTGATTAAAAAAATACTAAAAATTTGTTATTCACTTACAAAAGTTGCAACAATTTTTCCGATACCAGTATCCGAAGTACTTTCCGAAAAAGAAAATTCGTTGATTCTGTCGTAAGATAATGCCTGAAATTAAACAATCAATTCTGAATTAATTTTTTCTTGTGGGCCATGAAAAAACGCAAATTTCCGTTTTCCGAGATGTTGATACGATTGATCGTTCCCGAGATATCATGGGTTAAATAGAAAATAAAAAACAAAGCATATTTAGCCAGAAAAAATTTCAAAAAAATTAAAATTTTGTGTATCTATTATAATTACTCAACCTGATTAAAAATTTTTTTTTTTGTACTTTACAGTACTTTACTTTTTTACAGTACTTTAAAAGTACAGTACTGTAAGTACGATACTTCAAGTACAGTACTTTAAGTACAATACTTCAAGTACAGTACTTTAAGTACAATACTTCAAGTACAGTACTTTAAGTACGATACTTCAAGTACAGTACTTTAAATACAATACTTCAAGTACAGTACTTTAAATAGACTAAGAGAAAAAAACATGTTTAGAGGAACAATACAACATACAATGTAATCCCCCGAAGTCACGATTATATTTTATAGTCACGACAATAACAAAAAATTATAACTGCATAAACAATTATAGCTTAATTAATCGCATACATCGTATACAGTAACAATCAATATGATCGTTCCTCCTGGGAATTATATCGGTATAGTTGGCCCTAATACTATTCTGCTATATATTGTTAAAAATGTTTTGAAAATTAATATATGTATGGAAAGTTCTTTTGCGGATACGGTACATTAAATTCTATTCTAATCCTAATTCTATTCAATATACAGATGATTATATATAAACACAATTTTTATGAAGTGATTAGTATATGACATATTAATTTTACAACAATTTTGTTGTATATTAACTGTTATATACGCGTATCTGCAAAAAAAAATTCTAAAACTTTCTATTAATTTTCGTACAGAAATTTCGAGCGGTGTATATTTTCCTCAGTGTTGAGTACTTCAAGTCCTGTACTTCAGGTGCACTCAAGTACAATGATTCAAATGGACTACTTCAAGTAGTGTTTCAAGTGCTCTTCATTTGACTGAAGTACCAAGAACATTCCGATATCGCGTTTTCAGCTTTCGTTATAGCATTCTAAATACGAGTAAAAGTAGTGAGATGAAAGTTGTATACATATAGATTGATTAAGAGAAGTTGCAATGCAATGAGTCGATAAAGAAAACTTCGTTACTGCTATTACAACACGCTGATGATGTTTGGAAAATTTATACTGTATTGAAGCATCTGTAAAACTAATTCAGGAGAGTGCAGCGGCTAAACTACACGGCTCAAAAAAAGTGCTAAATTTATTATTTAATTTAGACGAACGTGTATGCATCTATTGATCACAATGGACAGTGATTCTTATAGCTGTTTTTTTTTGACTCGAAAAAAAAATTAATTCCACTCGATTTCCACAAATATTAACGGATTTATGCTAAATTCTGAAACGACACATATTCGTTCAGCCGTTTCAAAGAATAATTCTTATTTTTTTGCTTGATTTTGATGTATTATGGCTCATTCTTTTCGTTAGAACATGCTTTACGTATTGACCATCTAGATATTTGATAATATTTTTCATTTAAAAATGACATCTGTTTGTTTATGAAGAAATTTTATCGAAGGGTAAACAAATAGGTGTAATTTTCAAATGGATAATACTATCACATGTCTAGATGGTGAATTTGTAGAGCATCTTTCAAGAAAGAGAATGAGTCACGATACATAACAACCGAGTAAAAAATTCGGATTATTTTCTCTAAAAGATGAGCGAATATGTAACTTATTGAAAACTAGCATAAACCAGTTAATAGTTTTGTGAATCCATTAGAATTAATGTTTTTCTAACTCAAGGATAGCTATTTTAATACATAACTATACATTATTCAATACATTTAATACATTAATTATTGTCAATTGATACATAAAACTTTGTTACACGTCAATGTTGAGCGCTCCAACTTTCTTAACTAAAATATGATGACTTCGACGCTTTTTGCATCTGCAAAACTTACACTTTGACCAGCTGAAATTATGTAACGGTGCGAACAAAATTTTTTTCATATAAGCATGTTTTTTAGTTTTTTTTTACTGCGAAACGATTCATGCAACAATTTTTTTTCCAAGGCAGATTATTTCGTCTTACTCCATATCTCTAGGCATTTTGTTTAGTGTTTAAAAAATTGTATTTCAAAATTTGCCTAAGTTATCTGCATTTTTTCGCCGTTGTTCAGCTTTACCGTTTCATCGATTGCGGCAATTATTATTTTTGTAAGGCAGATTTATTCGTCTTGCTTATATCTCCAGACGATTCTCCAGTTTTTTTTTCTTTCAATGTTATTTCAGAGTTGGTTATCATTTTTTTGCAGTTGCCCAACTCTACCGTCTAAATCATTAATGCAATTTTTTTTCCAAGGCAAGTTTATTAGTCTTACCCATATTACTCCACAATTTTTCAGTTTTTTTTACGTTAGCAAATTGAAAAATACAATCTCCAATTCTCCGAGAATGAATAAAGCAACAATTTCTAATTCTAAAGAAAATTCTTTAAAACTCTTCCTCGGCTGCAAGAAATACGGAAAAAATTATCGGGGTAGACGTACCCACGCGCGCTTGAATCACTCTACATTAAAGTCATAACGAGCTCCCAATTGGTAGAGTAAAGAGATGAATATCTTCTCGGTAAAGCCACAATGAGACTTACGACATATAAGCAATGATAAAAATCTCGTGAAAAAAAAATTCTCGTCGTTTTTAACTACAGACCGTGAATATAACCAGTGTGACGACGATCGTGCCTGGAATCACTGGAATTGTTCGTAATACATGTGTCGCCGTATTACAACTGGCGACAATCGGTTCAATGAAAGTACTTAACGAGCTTACGTGCTCTACGAACGCGAACGTACGCGTGCTCTACATGGAAATTGTATATGTATGCCTTTATAGAAATACACGTATATATGGATATATATCTATATATCCACATATCCTATATATTTAACTACATTAACAAGTCGTTGTCACCGAAGACGAATTGTTCCTGTGAAAGGAATCATTTTCGCAAGCTCCCGTGCGTGGCAGAGGTAAATGCAGCCTAAGTACGAGTCATCAAATCGAGTCTTGGCGATAACAAAGATAATTTATAATGGTCCGGACAATTTTAGGATTAGTTGGCAACGTGCTTTGCCTCGTGCACTCCTCAATCGTTTCAGATATACACACATCAGATAATACCCTTGTTACCCCTAGGAATTAACAAAAAAAAAACAGATACAAGAAAATGTGTGCAAAATTAATTACCATAATTCGCATATACATTTCTTACAATTAAGAGTTACGATTTTTTCCCGGAAACTATTAAGGAAATTTCTTAAAGGTCTCAACCAATTCGGCTATTCATTTGGACTGAAGAACCATATCCTTAGTGTAAATAAACAAAATCTTAAGGCTTTACGTGGCTACATCTTTAAGATACTGTTAATCAGTCGATATTGAATTTTTTTGGGAGAAAATATTTCACCAAATCCAAATCTATTTAATTTTTTAACAACGAGAGTTATTTTTTTAAACTGACCATTGCAACTAATTTTACCTTTTTCTTCAGAATAAAGCTAAATTTAATTTTTTGTTTCGCTTAGCGTAATCCAAAAATTGGAGTAAATTTTATTCTTGAAGTAAGTTTAAAAACATACATTTTCAGTGTTATAAATATAAAAGGCACTTTAGGGCTGACAAGATATCGTTGTTAAAAAAAATCGCATCTAGCAACATCTTGTTAATTGAATCACTTCAGTCATTACAATTTGATACATTTAAAATTCACGGAAGTATAGAATTTTTTCATAATTTTTGAAATTCGTTCGACTGTATTGGTATAGAAGTCCTCTTGCATAAAATTGATTAGTGGAATATTGAATGAACAGCGCGGGTTCCAAGTTGCTGTAGCAAGCGAAGGACTTATCCTTTGAATTACTTATAATTCAGAGAGAGGAGAATCATTACCGGCTCAGTGTTTCTTATTATAATCTTACAAACTGCCGAACCGCCAATACGTTCCAGTACCTCGACAGACTGGGGTAAATTTTCGGTGAAGGGGAAGACCTTCTTTTGCTTCCTTATTCTGAGCTCCTACATCCGCTTTTTGAAATTACGTTCGGAAAATGCGAAATTGTATGCTGAGCAAACAACTGGGTGTGTGTGTGTGTGTGTAGAGGCTTTAAATGTTATAAAATAATTTTATGCAATCGTAGAATTTGTATTAGTAAAAAAAATAAATATTATGAAAAAAAAAAAATTGTGGTCTCATACCGAATAAATTAGTATTTTTAGGCAGGAATATTAGATGTAAGCTGAATTTCCACGCAGATAATTTTTTTTTCTTCGGATTTTTCAGATCGAAGTGTTTGCAGTAGAAAAATTGCATCTTTATGGTTTTGTTGGTTTCTTCCTGCTTTAATACTCAACGTTTTATGAATTTATTAATAAAGAAGTATTAAGCTCGGTAGTTAACGATTAGTGAACGTTAGTGTCTACACAGATTTTTTATAAAATTGACAACATACCTTGACGAAAATTATACCAGAAAAAGTATGTTTATGCAATATCTATCTCCCAAATCGCAGGTTTGGATTTTCCATAAACTTACCACAATCACACGCGCACGCGCGACCATTCGATTATTCTGACCGAAAACTTGATATTTTTACTTGGCGTCGAGTGGCGACCGCGACTCTTGATGCAGAAAATATGTATGAAACCTCTTTCTTGATGGAAAAGCAAATACTGATCGAAATAGAAATAACTGGATTAGAGAAAATAAGATAATGATAAGAAAAACGATCAGAAAAATCATAAAAATATGTAATTTTTCATCGATATTCCACACGAAAAAAAATCAAGTATCTTACCTGTAAAAAATAACGATTTTTTTCTATGGTGTCGAGCAACAATTCGTAATAATTTATGAAACACGAAATATCTTTCATTGTATGAAATAAAATAAAAATCGCTTCCCATCTCATTCCATTGTTGATAGCTTCGCTTTGGTAACGAAGTATCTGTCATCACTTTTCAGTTACGTTCTACGCGGCACTGCGACACCGACAACTCTATCTGCGTGCGAACGTGAACGTTGACAATTCTTCAGACAAATACTGATCTAGTGTCGTCTTATAGCTGTAAAAATAATATGAAGCATCTCTTTCTCAGCTCGATGACGTCTTGATTTCGTTGTTGTTGTCCATCCTCGGAGTGCATGCGTACCAGGAACGCGCTGTCCGTTCTTCAGTATTTTCTGAGACTGTTGTGTTGCTTCCCTGTTAAATCTGAGACGTACCATAGACAATTTACGAAGTGCCTATTGAAAAATTGATCAAAGTCATTGAAAGACCGCACGATCATGAATAAGCAAAGAGTGGGGAAGGGATCTCGTGGAAATATTCAAATGAAAGGCACGTATTTTCATATATATTTTATAAAATGTCCTATTTTATACAGCATATAAAACAATACTCTGTATTCAATTTATATTCACACGTTAGCGCTATACGACTATATACCACGTTAACTCGTCCCCCACCTCGACATACGTATGACTTTACAATATTCGGCGGGTTTTAAATTTTCTTATTTTCTTTAAATTTTAATTCTATGGACAGGCCCCGAGTGTCTTGCAATATCTCTCCACCATTCTAGCCTCCTTTATCTCCTTCTCACTGTCCTCCCTAATTTCGTAACAATCACCCGCAATTGTTCGTCTCTCGTCTCCTTTGCTTCCTCTAACCGTATTTCACTGAGTAGCCGGATAGTGTCGCGCGCATTGTTTCAATTAATCTGAATTCGCTAATTTCGAGCCGTGATTACGATTTATTTCGAGCTCGGTGACATCGCCACTGATTACATTGTCAAAAGTGCGATCGTCAATCGGTTGGCCGTCGAAGTCGCTCGTGGTGTCGGCATTCGTCGGGGCATTTTTGTTTGTTTCCGGTACAGCGTCGTGCAGAGTACGCGGCGATTTTGGCGGTCCCTTCAAGTGAATAATGTGATTGTTCAAAGGATCCGCGGTATTGGCTTTGTTGCCCAAGTGATTGTTGACTACAGCGTGATTCAGAAAGACCGGTTCGGTCTTCGCTAAAAATTGGCCGGAGGTCGGATCGTTATTGTCGAAATTAGTGGGATCGCGAATATTCGTATTCCACATGGAGTCGTCGAAAACTTCGGTGTCACGCTCCTCCGGAGGCAGACGATTTATTCGGGCTCGCACGATTGCCAGATGACGATGAACGTAGTCCTGATGAGGCGCGAGCTTCGCCGCTCGCTCAAGACACTGCGCGGCAAGACCTAACTTTCCGCGCTCGACCATCACGACGCAAAGATTGTGAAGGCCTTGAATATTCGTCGGATCCAATTGTAGAATCCTTCGGTAGCACTGGAAACAAACAAAAAGAGAGTATTAGGTAGACAAAAAAAAATGTCCAATTAATTGTGAGTTACGAAGAATCGTTGAAGCGTACGTTCTCGGCGGCGTCAAAGTCCTTGATGTTATTGATGTAAATGTCCCCGAGAAGTATTAGGCCTTTCACGTGATCCGGATGGAATCTCACAAGCTGATTCAAGAACGGCGCTGCTTCCAAAGGACGCTGCTCGTCGGCGAGCAAAAGCGCAAGGTTAAACAGCGCCGATCTGAAGTCTTCTTTGAGGGCAACAGCGTTGCGGAACCATCGTTCAGCACTGGCAGAATCGTGATCGTCCATCGCGAGCATTCCCAAATTAAAGTGCAAACGCTCGTTATTCGAGTCCTGCAATCGATAAGATATTTATAACTTTCATTAATAACTTGTATTAAAATGGAAAAACCAATGATTAATAACTATAAATGTCTCAGACAAATATCCAACTTTTCTGGGATTTACATATGGAATTTTCACTCAAAATAGACGAGCTATTTTGAATGAAATGCGACTATCGTTACATATCCAAATATCGTTACATATTTGTGGAATGCTACGAAAATAGGCCTCTCACCTTTCTCAACAGCTTGAGAAGTCTCTCGCGTGCAACTTTCCTCAATTCCGCTCTTCCCAATTCTTGCAGGAGTATCGCAGAGTTCAATAAGGCTTGTTCGTGTTCCGGATCGAACTCGAGAGCTTTATCGAGATAGGCCAGCGCTTGAGAAGCTTTTCCCTGCTCCAGAAATACAACACCGAGCTGAAAGGAGAATAAAAACCATTTTTTACGATCATTCTTTCGGTATTATGGAGCTTGCGATGTTTTGTCGTTATTAAAAGCGGTGAGTTTCCCCCTTGGGATTACGTACATTGTAGTAAATGTCTGGATTATTACTGTCGTAGAATAATGCACGCTCGTAAACCTCTTGAGCTTCCTTGGTACGATTAAGCTTGATCAGTACGTCACCACGGTTTATGTAAGCCTGGGTGTAATCAGCACGCATGCTTATGGCTTGTCTGTACAATAGATCAGCTTCCTCGAGTCTCGTGGCGTTCTTCGCTATTAGATTTGCGAGATTCACGAATACGTTTAGATGATTCGGCGCGATTCGCGCTTGATAAGACTCGCCTGGTTTAGCTTTCGGGAGAAGCGATTTAGCCTGCGGACAAACCGCGCATGTTAAGGTAATACCATCGGTGGCGAGTGGTGCATATAAAGATTGCGAGTGATACGAGAGGGTTAATGATCTCACCTTCAAGTATGCATCCTCGGCTTCTTTGAACATCTTGAGATGATTGTAAGTCCTGCCGACGTTTATGTGAGCACCGATATCATCGCCCTGCACGTGAACGGCCTCGTTAAAGAAGTTCAACGCTTCTTTGAACCTGCCTTGGCTCTCGAGTGCGTGCCCGACATTGTTGAAGAGCTTAGCGTTTCGGTCGTTAACTTTCAGCCCGGACATGAATATAGAATACTCGTCGAGCCAATCGTAATTTCTCACGAACGTCTTGGCAGAATGCGCGGCTATTAGCGTCACAAGTAGCACCGTCGAAAGCTTCGAATATCTATAAATAACGACAAATGTCATGTTTCGTTGAATATTCAGTGTCTCTACTCGAATTTTATATGAAGAAAGGTTTACATAGGATAAACGATTCCTACCTCTTGTCAGATAGGATACTCCAACCGTAACCAACCAGCATGCAAAATCCCATGGAAGGCGCGTAGAGAACTCGCTCGGCAATCACGAAACCGACTGGGAAGAAGAGATTCGACGCCGGAAGAAAAGGAAGGATCATTAGTGCGAGGCTCATGATCAAAATCACTGAGGTCTGACGGCTACGTGTGAAAATCGCGGTCACCAGAAGACCCAGGATCATTGCGTGAGCTCCGAGGGTTGCTATATTACGCGGGTCAGCGAATCTCTCCACTAACGGTATTGTTCCCATGGTCCAATCGCAACACAAATCGATGGGAAGAAACAGTAGTCGCAAATTAACAGCCGCTAGGTAATTGTACGTCAGTTGTCTCGTTGGGGTCGAGGCAACAGACGCTGGATTGTCAAATCTACGAAATTTTTCGAATGGGTTAAGCATTTCCGGTGAATTTTTTTCGGAAACTCGGTGGCAAGCTATTTGATTATCTTTACCTTGTGAATACGGGCAACTTTGAACCCATCACGTGTAATCTTAAAACCAGGAGACTAAATGTGACGAGTGTGAGAGCAGCTAATCGTTTGGTTCCCTCACCGGACCACGTAGGCGTTACTTTGTTGCCACCAAAGGCCGATTTTATCGCCAAAAAAATGTCCATAGCTCGAACCTAATGATGGAAAAATTGGTTTTTATCGAGTGATTTGCCCAATGTTTTTTCACGAAGCACAATGTTATGTTTGCTTACCCTCTGAACGACGAAAATTTCGTAGAGAACGCAAACAGCCGTTGCCGTTATACCTTGCTCCTTGCACAGCATCGCGATTAGTACGCAAATCATCGATAGTGCAAGTGAACGCCATGCTATAAAAGTAATTATATTAATAATGTATTCAATGATAATAAGGAAATGTTTATCGACGGTACTTGAACATGTACAAGTACATTAACGTTGGACATGAGAGGTATGGATTCTATGTTTTTTTTTTTCAAAATAATTTCCACGAAATTATTTCCTAAAGCGTTTAGCTTGGATTAATGAATTTCGCCTTGCAAAAAATGTAAGTACATATAATTCTTTCGTTTGTCGGTTGTAGGAGTGAGTTTTAAACTCAGTTAACTTTACTCTAACTTGCTAGAATGTGCAAATACAACAAATTTTTATCGAACCGGAGTTTCTGTTTTTTTTAAATCACTTCGGAAATTGGACGAAAAACATCGTATTACCGTTCGTGCCTGAGTTTTAAACATACCTACTTCACTTCACGCTCATTATAAACACGCCGAGATATACCACATTCTGTACCATTTTTCAATGTAAGTCTCATTAAAAATGAGACTTACATATATATATATATATATATTACGCTTTTCATAGCGAAGCGTAAGTTGCGAACAAACTCATTAAAAGTTGGGATTGATTACATTATCATTACTACTTTAAGCTCAGATACTCTTTATTTGTTCAAGCCTTGAATACTTCATCCAACTTTGTTTTAGTAAATGTATTATCATACCTTGTTGAAAAAAATTAACCGCTCACCGCACGGCAGTTCGTCTATAACGACAACTTTTTACTCGATAACAAATCGAAAACGCGCTTTCATAGCGTGTTTCCAAACACGCTATGGAAAGCTTGTCGATAACATTAATAACTAGGCACAACTACTTTTAATCTACAACTTTTCATGCGAAAGTTTAGTATTTGGAACATGGGCATGGAACATTGTATATTGTTCTAATTTTCTACAACAAATAATTACACCGTTTTACAATTTGAAACTGATTGGAATCAATAGAATATCTGTAAGCTACAACCTGCTATAAAGAATTATAACATTGTCCGAATATTGTCTAAATCTCAATATTTCTCATACTAAGTCGTGATTTCGTGGTACCCGTTTATGGTTTATAGATTTCTGAAGTAAGCAGTGCTGATTTTTAGGAAAGACTTCAATTTAATACCGCAATGTAAATGGCGGTTGAAATGTCGTCAAGCTACAACTTGGTATTACAATTAACAATTATCAACTAGTATAATTCAAATTCCGACAATGAATTGTTGTGTTCTAGAAGTTTGCAGTTAAATGTAGGAACTTACAAGAACTTTGTACACGAATTCATATTTTTTTCTAAAATTGATAAATCGTATCGATTATTAAATATTGTTCATTATGAACATTCTTAGCTGTTAAAATAAGAAAACGAAGTCGAATAATATTCAGATTGCCTAAATTCTTACCTGTGGATCTTTTACTTCTGCAAGCTTTAGTGTATGTGACGAGAGCACCAAGGTAAAAAATAGAAGACAGGGTTTCGGCTCTTCCAACAACACCAGTGACCTGAAAATAAATTTACAGTATGAAATTACTATATATGTAGTGAAATTCACCATATTTTGATTGAATCGATATCACTTACAGCTTCAGTATGTATGGGATGTACAGCGAATAATAGTGCAGCCACAAAACTCGCTACGTCTGGTAGAAACATCAAGCAAGTCCTAGAAAATGAATAGCGATTACAATGAGAGAAACAATGACCGACGCGCCGCGCAGTAGAATTTAATTAAACTTCGGCGATGAGACTCACCTAAAATAGAGTACACACACACCCACATGCAGAATTACATTGAGTAAGTGGTATCCCATTGGATCTAGCTGATGGATCAAGTAATTCCAGCGAAAAGTGAGGACACATAGTGGCCTGTACGATTTGTGTGATTGTTCCTATATGAAGAAAATGTGTTGTTAAAAGATGCATTTTAATTAATTCTAATGTTATTTCAATTCTTTCCTTCGAGACGTTACCGCTTCGATTACTATACTTCGAACTCGAAATCGTACACCGAAGTCTTCCCAACGGAAGACATGTGTATCTAAAAGGCGCCTTTAGAGATTACATGATTGAATGGCAATAAAATGTAGCAACAAATCACCTCCACCAAAAATTCGTATGAAAAAAGATTGCTTTCGAATGATTTGAAATTGCACTCAGTGTATTTTTCACTTTATCTGTATTTGTTAGCAAGTGACCGATCACTATGACTACATTCTGTATAACATTCAATGTACAGTTATCGGACTCGCACGGAGAAAAATATTGTACTGGGGCGATTTTTTATTGGAATAACAATTTTTTTTTTTTGCTTGTTTAGCCAATATGTTTTCGGGCCTTACGAGTTATTGGCTAGGCTGGTAAAGAAATGGTTTGCTGTTGTCGATTAAATATTTTTCTCCGCGCGGAAGTTTATGTTTGTAGAGATTACGAATCGCTCGCTATTGAATATAAAATTGTAGTCCTTCGGTGAATTTTTGTACCGGAACTTTTTCTGAACTCTTTTGAATTCCCCATTGGCACAGAGAATTACTTCACGGGGAAGAGAATTCATGGCTACACTGAGGAAAATCAGTGATGGAGCTACACGGAAAAAACAAGTTGGTTGCGGTAACGACAAAAATAGTGGGACCCACTGAAGTGTCTTAATGCTCTGAGGCACAGACAATTACTCGGGTGGATAAACTATTTCTAGTCGGTTGGCTCTCTGTCGTTGCTCAAACGAAGTATTTAGTTAGGCAAACTACTGATGAAAACCCTAACGATCTTACTTAGAATACGAATAAAATGTATTGTGTGACCTATTCGAGACCACTAAGTCTGAATACTGAATGTGACTAACACCAGGTTGTTACATCGACAAATCTGGTGGTCGTGGCAACAAATTGTCACCTGACTAATAAATAGTTAGTTGCCTCAACGAAGCCGTTTTTTTCGTGCAAAATGCGAGTGAGAGATTGAGGCAACTGAAAAAGTTGGTTTAATGGCGCATTCATTATTTCCATGAAATAGAGGTTGGCTCATCCGCATCGGCAATGATTGACTCAACTTTATTATTTTTTTCATCGTATTTAACCTAGCCGAAAGGTTAAACCAACCTCAGAAATTAACTCAACTTGTATTTCACTAAGACAGTGGAATCGTCATTGAGCCCCCGCGAAATTATATCCCCCGTCAATATGATGATGATCAAGTATGACTATATATAATCATGTGCGATTAAATATAATTATATATATATATATATAAAATATGATTATATATGGTCATACATTATCATACAGAATCGTTTTTCCGGGCCAATCCCACACCAGCGCCTCAACCTCTCACGTGTATGTTAGCTCCGTATAAGATTTCTTCCAGTGTACACAATTGAACCTGACTGTCTTTCTAAAACCAGAATTAAAAAGGGTATACCAATCTTCAAACCGTATGCAGAAAGTGACCGCCAATGTATTTTCGAGATACGTGTTAGATAATTGAATGCAAGTATATGTAATTTGGATTTGCAAATGTTTACCCGATTATAATTAAAGTTTTTATTGCTTCTATGCGGGGATGAACACGATTTAGGAAATGTTTACGCATGTTCGTTTAAATCGTAAAGATCGGTATCGGACACCAAAGGATCATAATCTCGATTCCGAAACTACTCGTTATAATCCGCGAGCACAATAAAAGCTTTTATTATTTCTGCGCGGAGTTAAACACTATTCAAGTAATGTTTTCATGTGTAAAAAAAACTCGTACAAATCAAGATCGCGAATTGTCAAATAATCATGATCTGTATTCTAAAACTCCTCCCTGAGTAACAATTTATGCGTTGGTACGGAAAAGTTATCCAAATGTAAGATATCCTATGTCCGAAAGTTAATCTTACGACATAGGATAGTTTACAGACAACATTCTGGCGGACATATGTAACCCATTCGAATAAATTTTCCGAAACAACACAAAAATTGTTACATCGATCATTATGATTCGTCTATCCATTCATGACAATAGTAGCCATATAGGAGGCCTCGCTTCTTCAATATCCGGAATAAATTAAATCAGGGTATTACAATAACATCCCTCTCGATTATTACGACTTTCCGGTTAATTTTGACATGACCACATTGCATTATCTCTCTGTGCGACAAATGCTCAATGGCCAATGGATTTTCGGTGGCTTATCGCAATTTGTCATCTCGTAGCTTCAGCTCGTTACCCGGAGTATTGTCGGAAGTGCAGCCAATTTAATTTGGTTTAATAACGTCCACAGGGAAAGGGTAACAGATACTCGAGTGAAGGAACTCGAGGGTAAGGGGATGCTTAGTGGGGGGTGAACAGGAAGAAAAAGCTTTGCCGTTGAATCGACAAGTGGCGAAGAGAAGAGACTACTATATGCAGTTACTGGTGGTTGAAATGAAATGAAACGGAATAGATCGGATTGGATCGGAATGAAATGGACAGGAGTAGAGAGACTCGCGGATCAATACGCGCGAGCGAGGGCATAGGCGGCGTGCGGTGGGTGAATGGCGGGGGAGGGGGGGGCAATAAGTATCGTGCGCTCTCTCGCTCTCACTTGCGCCCGCCGAGTTTTCGAGTACGCTCAAAGCGGGCTTAGCAGTAATAACGGAGCGGATGATTTTTTCAATGCTCTCTCTTTCTCTTTCTCACACACTCTAGCTCACCTTGTGCATAGGGGTGCCCCAAAAATCGTTGAAGAAAACATTCTTCAGCGGTGTGTGGGGCCTGAGATCGCGGTTGTCCTTTATCGCCGAAATATCGTCAAAAACGAAGCCGCAGCCGAGGCTGTTGGTGTAAACTGCGAAGGCGATCGTGGCCACGATCGCCGCCAGAGCTCCCCGCGCAGGCACTCCCATCACAAATACATCGATCCGCCGTGTTTTGTTGTTGTTTTTTTGGTTTGTTATCTTGTACAGAGCACGGAAATATATAATCTTCGTAGCTTCTGTCTCAGATGAATTTTAATCGTCGGTGCAACAAGGACGATCGTGTCCCGGCGTCAAAGTCATGTTCGAGCAGCTCCGGGAAGCTTTTAACATCCGGTCCTGTGTGCTTCTGCCGCGCGCTGCTAAACTCGCCTACTCCTGCATCACAACTCAAATCTCATTTCGTTCACTACTCTTGTCGCACACCGCCACGCTTCACCTTCCAACAACGTACTCGCGCACTCGCGATTCACGCACATTATTGGACCAGCCAGAGACTTTCCGGTTTAAACGAAAAATCACTCGGTTTTAGTGAGGATGTTACGGTTACGAGGTAACGCAGCCGGCGAGGACGTAAGCTGCTCGCTCGACTATCCCAGGCCAAGCTGTCAAGTGCCACGGACCTTCCGTCCGAAGAGCAGACGATTGGAGTCGTCCAGTCGACGCATGCGCAGAAACTTTTTGTCTTTTTATTGTTAGCTTCTCAGTGTTATGTTGTTACTGTTTTGTATGTCTTTTTTTTAATCATTTTAAATAGTTACATGGTTAATATAAATGAGCAATAATAATTCAACAATAGTTGGCTATGAAAAATGTCAACATGGATTTCATAATGACGTGCTGTTCAGCTTGGTTTTGAGTTCGTGGAATATGAAATTTATCTTGTTTTCGTTGAAGGTTTGTTACTCTTATTCTGGAAATTCAGTGAATAGAGAAATCTGGAGATAGATCAGTTTGGGAGTCTTTTTTTTATTATTTCTTAATAGTTAGATGATAAATATAAATAAACGATAATAATTAAACAATAGTTGGCTATAGAAAATGTCAACGTGGACTTTATAATGACAGGTTTTGTCCAGCTTGTTTTTGAGTTAGTAAAATGTGAAAGTTATGTTGTTTTCATTGAAGGCATGTTATTTTTATTCTGGAAATTTATTGAGGTCTCAAAAATGTGGCGCCGAATCATTCAAAAGGACGCTGCGCCATTTTACATCATGAGCGACGCCTTTTGGCCAAATGATGAAACTCTCGCTGATGATCGTAGACCACGCGCTGGAAAATAAACACGTGCATCGAACACGCTGCATTTTGCTTTTGGAGTAACATTGTTAAAAGGTTATTTTGTTAAAATGGGTGAAGCTAAGCTAGCTAGGAAAGAAGAGGACGAAGAGGCAACTGAGGTCGACGGATCGAAGGAAATCAGTTATGAGGAGAAACTGCAGAACGTTAATACCATCGCGAAACCCATGGCGCCGAAAAAACTAACCAAAAAAATCTACAAGCTTATAAAGAAAGGTATGTAATATTCGTATTAACTAACCATTTACTGTAATCAGAAAAACTTAAATTATTTTTTATCACATATTTTTAAAAACTTTTAAGAAATCTTTTTTTTTTTCCAGCATCCAAACAGAAAACTTATCTCAGGAATGGACTTAAGGATGTGCAAAAACATCTGCGCAAGGGGGAAACTGGGTAAGCATTTATTAAATCAAAAATTTTTGATAAAAAAATTTGTTATCCCCATTTGTTCATATTTGTTTCATATTGTCTTTTTATTTTTTTAAATTCTGTATTGGCTTCAATATATATATAGATTTTATTAAACTAACAAGGAAACAAAATGTCTATTAATCAAAGTAATGACTGAATATTATGATATTTTCAAATAAATTATTATAATAGAATTTCATGTTTCCTATTTGAACAAATCTCCATACATTTTGTTGGCCAGCATGGAATTCTAAAAATGTTATCATAATCGTATCTAAAATTAGACTTGGGTTACCTGTTTCTAGAAGTCGTGTTCTTCATGCAAATAACAAAAAACACCAATAAAATTGATTTGCGACTCAAATATAATTGTTTCAAAATGTATTCCAGTCTCAAAAATAATTGTTTTGGTAATGAAATACAACCATATATATGTTTAATTAAGAATCATCTGAATGATCGATATAGACTTGTTTTAATAAAAGTAAAAGTAAATTATTTCTCATTTTAGTTTTTATTTGGCGCCAATATAATTTTCTTCGGATATTAAAAAAAAATACTGGTCTCCCTATATGGTGGCTCAGTCAGGGAAAATTAGGAATGCCAAGACAAAAGAAGAAGTGGTGTAGAAATCCTAGACCTTGCAAATTGCTTCCTCATTATTTTTCGCTTTCTACAAAGGTACCTCTATGAGGAAATATGTTGATCAATTTTGACTTCCTCGTACAGGAAGCTTTGTAGAAAGCGAAGAATAATAAGGAAGCAATTTGCAAGGTTCTACTTTACAGGCTTGTTTATACTCGGAAGACATTTTTATAAAAATTTAAAGTGACGTGAAATTTTTACCGCTCAACCGATTTGTGTAAAATTGTTACTCGAAAATTGGTTAATGATAGTCCATATAGAAACTAAATTGGAACCCGATACCTGGTAATTTACATGAGCAAGCACTTGAATGAGATTTTTTAAATAATTCAAAATGCCATAAAATTTGAACCACTCAACCAAATTTTGGTGTCAAATTTATCCCAAATATCTTTTCAAATGGTCGTTTAAGTGTGAAGAAAATTTAAGATAAATCTGTGGAAAATTTCGAAAAATTTATTTTTCGTGGAAGCTTTTTATTCCTTTTTGTTCACCAAAATCGAAATTTTCTGTCAGTTCAACTCGCAGACAATTTTGAAAAAATTGAAATGAGTGCCAAATTAGAAGATGATCCGTAGAAAATTACGACAGTTATCGTGCGTACAAGGAAATCTGCACATACACACATCCACACACATATAGACATTTCGTAAAAACCATTTTCCTCTATGAGGAAGTAAAAGGCAGATTCTTTGATTAATGAATTGAGAGATTTTATACACAAACTCTTTTTCTGATCAATTAGCTTCAAAAACAAAAAACATTTAAAAAAATTAGAATCCATTACAAAATTACACTAAGGGTATCAGTTTGTTCTGTGAGCAATATCACTCTTTAACTATTCTACTCAAATTGATTCACATTAATCTGGATCTACGGCCAAAGAATAATCAGTTTTATGGTTAATATTTTTGTCACCATTGTCCCATGTTCAAATAAATACTAGGACCTGCCCTAGTATTCTACAATTGGGTTCCGGTTGGTTGGAAAGAATTAAATAGATAAATAAATATCTATTTCTGATATTTTTTTATTAGCATTGTAAGATTGTCCAAAAGAATTTTGTTGAAAAAGGAATTACCAAAATGTAGATTTTGCGTTATTAACTGATAGATTGTATAATTGTATAATGACAAAATGATTGTCGTTCAGGAAATGCCAATAAATTAGTTAGTAAGAAGCAGGTAAAAGTCAAGGAATTTTTTTCTCTGTAAAAATGTTCACCATGCTTTGCTAGTCATATTACCACAAAGATTAATAATTTAATAATTCTCCATTAGATTGGTCGTCTTTGCTGGTGATGTATTCCCTGTGGAGATTATGTGCCACCTGCCAATAGTCTGCGAGGACAAGAACATTCCATACTGCTATACTCCTTCGAGGCTAGACATTGGAGTAGCGATGGGAGTTAAACGCGGCAGTTTGATGGTTCTCATTAAAGAGCATCCTGAATACAAAGAGCTGTACGATGAGATAAGAGAAGCGATGGTAACCCTAGCGACGCCGCTCTAGAAATAAAACAAAATTAACGTATAAAGTAAATATAATATTTTCTAAGAGATGCGACGGTGAAAAGTAATAGTTTGTAAGATCTTAAAATATAAAAATGTAGGGCAAATATTCGTTTGCTCTAAACAACAAAGAATTTACAGGCTTTATTATTAAATGTCCTTTTCCTAGGCTTCATCGACAACACACTTGTTTCACATTTCTTTACATTTCTCCAATACAATCGATTCTTAATTCTTAATTAGTGGTGTCTCGGGCTTAGCTTTTAAAGTAGATGTTAGTGATTTTGTTGAGCATTGTAATTCTGCTTGCTTTGTAATCGATATTTCATTTCATTTTTTGTTATAAGTGTTACTCTTGTGTGACTTTACGATATTAGAACGCAAAATAAATTGGACGTATCGCTCTGGCTTCTCTGGAGTGGTGTGTTGAGAAAAAATCGTATTTACATAAGGAAAATTTAAAGTCTCTTTTGTTGCATTACATTTATATTCATAGGACTTCAAGTGGTATATTTTCACTTAGTACTTAAAATGCTAGAACTTTCCAATCCGTAAAAAGTCGATCACGTTCCGTGATCTCACAATTATTCCAGTAGTAGCTTCGTACTCGCATGCGCACCGGTCGCCAGCCTGAGTCACCGTGATCAGGACTGTATTACCGTGTCTCAAGATCGGCGAACGCGCGCGACTCTTTCGCCTGTAGAAAAAACGATCATAGAAGATAATTCTCAGATTGTCGATTGGTGGATAAGGGGTGGGGGGCGAAATATATGGTTGCGCTTCTTTTTATTATCTCATCTGCCTACTGAAGTTATCCTTGTACTGCATCTGTGTCTTATAATCATCCCTAAAGCCGTCACTACAGCGTCGAAATATTTTTCACACACATTATAACAAAAAGACAAAAACACTTTTTTTTTTAAATCCAATATTACGATCTATCTACTCTCCTCTCGTAACACGTCGATTATTGCTTCGTATCCTAATTAACTTGTTTTTTTTTTGTTGGTTTGTTTCACTTCTTTTCACAACTGGGAGATTTATCTCGAAAATACATGCTTGGAACATCAGGATACATTCCGAATCCGGTGATATGACTCTTTGAAATGTAACTGTCTCTCTGTGTGAGCATGTGTGCGCCCCGTTAATAAATTATACTCCCTCGATACATTTGATATCGGAGCTTTTTTTAATTATTCGACAAACTCACCATTGGCACAGAAGAGAACTTTACGGAGGCTGAAGAATTTACGCTGCAATCTAGACAAGCAAATGTTTATTTCATGATAGCATAAGTTTTTTTTACATTAACAAAGAATTGAAAACTATTTCGGAAATGCTTCGATTTCCAAAAGTAAATCATCAAGAATTAATCTCTATTCCAAAATTGTTTAAGGCTTTGCAGAAACTCTGAGTCTTCCTCTGTGCCAATGAGGAATATCGAAAATTTCTCCAATAAAAATTACCGGACGATTATAATTTTATCTTAGGCGTATACGTCATTTGTATGCGAGTGGAGGTGAGGCAAGGAAGATATCTCGATTCGTTTCATGAACTTGAACGACGTCACTAACAATATCAGTAGAAAATGTCGACGTATTTGATTTATAAACGTTAACATTGACATCGAAATTGACGTAGCCGTTAGCGTACGATTCTATAATCATTATCTTAAACTCGCACCAGTCATTATACCGTTTAGACATCTAATCTTATTTCGTTTCAGCCTGTTCAGACGCTTATTATATTTCGTCTGGTTTATTTTTAACATTATATCTTACCGCGCTTTCGTTCAAGCTTCATACCTCCCGACAACATATTTTTTGGGTGAAAGATAACGAGCATGTTTTTTTTTGCATATAAGTAGTAATCGTTGAAGCGCAATAGAGGATGAATTGGACAATTCTTCAACTTATTTAGTTAAATATCTAAATCCGCATTTGCAATCAGAAAGCACGATTCTGCTTGGTCCACCATGCAAATGCCAATGCTTTTTTTTTTCACCAGAATAATACTGACAATCAGAAGACTAAGATCGACATACCTGAGGGCTATTGTTATTAATTCTAGCGGAGAAAAGTGATGTGTAAATAATTTGAGGTGTAATTGTATGGGTTTCGTATGTGGTTCCTGTCTTTTATCATCCACAATACGAGCTAGAAAATGTTTACCACACGCGTTATCGTTCACTTCGACGACATTAAAAAAATAGATGATCAGAAAAATATTGTAGAGGACAATTTAAACCGTGTGGTTAATGGAGAAATACATTTCGGACTCCGGATGTAGACGAGTCGCTCTCCAGCACAGTATCAACGCTAGAATGATTATTCGGTGGGATTCTTTGGACTCGTTTAATCGTATAATTGATCGATGGATGATATGCCTTTAGTCTTGGCGTTCTTCCGTATTTTGGCGAGAGCCGAAATTTTCAAACGTCCTGCCAAGCGAAAACAGCGTATTATATACAAATTAAATTATTTGGAAAAATTTGCAACAATCGTAGACTTTCCTTTGCGTACTGTAAAGCTCTGCTGTATTTCATCACGCTGGCATGGGCAACATTCGAATGCAATATGCACGTAAAATATTTTTTCCAAAACGTGGGTTAGATGTACAGATTGTGGCCTCCCTTTAGATACTTCTTCTTTTTAAAACTCGTTTTTTTGATTGAGTGAAGCTGAAAATGCGATGCTCTTATTCTCCATGAACAGAATTTAATATTTTTATAGTTACAATATTACTATTCAAGTTAGAGGGATGAAAAAAAACCCCGATTCTTAAAATTTCACCGTTTGCAGTCATAGATACTTTTCGCTAATCTCTGTGTAATCTTGAATAAGATTCTAGACCCTATTACAGAGTAATAACAAATTTAGTTTTGTGTATGCATTAAATTATTTTGAAAAAACGTGAAAAATAGTTTTAATTTCGAGAGGAGGCCACAATGGGGACCAAAACAGGTGCATCTGCCTTGTGAACAATACATTTTCATTCGCACAATGCCCATATCTGCAATTGCAGCACTCCGTATTCAGACTAGATGGTGAGAAATACTTTGCTGCGCAAAAATCGCGACTGGATTCAGCGAAGCTTGTACCAAATTTTTCGTAGGCCCGACTTGAGTCGTTGACCAAAAAAAAAATCTCAAACGCGCAGACAAACTCCGTTCCCTTTTTCAGTAATAAAACATTAATCATTCAATAACCGGTGCAAGGCGCGCGCGCGTACAATCGTAATCCTTAAAAAAGGATCGAATAGAAATTGTGCGATGCAAATAATCATCGACTCGACAAAAACCTGCGGTTTCGGCTTTTCGCGGGCGTCATTATTGACACGAGTACGTGTTGACGTTGTGTAAATATGAGTACGTGTCTCGGCTCATGTAAACTGCGAAAATGGCTCTCCCGACTCGAGGATCGCAAGCGTATCTATAATGTATTCATGGATTTATCAGCTAAGTGGGCACTAAGATTGTTGTTATATCACGTGACCGTAATTCCAATGATTTCATTTTTAATGAACCTTCCACGAACGTGTGTAGTTTAGTGTGTGACGAGGGACGCGGATGTGTGATTTCTCGCACGTTTTGCGATAGATATTATACCGGTGCCATTGTGGATCGTGTGATCTCGGCTTTTTCGCGGCTTACACTGAAAATCATCATTGTTGTCCCTCATTTATGGCTGTAACAATGATTCACTTAGATCAGTACAGCGTCAAGTTTCTCAACGCGAAGATTCATCTCGCCCGTGCACACGAAAGTCACGCATGACTTTCACCTCGTCGCGATGCGATAATTTTATCATATTGACTTATCGACTATAAGTCGTAGTGCTTTCCGCGTTCGCATCTTAAGTATAAATCTGTAGCAGTATCAAAATAGTAAAAATAGTGCAGATGAATATCATGAGCACGGGGAGGATCAGAATGAATCTGAATGAGCGGCTGATGCCGCTTGGCTCTTGTCATACGGCCTCGCCAGATTCTGTCGAGGCGTCGAAGAGAGGTCGGTCGGCTGGTGTTTCACTCGATGAGCTCGTGCCGCCAGCCTCCCGCCTCGTCTTGCTCGAACCCGAGAAACACAGGCAACCCGATTGATTGCGATTTCTCTTCAGGGTCGGCTTGTTTTCCTTGTCCTGCTCCGCCAGACATTTTTGATAATAGTCGTAATCCTTCAGATACCTTGAAAAAACAATTCTGATTACTTTTAACGATCATTTTATGCACCTTTATAATTAATCCTCCAACAAACGAAACTATTTCTAATGAGACAAACAAATATTTTAAAAAGTTCTAGGTTATTCGAAGAAATTTCACATAACCGAAAGACAATTTCAAACCAGTGTTGTGAAATTCTTAATGTGAAAATAATGCATTCTTTTTTAATGAGTAATGGAATTCACATTGTTCACTCATCACTTTTTAAAATGAATGTATGATAGTTCCATTACGTTGGAATTTTTTTCTTAAATGAATAGATATATAATACAATCAATGAAAAAATCGTTCAAAAATTGAATTAATAGTCGTATAAATCGCAAAATCGTTCGGAAAGTTGATAAATAAGTATATAAGTCACAAAATCGTTCGAAAAATTCATAAATAAAGGAATAACTATAGTATCATTAGCAGTCTGCGGTTAAAAGCGGTCGCGATAGACGGGCGATCTCTCAAAGATGATATACAGCAGAGCTGGGCAGGACTTTAAATACATGGTACACACACTCTCGCGCAGACCCTTTTACACACTCCCACATACCCACGCGCGCACACACACCTGTACCCTTGGTTGTGTTCGAGTATGTGCGCGGGTGTGTGCTAGTGTATGTGAGTATGTGCGTGGGTATGCGCGCGTGTGGATTTGTGCGTATGAGTGCGTGCGTGTGTGTGTATGAATGTGTGCGGGGTATGTGTATTTGCAGTTCTGCCCAGCTTTGTTGTGTATCATCTTTGAGAGATCGCCCGTCCATCGCGACCTGTTTTAACCGTAGACTGTTAATGACACTATATTTATTCATTTATTTATGCATTTTTCGAACGATTTTGCGATTTATCTGCTTATTTATTAACTTTTTGAACGATTGTTTGATTGATTTTATTATATATTTATTTGTTAAGAAAATTTTCCAGAAATAATGAAACTATCATACTTTCATTAAAAAAAGTAATGGGTGAACGATGTGAGTTCCATTACTCATTAAAAAAGTAATGAGTTATGGTTTCGAATTCCATTATCCATTTTTCAAGTAATGGGTGAAAAAACGATAATGCATTTAAAAAATAATGCATTTTCCCAACTCCGTTTTCAACACGCGGTCGGTTACTTCTGCGGCACGTTGAGGTTTGTTTTTGGATTAGACGATAATGATGTGCCCGTTTTATGTGACAAATTGATGGATCGGCTCGGATCTACTAGGGTCGCTTTAAAGTAGGAAATATTCTACGTTGCCAGTTAACTGGCTGATTTGATAATTGTTTTTCTTATCTTACCACACTGGTGGCCATCGATGCTCGTTCAAATATTCTTGATTTTCTGGATGAAGGAGACGTACGCTTCTCGGTGACATTTTGCAGAGTTTATTGTAATTCACACAGAGATGATTCATGCACCAGTCTGCCAACTGATCGGCGTTGTGCAGCTGTTGAAGAAAGTAATGACAATTAAGGTGTTTTAAATATTTCCTTTATTAATTGTGAATTTATTGATAATATATGCAAAAGAAGTTCCGTTTTTACATTAACAAAATTGATAATTATATATGAGACATATCGTCGTTTGGCCATCGATGGCGGTCCTTTCAGTTACTGTCATGTCATGTTACTGATTTTTTGATTACTCCTTTTTGAAAAATCTTTCAGCAGAAATAAGAGCAACTGACATGTCGTTCGTTTGTGGGATATTTGTGTTTGCTATTTATTTTTTGTCCCAGTTAAATATGTATTAATTCAGGTTCCCAATTTACGAAATTGCAAATTATTTGGCGAGTTCGCGGAATTCTCTCCTTTATACTATGCGACACATAGAAAGAGGATTTTTTATACCTTGCATGGCTCTAGTAGTCTCAGGCAGTTTTCTACCGCCTCGTTGCCATCGTTCTGAGACAACCGATCCAAATCTTCGATTACTCTGTTCTCAACTAGATTGACGAGACGCGGTAGGCAAAGCCTGTTCGCCAGTTCCAGGAGGTTTAAGCACCTAGCTGAAGATATTGCCGGAACTTCGTCGGTGTACAAGTAGCATAGCAGCTTGTGAAATGTGTATTCTCGTACGCCAGGAAAAACAATCTGGAATCGTAAAAAATGTTCAACTCCATATTGAGAAACTGAAGCCTCGTAAACAAGGAGAGTAAAATAAATCTTCATGTTTGTTACGATTATATATAGAACTTTGAAAGCGAAAATCCATTCACTAGCTTGATCTCGCAGCTGCGACAAGTAATGAGTAGATTTTATATTTCTTCTAATTTCATCCTCATGCACGTTATACAATTCCTGATTTACTCTGTTTAATGTGTATTTTATAAAGTTAAATAAAAACGTCATTACCAATAAATATATTTTTTTAACACATGTACAAAAAGTGCCCTATTCCGTACTTCAAAAATGTGTGGGAAAACGTCTTTTGTAGTAAGGCGTGAAATAATATCCAGCGCATGCGCAGAAGGTCTACAGTCCTACCAGAGATGAGTGTGGAGATTGCCAGTGGAGCGATATTCTTAAGGCAACTTTTTTTCCGTCTTTGCAGCGCCGCCACACTGGAGAGTTGCCGAACTAGACCCATCTTTTTGATTGGTCGAATATATATAGATACACTCGAAGTGGAAAAAATTGTGCGCTTCCGACCCATCTTTCTGATTGGTCGAGTATATATAGATATACTCTCGACGGGAGAGGTTCGTGCGTTTCCGTAGCTTGCGACCGCGCTTGATCCTTTGCGCCCGTCGCAACGTTGCTGGGACCATGCATTTGAATTTCAGCTCATCGCACGGACTTCGGAGTACTGTCTTCGAGCCTTGCTTGAACATATCTTAACCGTATCAATAAAGAATTTAAAATATTCAAGCAAGCTCGGCAAACGTACGCCAGTTCACTCACGCACCGAACGAATTTCTTAACTCCGAACCTTCCGGCTATCAGACTGATTCTCTATACGCACGACCACCGTACACTTCTGAAAGTTGATGTACGTTACCCAAACATGCTTATCCAAAATTCTTGAACGCGGAAAAAAATATATATATCCTCGCAGCAACAAATTCTTTGCTGCGAAGATATATTCATTAAATTACGTATCAACACTGAAAAAAAAAAAAATTAACGGTAAGAAATTCGTTCGGTGCGTGAGTGAACTGGCGTACGTTTGCCGAGCTTGCTTGAATATTTTAAATTCTTTATTGATACGGTTAAGATATGTTCAAGCAAGGCTCGAAGACTGTATCCCGAAGTCCGTGCGATGAGCTGAAATTCAAATGCATGGTCCCAGCAACGTTGCGACGGGCGCAAAGGATCAAGCGCGGTCGCAAGCTACGGAAACGCACGAACCTCTCCCGTCGAGAGTATATCTATATATACTCGACCAATCAGAAAGATGGGTCGGAAGCGCACAATTTTTTCCACGTCGAGTGTATATATATATTCGACCAATCAAAAAGATGGGTCTAGTTCGACAACTCTCCAGTGTGGCGGCGCTGCAAAGACGGAAAAAAAGTTGCCTCAAGAATATCACTCCACTGGCAATCTCCCTACTCATCTCTGGTCCTACATTATTTCTCTCTTCCGGTAAATTTTTTCACGTTTTCGCTACATAATTTCACTCGCCGCTACATCATTTACCGCTCTTGCCGAACAAGCATTTAGGCGCCGAGTCTCTACCGATGCGCCATCTGACGGGTGAAAGTAAAAAGCAAGTTGAGCACAGCTGTACGTCTTATTGTTCACTCGTCCTCTATTTTTCCTTCAGACGAAAAATTAAAAAAAAACATATCCCGGCGAATAATCGTGTATTATTCACAATAATGGTCAATTTTTTTACAATTTACAATTAAAAAAGTATATTTGGATGGCCACTCTGGACACCGCCAATGCTTTACCTGCATGAAATTTTATTTACTCGCGAATCTTTTAAAAGTTTGTTTTTGGTTACTACCAGTGCTCGCCGGATTGTAAGGCACTTTTTACGCATTGAGTAAAAAAAAAAAAATATGTGACACTCGTACGGAAAAGTGGACCCTTCATAAGGACTGTGAAGTCGGCTGCACGAGCTGAAGACGAGGGCTGCCAACTTCACAGCCCATGCGGAACGACCTCTTCCCCGTACTCGCATATAATGTACTATTCCTCATGTCTGGAAGAAGTAAAATGCAGGGATATAATGTTTTGTTTGTCACTTACCACTTTGGCACTGCTTTCGCGAAAATCTCCAGAAAACATTGCCTTCATCATATCACATCTGGCAGTTAGTATCGCTCTGTGAGCCGGCATGGTTCCGTCGTCCAATTCGAACATAACGTCGGCGAATAATCCTGGAAACAAATTGTTATCGATAAATTGAAATCTTCCTTCATTAAAGTTTCAAAAAATCTTTGTTGATTTCTCGTTTTCAAATAGACTTACCTTGCTCCAGGCATATATCTTCAAGACGTTGTCTCACTACCTGCTTGTACTGATTATTGAGGTCGCTGTTCATGAACTGGGCCCTGGCCTGGATGCTTCCAAGAACCATCATCAGTTGCGGCAGCTCGAGAAATTCTGCAGCCTGTCTAATTTCCTGTCGATAATTATAACAAGATATAAGAATTCGTCTCCTTTTTCTCGGTGCATCACACTCTGGACGGTGACAATGAGTTACACATATTATTTCTTTTAAAAAAACTGCTCTCGGCGATTGCTACGCTTTTCTAAATGAAGTCTTTCGCTGTTGGTTCCTCTATTGCTAAGCTATGAGGCTAGTGAATGAATGACAGACAGAACAGAATGATTTCAAATATACATATATATACAAAAATGGCGCGATCGATGACAGCGGGTCCTCGAATGATTTGTCGCTGCAACATGATTATTTACATCTTTAAAAAAACCATATTTTTAATGCAGTAATTGTCATAACGGTTGTAAATAAATTCGTCACTGTGCCGACGAGTAAATCTGTTCCCGGTGAAAATGTTACTCTCATAATTTCTCTAAAAAATTATTATTGCACCATCTTTTGCATGATTATGGATTACAATTTTTTCATCTCTTACTAATTACTTCCACAACATTTATCCGAATCAGCTGAAGAATTTTGCAAATACAGTACGTTTTTAGAATGATGAATGAACAACGCTGATTTTCTCGAGCACTACAAACTTATGAAATACTTCAAAAACATTTGTTTTCATAATACATGAAACTTTCTGAAGTTAATTTGAAAAATTCGAAAATAATTTAAATACTTTACAAAATCATTTTGCAGCATAACAGTGCAATGAGTATTAAAAAATGCAGAATTCCGTGCATTTCAAACGTAACGGTTGCGGAAATGAGACATTTTTTTAACGGATAGCAGAATCTCTCGGGATTTCAAGAGGAATATTGTCACCAGGGCAGAGAATGTAATCTTGAGATGGATACTTAAAGATAGACATATATATGCAAGTAACGAACGATGGAGAATGGGTGCACCTGCAGCGGAAGTCGACGCTATAGGACATGCTCGATGATGATCGATGCTAGAGAACTGCGCTAGTAGAATATCTATGCATATAGAAATAATGGCCCTGCAAGGACTTCGATAATATACGCCCTCGGCTCTAGTTGTGATATTATTTATCAATAACTCTATAGGATTTCTCCTGTACGTACCGCGACGTATCACCACTAACACGAATATGTAATACTAACCAGTAGAAGACCGATAGGAGCTGTCTGAAAGAATAGAGCTGCGTTAGTCAGTTATTGCTTGTCCATACGCTGAAAAAAATGCATCTTGGCGACCTCTAATTCCGCGTTTTGTATATAATCTCCCTCCTATGACTGTAGGCTTTGCTCCTAACGTAATTCTTATTTTTCTATGTTATGGAAGTTAGAAATGTTGCTACAACAGAATCATTCACAGCATTCAATTATTCGAAAAACCAGAAATTCCCAGGTATTCCGGTTGACGTGTACTTGTATTTCAACTTGCTGGACTATTTGTACAGGTCCTAAAAATATTTCAGTGAAATCGTATGTGCGAATAATTTTTTATGGTCCAAACGATTTCGTTGCAGAAACTTTGCTAACTTCAATAGCATATATTTGTTCAACGTTCTGAAATTATGATGGGAGAGTCAAACGTACTTGTAGATCGTGATATCGTTTTTCGAGACTCCCGGTGTATATGAACTGCAAACATTGCTGCAGAGCTTGAGGCGTAACCAACTTTGAGAGTGTCACAACAGTAGTCGGCTGCTGCACTCCATTGGAATTCTCGGCCTGTAATTAAAGGAACAATCATTCTTACATAGCATCGTAACTAGCAGATCTCAGAGATATCACAAAGGAGTGGAAATTGTGTTTTGCGAATTGCATTTTAAGTTAGATGGGAATAAACGTTCATAACGCCTGCGGTTTGGAGTGTTCGTGTGTTTGAACTGCACTAAACTTCCACTACGCTTCATTCCGCGGTTCAAACTAATTTAGTTAAGTGGCACCTTCACTAGGTTCTCTACACATTGAATGATTCGTTGAAAAGTAACGAGAGGAGGAGGAAGAGGAGAAGTAGCTGCATCAAGTAAGACGAGATCGTGGAGCACGCGACGGCGTTTCTGCTGCCGTGCCGAGACTAAAGAACCCGCCGAGATAAATTAAGAAGCAACGAGAAAAGTAGACACGACAGATGCTTGATTAAGCTATAATCAATCTGTTATTGAACCTACGAACTCCCAATTGGTCTCGTTGAAGGCAAACGTCATGTGTGGTACGTACGTTTATTGTACCTAATACACAATGCGATGAATACCACATATAGAACATCACTGAACTCACGTCCCTGAACAAACACTGAACTCACCAGAGTTATGCGGATGTTTTGAAACGTTGGATGATTGAGCTCTCTCATTGCACCAGCGGGCTTCCTCTGGTTGTCCATCGTTGGCAAAACTTGGAAGCTCGACCTCCGCTTCAATTGCTCCCAAACTCTAGAAGATTTTAAAAAAATTTAATAAACCCGGAAAAGATTTACAATGAAAATAATTTTTTATTTGCATATCTACTCGATTAATCGTGCGGGTACTTTTTGGGTGTAATAGTTACTTTTATGCTACGCGCATAACCAAAATTAGTGACGTGGCTAATATTTTACTAACAAAAAAAAATTTGAAATCATTATTTCGGAAAACTTGATAAAACACTGAAAAAAAAAACGTTTCCAGAAAAATAAACAAATAATTTTCGTTTGTAGAAAAAGTTTGGACAACGGGTGATTTGTTGTACAATTTTTTTTCCATAATTTTGTAATAACATTTCGAAATTATTATAATGCAAAATCAATCTTTTCAACATTTTCAACGTGCTTGATTTTTTCAAATTTCTCATTCTATCGAGAAGTGTTCGAAATTATATGTGAATCCATTTTTGACCGGATTGGACCGCTATAAATACCTTAACTGCTACGATCAATATTATTTTCATTTTTCGACATTAATGAGTTTAAACCTTTCAAGAAAAAATAAATAAACGAAATATCTTTCTTTATTCAATTTTCTTTTTAACAATAAAAAGTATTTGCATAATGTATTCCTCTTACTTAGCAGGCTTGAATTGATCGATTCTTATGAGGCACTCGGTGTCGTCATTGAAATCACCGACGGTAGCTTCGCCGAACGTGCTGACCTAGACGAGAAACAAGAGGATTCCTCGAAGAAGCTATAGCGAAATATCGATGGAATACTCAAGGAAACATGGCGTGAAAGGATTCTTGACAATAATACCATGCTCGATTCGCTGGAACTTCGAGGCGTAAGTTCCTGCACGAGTTCCATTGAAAAGAGACGATGAAAGGCCGGCGAAGCTGCAGCCAGAAGACAACGATGCGAAGAGAATGAACAGTTGCCGGCTATGAGGGTTACGTCCGTGTGCACCGGTCGCATCCATAGCGCCTTCATGTTCTCCTCGTAAGTGCTCGAAGCTAGGCATACTTCCGGTGGAATGGGCTTCGGCGGACAAAATGGTGCCTTCAGAAAAACGTCAAGAAACAAGTCATTTTATTTTAATCTTTTACAATTAAATTGAGTGATTGGAATATGGGTTTTGTAGAATAATACCTGAAGAAGAGGCCTCTGCACCCTCTTCAGGTTCGTCATCCAGAAGCGCTGCTGTCTCCGCGCTATAAGGGCAGCGCGGATCGAGTTTTCGAAGACCTCATTGACCCCGTAGTATGTGAAGACACTTGCCTCGTAGTAACAGACACCGAGTTCCCTGGCAACAGCTCTCGCCTGGTCCGGCATCACCAAGTCGCTCTTACGGGTAGCTCTGCATATAAATTGAACAGAACGTAATGGAATTTTTTATGTTTAAACAGCGGCTCTCTACCAATTTGATTACAAAATGAGATTTTTGAAGATAATAATTAAAAATATATATATGTAAGAAGAGAACTTCGGAGAAAAGTTTTTGATAATGGTTTTTAACGTGTACAAATATCGCGGAAAATTCACTGTGTAAATAAATTGTTAAGACCAACCGAACAGGCCTTTGCGGGCGGCGAAAGAAATATTTCGTTACGTGAACGAAAAGTTTATTGGGAATTAAGGAAAATTTGATCTCTTCGCCACCCACAAACGCACGTTCGGTAGATCTTACCAATTTGTTTTTCCAGTGTGTATAAAAGTAAATCAAACGTAGTATTTTTTCTTTTAAGAGACTAAAATTATTGACTTCTTTATGGCGAAAACTTTGGCTACGGGAATGATTCTTTTTAATTCGATTTGTACATCAATACAATCGAAATTGCCTAAAGCTACGGGAAAAATAATCCAGACAAAATGTTTTGATTTGTGTGAATGGGTTGAAATATTGATTTGTCAAACACTATTAGCTTTTGAAGGTAGTCCTTGCGCCTGGTATAGATTTCGCATAAGTTCGAGAAAAATGAGAGAGAATTGCAACAACTTTTCAATATTATAAATTTTTTTGAATTAACACATTAAAGATACTAAAAAGATTAATTTTGAATAATAATTACTCCAAAAAGTTATAAACAGATTAACGAAAAAAAATATGTTCAACAAATTGCCCGAAACCCCAACTTTTTTTTTAAGAAAATTTTTCTGAATACGTATGAATTTTCTTAGATTTTTAAATTTATTTTGGAATTTGTGTTTTTTTCACAGATTTTTTTTCATAAAAAAAGAAAAAAGTTCAGCGTGAATTAAGAAATCTGAATAAAAAGTTCGTACTTATTTAGAAAAATTAACGAATCATTTTCACTTGCAAAAAAGGTAGGTTTTCAGAAAATTTGGCGAACAAACACATTTTTTCATCAATTCATTAATAACATGTTAGAATAATCATCATGTAAAATCAATCTTTTTATTAACTATAATGCGCATGATTTCTCAGTAGTACATTGTGATACAAGGCCGTGATGGTGAACTTTATACGAAGAGTGTGAAGTTAGCCGCATGAGTCACGAGTACCACAGCGCAACAAGTGCGAAATGCGGCGACTTCACACTCTTCGTAAAGAATTCACCATTACGTACGAGTATCACATACAATTTTTGGTAACAAATGCATGAAATGTGTACAGCTGTATTCATTAGATTCCCAGATAGCCATTAAGGTTCACGGTGAGATCACACAGGCACAACGAAACGGCATGTCATGATGGCATAATGCCGTTCATTACGTTCAAATGTGCCGGCATAGTGACGGCACGGGACAACACATTTTACTATCTGGGTTAGAAGGTAGAGCCAAGAAGCTTGGGTGGACTCCTAGTGGAGTCCAGGGGCGAAGTCCCTCCACTGAAAAAAAAAACAAATTTATTAAAGAATTAACAAATTCATCAGTGCATTAGACGCGTTCGTTTATTTCGAGGGTATCCTCACTTCCCTCCATCGTCTCGATGTGCGCGGTCTCTTGCGGTTTGCGGTGTTAACGGGACTCGAACGTTGGCGGCACTAATTCACTTTTCATCCGACTAGATGGCGCGTCGAAAGTGTGTGTAAAGTGAATCATTGGCACTCAAATTTACTTCACACATGTCCATGGCCGTATGATAAAGATACATCAAAGTAGCGACCGGAGTCAACCCCAACTAATAACGAACCAACTTCACGCACACTTTCCTCTGTGAATAATTCACTTCACGCACACTTTCGACGCGCCACCTAGTTGGATGAAAAGAGAATTAGTGTTGCCAACGTCCGAGTCCCGTTAACACTGCACAGAAGCGCGCACATCGAAACGACGGAGGGAAGTGAAGATAACCTTAAAATAAACGAACGTGGCTACTGCACTAATGGATTTGTTAACTCTTTAATAAATTGGTTTTTTTTCAGTCGAACATGTACCACACCCAGTTAGAAAAACGTGCCCCACAGCGTGTCCTCAAAATGGCGTCATGTACTACAGCATTAAGCTGCTTAATTATCGGCACGGCGTGCTTCACGGCACGAATGCCAGCGCTGTGCCTGTACAGATTCGCCATGAGTGTGCGCTGCACAGCGTGTTGGAACTATGCAGGCTCTGTACCGGCATCAACACGTCATGCCGTTAATAATGCAGCTTAATGCTGTAGTACTTTTTGTGACATGCGTGTCGTTTCATGTCGTCACCTTGGCGTATAATATCTATCAGGGACAGGCGGCACTCGCCTTTGGCTTTTGCCGCTGTGGTACTCGTGGCTCGTGCGGCGGACTTCACACTCTTCGTACATAGTTCACTATCACGCCCTTGTATCACAATGTACTATTATACAATTGATAAGTGGTTGCAATTCTCTTACATTTTTCTCGAACTTACGCGATATCAATACCAGGCGCAAGGATTACTTAATATTATTTTTTACCGATGGAAAATGTAACGCAATTAAAAAAAAAACATAAAATCTTCTCCTTTTTGGAGTAATTTGTAATGCATTTCATTATTTTAGTTCAAGTAGTTAATAGAAACTTGCCTGACGAAGGGACTACGATCCCGGAAGTAACTGAGATACGTTTCGTCCCGATACATGTATCGAAGATCGTTCTTACAGCCGACCAATAGAACTGGCGTTTGCGGACAGAAACGACGGATTTCCGGGTACCACATGGCCTTGCAGTTTCGCAAGGACACCGGATTCGTTATGGAGAAACATAAGAGCACGACGTCCGATCTATATAGAAGAGAATGAGAACAATCGGATGGAAGAAATCAGGACACGGAAAGTTCAAGAGCCTGGGCTGCTTCGTGCGCGAATGACGGCAAAAGGTCGATAAACAATATAGACTACGTTTTTTCAGATGCACTTTCGTTTCCATTACCTGCCGTAAGCGAATCTTCGGTCTTTCTCATGATCGCCGAATGTGTCCCATAGGCGTAGTGAGACATTTACGTTGTCCACTACCTCCCACGATCTTTCCAGTACCTGAAATAAATTATGCATCAAATTTAACGAAACGTGTAACGAGTTCTATTCTAACTTAGGTTAATTAATCGAAGCAAACCGAAGCGCTTTTATATCAATTTTTGATGGTTTGGAATGATTGTTTAAAAAACCCGTAATCAAGTGTTTATGGAATGTAAAAAAGAGTGTTCAATATATCAGATTACTACATTACAACCAACACTGTTTTTTGCAGCCCCGTAAGTATTGTTTTCGTGACATTTTTTTCTTCAGATTTACATCTCAGGATGCTCAAAATTCTCTGACGGTCGAGAAAAGTGATTTGTGTGAAATGAATGGATAATAGGGTGGTCCTTAAATGGGGTATTTTCGATTTTTACCGTGCCACCCCCCATGTCGGTTCGAAATATATGAAAAACAATCTTCAAATTTATTCAGATCTCTTTTTTCACTTTTAACCTTCCTCCACGGGGGTTGAAGATTTCGATTCAAAATACATGAGGTTTTTCAATCGTTGCAGTCAGTATTTTATTGTGGGACTCCTCATCAGTGAAAAGGTTCGAAATTTTAATAAATTTCTCTATGTACATACGGGACAAAAATTACCAACCCTTAAATTGTTTAATGGATTATCGTTTTTGAAAAAAATGGGGTTTCAAATTTTTCATTATAAATCCATAAGGTTTATTGAGCTTAGCAGGCAATATTCCGTTGTGGAAGTAGTCACTGTTACAGTGTTCGTTACTATTAGTTCGTGTTACAGTGAAAACCTGGAAAAATCAAGCGTATCAAAGATTACCTGAACGGTAATTTTGCATAATAATAATCCCAAAATCGTTCATCGGTCGTTGTATTGAATATTTTATTTTATGCCGACGGGCACAAAGGGGGAGGGTGTTAGATTCCCGACCGAGAAAATGTATGATTTTTGCAGTACAAAAATATTTCCTAAAATCGCATGTGATCTGTTTTTCATAACGGAGTTCTATAAAAGTATTTTTGTTCGAACATGCGAAGTTGTAGAAAAGAAGTACAATTAACTGCTAAGACCGATGAACTTCATATATTAAAAATGAAAAATTCGAAACGTCGTTCTTCTTAAAAGCGATAATCCATACACCAATTTAGGGCAGGCGTTGGTAATTTTTTCTCGTGTGTACATAGAGTAATTTGGGTGAATTTTTTACTTTTTGGCTGGCAGGGAGGCCCACAATGAAATATTTGCGGCAACGATCGAAAAAATTCATATAAGGTAGGTGTACCATTTGTGACCACTGTACCATTAGTGGCCACACAGAAAATGTATAGACCAATTCACCATTAAGTCAATCTATACGAATTACTAAATATTCTACAATAATCAGAACAAATTTTACATTGAATATTCAATACTTAAAATGCCTTATTGTTTAATAAATTATGTTCCAAGCCGTTTACACCATTTGTGGCCAGCACCGTCATTTACATGCAATAGGTATGGCCACAAATGGATCAAGTTGATGGCCACATACGATACTACGGTGGCCACAAACGGTACTTCTACCCTATCTTAAATGGGAATTTCAATCCCCGTGAGGGAAGGTTAAGTGTAAAAATAAAAAAATCTGAAAAAAATTGGACGGTCATTTTTTATGTATTTCGAACCGATTTGTGGGGTGGCATGATAAAAATTCGAAAACACCCCATTTAAAGATCACCCAAGTATGCATCCATCTTGTTCAGGATGGCTTATATAAAAATTGAATCTTCTTTCGTCTCCTATTTCAGTGATAGGACATGTGTAAAATGAAATTTGACTTAAACTGTAGTGTTTAGCACTTCAGTTGAATTTAATTGTCTGTAAAGTTTCAGCCAAATGTGATTATTATATTCTTTTTAAATTCTGTGACCTCGAAATCTATTATTAATGTACTGATGTTTTGGGAGATTTTTATGTTGAGCATTTGTCGCCATTTTTAGGATGTAAGCAAACAAAAAATGTAAATCGAACCTTTATTAAGATGAATAAAATAAAGTTGCAAAGTTGAACTTTGCGAATTGCTTTCTCACCATTTTTTTTTTTTTTTTTTACAAAGCTACCTCTATGAGGAAGTAAGTCTAATCTATTTTCGCAACCTCGAATTTGAAGATTTACAAAAAAAAAAACAAAAAATAAAAAGGAAGTAATTGACAAAGTTCAACTTTACAGCTTTATTTTTATCAAAGTTAGGTTTCTGAAAAATTTGAACCCATAAAAAATCATGACAAAGCTGTGTAACTATCATTGCTCAATACTATTGATTTCATATATGATATTTGAGTTCATGATCTCATGTTTTGCCAAAGTTAGGGCAAATCGTGAATTTTTCAAAAATTTCAAAACTGGATAAAATCCGAATAGCTTTTCCAATTTCTGTCAAATTGAATACGAAACAACATTAACAGTACCTGCACATATAAACAATTATTTAGCGAAATATTGCCATTTTTACGAAAGCTAGAGCGTGCTCGTCTTTTTTTGAAACATTTAAAGAATCTGTAAAGTAAAAGTTTCCGTATGTATTTTAAATACAAATGCATCAGTCAAAGAAGGACTGCTGATTAACTTCTGCACCAAATTGTAACTCGATCGGTTAAACGGTTCTTGAGTTACAAGTAATTGAAATTTCGAAGCCATACACACATACTCACACACATACGGATATTTGTTTTAAACCACTTTTCTCGATGCATTTGAAGCATTCTGGAGTATAATGACATGCTAATCTAAGAAAATGTTTGTTTCATGAAATCAAAGCTTCCCCTAGGGAGGAATATTCAGTTTCTTTTGTACAAAAAATTCGGTAGCGACCTCGAAATATTTTTTGGACGTACTAATGATTTAGGAGGATTTTTAAAAAGTATTTGGCACTGCTGCTTAAGTTTGAGAACCAAAGAAAAAAATTAAAGTTCAAAATAAATCATCCCAGGGTAGATTGTCCCATATACAAAAGCATCAGTACATAGTTGTAATCGAAACGCGGCAGCACCAGAGCCTCCGAAATTTATCAATGAAATTCAATATACATAGATGTAACGAGGCATGCTTACGTCTTTGTAAATTCGGTACTGGTCGATGGCCCAGACTGTGGGCACATGGGTGGTGAGCAATTGAGACAGGGACACGTGCTTGTTGCAGGCTCTTGCGCAAATCAGCCTGGTCTTGCCGACTGCGGTGTCGCCCACAACGACGCACTTGACCAGCTCCTGGTGCGGTTGCTCATTGTCCATCACCGGCAATCACCCCTTTTCATCAAATATTTCTCTTCTCGTGCCAGTCTGTACGATTGAAGATCGTCGTCTTCGTCTTGGACGTCGACTCGTGATACCTCGCCTTGCTTATCCAATCTTTTCTCTTCCACTTTTTCTTCTGCTGCTGCTTCTCTGTCTTTCGTGATACACGACCAACACATTCGATCTGTAGACAAGAAAATCGCATTTCTGCTTAAATTATTTCGTGACTGACCGTCCAACGGGTCATTCCCTTGGGGGGCAAAACCAAATGGCATGCACACGCACGTGTTCCAAGAACGGCGAACTTACAGTATATCTCTGGATATATCAACGTTGGGTAGGCGTGCTACGGATCATTAAACGCCACCAAGAATATTTTCGTTTATACATAATATATATCTATGTATAGACACATTTACTTGGAATATAATGGTACAGATGTACAACCGTTAGCGATATATTCACAGATATTATATATATATATATGTAAGTATGTATATATGCAACGTGACTATTGATTTGACCCAGGGGCCTTCCCGCTCTCCTATATTTAGAATCGAACCTTCGCAACCTCAACCCCTCTTATCTTAACCCTGAACGTGATTCATGAAAATCAGAATAGAATCAATCTTCGACTGTGTAAAAAAATGCATATAAATTCTCGAAGAAAAAATCGATTTTTTATCACCCGTCGTTGTTGTATCATCGAGCGATGACCATGCTAGATATATCCGTAATTAATTCGTCGCGTTTCTCAGCTGACATCGTCTGGCCAAGAATTCGATCGATTTTAGAACCATTTGAGGGACAAATAACGAAAGAGACAAACGCTGAAGCACTTTTGGAAACTCCAATCAAGAGCTTCCAGGAAGACAAACAGAGTTTACGATTGTGCGTGTCGCGCTTTAGCAACATTCTATCGTGTTTCCAATCATCGATCATTATTATAGTAACAGAGGTGGGCACCATTCGAATGAAAAATATTATACACCATTTCTTAAAACATTTGTGTTGATCACAAAGCCTACGAAATACTTTAATTCCTCGTTAATTAATTATTCTGATTCGAATACGTTCGCGATTATGTCGTTTTTAACTCCCGACTGCCCCTCTGTGGCAAAAAAGACGGGAGTTATGCGTTTCACGGCGATCAGCTGATTTGAGCGATTTCTTTGTAGCCAATGTTCTCGAAAACGGTTAATGATTACTTAACCAAGTTTTGTACGTCGCTTATATCACTAGCGCCCAACGTCTTTTTCCATAAATTGAAGTGATAAGTTGTTGATTCACTCAGATAATTATGTTTTGCAAATAGTGCAAGAAGCCTATTTGAATAAATCGAAATATCACTAGATGGCCGCCATTATCGTGCTGTAGTGTAACTCACTCCACAGCGCATATGGCAAAGTGTTTACTTTAAAAAGGACGGAATAAAAATAATTTTACAAAAATTTTAAAACTCCCGACTAAAAAATAAGCTTAATTAATAAACACACGCGTTAAATGAAAAATGGCGAAATAATTAAATAACATATCATATTAGAGTCGGGAGATTCTTTCGTCACCAGGTGTGAAAATCTCTCGACTATGATATGATATGTTATTTAATTATTTCACGATTTTTTCTTTACTGCGTTTGTTTATTAATTAAGCTTATTTTTTAGTCGGGAGATTTTTAATTTTTGTAAAATTATTTTGATATATATATCGGGACGCGCTTCAGTTAATCGATTATGAATTAAATAAATGTTTGATATACTGTGATGTATGCACAAATTATAACGCATCTAAAATATCACCACCTACATTACAAAAGCAAAATGAGAAAACCGCTGCATAACAACCTGATAATTATTAATCAAAAAAATATTGTCTACGGGTTTTGATGCGAATGATGTTCATCTTTGGTACGAGCGAGTTGTACTGCCGAAATAAAAGCAGAACGACTGACATACAGTCGAGCAAAAGACTGCAGTGTCGGGGGAGCTAAGGTAGAAAATTCAATTGCGAAAATGGTTAATGTTAATAAAAAATAGTTCTGCTTGACTTTCCCAGTACTGCAGTAAAGCAGAATCCTGCGGTGGTGCGTGCAGACTAAATTATGCCACTTGAATACGTGGATTGGCTCGTGGACTGTCGCGAGGTTCAAGGTCACGGAAGAAACAACACACACATAAACTGTTTGTGACGGTGAGTGCCTGCCAGTGACTCCACTAAACACATCGAGGTTCGTGCAATGAGAATGCAACGACAAAAGTGTTGCCGCAGTATTGGTGTTTTACTGGTGGTCAGTCAAAGGAGGTCGATAAGACTCGTTGGGATAGCGCAGCCCCTTCCACTCTCTTGACCGTAGCACGTAGATAATATGCACGTTGGCTACCCGCTATATACATGAGCTATGGTGGACGTATATTCTATAGTAAGCTAAGTAGTTTGAAAGTCAATCGAACTGCTCCGCAAGCTGTCGTTCAAGTGGCTCGAGACATGACATTCTTGTCGATTCCATATATATATATATATATATATAGTTCACTATTGGTGGCGTATTGTGTGGATATAGATGACACTGGAAAACACAACTGCAATGGGAATGACTGCTGCATATAATGGCCAAGACAATCCATACGAGAACCTTCAACCCCTCGTCTCTTCTCGGTCATTTTGCGTGTTCTTGAACCGCAGTAACGAGCCGAATGACCCGGTGAAATGATTCCTGTTGATGGTTTGGCGACGGTAATCGTGTGCTCTATTTGTGGACAGTCGGTTAACCGCAGAGGGAAACACGATGTCTATACACGGAAGTTTTTTTAACCGGTGACTTTAAAAATATCTGTTGAACTATCAGCTGTATTCTCCTGCACTTTACGTTCAATTTAACTTTTTATTTTAGTACATCCCAGAGGATTTTTTATTTATTCTTTAGACATGTAGAAATGAAAGCAAAAGAGACATAAATAAATAGAATACTTATAGAGTGCTTGGTTTATACAGATATGAAATGGGATTCAATGTAATGTCGAAAACTTGTTTACTCAATGAGTGGTAAGTTTTTTTTAGGGAAACATCATTACGTTTGTCAACGATAGGTAAAAATATTTGAGACATTAATATAGTTTCATAGAAAATATATAAATTTTTCGCACTCGTAGAGGAAATTTTTTATTGCGCCATAACTACAACTTTCGACGAAAAAGTCGTCGGGATAAATTACACCGAAACTATAACTTTCTACATTAAAATGAGAATTAGAACACAGTTGTAAATAGTTGTAATTTTTCTAACAAGCTGTGATTTACGAGTACTACTTTGACCGTGGTAGATCTTACAGCCCTACAAGTCACAATTAGTCTCCAACATAGATTACAAAAAACTTTGCCTTGGGTAATTTATTAGAATATTATTGAAGCTTTTGGAGATGTATTTTTATGATAAATTACATCTACCAATAACTTTTTGATGAAATATTGCAGCATCTATGAGAGATAAAAAAAGCCAACTGCAGATTGGATGATAAAAATTCCGACGAAAAAGAAAGAAAAAAAACTGTTTTGTGATAAGATTATAATAGAATTGCCACCTTTGTCACAGGGGAGACATTCTATCTGTGGTCTGTATCGTGTCGTTTCTATTTCAAGAAGAATTAATGGTCAACATGTGCCTTAATTTTAGCGAAAAAATTCATTTCTACAGTGTTTCCTAATCTGATTCCAAAATAAGTCGACAGTATTTTCCCCCAAAAAGAAAAGTTGCAATTCAACCACCTGTGATAAATTTTTTTGATAAAAAATCGCGGTAAACGAGAATTCTCTGGAGACATCGTGTTGCCGAGAATTTTCGTTTGAAGGAGGTGGTGGTGGTGGAAGCGGTGTATCCAAGTCGAGCCCACGCTGGCGCAATGCAGAACGTCGCCGTGTCGGGGTCAACGTTACGGGGGGTTGCTCTATACCGCTCATTTCTACACTGCTACTGTGCTCTCGGCTAACCCTGAAGGCGAAAAACTCTTTTCTCCTTTACTTTTCTTCGCAATAATGCTGAGTGTCTGTAAGCTAGTCGAAATTTGTAGAAAAGAACTTCAATTTTCGAAGCTAATATGGCGGAGGGTCATTTTTTTTACCACTGTGGCACCACGACAATTTTCCTTGTTGTTTTACTTTTCATTCATCAAACAACAACAAAAAACCACTTATTTCCGAATTCGAAATATGAATTTCGAAAAATCCTTATTTGTGAACGGATCGAAAAACTCAAACATAATTATTTTCCGAATATTGCCAATTGGATTTTTAAAAAAAATTTATTAAAATTTTTTTATTCTCGGTTTTGCAATGGCCCGAAAATAGTCGGATTATTTTTCTGTGACTAATTTGATAATTTGCTTATTATTGTGCGTCGATTCTCTACAAAAAATGGAAAATTTTGAATTTTCTTTAAACTACAAACAATTAAAAAAAAAGAAATAATAATTTTTTTATGGAGACTCAATACACAATAATCAGCAGAATATAAAATGAGTCACGGAAAAAAAATTCGATAATTTTCGGATCATTACCGAAGACAGGAAGTAAAAAAATTGAAAAAAAAAATTCGGATAACACGAACCACATTCGTAAATTTCAATTTTTTCTCTTTCGTCAATTTTTTTGCGTGTTTACAATAATATTGAAAGAATAATTACGGTTGGGTTTTTCGATCCGGTCAGAAATAATTTTTTTTCAAATAAACATTTTGTATTTCGATTTTTTTTTTACTTTTCATCGTTTTTTCGAAGAAAAAGTTAAACAACAAAGAAAGTTATCCCTCGACTTGGGAGGGGGTATCTCCTTAACACATATTAACGGGAAATTTCACCGAAACGTCCTTTTAAGAATGTTATGAAAATTTACATCCAGGTATGTTATGCAAAAAGTTCAACATTTTTCAAAAAAGCTTTCGGATTTTCAGAGCCAAGATATTTATACTTTAACTTGACCAGATTAACACATGAATACGTGCAAGTCTGCAAAAAAGTTGTGGACTTGCGCAAGCGTCGGCTGTTTTATGCACGCCGGGACGGAAAGCGTCTTTTTGCGGCATAGTTTGCGAAAAATGCACTTTTGTGAACGCAGTAGTGAAATAGTACATTCAAACACTTGAGATAGAAAAACTTTTTTTTCACCGTCAGCTCATACTACAAACTCACACGTGTTGTGAAACGTTTTTTTCTTCCTAACATTGAAAGATACTAATTTCTGATAAGCCACGGTAAACATGCGACATACATTAAAAAATCAATGAGATTGTTCAGAGTTCATAGCCAATTTCACAAATATACATGTTTTTTCCGAGAGTGCTTGTAAAAGCATAGATGAAAAGATTGACGGAAAATGCGAACGTGAGCTGAAAGTATGTTACTCACGGTCTGGCTCTTGGTGCAGTTACTATTGGAATCGTTTGAAATAGAGATTCTCCGTTGGCATCAACAGCCAGCGCTTTCTTAATCACCATCGATCAGCTGAATAGCCTTCTATACACGATTCATCCAATCACGGATATCGAGCGATGCAAATGATTCTTCGCCGCGCTAAACTTTGATTGCAATGAGAATATATGTATATGAATATGGGATCAAATGGATAAATAAATTTGTTACCTGATATAGCAGAGCTGATTGTTTCGCTCTCGGATTCGACCTTCTCAATAAATACTGAAACCTTGGCTAGTTTATTGTCGGTCATAATCGTCGAGAATTGAATTCGCGTTTTCAGCGCGTGTCAAATCATCGCTTTATCACTCTTTCATGCGTAATTCAGGTACGTAACGCGGGTGGAAGCGCGGAGAGGAGAATCGAGATATGCAGCTGGGTCTCCTGGTGGACTACGCGAACTGTCACACAAGTATCGCGTGTAAGCCCACGAAGAGCAGGGCGTTTAGTAAATATATAGATATACCCGAGCTCAATACACTCGCTACGTGTTCTAGGCGTAATAGTATGTAGTACATTATGTATATTGCTGCACGCAGAGTGTACCTTACACGAGGAGCGTCTTTTATGTATCGTAATTCGAGTACAATCGACGTCAAGCGTGGCATAACGTAACGAACCGTCGCTTTATGGGTGCTTCATGTGCAATATTATGTGAAATATTCTGCCTACGGGTAGTTACGCTCGTGGATTCCACGCGCGTAACTTCATTTCCAATAGAATCGAACCTACAGAATTCAATTAAGCCACTTGGCTCGACACGTATGCACTTTATAAAGTGAATAACGTGACTGTTGATAGAAGTTTGGAGAGCTTTCTTTACATTTAGTAAAGAATATTCCCATTGATTTTTCAGAAATCCGTTTGCCGAAAACAATAATTCTCTTAGGTGTATTTCTCACAAGAGAGTATTTTTCAGTGAATATTTTTTTGTACACATTCATTCACCGTAACAAATATTCGCGGCTTTCCGATAAAAACATGTAAGAATTCTGCACAATTTGGTAAAGGAAATCGAAATTAATATGTTTGCATAGTAGATTCAATACAGATCGATGGATAACGATAAGCCGGTGATTGAAAACGACCACACATGATTATTAGATCAATAAGTACTACAACAGTACACGACAATCTACACGACAATCAACATACATTTGAGGAAATTTAGTACTCGATCCGAAATTCAATCCATATTGCCGCATTCAATGTAAAATAAAAGTTATCAAAACTGTTTGCAATTGTGTCCATATGGCTGTATTTCTTTTTGAAAATGTTTGGAATATAGGAAATATACCAAATTAATATAATTGCATAGTCAATTCAATGTGCGTTTATGGAATAATGAGACATACAATTACAACACGTGGTTACTAAGTCAACGATTACTAAATTGATACATGGAAATTAACATGTATTTAAAAAATTTCAGTACCCGATTTAAAATTTAATACACATTTTCCAATGACAAAAATGCCGCACTAGATTGTTAACACTTATCTTACGAATTATTGCTCTTAATTTGAAATTGATCATATTATTATGTATGCAAAAAAAATTTCCGTAATATTACGAACGGTACATTTTTTTCAATACCGTTTCTATGAAAATAAAAACATTGTTGTAACCACAAAGGAACATGTGTACAGTAGTGTCAACCATACATTTTTGTAAACGGAACATTAGAAACGAAAACTTATAGTAGTTTTTTTACGTGCAATTTACATTTACATTTACAATTACAAAATTAAGCGGTCACCCATTCAAGTTATGGTCGCAAAAAATGCTGTTCGCTTCTAGTGACCGTCGAAGCCACAAGGACAGGTGTCCATTGCTTATAGTAAAATCGTAGTGTTCCGAATGATTTGATTAATAAACTCCTTTCCTTATAAATAATAGTATATTGCGGTACGAGTGCGATGAAACTTTTTCTGACGAGTGTGAGTTTGCAGCAGGAGCCGATAGCGAGTGTTGCAATCAACAGAGTTGAGAAAAAGTTCCTCGGACGAGTTTCGTATACAGTTATACGAAATAAAATTGTATACGGAATTCGCGCGAGAAATTTGTTCTCAACTCGTGTGTTTGCAACACTCGCCTTCGGCTCGTGCTGCAAACTTACTTTCATAAGAAAAAGTTTCATCGCACTCGTATCGTAATACATTATTATTTAACGAATGTGGGAAGTACAATTTCTCGCACGCGAAGCGAAGCGTGTGAGAAGTAGTCACTTCTTGCATGGAGTTGCATAATAGTATATGATACGAGTGTGATAACATTTTTTCTGACGAGGGTGAGTTTGTAGCACGTGCCGAAGGCAAGTATTACTTTATTAGTGCGAGAAGTGCGATTCCTTCCACGTGAAGCGGAGCGGAGCGTGTGAGAAGTAAGCACTATTCGCACGGAGTTGCCTAAAAGCTATTCTTCACCAACTAAATGAAAAAATAAAAAATTTTAAACATTTCGTGACAAATTGCACGAAAAGTTCGTGGACTATGACTACACCGAAAGAAATAGATACTAAGATTTTTAATATCCGATATACTAAGTAATATATACTATCGGGTAGTATTTCGATAGTACCGTGTATTATGTGTATTGTAAGGGTTATTATACGAAATGTACTTGGTACAATCAGATATTAACCATTACTATAATCATATTAAGTGATCCCTATACGAAGCATCCAATATACTATCCGATAGTATATTTCCATTATCGGGTAGTATCTATATCTTTTAGTGTACCATTAACATCCAAATAAACTTTCCATGGAAGATTATTCATCTTCCTCTTATCTTTCACATTGTTAGAAAATGCAAACATCAATTAACCATTATACTATCGGATTAAATATTCCACCGCTACAATTGCATAAACGATTGAGTGAATTTTACACTAAACGTATAACAATTGAAATAACAGAGGTTTACAACCGAGATTACATACAGCCACTGTATAATGTCTACAGTATACATATGTTTTCTACACCGTATAAACCGCACATTGGCACCTGTTAATTCTCGAGGGCACGACGTGTATTAGAAACATCACTACACGCTCGATTAACAAGCTTTTAATTACCAGCCGGAATAATAGCGCCAAGAGAAATGCTCACGAAACAGCAAAACGACTTGTATGTACGATGTTCCAGCGAGTTGCTTTGTGAATCACGGTTAATCCTATGATTAACGCACTTTTGAGCAGAGCCTCCTGTCGTGCTGTTGAGATACTTGTAGGGCCGGAAGGGTTAGGTACAGAAGAAAGCGCGTTCTCGCGCATGCCAACATCGCACGGTTTACAGCAGATAGGTAGGCTGTGTGCTCGATGCCTCGACACCGTCACGAGCCATCCAACCATATACATGTATATATATCATGTAGCGTGTTTCTATACCTATACAAAGCGACATATACATTCAGAGTCGAGCACTATATAGAGTTGTATTCATGCTACGTAGCGAATCTCAGTATATCCCCTTGAATGAGGCACTGAGCAAGCATTCAGCAGTTTGAAAGACCGTCTCTCTCCCTCTCTCTCTCTCTTTTGCTCTTGTGGAATTTCGAATCGAAGAGCCGCATTATTCTCAAGTACCTGCTGATAACAGTGGAAATTATAATCAACTGGAATCCATTGGAATTTAGGTGTTTTACAGCGAGATCTCTCGATGGTTGTGTGCGATTACCAACACTTCTATCCTTCAGAGCAAATGACCTGAGGACGACGAGGACGCTTCGGCTCCCGCCCAGGCATCGATTTCGCCCTGAGCTGCTGCCGATGTCCTCAGCCTTTTCGGCTTAGCTTCGTGGAAGAAGCTCGTGGCGCTTTCTTATACTCAAAGACGAAGTGAAACATGTTCTGAGTGTTTGTATGCTGCGACTTTGCCGCCAGCGACATCACTTCTGTATCTCACACACCCACGGGTTTTTCACTTAGATTTAGGGGATGCTTAGGTATAAATTACGGTAGCTTATCTCTCGATCGTTTCTCGAATATTATGGGACTATCTGGGTTATTAACGTTTATTATTTTGCTTTGTAAACATTGACTGTATAATTGACCGAATAGTTGATGTTTTGTACAGTTGCGTATAAACGCAGCTTTTACATGAGGGATGTCACATAAGTCGAGCCACGTCCAGACATCAATGTATCGGATCTTTTTGCAATTCGAACATGTTTTAGTACTCGGTAAAACGAAATTTTTTATACATGTATGTAGTCGTGTGATAGCATCATTCGTTACAGAGTTACAAGCTAAAGAAGATTTCGACTAGATTTTTTTTCAAAACGCATAAGTGCTAAGTATCTTCTTTATCGTTATTTTTATGGACTTCGCAAAATAAAACGGTTTCGAATTTTTAACATGAATGTTTCGGGAATTATACTATTTTTCAGAAATCTTAAATATTTTTTGTCAGCTTCTACACGGCCTTTATCTCATAAAACTTTATTCTTTTCCAGATGGAGAAATTCGATCTTTCAATACTATAAAATAATGTAAACTAAAAAACAATGTAATAATGTAAATGCTAGAACACAAAAAAATACAAGAAAATTAATATATCTGGGAAAAAAATCATTGTTTTCTTTTGAAAAATTTTTCAAAAGCGGAAGAAGAATTGATTTGGAGATTTTTAAAAATAATAAAATCTAAAAAACCTCTAACCGATTTTAGTGTTCCTACATTTTATCCCTAATTTTATCTGTCGAAGAGTGCATTCTGAATTGAATATAGCGACTCAGGAAGCAGTGAAAATTAGATTTATTGTAACAAATTGTTTAGTGATTTTTTTAATAAAGAAAGATTCATTCACACATTTGAAATGATAGCTTTGTCATGAAGATCTGAAATGAAAATTCCTGAATTTAATGCAGAATGCACTGTTCGATAGATAAAATAAGACATTAACCAATAAATTTGTTCAACAGTTTGGTCTGAGAGGTACAAGTGAAAAATTTAACTTTTCATCTCACGCCATTCTGATGTCCTGTATGTGTTTAGAAAGTTGCAAAATGAAAATGCTTGTTATGTCTTTAATGAGATTTTAATGTAAGATTCTTTGAAAGAAATTTATCATTTACAAAATTTCTTTTCTTATGACGTTTTTTTAGGTTACTGAGTCCCCTTGAGCATCTATAATGCAGTAATAATTTTTTACCAATTAAGGACCGAAAAAATTAACAAAACAAAAAAGGAATGGAAAAATATCGTTTTTGAACCGAATTTGCTTTTTGAAACAATACCTTTCTTAGAATTGCATCCATTTCGTTTTTTAAATAATTTTTTCGGGTTCGTCGATTGTAATGAAATGCGTGGGTAAACGAAGTTAGAGCAAAACCTAAACGTTAAGGTTTAATTAACGCTTCTGAATGGAACCGGTATCGAACCGGCAAAACGTCCGCTTGTTACGTCGCGTTCACATCGAGTAACTATGCCGTTGATGCACTGGGTTTGTTCAGTCGCTAGTTACGTGCATGACATGTAAGTGCAGCGGCATCGGTACGTCGCTCGGTCTCTTACATAAGTCCCCGGGTGAGTGACGCGACTAGCCGGCAAAGTCGGCATAGAGTCGTGTATGTAAGAGCCACGCGACAATACAATAGGTGATGCAGTCTTGTATACACTTAATGTATATGCATATGCTTTTCAAAAAGATTACAAGAAAATAACTGTACTATGAGTTTACATACTACATAAACTGTGTATCAAAGAGATGTAAAATTGGGATATTTGTACTGGAAACTCGGAAAATTCGTAAATTTAATATTAAGCCATGTTCGTTTTATATCGATTCCCTATGTTCAATATAATGTATCGGCTTATCGATGAAAAGATACAGTAAAATATTCGAAAAAAAATTTAAATCCTTCTCAGTTTCATTGGCTATAAAAAATTATACGTATCCACTAAAGGCATAGATATTTTTAAAAATACAAAAAAAAAGTAGTTCCAAAAATATAACCACTAAAAATACTGTTATTTACTTTTGTTGAACATTTATACCGTTACACGAACATAAAAGTATTTGAACAAATTTATTCGAATCTCGTCCAAACCTGGACTTTACTATACCTCGTGTACTATATACTTTCTTGCAAGCACCACGCGCTCTGACATTGCAAACAGAGCTGCACTTGCCCTCAGGTTAACCGCTGCTGTGAAAAGTGTTGCTCGATCGAAATATTTAAAGGGGTCGAGTCACCTAAATATCAGCCCTTGAACAACCACTTAGAACTGAAAAAAATAGTATTTGATATAACTATTATTACAGAACTTTTACTGAAGTAAAATTATTATTTAACTTCTCAATAATCCCAGTCCCATTATAGTATTAATTTAATAATACCTCCGTCAGCAAGAGTTTAATACAAACATACTTACAGTATTTTGAAAAATTGAATATGGTATTTGTTTGAGGCGGCAATTTTCTACACATCTATTTGTAAGACTTCATGTGAACTAAATATTAGCAAAAGAGTGGAATTGGAAGAGGTAAATATTATCAATAATTATTGCCGAAGCCATTAGTTTATGATAGTTTAGGTTATTTTCTATCATATTGTTTGACCTCCAATAGTATTTTTTTTACAGTTAGTATGGTAATTAATTTTTATCAGTTTATTTATTTGTGAGCTTATTCATGAAGCGTTGAGTTTCAACTGAAAAATAAAAAGTAATTTTGTTCGATTTCTACCAACATTATCATAATGTGAATATTAGGAATACATTATTTATTATTTATTAATCGGCCTTTTCTATTCCCTCTTATTCCATTTTTTATTGCGATTTCCTTTTTATTCGCTTGTGTAACTTTGTTGATAAAAAAAAGGCCGTAGACTCTTTCCATAGGGTTTCTTGCCCCGGGGAGCAGGAGAGGTTGCCAAGTCAATTTGGCTAAGGGGTTTTCCCCTTGCGTATTCTGCGAAGTTGCAGAACGAAGAACCCTTTTACTGAGAATTACTTTCACGAAAAATATGCCCTTTTTTGTAACACACTGGCTACCTCGTGAACCTAATAATTTATAATACATTTCATACGATATGAGATGCTTTTTAGGCGTCTGGGAATTTGTGGGGAGAACTTTTAAAAAAACATATTATAGTTATAGAAAAATAATTTAGAAAATCTTTTCGATATCTTAATTTTTCACGTTTTCTTTTGCTTATTAAACGCAGCACCCTTAATTAGATTTTCTCAAGCGACTAAAGTCATGTGAAAACCCCATGAGCAAAGCCATTCAGTCCTTAGCTCTTTTTTTTAAATCTTCAACTATCGAACTCCTTACCGTTAAAAGAATCATAATTTGTCTTGTACACTTTCAATTCTTAGGTTTCATTTCTGAATGAAAATGCAACGAAAAATGCACTATTGTAATTTCTAAGCAAAAAAAAGTTTTGTTCCATGAATGGAAAATGCATTCTGAATGGCATTATTTAGAACATTTTGTTTAATTTTACCCGAACTTTCGAATGAAGAACAGAAAAAAATTAAACCATAACGCATTATAATAGTTAAACCAATTACCTTTTCGCATGAACGAAAGTTAATTTTGGAAAGCATGTTTTTGAATTTCTCTGCGTTTAAAAAAAAACACGAAGCCCGAAATTGCCCTTATCGAAAAAAGGGTTTAATTAATTTAGATTCAGTTCGACAGTACCAGATCAACGCAAGAGTTAAAACAAGTGATTTAAGCATTATCTCGAGTGCCAAACCTCAATAATTGTTTGAGAAATATCCTAAAATTCCGCACGTTCAAAAAACCCTTTAATTCATATAGAATTCTTAATATAAATCTTCCACATCATCTAAATACTGATATTACTTCAGTTTACAATAGTTTGACAGTTTTAAGAGTCGCATGAGTTGCAAAAAAAATCTAAGAATCGCACTTCGACTAGTAAACCTATATCATTGTTTAAAGAGTAAAATGAGAAATAAATTTCCCCGCGTTTCGAAGAAACGCAAAATTCCAAAATCTCCCCCTCCCCCGGGACAAAAAAACCCTTCGATTTTTTGAGAACTCATAGACCACATCTTTGATATCATCTAAGTACTGAGAAGACAAGTAAATTTACTGCCGACGAGACGCTAACAAGTTTTCTTTCCGATGCCAACTTATTTTATCATCTCAGTACTGAGATTATATCGATACACAAAAGTTTAACATTCTTAAGACCCAGAGCATGGGTCGCTAAAAATAATCTGAGAATCGCAACTCGACTGACAAACCGTCACTATCGTTGACAAATTATAATAAATTTTTCCACTTTTCGAAAAAAATGCATAATCCCAAAATCTCCTCAATTGCCCAAAAATCCTTCATATTCTTGAGATTCCATAATCTGCATTTTTCATATCATTCACGTACCGAGATGATCCGGATATCCAACAGTTTGATAGTCTAAAAATCGAGAGCTAACGCATGAGTCGACACGAATGACCTAAGCATCGCACTCGACTACCTTTCCGGAAACCCTATGATCGTTTGACGAGGTTTGTCCTCACCCGTTCGCACAGGACACTCGCGTGTTGGTTTGGGGGTAGGGGGTTTGTCCCGTGACGTCGACGTGCAGCAGCAGCAGAGCAGGGTAGCGAAACCGCGCCCCTGATGCAGCTCGCTGGGTCACCTTTCGTATACATACACACGACCTCATGCGCCCGTCCAGAGGGGAATTTAAAAAAAATCTTCATAAGGCTTTCATCCATGAAGGCGAAAAAAAAAAATCATTCCAATAGTTGTCACAGCGTCCGCAGTATAATTTACCCACCTTAGTGTAGCTGGCTGCAAATCGAAGCCGGGAAGCACGCTGTCACGGTTTCGTATCGACAGCCCGTGCTGTCATGTCAAAACACACGTGAACACGTTCCGCTTTATATATCAAGCTCCGCACACTGTGTCTCTGTGTGACTGCTCTTCTCTGCATCCATATACCGCGTAAAACTTGTTGTGTATGTGTGTGCAGACAGTACTTGTACAGAGTAGATTATTATAATTACGATATTCCTGTTATTATTATTGTTATTCTCATTTAAGCAGTCTCTCTGCGCACTCCACGTTAGAAACGTATTCCTGGATGCGGTAGCGACAGGAAATATAACGAGTATGATGATCGTGTCAGATTCGAAGGAAATACAGCGACGAAGATACGAATACAACAAAAAATCCCGTCATTATAACAAAGTAACTTTGATGAATTTAATACATAAAACGATGAAAAACGTAACCAACAAAAATGCGATAAGAATAAATTGAATGGAAGAGGCTATGCAGTCCGAAAAGTGTTTCGTTACTATTTTCCGTCGTTTTTTTTTGTTGCTGTCGGTTCTCCAATATAAAATAATCGTGGCGATTCGTGAGGAGAGACGATAGTGCGTTTTGTTGTTACGATGAAGGAAGGACGGCGGAGAGGGACGAGAGAGGACAAGAGGAGAGTGAGAGCGCGTCGACGGACACACCGGCGATGTCGCGCGATTGCAACGGGGTCGCGGACGAACGCAGACTGTGCCTGTCGTCTCTGGTCTGGTCGTCACTCGTATAGTCGCGTCCCGAGTCACCGAGTCTCTCGCGACGCGCGCTTGCTTTCTCGCTTATGCCGCCGTCGCCGCCGCTAGCTTGACTCCGGTGTGCTTAGCGGATCTCGGGGCTCTGATATCGCTGCTGATGGTGCTGCCGGTGCTCCTATTGCCGCGGAGCTTGCGGACCGAGCAAGCTCTCTAGTTCCCAGCGTGCACGAGCACTGAATGAACCCGTTGTGACCCCGCAACCGGCCATTCCGACACCCAACCACCGACGTCGACGTCTGCCCCACGGATTCTCGCTATTCTCGCGCCCTGTGGAAGGGAGAAGAGAGGGGGAGGCTAAAAAACGCTGAGCCCCGTTCACCTGTAGCCCTAAACTCCTGCTGCATCGAATCTGCACCAAACATCGTTGTTTCTCTCTCTTCCTCCCTCAGTCGTCAGTAACAGACCGTTGAACGCTTTGATCATCGGTCAATTCCTAATCATTCAATCATCCATTAGCCTGGCTTCCGTAGAATTCATCAATTCCGAGCGAAGTCGTTTAGAATCCAGACGTTTGATCCCGTTCGGGACGAATTGTCAAGGCTCAGACTTGGACGTCTCTCATCGTCGTAAATTCGTGATGAATTTTCGTCTCTCCGAGACAAGAGATTGGCGCAGGCTTTTGCTCGTAACCCGGAATTCATGCGGGCGAGAGAACGTGCTTAGGCTGCTTAACGAGAGAAATTCGATCAAGAGGTCATGACTATTGGACAGTTTAGCTGATAGAGCACTTTGTTTTCCTTCGATTTGTTATTCAATTCCCCGGGTGAATAATGTATGTGCATCCCGTATTTACACATTTTTGGAGAACATTATTGTTGTTTTTTATTTTCCTTAAGTTTTAGACTGCCACTCGATTTATTGATTCATTATAGTAATCCTACTAATTGAAATTGTCGAGGAATGATTTAGGGCTATTCGACTTGCGGTTGCACATCCTCGACGCAGCTCGCGCGCATGCTAAGTTCCGCGTGACGTCGGAGAACGAAAAATCAATCCAGCCTGCCAGGTATAGTGCGCGGTGTACGGCAGCGACTGTGGTGTGCGTGTGTGCACCAGAGCTGCCTGATTCTCTCGCTCGCACACTCGCGATCCCACGACGCTTGCCTTCTTCTTGCCTCACTGCGACTCACTCTCTCCTCTCCGTCGATGCATCGAGTTATCGGATCTAACGAAGCCACCATCAAGCCTACTGCTCACTCGTTGTTTGTCGCCGAATGTTCCCCACGTTTTACATTTATCATAGTCTTTTTCGTGGGTTACTGATGGCCTTTTTCTCTTCCGTACTTAATAAAAATTGCATGTAATTCGGTATCGATCCCGAGCATAATTTATCTCGGACGGCAAATTGATCGAACAATTTCATCAACTTTTTTTTTTAAACGGTACAGAATATTAATCAAGAAATAAAGGATATATTACGTATTTGTTTATCTGCTGCGGTGTGGAAATCAACTATTTTATTTCTATGTTTCTATGGAAGGCGTTTTGTGATTATTATTACGGTTATAAAAATATGGGAATCAATACTTATGCTATATATTTTGTTGTTGTTGTAATGATTATCGCATGTTTAAACAAAAATAGAAAAAAAATTGTGAATTGTAGAAATCGATTCGCAGCACGTGCTTTCAAGCTCATAAGTGGTTCGCGAGTCTCTCACCAGATGGTAGAGCGCATCAAGGAAAGCTCTAGCGGCGTCGCTTTCGTCTGCGGACTCGGATATACCACCGGCGAGTCGTCACGGCGCAAAGGAGAAACTATATAAAAGAGCTTATCATCTATTATCTAGGATTACGATTATGACGCAACCACGTATTATGAGATTTGCTAAAACATATACAATACAACTTAGTTCTGACGAAAGTGGAACAGATGTTAAAACTTTTTTTTTATCGACTTTGTTTGGACTTAGTCGATGTTGAGTTTACGGAAGGATCCCTGTATCCCGCCGAGCTCTTTCGCTAAAGCCGATGCCGAAGTTGGTAATCGAACCTTCTCATCCGTTCGACTCAGCTTCTCCTCTCGTAGATACCAGTCCCTGTTTTTTTCTATCTTCTTTTTCCATGCGGCTGCAATTTATGCAAACATGTGGCGATTAGACGGTGGATAATAATTTATTGTTATAAAAAGTATACCAGACTGACGATAAAAGCGTTGCAAATGCTTGAAATCTTTTTACATTTTAAGTTAGTAATTAATTAGCTGAAAAATATGTTTTTCGATATTTTGTCGAGCACTAAACTCCGAATAAAACGGTTTCAAAATAATGTCCGTGTATGTTATTGTAAATTACGTCAGCTTTAAAAAATGAAGTATTTTATCTGACAAAAAGCCAATCGATTTGCAAAAAAGTTTAAGGGGCCGACATGGTTATTTCGAATTTTTGAAGTCTCTTTAAATATAGTCAACTTTTGTTCAATGAAGCTTGAACTGGATTTCGTATATAGTCTTCAATTTTTTAAACAAGACATTCATATCTGCAAAAAATAAAATTGCGGAGAAAATTATTGATTGTTAAAATGTCGAACGCACCATTGAGTTCGTCGAAGGTTCCAGCTTTACCACCCCACTCGTTTGGCAGAATGTCCTTGTCGAGGTAGGGATATAATTCTTCTCCGCCTCCGGTGTGTATTCGAAACTGTATGCATTACAAAAATATTGAATTATCAGATTCTCATAAAATTGGGAGAAAAAAACTGAACAATCGGAATACAATAAAATTGTTAACAGAAAAAAAAACATCTAGAATCCAATAAAATTGATCGTTGCAATGTACATTAAGGCCTAATTATTTGATAAGAACTGTTATAAATTCATTGAATAATTAATAAAATGACAAACCTTTTGGATCAATTTTTCTTTGAGGAGTGGATAAAATATGTTGAGAACGTTGTTGATAAAAGAGGGCGCATGAAGATAGTGAACCCGCTGAAGACGAAGTGGCATGCTGTCTTGAGTGGCGAGCATGGCCCGCCGTACGATTGATTGCGTTGGGCTGCACTTTGCGAAATGAGCTGCTGTAAAACCCTACATTTTTTTTTGTTGGATAAAGAAGGATTTTGTTAATTCTTCAATCAAAGAATACAGAATTATTTACGCATAAGGATATTAAACGCATTAAAAAAATCAATCAATAATTTGCTTTACAGAAAATAAATACATAACTTAGACACTCTTAGAATTAAATTGAAAGTATTAATTAACTGGTGCATCTTATAGAAAGATAACTATCCCAGGTGGGCTTATAAATGGCATGTAATATATGCCATTTTTTTACTTCACCATAGAGCTTTATTTTTATGAAATTTTTGTTTGCCGAGGTTTTTATGTTAGTACACTCAGAATGCTCCAAAACGTCAAGAGAAGTGCGTGCATCCCATGTAGGGTGATCGGACTTGGCCGATGATCGGCCCAATCTCGTTGCCGAGACTGCCAACGTTGGCATATGTTATTGGCCCGATCATCGGCCCGAGTGTTGGATGATAAGTCCGGTTCGATATTGGCGAACAATAGTTGGCCGAGAATCGCGGACGAGAAACGGCCGAGTATCGCGTGCGGCAAACGGCCGAGTATCGCATACGATAAATGGCCAAGTATCGCATACGAGTATCGGCCGAGCATCGGCCAATATAATCGGCCGTATCAAGTTTATTTTTAAAAAATCAATTTTCCATCGAGTAATCCGGTATTTAAATTCCACATCTCGTCTTTCTCTTTATGTTGATACATTTTTATCGCTGAAAAAACATTTTATTTTTTTTACATCATCGGGAATCGAACCCGGGACCCTCTGGTTGTTGCGCTGCGCCTTAGCTCACTCGGCCATCCCGATCATGTCATAGCACGGTTTTTTTTGTGTATTTGAACGACAGATGTAAACTATCAATTTGATATATTAAAATCAGCACTTTATAGATTTATATAACTGCGTCTGATGTGATCAAAATAAAATCACATTCAATGATCTTTTATGGAAATCAACAATTGGCGACTCAATAGTTAGCCAAACATTGGCTATCGACAAGCCAACAATTGGCGAGTCAATACTTGGCCGAGCATTAGCCTAACGTCGACAACCAATAATTGGCGAGTCAATACTTGGCCAAGCATTTGGCTTAATATTGACGAGCCAATAATTGGCGAGTTAATACTTGGCCGAGCATTGGCTTAATATCGACAAGCCGACAATGGGCGTGTCAATACTTGGCCGAGCATCGGCCTAATATCGACAAGCCAACAATGGGCGTGTCGATACTTGGCCGAGCATCGGCCTAATATCGACAAGCCGACAATTGGCGAGTCGATACTTGGCCGAGCATTGGCATAATATCGGCAAGCCGACAATTAGCGAGTCAATACTTGGCCGAGCATTGGCATAATATCGACAAGCCACAATTGGCGAGTCAATACTTGGCCAAGCATTGGCATAATATCGACAAACCAACAATTGGCGAGTCCATACTTGGCCGAGCATTGGCATAATATCGACAAACCAATAATCGGCGGACCAATACTTGGCCGAGCATTGACCTAGTATCGATAAGCCAATAATCGACGGACCAATACTTGGCCGAGCATTGGCCTAGTATCGATAAGCCAATAATCGGCGGACCAATACTTGGCCGAGCATTGGCCTAGTATCGATAAGCCAACAAGTGGCGGGCCAATACTTGGCCGAGCATTGGCCCAACGTTGCGAAGTCGATAATCGTCACCCCAACATTGGCCCGAGTATTGGCCGCTTCAGCTCTATCGGCAAAACCTACATGGGCATGCGTGCGTGCGTGCGTGTGCGTGTGCGTGTGCGTGCACCGAGAGAAATAGATACTAAAGATTTTTAATATCGGATATACTAAATATTATATACTATCGGGTAGTATTTGGATAGTACCGTGTATTGTGTGTATTGTAAGGGTTTATTATACGGAATGTACTTGGTACAATCAGATATTAACCATTACTATAATTATACTAACTGTTGCACTCCAGAGAGTGATCCCTATACAAAGCATCCAATATACTATTCGATAGTATATTTTTACTATCGGGTAGTATCTATTTCTTTCGGTGTGTGCGTGTGCATGTGTGTGCGTGCTCGCGTGGCTTCGAAATTTCAATTACCCGTAACTCGATAACCGTTAAACTGATTGAGCTAAAATTTTGTGCACAAGTGAAGTAGCAGTCCATGCACTTTGACTGATGCAAGACCGAAAGGTATGCAGAAATTTTCATTTCATAGCTTTTTGAACTGTTTAAAAAAAGAACGTGTGCGATCTAGCCTTCGTAAAAATGGCGATATTTTGCTTAATAATTGTTTATACGTGCACGTACTGTTAATATCGTTTGGCATTAAATTTATGGAGTTTTGAAATTTCCGAAAAATTCACGTTTTTTGCCGTACCTTTGGAAAAAAATGAAATAACGACCTCAAATTTCATACACAAAATTGGTACCATTTAGCGATGATTAGTACATAGTTTCATCGTAATTCGTTGTAAGGTTCAAATTTTTTGGAAAATAAACTTTGATAAAAAATTAAGCTGCAAAGTTGAACTTTGCAAATTCCTCATTATCTCTCGTTTTTTTCCAAAGCTTCCTCTATGAGAAAACCAAAATCGATTAACGTACTTCCTTATAGAGCTAGTTTTGTATTTTGTTATAAATATCCTCGTACATATATAATATCGTATAAGGTGAATATGCTAAGAAAGGTATCATTCGTCTCTACCTCGAGGTCCATAATCATGACGTTAGACAAACTAGCTTCTTCCACCAGTCTCGTGTCCATCACCATCAAGATGCGTCTCGTTATGGCTTGAATAGAAAACTTTTCAATCGCCTTATCGGCCAGCCTCAGAATTGTGATACGGTTTCCGTCCTGAGACAGCGATGGCAGTACGAAGTACTGTCTGAAAAAATAAAAATCGTTAATATTATTGCTTACACGAATAAGCATATTGTTAAGTAAGATTGTTGACAAGTCAATTCTGCATTTTTACAGATACGCAAAAAAACACGGTTGATTATTTAAAGTTCTGCCATTGATATATGTTCCATTTTCGACCTTTTTATCCTTTTTCTTTTCGACCTTTTCCTTTGATTTTTTTTAAGTCAATAATTATGAAACCGGAAAAACATTGTAATTTCAATTGTTATTGACTTATAATTTTTTTTATAGTGCGCTTGATAAATTCCTACTGAACACCGAATGTAACAATTACATAACTTTCCAATCGTAAAAAAAACATGATGATGTTATGTAACATTGCCATAAGTATGACGTTTCGTTTCAACCACCATAGTATCGAGTTGTGACACAAAATCCTGTTCGACTAATATATAAACGTTCTACATTATTCCGGCAAGAAAAAAAATTCCTATCGAGATTTTATTAAAACGTGAGGTAATAAATTCAGTTGCTGCATACACGTTTTGTAATGTTATGGAAATTTACGAAAATTCTTATATATCCTCAGATCTTCTTGATTAAGGAATAATGTATCACTGATGCGTCATTAGTAATGTCATTTTGACAGAACACGTTATTTCCTTTACGTAAATATTATAGCAACGTTGCAAATCTGTTTTAGGTGGATTTATTCTGACAACGCCAAGTCTCAAGTCTCATATTTTTCTCGTAGCATATTACCAAGGACGTACGATCACTGAACTAAAATGAAAAAGTAAAGTTTGATTCAGTGAGAGTAACTCGAGGTCTGTTGGCTCGAGGCGCACATAAAATCAGTGAACTGTTGCTGCTACTTTACGTCGTCATATACATTTCTCCATCGCTGTCTCGTTGTCTGGTCGATACTTCATAGTGATAATATCTCATTAATGCTCACATGGACTCGCAGCAGGCTTGAATATCCGGTAAGAGCGGATCCCTATTAGCGAAGAATTCCGGCAAGGCCGAACGTGCGCTGAAGTATCGTTCCAGAATCTGTTTACATCGCTCCACGCTGTTCTTACAGCCGAAAAGAAATTTTTCCAATCGACTGTCGTCTGCAAAATGCAATTCATTTACAATATAGTCATGGCACATTGCGTGATAATTTTTTAAATTACACTTAAAGGCGAAATCATCGCTTGAATAGTTACAATAATAAATAAATCCCACGGTATGAATTTCTTCACGAATAATTGCTAACAAAAGAGTTATACAATTTAAGCATACATGTTAAATTCGGTTATATTTTCGTATTTAGAGAAGAAATTTTCTGATGTTTTGTTTACAACTCCAACAGTGATTTGAAAATCCGCAAATGTTCGATTTATATTCGTGATCCGTAAGTCATTCAAGTTAAATTGGAAATTCAGATTAATTCGCTAAGTGTTAAATAAGTTTTTTTTAAAGGATGTCCTTTTCGTGAATCGTATCTCATATTTACGGTCGTCATTTTGTCTCGACGTGCCGTCAATTTCGATTGGTTCCTATACCTTTAAAGGAACAGATTTGAAATTTTATTTTTTATTTTTTATTTTTAGGTTCTCTGAGAATTAAGAAAGGGACTGTTACCGATTTTTTTTTCTTACAGAAATAACATAGTTATTAATTTTTCTGCAAACCGTTGCTTCGAATCAATTAATTAAATCTGAATAAACATTTTTCTCATAGGAGACAAAACGTGCATATTCGCCTAAAAATTTCAGACGCCATGAACCAATTGCAACACTGTTAACAATGATAGTAAATTAAAAATACAAAACCGTATAAGATCTACGAATTGTGTATATGGATTCCATATTAATATATTGACTTCAAACATACTTATCCATTAAAAAACTGTTAAATTACGGCAACGTAACAAATATAACCCAGCAACAGAACATTGTTATATAACCGATATATTTGATTGGTATCCAAACCAAAGTCTCAACATAACAGTTATATTACGCGTATATAACCACTGTGTTATATAATCGCAAAATATCACATGTATAACATTGTTACATTACATGTAAGTTCCATGTGATATTGCCGTAATGGAACGTGTTTACTGGGTAGTTTATATACTCGCAAATACGTTATATACACAAAGCCAATAAAAAACTTTTACTTCTACTGCTATATTCTTATTGTAAATTTAAAGATAGTATAAGAATTCTACCATGATGGTATTTGAAAATTACAGTATGTAAGTATTGTGATCTTTGTTTGAGTTTATTAATATTGTTTTTGTCAATGACGAATGCATCTGAAAATTAATATACAATTCATACATTTGGGCTTCATAACTGGTATATGAATCTTCGAAAAATATTTTTACAGGTATGCGTTCAACAAATTCAGTAGAAAGTGGGTTAAAAATTGAAAAAATTATATAAAAATCAACACTGTAGTGTACAAGACACATATTTGATTCGTTGAGGAAATATGGAATTTTTTATATGCAGAAAAAATTGTGTATTTAAACAAACTTAATTGTCTACTCACCCATGTGTTTGGGTAGGTGGGGCTGTTTGGCTATCCACTCACGAATAGCCTGAATATCCCGTTTCCTCATTTCCGGATTAGGTGGTAACTCCTCGTCAATTCTCCTCTGTTGCTTCACCGTCGGTGGAAGCAGCGTCATTCTCAGATTTTTCGAATTTACTCTTGTACAAATGTCGCCTCGGCCTTTCTCAAAAGATCTAGAAATTTTTAAATTTTTTATTTTCCATGAATCTTTCGACAAGCGGTTATAGGCTCGTCGGAGGTTTACTCTCGAAAAATTTCGTTATCTTCGTGTCTACGTGTATCCATCTTTTATTTCCTCTAGAATCTTGCGCCGGTTTGCCCATTGCTAAGGAACGTGCAAACGGCAGACACAGGACCATTTTAAATATTGACGCTAAGCATTATATGCGACGAGAGTTAATTTTGTCAACGCGGCCGCTAGCTCAATGTTTGACGAAACTTGAGAGTTAACGAGTCTGACGGAAATCGTATCACTATATATATCTTACAATATTAATACTGCATCTTTGTATAATGGAATATTTTTACATCATGAATGCGCTAGAGTTAAAAAATTTATATTATCGTACTTTACGGGGTATGAAAATCATTCAATATTTCTTAAAAATGATATTTTATGTCTTTTCTATATTTGTTAACTTAGTAACTGTCTCTTTTATATTTGCTATTTTGGCGAAGAATAACTTTTTTTTATGTCCTCTAGGATCTTTAGGTTCTTAATACTTTCTTCTTTTAACCTAAAAAACTGCCATTTTCCATTATTCTGTTTTAGAAACGTGTTAAAAATTGAGAGATAATAATTTTTCTCAACCAGAAAGTTTCTGTAAAGGGTTGAATGTGAAAGCAATACAAAAATTGCAATAGGAAAAATAAATATTTAAGTGTATCTTTGTAATATATTTTTATAATTTTTTTTCGCTGGATGTAGATTAATTAATTAGTTAATTCTTTTATAGTACAAAAAGCTTCGCTACGCATACTTTAATTAATCAAGATTTCCTTCTAACTAGAATTTCAAATTACATATCATTGTCACGGTCAAATCAAAGTGCCTCATTTTAGTTTCGTCGAGAAGAAATTCTCTCGATGATCGTTGAACTACAATCCACGCGTGAAATTTGGTGCTCGAGAAGGCGCGTGATGAGACTTACAAACTAACTTCTCTGTTCGAAGAAAATACAATGCGCTTTTACGTACGTGTTTATCATAGACGTACATACACCACTCGGATTTCGAGGTGCGCGAGAGAATTCGTAAAGCCATACGCACTATATAGACACCTAGAAAGCTGAACGATATATTTCCCACGTGTCGTGAAACTCTAAATTCCGAAATAGCGAAGTTACACGTAAGTCTTAATGGACAATCGATTTTTACAATTTCCGCAGTCACTACCTATAAAAAGAAGGGCGCGGGTAGAAAACTCTCGTAGGATTTTATGGCGTGCGTGACTAAGACGAGACTATTATTGCAACGGGCACAAATATTTTTCTAGCAGGTATTTACCTTACATTATTTCACTAATTAGTCTATGAATATTTCTACTGTAATAAAATCTACTTTAAATTTAATGTATAAATACCGGAACTTTTTATTCTAACTACTATTAATCGGATTAAGAACACTGAGAAAAATAGATATTTCTCGGTAATAGAAATATGCTAAACCATAATATATATGATATTTCGTATAGGGAAGATTTTATCGCAACGTTTACTATCTGATTAGTCCACGTACCATTTTCATTGCACGAGTTTCTATGCATATAATCACTATTATGTGTTATTATTAAAATAGTATTAGTTTATATAAATTATTGATGACAATGTAAGATTGTTCAAATCTTGATATCTATTCTTCCCGGTGAATATGTCCAATGCTCTAGAATTACACTTTTGGGATTTTAGAGTTCATGATCACAATTTTACGATTGATTGTTTTTGAGGAATAAACGTTTACTTTTTATTTTTTGTATAATTACTATTGTCATAATGTATATAATTTATCATGAATTAATTAATCATGGAATTCCTCATGGTAATCATGTCATCTAAATGAGGTCCGAACTCGCCAACTTATTCAGAAAACCACGATATATCAAATAAAATCAGTATTACGACAGGGGCATTAACTCGGAACATGATAATCCACCGGCTCTAAAATTACAACTTGATTCACCGGTTCACCCGTGTAAAAACTGGTTTAATGGCGATTAGGTAAGATGCGGTGAACGTACGAAGCGATTTGTTTTTGCACCGTCGTCGAATTATTACATTTTATTTTCCACCCATCCGGTTGCAGGTCAAACGGCATTGCAACTCGATGAGTGAGGTTTGCGAGTGAAAGCAGTTTTAATAAAATCACTGGTACTCACTTGTTTTTTTTTCTTTCTCTTTTTTATTAACACTTTCGATTGTAGAAGAAATTATTTTTAATGAACTAATCAGTTGTTCAAAAATTAATTTTCCTACAAAAAAACTAACACTTAGTGAACGATCTTCGAAGAGCCGCTCGAGGTCCGCGCTCCTCGCTGTAAATCGAGACTACTCCGGTCACTTATCCGTTCGGCAATTCTATCAGCTCGTGGGCACGCAGAGACGGTCACCATCGGTGCAAACTATACTACTCGGAGTGTATCGTTTTTTTCCCCACCAAACGTGAAATGCACCGCTCGCTGTCCCACCATAGCCCGCAATTCAAAAGGGATTGCACGTTCCACTTACACAAGTTCGTATCATTGCGTATCATGTGTGAGAACGTAAGAATGTTGACCCGTGTGAGAGTGTCGAACGTACTTTTACCCACGCACACCACTCTTCTTTACAATTTTTTAAAATGAAAATGCACTATAAGTTGTTGTAAAATTTCCCAATTTACATTATGGAAGTCTGATTCATCAGCTGATTAATAAAATCAATAAGAAATCCTTTTTCTTATACTCGGTATCCTATTTTTAATAGGATTACATAAAAAATAATGTAGGTGAACATTTTATTTGCATGGTAAATTTAAGATACCAGTTTATGTGAAAGTGCTTTCTTAACCCGTCCTGGAAGCATTTACAGCAGTTTTTTAAAAGTGTATAGGAAGTTCTTCTTGCAGATACAGCGAATAGTAAATTTAATATACAAGTGAAATGGATTTATAGTGTATTAAAAACATTACAGAAGTCGAGTTTATCATTTGAATGTTTGTAATTTTATGAAAATATTAAATTTAAAAAATATACGTTGATATTAAACTGAATTGAATAGGCAGTATTTGCAAAAAAACTTATCTATATCAATCATTAAAATATTTTTAATAGTATAACTGGACTAGATTGGACTTTTGATAGAAAAGACTGGACGTTTTTATGCATGAACTTATAAATTTTAATTGACAATTATGATGAAAAAATGAATGTACTTTTATTATACGACGCATTTGTATATTAAATTCAATATATCGGTTTATGCATAAAATTTCCAGTACTTGTACGTTCAATATCAAGTAGATTTTTTTTCACAGTCAGTGTACGGTTCATGTGGTCAGCGATAAAAATGTGTGTGTGAGAACTTTCGTCCGTGTGCGAAATACTCTCACTCTCACTCTCTCTCCTCGCCGAGGTTTCGTAATTTCCAACACGGTTTGTTTATTCGACGATGTCCCTCGCCCTCTCCTGCGGCGCTACACTCGTCGACATTGACGGCGGTGGGATACGATGCACCGAGAAACAGTAACGAGAAGGAGAACGGGTCGATCGGAATTTTTCGGGCCGACCCGGTATTGAATATTACCATTTAATCCATACCATACGGATAAAATGGTAATATTTTATCCGTACTATACATGTAACCATGTTTCATGGCCGTATTGGAGAGCGAAAAAAAGTTGTGTGTCCACAGTTTTGGTAACGGAATCAACGAAATTTAACACCTTTTTCGACGCTCAATCTTATTCATTATTTATGACTGTTAATCAAGTATAACTGCAGTAATGAAATTATGTTAAAATATAATGTAAACATTAATTCAGAGCCACACTTTTTTGATAAAAGGTCAAAGAATGTCCTACGCATATGCTAATGCCATATTGAAGAATTCGTTAAATGTATTAAATAGATTTATTAAGCAGCTACAATCGGCACTTGTAAAAAGATTCTCATTTAGTGAAATTTGAATTAGGCTTCAGCTTGAGTCTCACTTAGGTCTCACGCCCGAGATGGGCTTCGCAAAAATTCCATCAAAATAAAACTTGACCGCAAATCGTCGCATACAATAACATCTATTGTAAACACTCGGTCACAGCCTATAGAGCTACATTACGGTAGTTAGTCTTTTGACTATGCTAGCGGCGTTGTATGTTTCTCGTTATTATCGGCGTGTAGGGGAAAGTGGGCGACAGTGAGCCACTTTTTCTTTAGATTCGTCTGTATTTTTATTGAAAGTACAATATGACCGCAAATTTCATTGATTCTATTCAATCTTTGGCCACACACTAAGCTTGCAATAATAAGTTTCAAATTATCAATGATGCATGTGAACTTATTTTGAAAATCTATTTGAAGATAGCTCATTGTGCCCATCAGTAGTGTACTATGGGTCATACAAGAGGGAACAATGAACCAATATCCGGAGAACATAGAAGAGATTGAGCGAACGGAGAAAATTCTCAATTTTAAATTTGTTTTCCTATTATTCAATTATTTTTTGATATGCCACTATATATATTATGAAACTGCTGCTGTTTCCCTTACTGATTTTTATATTTATTCTCTCCCAATCTTATCTTGAAAAAATCAACAAGATTAATTTTTTTTACTTGGCGTCGAGACGCTACCGCGACTCTTGATAAAATCCATCTTACTTGAACTTTATGTGAGAATTATCTAGGGTAAATCTCCAAGGAGGCTCATTGTTCTCCACTAGCACTCGTATACATTTATTATAAAAAAATCATGCATCACTAAGTAAAACTGATAAAAAATGGGCACTTCACGATACAGACAGATGTAAAGAATCATAAACATCGAGCGGAATTAGCGATTAAAAAGTTAGTTTACAAAAAAATTTTTCGGAGGGTGAAAGTTTTTTTTCAAGCGGCCAAAATGTACTTTTATTTTTTCTGTTTTCAGGGATAAAGGTAACTAAAAATTAACTTGGAAGGGTAACATCCAATTGAATTAATAGTTTTAGTTTTAAAAAACTCGAATTTTCGGCGATCTGTGTTCTCCGACAGATGCCGTTGTCCACTGTTACCTACGACCAATTGTAAACCACTTTTTTCTAATGCTTTTTCTTGTTCGATATTTTGTGTCATTCATAATGTCATAGAAGTATATTTTTAGGTCAGTTTCAGTATGATTAGATTGTTAATTAAGACTACTCGAAACTTAATGGACCAGTATTAATGTTTCGGAAAAACTGGTTTGTAATGTGTTGTCAAATTAGCGTAGTATCCACAAAAATAGTTGTAAACATCATGTTCACATCAAATTAATTTATGTACCCTTCATGGTTACCAGAAGATACTTTATCAATTCACTAATTCACTGGAGAATTTTTTGAAATCATTGTCCGTTATCAAAGGGTCTCCCAACCGTTTCTTCAACCGAAGTCAAGAAATAAAGCATAACTTTCGGCCAATAACAATGAAGGTAATGTATTAAAAATTTTTTTTTCGTGAAAATGGTTTATTTATTTTGATTGATTTTCAATGGTTTAAAAGAAATTTTGGAAACTACGGTCTGCATAAAAAAAGGAACAGTCCGAAATCATTACAAGTCATGTGATTATTACGTTGCACATGGACATGTAGGACGACACGCATGATCATCACGCTAGCCAGTCACAAGCGATAATTATCTATCTGACCATGACATAACGTAATTCAATGTTTTATTTCTTTTCTTCTCTTCTTCTTCTACATCTTCCAGGGTTATCGACCTGCTATTCATATCATGAACATTAATCGTAAAATTGATTTGATACTTATTATGTATTAACTATTATCTGTACCGGTTGTCGAATCCATTTTTTTTATTTTGTTAATTAATACAAAACAAAAATTCTTACAATTGTGTGAATGTTTTATAGAGAACAGAAACCATTGATCAAGATTTTACGAATTAAATGGTGAACCGTAAATTTCTCTGTGATTTTGATTACTAAAAAAATGTTGGATCTATTTTAAAGCACCGTAAATAATTATAAAATAATTTGGAACAAAGTTTTCCATTAGAAAAATAAATGGGCCGTATAAATGTCTTGAAAAATTCCTCTTAGTTGTTCGATATATTCTGAGAGATGAGACAAGTAATTGGAGAGTCACCCAGAGATACAATGCAGTAAAAAAAAAATCAAATAAATTGGGTTACCATTCTAATTACGACAATTCGAATTCCAGTAATGCTATGATCAGCCAATGTTCCCAACGGTTTCGAAACGCGGGACACATTAAATTTTTTTTTGCAGCCTCAGCAATTAAAAAGTGCTCGTCACGTACATTCACACTCCGTTTCGGTGACCTACATTGGTGCTAAACTCGACTGAGTACAAAACAATACAAATTCAATGGTAGCCAAACTTTTTTCTTCTTGTTGATGATGACATTAACAAAATAATCGAATGCCATCGACCTATCGCTATAGTCAGATGGATACAAACGTGAGCAAAATTCAATTTTTGGTGAAAATCTTGCGACATTGATTAATTTCATCACAAAATGACAAGCCACACTTCAAAAACCTGAAATGGTCGCCACTTTCATAACTCTGTGCAACAGTGCATGTATAACTTGCATTTGGTGTTTTCTGTTATCGATTTGGTGAGTAAAAAAAAAAGTGTTTCGGTTAGAATATTAATGCCTTATTTTTCCGAATAATAAAAAAATTATGAATTTTCTGGTAAATTCATTATTTCGAATCCCTATTAACTGTGTGCCACAGCTTTTTAAAGTGAATACCATGAACAAGAAATTAATAACAAATCGAATAGTGATGAATAAATAAAATATTTAGGTTAAAGTATCAGTGCTCAATCTCTGCTTGATGATAAGAAAAATTAATGTACTGGTAAATCAATTAATTTATATTGCTTTTAACTGTACCGCAGCTTTCCGAAGTTTGTCAACATCATGAAGGAAACCGAGTCCAGTGAATTTCATCCACACAAAGTAAAAAACCAACGAGAATTCTCCGAGAGTGTCGGGGAAGACGATACCAAAAAGCGAAATGGAGAAGGAACAGAAGTCGCGTTTGAAAAGAGGCAAGGTTCTCGTGAGGTGAATAAAAAATCGCAGAGAGAACGTAGCGACGTTATTAACGGCGGTAATCGAAGATCAAGGGATGTAGCTGGTATCCACTCGGACCAGTTCACCTTGTACGAGTGTTCCAAAAGCCAACCAGACAGTGTGGGGTTCGGGCATATCCACAACGATCGCAACGACGGTCGCAACATTGACTTTGAAGGTCAGAAAATGTTTGCAAATCGACCGGAACGCTCAAGTAGACAGAATGGCGCAAATCCGCACCGAAATAAGTACAGACTATGTAGGAAATTAAGCAGCGTCGCGAGTGATCTGGAAGAAAGCTTTCTCAAGATGAAAAACCAAACAGCTAAGGAATTCTATTCTGGAAGAACGGCCAAGTGTCATGGATGTGGCTATCAATCAAGACTTTAGAAAAATGTTTGAATTTTAAGTGGAGCTATATGTAAATTCTATATTTATGAGCTGTATGCAAAAAAGTAAGTTTCGCGGTTTTTGAAACTTTTTTATCGGTAATAAAATTCAAATCATGTTAACAAAATTCCAGATCTGAATACCAGAAATTATTCTTCATTTTTATTACTTGGCTGTTATTATTTATATTTCTTATAAATCTAGATGCACCTACAATTTTACATTTTTTTATATCTTCAAAAAGCTGGCACACAATCAATTTTTTCAAATGTTTTTTTGAGTAATATGTTTTTGACCTCTGCAAATTGATAATACCCGTTATTTTTCTCGAAACTGTTTAATTTTCTTCGATCATATTTGTACAGAATTAGTAGGAAACTAAGCAGGTACATAATCAATTTTTTTTTCAATTTTTTTTAAGTAAGATGTTTTTTGCCTCTGAAAATTAATAATACCCGTTATTTTTCTCGAAACTGTTTACTTTTCTTCGATCATATTAGTACAGAATATGTGGGAAATCAAGCAGTAAGTGATCTGAAAGAATGTGTTCTCATGAAAAAAAAAAAACCGAACAACCAAGGAATTCTATCCTGGAAAATAGACCAGTCTCATGGGTGTGGCTATGAATGATCAAGGATTCAGAAGAATGTATAACTTTTACTTGGAGCTATATGTAAATTCTACATTTATGAACTATATAAAAAGAAGTGGCTTTCGCGTTTTTTATGTTTGCTTTTTTTAAACATTTTTATCGGTAAAGAAATTTATATAGAAAATCATGTTAACAAAATTCTAGATCTGAATACTAGAGATTGTGCTCCATTTCTATAACCTGACCGCGTTATTCTTTATGTCTTTTCTAAATCTAGCTGCTTCTGAAATGTTATTTTTCTGTGGCTTCCAGGACCTGGTACATACACAATCAATTTTTTTTTATCTTCTTAAAGTAAGATACTTTTTACCGTTGAAAATGAATAAGACCCTTTTTTTTTTTCAAAACTGTTACATTATCTTCGACCATATTTGTACAGAATATGTAGAAAATTGAGCAGGGTCGCGAGTGATCTGAAAGAATGTTTTCTCAAGAAAAAAAACCAACCAACTGACGAATTCTATCCTGGAAAAAAGATCAAGTCTCAGGATGTCGGTATAATCGATCAAGGATTTAGAAAAATGTGTAACTTTTATTTGGAGCTATATGTAAATTTTACATTTATGAAGTGTATGAAAAGAAGTGGCTTTCGTTTTTTTTATGTTTGTTTTCTTTTAACCATTTTTATCGGTAAAGAAACCCATCCATAAAATCGTGTTAACAAAATTCTAGAATGAATACCAGAGATTGTTCTCTATTTTTATAACCTGATTGCGTTATTCTTTATGTTTACTCAACATCTAGTTGCTCCTACAATTTTTCATTTTCTTGTACCTTCAAAGAGCTGGTACACACACAATGATTTATCTAAATTGTTTTTAGGTAAAATATTTTTGACATCGGAAAATAAATAAAGCCTGATTTTTTTTTCGAACCTGTAAAATTCTCCTTAACCATATTCGAAGATAATGTGTATGATTTTTTCACATATTGAGGATTTTTTCAACAATAAACAACAAACAAATTTGGAATGCATTCAATTTTGAATTATCGAATTTTATTATTTTCAATCTAACTTTTTGCTAAGATGCAATGGAGTGCAAGAACAACCGTCCCTTTTTCTTGGACCGCATATCGTCTCCTCTTCTGCGATTGGTAGAGTGTGGATTACAATTTTTTTGGGGCATTTGCAAATTACTTTTTTCACAGTATTATCTGTTTCGTGATCATTATTTTTATCGTTAATGACTGCAGAGTTTCCACCATTTCGTCCTTTGTCGGCGCAGTTACTTGCCTTTATTTCGTAGATATCCAAATCCTTTTGAATTTGTAATAGTTTCGGTATGGCACACTGCGAAGGTATGATAATAAAAATATTATGATTGAAAAAGTCAAGACCAGATATGCATCAATAAAAGATATCAGTATATTTCATGTTAACATTTTTCACTGATTGCTTAAAAAATTCTCATGGGTTCTCAAGTTTTCTAGGGCTTATGTTGAAAAAAAAAAGTAGAAATTTCCTTACGGAAAAAACTATTGGTGCTGCCAATTTATTATTGAGACCAAATAGTAACTATTCGTTTTTAAAGGGTCTCACTATTAAAAGTGAACAGTAACTATTTGGTCTCAATAACATTTTGGCAACTCCAATATTTTTTTGTCTATGAGGGTTGTTGAATACATTAACAAATAGACCGTGCTATTCCATTACTAAATGAATTAATACTTGTCATTTATTCAAAAGCTTCAACATATTCTAATAAATACCAGGATTTTTTAATTCTGAAACAAATCTGAGTTTATAATTCGGAAATGAATCCCTGAATGTTCAGTCAATTAAATATCGAAGGCGTGCAACTCTTTGAGGCTATGGTGCCATATAAATAATCATGATCTTACCAGAGCTCCAGTCACGAAACAGCAAATGCACGATAAACAAGATGTGCATATGCAGAGTGCAAGAATTTCGTACATAATTAGATGAAATAGATCTTTCGCATTTTCAAAATTTCATTGCGAATTTTGTCATTCAAGCGATATGAAGTCATACCAGAAGAGTGTATGATACTATTTTCACGTCGACCTACAATTGAGTGTCAGATTTCTGACAGGAGAAGTTTCATTTTAGTGAAATTCCTGTAACCAATCCATGATGTTGCCTTCGACGACGTCGCGGTCTATCGACTTACAAGTGGCCTTGTTACGTAAATCATGGTACTGATGCTGGAATTAGTGGGCATCGGTGTCTTCGGTGCCTGTCTGTCTGCTATGTTTTGCATGATTACCGACTGCACAGTGAGTTTTTAAGGGAACTGAGTCACTTAAGAAAGTCATTTAAAAAATTCCGTAGATGATACCCTTGTTTTCGAAAAAACTTTACAACTTAACTCATGAAATATATATCGAGTATCATAATTCGCTAATTTAGTAAGGACATGCAGTGTCTCAAAACGGTATGAGGTAAGAAACAAGATTTTAAGTTGTCGTAGTTTTCAGACTAAGCCGGTCAACAAAGTATAGTCTTCGATGGATATTTTTCGTTCGTCGTAGAGTGCATTTAGTATGAGTGCAGCATTTCTAAGTGTACTAGAAATTAGATTTTCTGTAACCAATTATTTAGTGCGTTTTTGATAAAGAAATATTGTTCTACAAACTGAGAGAAATGGATCCGTGAGTATGGTGCCACTCGCAGAAAATATGGTACGGAGGTGAAACATGGCTTTATAAGAATAGCTCATATAAAAATGGTATAGCTCACTGTACGTATAGTAATCGTTCTAAAAATATTCAAAGGATTAAAACAATCCATATTTTGGATTCTTTTACGTGCATAAGAACAAATTTAATAAAGCCCATGTTTCACCCGGGTACGCGAGTTATAGGAATCAAAAACAGAAATCCTCGTAGCTATTTTAAGAATTTTCACTCCGTGCAGATGTAAAATCATACCGTTCTCATAAGAACCTGAAATAATAATTTGTGATACTAGAATTCACTGTTCACAATAGATAAAATTAAGTAGCGAACACTAACATTTTCAACGCTTTAGTCTAAAAGCTACAAGTTATAAAATTTACTATTTAGCTCATACCGTTTTGGTGCACTGTATGTCTTTAAAAATTTGCAGATTTATAATGTTTGGTGATAGTTACGGTAACTACGAAAATAGTAATGGTCACAATTTTGTTGTTATAATAAATAATTGGTAATTGTAGCAAGTATAAAAAATGTGGTCGTCTGAATTAAAAATGAATCGTTGTCACTACATTGTTACTGATATCATAGTTTTCTCCTAGAGCAGATTAAAAATCGAAATTTTATTTTTAACAGCCCTACGAGATCCCGAAGATTATCAGCTTCAAAAATGGTTTACTGAGACCTCAAATTATACGTTCTGTCAATTTTTCACCTTGGAAATCTGAAGTCATCTCCAAAGATGGAAGAAAAAAGCGAATGTGTGAACAAAAGCGCGAGGAACCATTTAAATCTAGTTCGCAAAACCTTCGTTCGAAACTTCTAAAGATTTGTAAACATTCAGGAACCTCAACTTGCAATTTGGAGCAATACCATCCAACAATGTCGACTAAAGCTGTTGATACAATAGAAAAATATTGTAACGAAGACTATAAATTAGGAACTTTACCATGTGCAGAAAGAAAAAACTGCAAATATTGCGGAAACGTTGAAAAATCAAAACTTACACAATCTATAGATTCAAACGCCAATAAAATGCACTTAATGAAGAAAAACAATATCAGTAACATTAAAACTGCATTTTACTCCAATAAAAATCACAAAATCAGTTGCGCCGCCCGCAAAGAATCATGTAAAAGTAATGAAACAATAGTTCGTATAAAGAAGAAACGATTCAATCTACCGAAAAATCTGATCATAGCCAAAAAAGTTGGAAATGCTGAACACTCCGAGAAATTTGTCGACAGAGAATTCCCGACGGATGGGGATTATTGTTACCTCGAAGCCTTACGAATAAAGACTAATAAAGCTGATAAAATCGTATAGTCTTAGGAAATTCAAGAATTACAATGATTTGTCTATGATAATAATAATTAGCTGAAACAAGAAATTAGTTAGGATGATTAAATTCATGATCAACTTTTTCCATGGATTCGTTTTTATCTTCGGATGTGCTCTTCACAACGAATTCAACTTTTCTTTGACTCTCGGGTGAGAATCTGTAAGTGACCGTTTCGTTCGGACGTCGAATTTGTTGTCTGTCACAATCGCTATCGTATATCTGCACAACCTTCTGGACCGTCGAAACTTCCATTACAACCGTTGATCTCGCTTCTGAAGAGGGATATGTTGCTCCATGTTTTATGTTGTCTATGGATTTAAGCTTCTGCGGGTATTTTGTGTTATAGTCTTTAGAATCCTCAGATCTGAGTTTCGACGATATCCTGAAGAGGGCAAAAAAATGGATTATACCCTGAGATAATTTGCGTAGGCATGTGAAGGTTGACTAGAAATTCGAGAAAAGTCTTGGCTAAAAAAATCCGTAATGACATCAAAAAGAGATTTCGGCTGAATAAATAAATAGTTGATATATATGCAAAGTTTGAATTATCGATCTTAAGGAATATTCGTTATTCTAGAATTTCAAAACTGTATATTTCTCGCAGGGGAAATTGTTAGCGATGCGGTGAGATAAAATAGAGCCTTATAGGAATTTAATGTGAACACCGTAAAGGGATTTCTATATCAATCCCAATTAGAGACTTCATGAACTGATTCTATGTTTTCAAGTTAAAATTCAATAGAACCTTATTATGGCAATTAATGTAGTGCCCAGTCGGGTTTAATCATGATACCCAGTAAAAAAATCAATTATGATTTAGCCAGATAAGGGTCTCATAAGACAATTCTATTGTTCTGTTTTCATAGCGACGTTTAATAAGGACTTTCTATGTTCATCATCTAAAGGCTTAATCATGGTACCAAGTAAGAAAATCGATAATAATTTCATGAGATATAGATCTAATAAGACAATTCTAGTTTTCCATAGTGAAGTTCAATGACAACTTGATAGGTTGAATACTTAAGGATCCAGTTGGCCTCAGTCATTATACCACGTTAACAAATAATTAATAGTTCTGCCAGACGGCCACGCTGTATATAAGTAAACTTATTCGCGCAAGCAATAAAACAAGCAATTTTGTGAAATATAATTATAGATGACAACAATGTACCCTATTCAATATAATTAATTTCTGTAGTGAAATATCTAAATGTGTTTTTCATTTTGAAACATCAGAGTCAGTCATGGTACAGTCCCGCCAAAAGTGAGTTTCAGAGACAGTTTCAATCACTCCCCGATGGGATAAAAATCGGAAAAAAATAATGTATATAAAACGTGCTGAAAAGATTGATTTCGCATAATAATAATCCCAAAATACTATAAACAAATTGGTGAAAAAAACAATTGTTCAACAAACAATCAGTCAACCTAACTTTTTTTCTAATTTGTTCGGATTTTTTATTTCTTTTGATTTTGATTTTTCTTACGTGGAAAAATGCGCAGAATATAACAAATTTTGGATATACATTTTGTAAAAAAATCTTGAGTGTAGTAGATGGTTTTATGCCGAACACATATCCAAAATTCGTTATTTCGCGCACATTTTTGAAAATAAAAAAAATCAAAATCAAAATAAAGAAAAAAATCTGAAAAAATTCGTATGCATTCAAATAAATGAACATATCATTTTCATTAGGAACAAGTTTAGTTGACTGATTGTGTGTTGAACAATTGTTTTTTCACCAATTTCTTAATAACATTTTGGGTTTATTATTATGCGAAATCAATCTTTTCAGCACTTTTTATATGCATTATTTTTTATCGATTTTTATCCCATCGGGAAGTGATCGAAATTGTCTCTGAAACTCACTTTCGGCGGGACTGTAGTTTCATATATTCAGGTATGAACTAATTACTTTAGGCTCATAATATCCGTAGTTATTTTATATGACTCCACCAGATGGAACTAAGTCAAGACTATTATTGTTTTTCGCGAGTGAAAAAAAAGCCGTGGAATTTAGGAAATAAACTAAATCATACCCATGAGACTTTATCTTCTGATCTTTCTTCGACTCTTTTTTACTGCGTTTCTTTACCGACGTTTTACTTCCGATGTAACCAATTATATCATTTATGCGACCCTTCTTTCCATCTTTTAAACTCCTGTCCTCATAGCTCTTGGATTTTTTTACTTTAAGTTTGGAAATGTCGTCGGCGTGATCGGTGCAAGGATGACGGTGTTTTCTATATTGCCACCTAGAGTTTTTTTTAATTAAATAAATCAAATGTCATGTTTAATTTAATACCAAATGAAAATGTATTATTATAAACTCCAACAACCACAATGCACATGTCGTCACTGTAGAGCTGAACATGAAGAAACAATTCAGCACTGTGAGCATTAAAAATGGCTCCAACATCTTGACTAACAAATTACCATTGATTAAAAAATTGCATTATGATTTAACTTTTATGAGATCTTGCCGGATATTAGTAGAAAGGTTAGATACGAGAGTTTATGCAAATGACAGTCGTTTGTTTGTAAAATTCATCCAAAGGCACGACTGCTACGATTCGAGCGATTTAATCTCTGTCGGATTCGTTACAAAGATCTGTCAACGAGGTAATTAACCAAATTTTTGGTAGTATTATTAATTAATCATGATTAAGAATGTCTGATAACTTGTCGAAAAACAAATATAATTGAATGACGATGCAATGCTAGAAATATTAAGTGTCGGTATCTGCATCGCTTGTATATCGTGTATTTGCTGTTTGTGCACTGCTACAGTAGTGAGTACAATTTTTAATTAAACTGGTCCAAATAAAAAGATGCATATATTTTACTCCTTCATAGAGCTTTGTTTTCATGGAAATTTTTTTTCTACCTTTTTATGTTAGGGCACTTAGAATGGTTGAAGATTGAGCTGAAATTTGGCACGCAAATTTGACTGTTGCGTTTTTTTCTGAAATATATGCAGAAATTTTTATTTTACAGCTTTCTAAATTTTTTCTAAAAAGGATGTGTGCGCTCTATCTTTCGTAAAATTGTTTTCTCAAATAATCCATCATAAGTGCAGGTACTCTTAATGTTTGTTAGGTATTGAATTTGACTGAAATCGGAAAAGCGGTTTGGATTTTAAAGAGTTTTGAAACTTTCGAAGAATTCACGTTATTGCTTTAAGCTTAACACAATATTAGACGACAAACTCAAAATTTGAAAAATGAGACTCTAATTTTTCAGAATTTCAACTTTTATAAACAATGATGTTATCGCATTAACTTCAGCGAAACATAAGGTTTGTCATAATTTGTTATGGGTTTTAAATTTTTCATCATTTCAAATAAAAAACAAAAATGATGAGGAAGTTATTTCCGAAGTTTTTAAAAAATATTCAATCCATATCCATAAGATACATCTGGAAAAAAGTAATTTGTTGTATTGAATTGTATTGTTGATTCGCGTCATATATTTGTCATGCATTATTTATTCACATAAAATATTTGTTTTAATATTGCAATTTTTATTTAAAAAATTCAATTTTCTGTACAAGGTATGTTTTATAAATAGATTTAAAAATTTTCGTACATTTGTTTTGCCTATACGGGGAACAGAAAGGCAAAAATAATAGTTGACATTAAATGGAGTTATTTTACATAGGTCACGCCGGGTCTAATAGATTTGAGAACGGAATTGCTTTTCTGCGATAAGCGACGATGCAGACCGAAGAGCGACGAAATTATTCCTCCAGAAGAAAAAAAAATTGTATCCAGTGAGAACGAGAGCACGAACGATGGAAGTGAAAGCGAAAATTGTCCCTGTGCTATAACCTACGTTTTAGATCCGATTTTGCAAACACGAAATACAAAACAAGCATGTGGTGACTTGACAAGAAGAAGGGAGTCCTGCAGATGCCCTTCTTTTCTCGATTTGTTTGGTGGTTCTGAAGAATTATCGGGAAAAATACTCCTAAAAAGTTGATAGACATTATTTTTTGACTTTCTACAAAAGTCGATAGAAGTCATTTTGAGCCTAAATAAAGTCAGTCAGCGAAGCATAATCACAAATATTTTTAGAAAATTAATATTCAATATTTTTCACTTTTTATAAAATCATCTTTACGAAAGAGTATGCTAATTAATTTTAGCTACCGCTTGGAAATATCACATCAAAAAATCGTCTCAAAATTTAAAAACAAATAACGTACAATCGACATGTTAGTTGAATTTATAAACAACGTCCAAAAGTCGCTTTAGAATGAAATCTTGTTACATTTACTTAATTCTATAAAAATACATATGATAATTAAAACTAAAAAATACTACTTTCACATTCCCGGCGAAAGCATTAATCCCAAAAATCGGTCAATTAATCGCACATATGGAAGTACACATTGTTCATCCGGAAATGGGTGAGGTTCAAGATAGTGAATCATCAAAATAAGTATGACTAAAATAACAAATAATGATGACCATTCCAGATTCAGACGTCCAGTATTTTTAAATTCGCTATTTTAGCCAACCGAATTAATCACGATCCAATATCTGGTAAGTTTTTAAAAAAACACCTTGGGTTTTTTTTAAATTAATTTTTCATGCTGACATTTTTTTATTTGACTTGGTCCTCTCAAAGAAGAAACCTACGAGTCAGTTATGCACCTAATATGTAAGGCAATATAATGCGAATGGTCAAGACGAAAGAAATTGTAGCGCAAGTTTAAAATAAAAACGCGGAAATAATTGAATACGTGTGTAGGAAACAATCGTACGGGAGAGAAAATGTATAAAAATCCAAACGGGTATACCCAAAATATAGAATACTACTACTCCTAATTCAGCGTTTATATTTCCGGCAACACCATAAATACCGAAAATCGATCGATTAGTCGCATATTTGGAAGCACATATCGTTCGACCTAGTGCCAGAAATCCTGAGTACTAAATAGCCCAGGAAATACGATCCCCGGAAATATATCTATTGATATCCGACGACAGGTAGCGAGTGGTCGAACGTATGCATTAGATCAACGAACCGTCACGGAATATTTGATTGGGGGACAATAAAAGAAGTTTGCATTGCTCGGGCTCGCACAGTGCGAGGTTGCAATGGACCCTCAGCTCCGCGGGCGGGCCACCTCGTAAACGCAGATCCTAATAAACACAATGGCCAATGATAATACCAACAATAATAAATATAATAGTAATAATAATAATAATAACGGTGGATGACAAGAAGGGTCTTCCGGTGTGCATCTGTATGATGCAACGAGATAATCGGGCGCATAGGTGTCTTTTCGGTTTCGTTTAGCTGGATGCGGTTGCACGTTCATTGTTATATCTTACATACATAGACATATATAGATGCGGATGGTGCGCGCATTATATTGAGAAGGGAACGGGGCCAAAGGTCCAACCACCAACCTCCGGGGACTCCGCGAGGCTGTTACCACCTATGGTGCTGATTTATTCCCCCCAAACGCCCTTTGTAGACCATATGAAGTTATTAATGATACGCGACGTGCGCATGTGCATTTTCGTAATGTTACCATGCGCGTCACGCGAACGAAAGTTTCATTTCCGTTACGATTTTACGATTATCGTAAATAACAGAGTTGTAAGCTTTTTCATTCAATTATATAACAATTTATCGTATAATTGAATTAGAGAATGAATTTTTACAAGAATTATCAGTAGCTTTTATTTCAAAATGTCAAAATTTGTGTTTAGGCACTTGAAAAAATGGCATATCATTTATAGGAAATTTTGATAATTGACAAATGTTTGTACCATTTTTAGTAAAAATCGTACAGAACATGAAATGCTACACAGAATATAGTATAAAAAATAAATTTTCTTTACCGCACTTTGAAAGGTTTCTTGGCATTGAAAAAAAAGTTATCGAATACTGACAAATTTTCATGAAAAGTCGTTCTTTAATTTGAAGTATTTTGTTTGATCGATACTAGTAAATACATAATAATATGTTTATTACTTCCGAGTGATACAAGAAGATAAATATTTTACAAATTTGGTGCATGACTTGCAAATGAATAGTGAATAAATGAATACATATATAGTATATTCACGTGAATAAAATATCCGTTATTTTTTCCCAATACAAAAATAAAGAAATGCGTATCATCGAACAAGTGGTCTGTAAAATTTTCTCACGTATGTGACAAAAAAGCAATAGCAATAAAGTACAAGCCTTGTGGGGTTCCAAACATATCGTGGGAGTCGATGCGGAAACCACGACATTTGAGTCACAATATTGGTCCAATGCAAGAACGGGAGATGAAGACGTGTTGCCAAATCTGACTGTGGTCGGTGACTCGGTTTTGTAACAATGAAAAAAAAGGTAGAGGTGCGGTTGGAGCACACATGTTGGGCACCGCAGGTTCGATATCCGACTGCGAATGCGTTGACACTGATCGTATGGTGAACGTAACAGGCTGTATCGCCTCATATTCAATAGCGTTCCCATGGAACCCCGTGATGAGATTTACCTATATACTGGAAAATTATTAAAAGGTGAATTTTCAACTGCGCTAGTCCAAATTTCGATTTGTCTAGTGGGACAATTTGATTTATTAAATAAACAAAATAAATCCATGTTTTGAGGCCGATTTAATATTCAATTAATACTAAATTTATCTGAAAATCCAAATGCATACACAATCAAGTTCATCGTCGATTGTGAGGCAGTTGTAAAATTCACTTCGTTAAAACTTTAATGCAGAGGAATTAAAAGTTAAATATGGAATATACATGAGATAAACTTGTAATTTTTACGTAATTACTCAAAAATAGTGATCGGTTTGAATAAACTAAGGTTTTCTGTGTCTTCTAAATGTTTTTCAGTGCATTTCGTGTAAATTTAAAAACTATCTATCTCGCATTTCTCGGGATATGATGAACGCTGGTAATAAAATACCAATATTGAACAGTAGCCATGTCTTTCTCTGCATATTTTTAAATAACCATTTGTTGTTCCGTTAAAAAAACAACGTTTAAGATCTACCAATTGATGGGTAGAATTGTTTTAGGTGGACCAATACTTTCTTTATGAAAAAAACTTTAAAATTTTGAAGTTTGAAGTCAAACTGAAGATTGTAATTGGAAAAAGAAAAAAAAATGAGATGGAATGTTTTAAAGTAGTGTGAATATTAAATTATTACGAAATTGTCGTTTGTGACTTTGTTGTAAAATTCACTTAGTGAATACTTCTACGTAGAGTTAACTGACCTTTCCAACTAAAAGGCACATTTTTTATTCATTTAATTTATTTTTGGAATAAAAAATTCGATTTGTTGCGTTATTATTATTCTCCAAATATCACACTATATGTGATATATCTATCATAATTTCTTATTCTTAAATTTAACAGACACTGGAAAGATCTCAGCTATTTCAAAATGAATGTGACCAATTTGACTCAGGATTACGCAAGAACTTTCAAATTTAGATCGACAAAAGTTCAGCCGTAAAAGTCTAAGAATCAGAACTTGAACGTATATTTCGATCTCAAATTGACGAATCGCTCGGAATATGTACCATTCTGTGCCACACGAACATTTTTTAGAACAGCCACACACGTTGCCCCACACTCGAGATAAATTATCACCGGCTTCCAGCCTTTTTTCGTAGCAAAAAAGAAAAATAGGGAGAAAAGAAGATATGCGTATCTGAGATTCTCATAGCTCCGGATCATGGGACAAAATTTTATTCTAAGACGGACACGTCTTCTCATAGTTTGAACGTTGAACAATAGAGCTTGTGTCGAGGACTGCATCGAGTGAATCGCGGTCACTTGTCGTCCTATTATACGTTCGACGACCGCAACAACCGCACGAAAAATGAAGAAGAAGGGCGAGTGTCTTCCTCACAGTGCGAGTTCCTTTTTACGGAAAAAGCTACGAGAGCCAGAGTCGAAGGTGGATGGACGGTCTAAAAGTTCCCTCCTACTGTTCAATCATATGTGTCACGGTATTTATCGCGTATCGGAAGCGTGTCTTTCTGGATTTTCTAATTTATAGGTGTTGTATTGTTACGCGATCGTTTATACAGCTTGTGGTAAATGTGACGAAGAGCTCGAGCTGCTGAACGTGCGAGGAAACTTGGGTGCATGCAAGCAGACCGCACACAGCGCTTCACTCGAGAACTCCTCGATTTTTATGAAGTCCCACGGCATTCACGATTATGAACCGCCTTCGATTTTCCCCCAATCTCCTTCGACTCTTCTTTCTTGACCTTATAATAGCAATCTTTAGCTTTCTAAGAGATCCTTCGCTTTATCTATCTCAGGCAATTTTTTTTCATACCTGTAAGTCATAAGGCAATTATATTGCGGTCTGGAATGTAAAGACGATCTGTCGCACGCTGTGCTCGTTTCACGCATTAAGTTCTAAAGATTTTGTGGTCATCGATAGTGAATGAAAAATGTTCTCGCATGAACGTGTGAAAATTGCGAAAACGATACCGAAATGGTTATATCAGTTACTGAAATATATATTGACACATATGACAGAATTGTATCTTGGAATTTATTAATTTTTTTACTTAACTCTGTAAATGTTATTGTAGCTATTTCTTTTGTGTTCTATAGTGGCAAAATTTGACAAAACGTAAAAATTTTATTTGGAATGTTACTTTTAAATTTAATGGAATGCCAACGCATTTTAGAATAAAAAATAAGAAGACAAATTTTGAAAGCACAATTTGCTTGCTACCGAAGTAATGTTATATGGAATATATAATTATTGTGAAATATAAAAACGTATCGCAAAAATTTTGCAAAAAATAATTTCTCACAGATTTGCAAATACGGAATAAATTTATCTTCATACCATAGAACGAAACAATAAAACATTGTAGAATTCCCAAAATATCTTCATTGAGTTTCACAGACTATAGGAATATTTTAACAGTTTATGATTCACAAATTTTTAAATACTTTTTCCCGCATTTTTCCAAAGAAAAATAATAGTTTATGAATCTTATCAGGAGTGTTAATCTTACCGCCTTAGAACGAATTCGCAAATGGTATAGTAATTTAAAAAATGATGACAAAACGAATGTTACTTTTTACGAATAATTATTACCATGATATACATAACTGTTGGGTATTGCACAATAAAGTATCCAAAAGAACTTCCTCGAGTAGGAAAAGTTATGAATGAACCTTGCACTGTCCAGTGAAGAATGACAATTGGTTACTACCGATAATTTGCCGTGAAACTCAAAGACTTTTCGACGTAGAAGATTGTACAACGAAATTTGAAAGAGTTCTAAGTAAAGTGAGACGGCAAGAGAAAAAGCAATGGACACCGATGTAATTATAACGATGACTGGTGACAAATCGGTGTCTCTTGAGATTGTGAAAATTCACAAGGGAATTCCATCAATCGTCCTCGTCGTCATTGGGTCCCTAGGCCGTCGCCATTAAGGTGGCTGCTTCATTGACGACTAAGCGAGTGTAGGAGGAGGACCAGAGGGATTTCATTGACCGTTGTGGGCCGTAGCGAAGCAATTTTCCAATGTATCAATGGCTATAGGGACTCCACCTCGAATACTAGAGAGAGAATCGTTCAAAGTGAATGAATGTCCTCGAAAACGTGAATTTGAAATATCTGCGTTAAGTATGCAACCTAAGGCAGTTCGTAGTACGTTACTATATATATTACAAATACTATAGCTTATACATAGTAGTCAGTAGTACGACCAAGTAGTAGCTTCTTCATCGGACAAGAATGAGTGAAGAAGAACCATCATTTCTTCCATCACCTCTCCTTTTCCTTCTTCTTTTCACCTACGTCGGCTGCTTAGCATTACTGATCGTTTCGACATTCCTTTCGACTTGAGGCTGAGAAGGTTTCGAAATCTTTCCGTTTTGGTGGTGCTATTTGTGAGAGTTCTAGCCCAATATTCCCCTTTCTCTAACCCGAGGATTCACTTTTCTTTTTCCACGAAGAAGATATACGGAGCAATTCATGATAATTCGATCTGGGCCTGACTCTTGATATTTTGGATCTCGTCTGTGATTTTTTCTCGCTCCTTAAACTCTAAAAGGAAAATTGAAATGTTTGAAGTTATTTTTTGCCAAGTTTTTTTACTTGTAACTTTTTTTTTCAACACTGAGAGAACAGCATATCGTTTATTCAACGATTTCACATGGTAAAACGAATATAGGAAGGCTTGCAGTGTTTTATGGTTGAATCGATGATAATATGGTTCCATAAACGATACTTGCAAGGTTGTTGGAAACGAACGTTGAAATCGTATATGCAACGAAACGGCATATTTGAAACTATTAGAATAGTTTTCGAAACTATTATCATTTTGATGATTGCTACTATAATAATATTTGCTATAACCATAAAATATAGAGGGCTCTCCTGAGAATTATATCAATGGTTCATCCAACTATTTTCTTATATTTGGTATAACCATAAAACAAAGACGGGTCCCCTGGAAACTATAGTTTATAGTTAGATTATCGTCATACTATTGTCAGAATTACCAGATTTTTCTCTCAGTGAACAATGTTTGCCGTAATGTAAAAATTTGGTAACGTTCTTGAAAATCCTTTTATTGCGATTATGTTCCGATTACCATCAATCATGTGGTATGAAATTGGGATGAACTCTGATTGATCTCTGTGCTTCCCCATGGAAAAACAGTATACTCGGAAAAATATAGGAAAGTATATATTTCTTTTCTACTTTTTACTTTTAGTATACTTGCAAGGTGTAAACGGTGGTATCCTACTCCATTTATGTAAATAAAATATATACTTTGATTTTGGTTTTTTTTTTCTATGAAAAACTATTAAAAAATTCAAAAACGAAAGAGGAAAAGTTATTAAATTTTTCTAAAATATTGCTTTTTTTGCAAGTGCTTTTGTTTTCGTAAAAAAAAAATACGATTCATAAGAAAAATGTTCAGAATGTTACGTTAAAAAAGAGTATCTGTAAAAAATGTTCGGTGCATGCATATGTGCAAATGTGGGCGTGTGTGTCTATGGGTGCGTGCCCGTGTGGAAATCTGTTTGGGATAAACTGGTTTGAACCTAGCGTTTAGCTAGTTTCTCTTATTAAGGTTTTCTGTAAAGGGACTAGATATAATCTAGCTAGAATACACTTATAGATGGCACGGCTATCTAGATTCTATCTAGTTTTCATGGCGCCGGTTATTTGACGAGAAACTAGACATAATCTATCTAGCATACACGTATAAATGACACGGCTGTCTTGGATTTATCTAGCTTTCATGGCGCAAGTTATCTGACGAGAAACTAGACATAATCTGTTTACCATATACGTATATGGTCATCTAGAGTTGAACCAGTTTTGCTTGAATAAAATCATAGTTGTCAATCCCCATTAATTCATGGGATATAGTTTGCAGTACAATTTGTTTTTTAATTGTGATATAATAATAATGTGTAGTGATTATAAAATAGAGTGTAAACGTTTGAATAGCTGAGAAAAATAATAATTTTCGCTTTAATATTGGAAGAAATAGTGAAAAAACATTAAAGAAAAATTGAATGCATTAAGAAAATAATGCATTAATTATTTCTTCTATTTTTCCACTATATCTTCCAATATTAAAACGTAAGTTAGTCTTTTTTTTACCTATTCAGATGTCAAAAAGGACTTTAAGAATACCGTGAACAAATTTCCCTTTAAAATTAAAAAAAATGAGGGCAAATTTTTATGCACATTTCCGAGGAGGCGGTACTCGCGGTCGTTCCTCACCTGTTACTCGGTCATGTAAAAACTGAAAAAAAAACATTTTTCTAGCGGCCAGGGTGGCCAGACCTCTTAATACAAATTCATTTTAAATGCCGAATGGGAAAATTTATGTTTTATATCAAGTTCCTCGGTGTTCTTCATGGCGAGATTGCGCATTCACTCATAAATGTGAACGAAGCGAAAATGACTATTTTATTTAATTGACATTATTACCTATTTTTGTTTTGAATGTTTTTATTCATAAAGACTCCCTAATGGCAAGAATTCCTTTTCTTAAAAAAAAAAAGCGATTGTTCGTAGTATATTTTCCCTGTTATGTGTCATTAATCGAAATAAACGTCATTAGTCACACTAAAAGAACGTATATTAATTCTGTTTTTATTAATCCTGAGATATTCCTTAGACAGTTTTATTCTATAGAGTTGGGCTATTTCCGTGCTGGCTAATCAGTAGCCAAGTTTACTAGATGTATTAGTAGATTCTTATCCAGGTTCTAGATAGTTTTCTTATATAAGAGCTGGACAGCGAGAAATTACATATAGCGATCGGATCTATCTAGTTTTCTCACCTAGATCTTGTACAGCAAATATGAAAACTTGTCGTTTTCTAGCTATTGGCGAGTTTGAATTTCCACACGGGTGTATTTCGTGAAAGGCAGTTAACATGAAAACGGTCACAAATTTTCAGCAATCTAGCTGAAATTTGGGACACATGTCGTATAATCATTAAAGTAGATTGCTATTGAAAACGGCCTCAATCGATTAACAGGAAAATAAGCTATCCAGATTTAAACTTTTTTTCTCTAAACTCGAAAAAGCTTAATAACAAAAAGCTTGATACCTTATTTTCCTGTTATGGATAGAATTGCTTAGGCGGTTGGCGGCTCTCCTTCCCTTCGCCGAAGCAATTCTATCCATTCCTAACTAACGGCTAAAGCTACACCAAACTAATATTTTCCTGTTAATCGATTGAGGCCGATTTCAATAGTAATCACTAAAGTGATCATTCGACATGTGTCCCAAGTTTCAGCTAGATTGCTGGAAATTTGACACCGTTTTCGTGTTCACGGCCTTTTCCGAAATACATACTTTAGAGAAAGCAATATTTTAAAAAAAATTGATAACTTTTCCTCTTTCGTTTCTAAATTTTTTAATAATTATTTATAGAAAAACAATAGAAGCGAAACCCGGCCCACTTTGGTTTTAGGCTAAAAAATTTTGTTATTTCATGCAGAATTTTTGAGAATTTTTTCAGATTTTTAAATTTGGGCTAACGATATATTAGCTTTGAAAAATCGTAAAAAAATGAAATAAAAAAAATATTAAAAAATTTATATTTTTGGAGTTTTTTTTTGAGTTGGTCCAATTATACATAAAATTTTCGGCCAAATCTGAGAGGTCGAGGGTTCGACCCAGGTGGAAACGGTATGTAATGATCCATATAAAAAGTATATTAGAAATATACCACGTACATTATATATATATATTTTTCGATATATTGAAAAATATACTTTTCCAGCATACTTTTCTTCCATTGGGGCTGGTCGTTTGTGTCTATCGATCTTTTTGCAAATTAGTGAAGAAGCATCATCATTTCTTCTTTTTCTTCTTCTTCTTATCATTTTTTTTATCACCAGCAGGTTTCTTAACATTGTTTTTCGTTTCGACATTTGTCTCGACTTGAGGCTGAAGAGGCTGAAGAGGCTTCGATTGATCCGGTTTTGACGGTGAAACTCTTGGGACTCCAGGAGGTGGTGGAGGGGGTTTTGGAGTTCTGAGTTCCAGCTCAATATTCCGCTTTCTCCGCCCCGGGGATTCATTTTTCTTTTTTATACGAAGGAGATATATGTTCTGATTACCATCTGTGATATGATCACTGTGAACCTCTTGTGATGCTGCTGGATCATTTAAATTGGGATGAACTGTAATCGACCTGTACTGATCGTTTGTGCCTTTCCCTTTATCTGTAGCAGCTAACTGTAATGAATATGCTCGAATACTAATCCACATGGAGAGAAATTTATAGTGTTATATCTTAGTTGTGTAACCACGATAGTCTCGAAATCTGTTGAATATCAACTATTAATATTGAACTCTAGAGATCGAACTCGTTTAGTTGCTCATATTATGTAAAAGGATTTAATTGGACATTAATTTTTTCGCTGGCTACACCCAGAGAAATCGTTTCGATGAGTTTATTCGAATAAATTATGAAGTCTATTTGAAATAAATAAAATTTTATTTAGATTAAATAGAGTCTATTTTGATCGAATAAAATTTTATGTAAATCAAATTAAGTTCATTTTGATCAAACAAAGGTTGATTTAGATTAAATAGAGTTAATTTCTAAAGAATAGAGTGTCTATTCTCATCGAATAAAATTTGATTTTTATTAAATAGACCCTATAATTGTAATAAATGCATTAAACCGATTTCTCTGAGCGTAAGAAAATTATTCGACTATTCTGGTTGATGTATAAGATAATTGTTTATTTTTAGGATATCTTAGGTGACAATTTTGCTCTTAAGGGGACCCAGACACATATAAAAAGTCATCAAAAAAAAATTCTTTAAATGATACCGTTCTTTTTAAAAATGTGACATTGAAACCTCATTAAGTATATAACAAGCATTATAATTCTGAATTTTTTTGAAGACGTACAGTGCACGAGAATGTTGTGAGATCAAAAGTAACATTTTTTTATTTGTCGTAGCTTTTAGACCAAGCCACTGAACCAATTTACGTGTTCGATGTCTTATTTTATTTGTAAAAGAGTGCACTCTGGATCCAATATAGTGATTCTGAATACAATGAAACTTAGATTTACTGTAATGAATTGTTTCGTGATTTTTTAATATACGGAGATTTCGTTGTCATAAAGACCTGAAATAAAAACTCCTATCTTCAATCAAGAATGTATTCTTTGACAGACACTTCGACCAAACACTAAAATTTGTTTAATACCGGTTTGGTCTGAAAGCTATGACAAGTGAACATTTTTAATTTTTACCACACACCATTCTGTTGCACTGTATGTCTCTACAAAATTGAAGAATTATAATACTTTTCATGTATTTAATGAGTTTTTAATGGAAGTCTTTTTTAGAAGAAGTGTTTGAATTACAAATTTTTTTTTCCTTATAATTTTCTTAAGGTGACTGGGTCCCGTTCAGGCACTAATCACATTTATTTTTTTGTGTAGGACCAATGGCTGAACTAGCAACATATGTTACAATAATTATTACTGATATATGTTTAAGACTGCCCCTCAACAGTTGTCACCTAAGTACTCGTCGGAACTATCGTAATTTCAGTTTTATTAATATTCATATGTTTTTGAGAAAAAGTACTTGGTAAGAAAAGGCTTCCGGCTTATAATTAGCATCGTCCTGGCCCACTAGAGTTCTCGATCGGATCCTGAAGAGTATTTGATTATTGTCACCAGCATTAATTATCTTTGGTCCTTCGGTAGCCGAAGGCATTCGTATTTCCGGGATTTCGCAGTCGCACGGTGGATCCCACTGTCCAATTTTTTTCTTCGACGATTTATTCTTGTCCTTCTCAACGCGAATTATCAATTGGTTGCCAATCATTTCCGCACCGATCTCTTGAAAATACTTTGTGTTCTCTGAAGATTTTGACGGTGGAATTGGAGAACCGGAAGTAGTTGGGAAAGTGGGAACATGCATGGATCGACAGCCACAGGAGTCTTTAGCAAAAAATAATTACTTTCGTTGATACTGAGTTCATAATAGCAAATTTTGTTCCATAATTTACTCACTTTGTGCTCCATTATGAGTTTCCATTGTTATTTTGCTTATATTTATACTGATAATTTAGATAGAGTATGTAAACCGAAATGACAGATAAGTGACGAATAAAAAAGTTCTCAATGACGTAAACAATAATCGACACATCGATTAATTTACCGAGCCAACTTCACGCCTATCCCAATAAACGTTAAAACCACATTTCGGCAATGCAAGTATAATAACCAACACATTTTTTTTCTAAATTTCCAAAGATGATCATAGCAAGTGAAAAATGTGGCTGTCCATCAAAGCACATCGCTTTTCCACCGTCAGGTCCATTGAGTGAACGCTCCGTTCACCTTGAACCGTCGATTCAACCAAAACCTTTCAATCAAGATTGCCACTGTCAATTTCAGTCTCATTGCTGCTCACATCAGTTGAATGCACCGGAACCTTGCAATTTAAAAACTGAAGAGAAAAATGTGTCAGAAATCGCAGAAATGGGTGTACCATATAAGGAAATTGAAGCAATAATTAATAATAATCGGATGGTGCTCAGAATACAAAAAGCACCGATTGAAGAAGAATGGAATCCTCCGTGTGACTGTGAAACCGAAAATGGGGGAGAGATGCAATCAGCAGCTGCTGCTGGACGCTACAATCAAGACATTACGTTTCGGAAAGCCGACGACAATCCGAAACCATCATCGGTTAACCAGGAACGAATTATAGGGCCAGGAGGATTGGCAAAACGAATAATCACTGTAGTATCTCATCCCGATGGCGAAAGTGCACCTCCTGAAGCTTTGCCATCCTCGCCGCACCCCGAAGATGACAAAAAAAACATAAGTCAAAAAGTCGATAAGACCAAAGGTCGTCGATCCATCGATTTAGAAGAAAATCCAAATCTATTTATACTAAAGATCAGAAAAAAACGCGACTGCTCCGGAGGCAGGGAAAATATTGATCTGGAATTTCGCACCCCGCGTCCTTGGCTACCAAAACCTAAGATTTCAAAACCGAAAAGATTGATAGTCAACCAGCCTGCGTTGCCTGCGTTGCCTCCAGAAACTGGAGAAACTAATGGAAATGGGAACGATGAGAAACCGAAGAAAGATAATAAAAAGAAAACCAAAGATAAAAAAAAGAAGAAGAAGAAATAATTCGCCTCCTCGTAGAAGTATGAGGAAAATATATATAATAACATTTCGTAGGGTCTGTTTTTAAATGATATAAATATATATGGGTCAATCACCCCCCCCCCCCCCCTCCCCTCCCCTCGTATCAACCAGGATTTGACCTCGACCTCTCCGATTTGGTTCGTAATTTTTTTTCGGCTTAGTTGAACACTCAAATGCACCAGATTTTTTTTTCTATGGCAATTTTTATTTAAATACATTTTTGAAGTAACAGAGCAGCTGAAATAAAGAACCGCGACACACGAATTACATTTCATTCACTTGGAAATCGCGGCTTTGTTATCAATCGGTATCTATGCACCTCATTTTGGACCCGCTAATTTGATTTACGCTTTCAGTTTCCTGTGCTTTTTTCCTCCCTAGCCTTTTGAAAGATTTGAAAAGCTCGTTTCCTGCGATTGCCCTTTTTGTTGAAGAAAATTTTATAGTGATTTGTGGTTAGCCCATCTTACAATTACAATTCAACGCCGTATTTGAGAGGTCATGCCAACAGTACCAGTGCTGCATCATTGCCAAATCACTACTGTGATTCCGTGAATCTGGAAAATGACTATTTAAAAACGCTACTTGCATTTTCCGAAGTTACGTTGACTGTTTCCATCGAAAATGTTGATACCAAGTTACTATAGTACAGTATATTACAATGAAATCGAAATAGTTCAATGTAAATAATTTCATAAATCAAGCATTCACGAGTTGGCACAACCTGAGGAACCAATCAATTGACGCACTATGACATAGTTTGTTGTAGTTTTTATTTATTTTTTTTGGTTATTCCTCAAGTACGCTAATTGGCTTTTACTATTTTCTCCCTTTTGTTCTCCATTTCATCCGTCGGGACCCCTTTAGAGGTGTTGGCCGCAGCCACTCTATTTAATGCACTACTGTATCGTATTTGTACGAGGGCTCAGGAAAACTGCGGAAAACCTGGCCGATACAGGCGGCTTTATTTTACTGAGTTTCTACTGTATTAGAATACATTAGAAACTCAGACAAACTGCATCCCGCTCAACACTTTACGCGCAAGCCAGCGCGCGGCTAAGCAGTCACCCATCCAAGTTGTGTCCGCAAACAATGCTGCTTAACTCTAGGGACCGCTGAAGTCACACACCGACCGCGCGTTCACTGCTGTCGGTAAATTCGATATAGTATATTTTACATCAAATTTTTTTTATTCGACATGAAAATCAACTTCTAGCGGTCTTTTTATGTCGTCTCAAAACTTCTTAATGGATGTATTGTTTAATGTACATATAGAAATGATTTTAAAGAAAATCATCCTCATTGTTTTGACTTCGGCCCTTCATCATCGAACTACCTTAAGGATGTATGATAGGTACAGTCCCGCCAATCGTGAGTTTTAGGGAAAATCCCGATTACTTCCCGATGGGATAAAAATCGGGAAAAATAATCGATATTAAACGTGCTAGAAAGATAAATTTAACATAGTAAAATTCCAAAATGTTATTAACAAATTTCTGAGAAAAACAATTGTCCAACAAACAATCAATCAACCCAACTTTTTTCTAATGAAAATGACATGTTAATTTTTTTGAATGCGTATGAATTTTTCAGATTTTCTTCTTTATTTTGATCGCGAAATAACGAATTTCGGATATGTGTTTGGCATAAAACCATCACACTCAAGATTTTTTTGCAAAACGCATATCCAAAATTTGTTGTACCCTGTGCATTTTTCAAAAAAATAAAAATAAAAATCAGAATAAAAATAAAAATCTGAAAAAATTCATACGCATTCAAAAAAATTAAAATATCATTCCCATTAAAAAAAAGTTAGGTTGACTGTTTGTTAGTTAAACAATTGTTTTTTTTTCACTAATTTGTTAATAAATAACATTTGGGGATTATTATTATGCGAAATCAATCCTTTCAGCATGTTTTATATGCATTATTTTGTTTCAAATTTTTATTCCATTGGGAAGTGATCGAAATTGTCTCTGAAACTCACATTCGGGGAGACTGTACCTAGCATACATCCTTAAATGTTTCTTGTGTCTTCGATTAGAAATTCGATGCTTCACTGATGAAAGATATATGTTGGTTCAACAAAGCAGCCGGTGACCGGCTGTCAGATTGTTTAGTCAGCTCAACAGAAATTTTTCTCACCTTGAATATCTGTTGGTCTGCTGGACCGAGAAACTGATGAAGAAACAAAACATTTCGTTGCTGTAACCAAATGTTTATTTAACAGCCAGGTGACTCCTGGATTTAGTTGACTTAACTATTCCTTTTCTCTGTGTAAATTACAAATATTATTACGTTACAATCATATGTTATTCATAAAGTTTGAGTGTCATCAAGACTCATTTTTGGTTCACCAGTAATGAATTGCTTAGTCAGGAGGATCGTTAAGCCGAACAATTATAATTGTATATCATCCTGACAGGGAAAATGGACCACCAGAACTTTCACCACCCTTGAGGACCTCCAAAGACGATAAAAACAATGAAAGAGAAAAGGTTGATAAGACAAAAGGCGCTAGGCCCATCGATTTCGCTAAAAATCCGGATCTATTCATACTGTAGAGCACAATAAGAAAAGATAATGTTCTGAAGACCAAGGAAATAGTGAACTAGAATTCTCTTCTCCTCGTTCTCGGTTGTCTAATATTCCGAAACCAATTAAAAGATAGACAGTCTTTGCAATTAATAAAAATTTGAAAGAATGGCAACAATGAGGATTCCAAAGGAAAGAAAAAAAATCCAATTATCCCCTTGGTAGAAGTGTGAGCATTATTCAAAATTTATTTTTCTTCAAATTAGTCGTTTACGGAATGGACTTTTTAATTTTGGAGTGAGCTGCTACTAAATTAAGAGGTTTCACAGGTTTCTCAAGGTTCGAACTACTCGTCGGCGTTCTTTGCTCGGTGAACTGTATTCGAAATCATCGGTTCAAGCGTAAGATGGAAGTCGGTTGCGGAATGAAAAATCAATTTGGCTTCATTGTTAGCACAGGGATGGCGAATTGGCCTATTCATCGGTGAGTTACGCAAGAGGTTGCCTCAGAGGCTACGGAAGATGAAGAAGCGACACGTTGAAGTATCGTAGCTACTGTGAAGCTATAGGGCTCAAACTGCCAAGTGGTTCGACAACAGGTGTGTAACGCGCCTCTTCGTAGGGCGTGGCGGACGCTCTCTTGAATCTCTTTCATCGTTCACGTGGTCACTTCGGGTACTGCATGGATTTATTGCTCCGCTAAACGAGGGCATGTCACTTCGGGAGTGTCTTTGAAATAAACTTAAAAAAAGAGTGCACCCTACAGAAAAACATTTGGTTACAAAATATATATTGTTAAAAAAAATCTTTCTTAAAACTAATATATTTGTATTGGAAATACCATATGCATAAGCTGTGTATTGAATTTTATAAAAATTTATATCGAATTTTCATATGCACCATATTAAAAAGCGTGAAGCGTTCGATGATATTACGGTACAATTGCATGGAGAAACAAGAGTAGTTGGGCTAACTACGCTTTTATAAGTTGACCAGGGATTAGTTGCTACAACGATTTACTCTGTGTCTATAAGAATCTCTAATAGTTATCGTGACAACGAAAAATGAGATCGCGCAACCACTTCAAACTAGCCTAACGGGCGCGCGCAGCTGTTTCAACTCCTAAATAGTTGACAACAATGCGTATTTCTAAACAGATGTTGCTTGTAAAATTCATGTATATACACTTATAAATTGCAATTGCCGTATCAATGTAATGTTCATTCAAGGAATAATCTCATTGACACACATGGCACAAAAACACACATATCTCCTTGAAGTCACATCGATAAAGGTTTTGCAGTGAAGTTCTCTCGCTATAGAGTAAATATGTCGAGAAACATTTTTTTGTAAAAATATCATGTCGACAGACAGTTTCTGCAGAGAAAAGCTGTCAATAATTTTTTTTTGTAAGGTAATGTTGTTGATAGCCATTTTTTGCAAAGCAAGGCTTCCAACAGATATTTTTTGCAAAAGATTCTTTCGAAAGACATTTTTTGGTTGAAAAATTCGAGACTAAGAAAGTAAACTTGTCCATTACTTTTAACTGACAGGTTCTGTGAAAAGTCCGATGGATAGGAAGTATGGAGGACTGAACAACTTCAAATTCAAGAACCTGTGTTATTATTATCATCTTTCCCTTGCATCATTCATCATTCATTCTTCATATTTTGATCATTCTGAGTGTTCTGAAATGGATAGCACAAAATCAGTTAGATAACCTCAATCGCACTAAATTTATTGACTGTAATCTCAGACTGCATTAACCTTATCAACTGTAACCCGCACAGTATCAATTCGATCAAGTATAATCTCAAAACGCATAACTTGGATCGATTATATGTCAATTCATTGCATTGTTAATAAATACGTACAATTACTCACAATGGTCGTGTCAATCGTGCTCTGTTAGGCATGTTAGTTGTGTCAACCGTTGGGTTGCACATAGCCGTAGTAGATGGTCACTACAACCCAACCTATACGACTAACTAAAAGTAGTTATTTTAACTCACAAAATTTACGTTTATATGGATTTATGAAAAGTGAGTCCGTGCAACCATTTCTAGGTTGTTCCCAACTTCTTCTTTTTGTCCGTGTGTTTCTGGTTTTTCTATCGCTGCCAAATACTCCTTGATGAGTATGTTTGAACATTTGTAAAAGTTTCTTTTGATATATCATTACCTCGTGTGTTGAATTTTCATATAAACGGTATTGTAAAGAAAGTACGGTTCCGTAATATTACACGACAATTTTATTGCAACCGTAATATTATGATCAATTCCAAAATGAGTGCAATAATTCGTAAGATAAGTGTTAACGATCTAGTGCGTTACTGGAAGTTGTTACTGGAAAATGTGTGTTGAATTTTTAATCTAGCACCAACATTTTTTAAATACATGTCGATTTTTGTGTATTCATTTTGTAACTGTTGACTTAGTAACCTGTCGTAATTGTATATCAACGGATTGGTAAAATCCAGAGAAACATATTCAATTTATTATGCAACTATATTAATGTTCATTTCCTATAACGAGTTTTCTGAATTTCTTACAATTTTGTGTCTTAAATATGCAATCTTTTTTCCAAAAAGAAAAACACTCGTGTGTATATAAATGCAAATACCTTACTGAGTATTTCACAATATTAGCACCTCAAATTTCGATAACTTTTATCTGACAGTTAGTACGACAATGTGGCTCACATTTTATATCGAGAACTAAAATTCCTAAAACGTGTGTCAACTTTCGTGTATTGATCCAATAATTATTGATTTAATAATCATGTGTTGTACTTTTCAATCACCAAATTATCGAAATCCAATTATCAGTATTAAATTTACTGTAAAGACATATTAATTTTTATTTACTATACCAAGATGTACAAACGTTTTGAGACACATGTTTGTATCGGAAAAGTACGACAATTTTTTACAGTGTAATATTTTCCAATTTAAACAGATTTATATGGGCGAAATCATAACAAGATGGAGCATAAGAATGATACAGCATCAATAATAGTATTCGTTATTCTTGAAATATTACTATTTGTTGGTTTCGAACTTCCGATTTGTTTTCCTTTCAAAAAACATTTGAGAAGTCCAACATATCAGGTGTAAAATAAGAGAAGCTCAATTTTTCAGCGATGTTTGGCAAGATTTTTTTCACCAGTTCGAGAAGATTTCTAATGGTTCCAAATTACTTTGAATACGCCAACTCAAGTGATCCTTGAGCATATTAAATAAAGTTATCTATGTGAAAGAACTAACATTATCCATATTTATGTACCAAATATTTGGTATACAAATTTACCAAAGATTGTTGCAAACTTTTAAATTGCATAAAACTTATAAACTTATATCTTATGACTTACATAATATGCGGAATTACATTCCTCATGAAAGAATTATGATAATACTTTCATGAGGAATGCAATAGTTTATCTGACGGTTAAGAAAAGTTAACCAGAATCATTCAACGTAATATTGTTGAAAATTGTTATGTATATTTAACTATTCTATATTCTAAATTCTTAAGCTACCAACTCAACGTCCGAAACGCCAGAATTGTGCGCTCCGACAGAAAAAAAATGGAGTAACATGGTTAAAAAAACTGCCTTTGTCATTGATGAGCCATGATCCCTGTGATACAGTATAGCGATCGGTGCAAAAACACGACGTTTAGGGGAATAGACCTTTCTTATTGAAAAGTTCTTGAGGCTCCACCTCTTTCGAAAGGACGAATTTCACTCAGAGCTCGCGGGAAATCTCAGCTTCAGTAAAGTGGCTACGCGAATGAGTGAGATAAATTCCTAGGGCTGAAAGGAGACGAGAAGAATGAAATTTATCAAGCAAAAGTGTTTGCTGTCGTGCGGAGTTTCTCACGAGTTGGAGATCACCGCCACAGTGCGTAGGATTCTGTAGGAATCAGGTGCTCCCTTCAATGGACTACTTCGAGATCCCATTCATTCTTTCTCACAGCCACCCGCCCACTACGAGCCCCTTTTTGTGGTACCAAAGACGCTGCATACCAAGACCAATATAAGAGACCAAGAAGAAGGTGAAGAAAAAAACGATTCCACGGTAAAGTGCACAGCACACAGAGTCAAAAAGTCGGAGCGGCATTGTGGATATATTGCGCAACGCTTATGACCTTTTATAGCTTTTCTATTGTGTCTTTTGGATGACTGTAATGATGAGCAACGATCCATGGAATCCACAGAGAAGATATATATTTATGGGATATTTCACACAAACTGGACCGATTTAAATCAGATATAATTCAGGAGTAGACACCTAAATTTATTTAAAACCGATCGAGGTTCGAGAATCTTCAGATGGAGGCGAATAGCTTCAGGCGGAGGTTTTTCCATTTTTTGGGCTCTTATACAGACATTAAAACGACACATTTTTCGGCTTAATGTCACCCAGATAAATTTCCCATTTTATTTTTTGGAAAACTTGAATTGCACATCGCGATAATATATTAATATTCCTTTTATATATCGGTAGCTTATTTATTAATAATCTAAAAACTTATTCCATCCATTACTAATATATTGGAGTATACTCCTTAAGACCTCTGGAAAATATGGGAAACGCGTATCGTGGTAGCTCGAAGACTTATATTAGGAATCTAGACTTTATGAGGATAAGCTGTTGGTAGCATCCCCATAAATTTAAGCGTGCACCTTATCCCGAACAATATTAAGCGTTAGACATTATTTGATCGTTACATCTGCACGCATGCCAAATGACGAGTGATAAGCATCTGGATATACAAATTAGTCATGCAATTCACAAAGCCGGAAGTTGCACAAGTACATGTCGTCTCGAATAATCGATGAATTGTTTAGATACATTTTGTAGTGGGGAAAAGCTTCAATGAATAACGGATCTCAAGGCCCCGTGCTTTGTGTTAAGAATCGCTCCGCAAAACAACGTTAATCATATAAGAATGGAATTTTTAGGTGTTCGACCTCCAACTGATATATCGTTGGAATGACGGTATTGGACTTGTTTGAACAACTTACGATGTCATTTAAAAACATCGTTCATCAAAATAAAATTCCATTACGAGTAGGCCACGAAAAAATTGTCTAATTAATTTCAATTCTGATACTTCCATATGGAAAAAAATAGAAGAATTTAAAGTGATCGAATCAAGAATAAGTACACTAATAATTGTTGATTATAATTAAGTATATCATTGTAAAAAATAATGATTGAGACACCCAATCGGGAATTAGTCTTATCATTATATGATTTGTAATTTAAATCAATGTACTACCTATAACGTTCACTAAGTAGATGTTTATATAGTGATGTATTCATGTACAGTTAGTATCAACCAGTTAAATCCATTTCATCAAAATCTATCATTGCATTACTAATGAATGCATGATGCAATTGATTCAATGGCACCACTTTTCTTCTATGTCGGACATAGCTTTTCAATGAAAATTTTGTTGAAATAGAAGTTGCGAAACCTTGGTATCAAGATAAGATAATAAAAGGCCGATCAACAATTCAACCATTTATGGTTATCGACATTCTTCATGGATTAATCCTTGCAGTGATTGCGATGATTCATAAATAATATTACCCAAGCGGGAATTCCTCGGAGTAATGAACTGGTACAAAGATACTACATACCTCCAATTCTCTTTGCACTCTACCGCTGAGTATCATTTTTTGTCAACCTGATTGTTTGTTTTCGGTAGGTGTAATAAATACAGTGCATACGTGAAATTTAAAGCAATAACATATTATTATTATTGTTATTTGTTTATTTCATGCTCAAGGATCAATCCCCAAAGAGCATTTTTTACATGAAAAATAACAAGAGATTCTTACTAGCTAACTTAACTTACATTTAAACTATTCTAGTCTAGTCTACTCTGGCCTAGTATCATGAGTAAACCTCCCTAGCAAGTAGCAGTGCGTGCAGCTGGCGCTTAAAAACTGCCAGGCTTTGGCCACCCGTTAGTCGAGTCGGCAGTATATTCCAAAATCGCGCTCCTGCCACCTCGAACGACTGCTGAAATTTAGTCGTTTAAATCAATCAATTTGAATCAATTTGAAGATAAGATAAACGAGTAACGAAGTGCTTGATGTATTCATTAACTCAGGATTTACTTCCTTGTAGCACTGTCGTATGACATGTTCACAGTAGTCTGGTGATACAAATTAGAATTTGTGCGTTTGCGATGGAAATTGCAGGGATATCGCAACTGATTGTAGTGTATTTCTTAAGTGAGGCTTAATTGAAGTAATTAGAAAAAAAGGTCACCAATTAGCGGAAGTAAAATCTAGATACACGGTAATTCAAGCACAATGCAAAATTTTAGGCGAAGTCAATTTCAGAGACCAAGTTAGCACCAATTTTGCGGCATACATGGAAAAAAATGATCGAGTGGAATAACCAAACACCTGGTTATATAAACGCCTGCTGATTAATTCGTTACACCCAGAGTAATCGGGCTGAAGAGTTTATTTAAACAAATTACGGGGTGTATTTGGAATGAATAAAGTTGGGTGGGGGTCAAAATAGCGAATGACCAAAGTAGTAAATGGTTAAAATAGCAAATTTCGGAATTAGGAACGTCTCAATCTAGAATGGGCATCATTATAAAATTTGCTATTTTGACTATTTGCTTTTTGACCTCCATCTTATTAAAATGCATTCAAAATACCGAATGATAAAAATGGCGAATGGCTGAAAAAGCGAATTCCATAATTATAGACATTCTACATTTAGACGTTCCTTATTCTTTAATTGGCTATTTTAGCCATTCGGTATTTCGGTCATTCGCTATTTTGATCCCCACACAACTTTATTCATTCCAAATACACCCCATAATTTATAAAAATAAGCTCTTCAGACCGATTTCTCTGGGTGTAGACGAACCAAGTTATTGGTCAACGCCATCAAGCTCATTGAAACACAACTAATAACTTAGTTGTTCTAACGAAGATTTCGTCGACGTGCACTTCAGAAGGTTTGTTTATATCCTCATTAATGATGGAAATTATATTATTATCCAAAATCCACGGTTTAAAATTTAAGGAATTTTGAATGATTCATTGTTGTATAAGCACTGCTTGAAAAATCGTTTATTACACTATACTAAGAATCAGTTGCTATTGTGTAACTCTTAAAATTATTCATTACTCACTTTAGAAATGTTTCTAAATAGTATATAATATCAATGTAAATTCATCCCGTGAGTATCATGACGTTCCAGTAACCGTTTATTTCTAAACACGCTTAGCTATTACATGCATCTGACATGACTAGCGCCAGTCTCACCTTTTTTTTCTTAAAACCTCGATTGCATGATGATAATGGTTTCATTAAAATGCATCCGCAATTACATTTATTCGTAGTATTTGTAGGGTTGTTGTTACGTGGCCTGTGCGACCTTTTAATGTTATATGCACGCAATGGTCGATACGCGTAGATTAGTGTATAGGGAAAAAGAAATTATTGGAATCCATTAGATATTGAATCCTTTGAAGCTATTCATGTTTTTGCATAAGTTTTCATAACTTCCTCATTTGGTTTAAAGAATTTGTACGTTTTTTATGGGTCGAATAGAGCAAATGCATTTTTTATAGAGTACAATAAAATACTATGTATAATTTATGATGAAAATTTTCAATGTTTTGAATGTCTTGATGATAAAGTACAATTTAACATGATTCCAGTTTTGGTATAAATCCGATTTGTGAGCCAAACCATCTGTGCAAGTGAGATGGAAATACATATTTCAATAAAAATTCGAATACAAATAAATACAGGCTAAAAAAATATATTTCGACCGCACCTTAAATGTTTGAAAACTGAATTTGAACTGTAGACAAAAGTACAATTGGCACCGAATATTTCGAAAATCATTCAGCTATTAAATCAATTTCTTGATTTTGGTCGTCAATGGAAGCAAAAGTAACGAGATTTGTTATTTTAAAGAGAGTGAAGATAGAATCTTATTCATTCCTTTCTCAAAATCTCCGGCAAAGCATTGTAAATGAAGATATGCAGAATTTATGCATTTCTTGAACTGCAAAAGTGCGTGGTACAAGAGTACATCGATAGAAAAACAGCATGTATATACATGAGTAATGAAAAATTCGGTAATGACGCAATGAGATCAGCCATTCGTCTATCTTTTATTGACAATAAATATTGACATTCTGCGTCCGGGACATATTCGTCAAAACCATGACTTCTAAGCTCCCACCTTTGGTTTCATGACCAGATGTGTGAGGAAGAAAATATTTCTCAATAACCGTTTAGAAAGATCGTAGAGGGGTAATCGAATTTGTCTTGTGACAATCGTTTGCTGATAGGCATATTTGCTTATCGCATGATATGCATGCATAAACTATATGGTTTACGAATCCGAAGTGGAAGAAGGAAGGTGACGAGTCGCGAGGTATAAATACTGGTCGTGGAAGGCGCTACTATCATAACCATCACTGTAGTTATCCATTCACAGTTCTAGTGTAGCTAGGAAGGGAAAAATGGCAAACACTTTGATCGTACTCGTTTTGACGGCATCCCTCGCAGCTTTGGCCACCGGCGCAGCATCCCGTGGATCTTATTGCAACTTGAAAACTTGCAAAGGTCTGCCACATACCGTCTGCAGTTATCCCGTAAGTTCATAACGGAATCGAAATTACAATTAAGCCTGATCGTATCATAAAAAATTTCTTGCTCAAAAATATGCAACTTTCCATACAATAATCTGATTTTGATATATTTGCAAATATCTTTCAGTCCTCTGCCTAGAAAAGTGCGTTTTTCACAATCTGTGATTTTGAAAATACGCTCCAAGCGACAAAATTGGTTGTGAAACCCAATTATTGGCTGTTGGGTCTCACAACCAATTTTGTAGCTTGGAGCGTATTGAATCAAGGCGATTGGTTAGAGCAACCACTTATTTCTTCAGTTCCTGCCTAAATGTCCTAGCATCTATAGAGAACAGAATTAATATACGTTTGTTTATTGTGATTAATGGCATTTATTTCCATTGAAGACACGTAACAGGGAACGAACGATACGAACAATCGCTTTATAAAAAAAATCCCGCAATGAAGGATTCCATACGAAACAAAAATAAGTAATAAAATGTTTAGAAACAAAAATAAGTAATAAAATGTTTAGAAACAAAAATAAGTAATAAAATGTTTAGAAACAAAAATAAGTAATAAAATGTTTAGAAACAAAAATAAGTAATAAAATGTTTAGAAACAAAAATAAGTAATAAAATGTTTAGAAACAAAAATAAGTAATAAAATGTTTAGAAACAAAAATAAGTAATAAAATGTTTAGAAACAAAAATAAGTAATAAAATGTCTAGAAACAAAAATAAGTAATAAAATGTTTAGAAACAAAAATAAGTAATAAAATGTTTAGAAACAAAAATAAGTAATCATAGCAAGAATTACTGCACTACTAAGTATACGCAAGATACATTATGTCTATTTTTATGTCTAGATTCTCGTCAGATAACTTGCGACATAAAACTTAAGCCGATCCTAGATACCGGTGCCATCCATAAGTGTTTTCTAGCTAAATTGTATCTAGTCCCTCTACAAAAAACCTTAATAAAAAAAAGACTAGACGCTCGGTTCAAACCAGTTTATCCCAAACAGATTTCCACACGGGATGTATAACCGTGATTTAAATATCTGTATATATTTTTCGGGGTCAAATCTGCGTGCGCTTTAGCATAATTTGATTTCTGGGATTATTGCCATTATAGGTTCACTATATGGAAAATCATGTCCGGATATTGATAAATAATTGTTCTTAACTATGTTATTATCGTATTACAGTTTCTCCAAACGAGCAACCGATGTGGTAGGGTTAAGTCCTCCAGCCTGACCAACGCCGAAATTCAGGAATTGCTGAATGCCCACAACAGATACAGAGCGCTTGTAGCCAGCGGTCGTGAATCGCGTGGCAGGCCCGGACCTCAGCCTGCTGCTACCAACCTCGGACCTCTGGTAAAAGAGCTTGAAATGCAATTATATATAATTTGAAAATACAAAAACATTATCGACTCGCATTAGCTTCCGCAAGTAAATGATAATGATTGTGGCTTTGACTTCTCGTCTGCTAACCTGGATAAATAATTGTGTATGCCTCGTCGGGCAAGATGTTAACTTTATCGGTTATAGAAAATTAATTTTAGACCGTTTGTTCACATTTTGAGTATAATAATCGGCAAAAATCGATGAATTGACCGGGAAATGCAAAAAATAGGTAAAAAATATATCCGGACGGATTATACACAATTATTCGTCCCATTGCTGGACAACGAAACACTTTGCTAATTTAGAGAATTGTCACGGTTTGTTATAGAGATGGGATAAAGAACTCGCTGATATTGCCCAAACTTGGGCTGACCAGTGCAACTATGGACACGACAAGTGCAGAGATGTCCGTAAGTTGAGAACGAACGGCAATTAATTGTATAATATTTAAGTCATTTATATTTTTTTATACTTTTTTAAAACTTCAATATTCAATATTCAACAAAAAAGTCAATATTTTAAACAAAATTGTGACGAGTTGTAACGCTTCAACATAATTATTCAATGTAACAATTTTTGTTGTTGTAAGGTATTGATAATTCTTGCAAAAACGTGCAAAATTGTAGTTCATTCGAACAGTACTCATTCCAGATTTAAAAAAAACTTTAAGGGTAACTAAATCTATCGACTTGTGCTTACAGAGCGATTCCCAGTTGGACAGAATGTTGCTTACAAAGGAACCACCGGAAATGTGGATGCTCCCCTGACCGATTTGGTGACCATGTGGTACGATGAGGTCAAACTGTTCAACAGGAACCAAGTCCGATCTGTCACGTAAGTTAAATGAAACCCTATAAAAAAAAAGCATAAGTTACTTTATTTTACTCGGTGCAAGAAAAGTGATTTCACGCATGCATAAAACCCCATTTTCACACCTTGTAAAATAAAGTTACGTACGATACTGTTATTTTACTCGATGGATTAATGGACGTTTTTTGCAAGCTCCGCGCAAATCCTCAATTGTCGCACCTTATCAAGTGAATGAAAATTTTGTATAATACTCTTTGCAAAAAACTCTTCGTTAACTCGTCTGATTATAACCCTTGTCAGAAAAGGTCTTACTGCAGTTGGAAAACATTGTAAGGATTAAAAACAAAATTCGTGGATTATTTTACAGTGACTACAATGGAGTTGGTCACTATACCCAGATGATGTGGGCTAAGACCACGACAGTGGGATGTGGTGTCGTTCGTTACAACCCCGATGGCAGATGGAACAAGGTCTATCTCGTGTGCAACTATGGACCCACTGGTAACTGGAAGGGAGAGGCGATTTACGAGACTCGTTAATCTGGATCTTCTTCTTAAGAGCTTAATCATCTCTGAATACCTTAATGACGAAAGATGTACACTGTTGATTAATACACTGTTGTTAAATAAATTAAGTTTCAATGTTAATCGTACCGTTTCTATATTATTCTACCCCTCATTTCGCTTCGATAGTATTTTTCACAGTACAATTTTCTTGCATTCGTATTCTAGCATTCGAATAGTTAAAACCTCGATTATTTTGTTCCTTTGAAAAAAATCATAACCATTTCCTCATCATTACATCAATGTCAATTTTAATTGTGCCGTTCTATATTATCCTCTCCTTGATTCCGTGTCCATAATATTTTTCAAATTATAATATTTTTGCAATACAATACTGTTCAACTGAGATATTGTAACTATAGTTAAAATGTTTTTTCTTCGATAAATGATAATTTCTCATCATTGTGTCACTGTTAATTATACCGTTACTTTGGTGTTATATCAATCCCCGCTTCGTTTGATTCAGAAACGAAGCGTAGTTCCATTGCACAAATAAAAAATTTTAATTTACTTTGGTTACGTTTTTGTTGCATCAACCGGATTTCTATCAAATGTGTTGAGTTAATAAGATCTATGATGAACTGATCGAATTGCGATAAAATCAATAAACGGTAGGAATAGAGGATTAATTGATTACGTTGTTAGAAATTATTAGATAATCGCCAAATCATGATGACGGTGCTAAACATTTACTTTGAGAATGAATAATACAATGTCACACACTAATCGCAAGACTGTTAAGATAGCGCTTTGGAAAATTCACAGCATAACAATAATGCAAATACTTCGGTAACGGTCGAGCTCAAACGCGGCACATTCAGTTCCCGCAGTGCTTTTCGCGAAGTGAGTCAGAAGTCCATTCTGTTCTGTAAAATAAAGTTAGCAAAGACTTTTTTGTTTCATTCTAGTAGTAAAATGATGACAATTTAAAAAATGACTATAATTTTTTATTCAAATAATCTACGGATATTTAATATTGAACTTTATATGTAAATTAAATCGACATCTAATTGATTGGACAGAGTTGTCCCTTTTTGCCTGAACAGTGATTGAAAAAACCATTACTTCCATAATTAAGCTTTCAGATATTCATTCAACGTCATATAGTGCAGCTAGCAAATCGAAAGTTCCGTGGAATGGCTAACACTTCGATCACACTTGTCTTGGGGATGGCGCTCGCAGTTTTGGCCAACGTCGCATCAGCTCAGAACTCCTACTGCAGCATAAAAACTTGCAACGGACCGGATCATACTCTCTGCAAATACCCGGTAAGTTTATTATACGCGGGCGTGCCATTTCGTCCCCACGATTAATAATTTTTGGCTGAGCTTCTAATACAAGTACACTTTTAGACATTTTTCTACAAAAAATAATAGTAAGCATACAGGGGGTAAACGACCAAAGAAAGAAAGATGGGAAATGGGAGGAAAAGAGCTCGAAGTAGTTAAAGAATTCAAATATTTAGAAGTATGGTTCACACCGTGGAACAGAATGAGCAAAAGCCTTCGTAAGATGTTCGGGGAAGCGAGAAGAGCAATCAATAGTGTGGGCTCAAATAGGAAACGCCAGCAGTAACAATAGGCTCAATGGTTGGCCGCGTAATGGCTATCATCCGTTGGTTGCCAGTACTGGTTAGACTCCGAACCAGTGTTGGCTCCAAGCATTGGCGGCGTAATTGCTGCCAGTATTGGTTAAAATCTGAACTAGACCTGGCTGACAGCATTGGTTTGTGTTCAGTGCCCGAGTAAAGGTTTCCAATATTGGTCGAGTCATGACTAGGAACTACTGTTGGCTGCAACTACTGGTTGTACTCTGGACCAGTGCTGTCGCTCAACATGGGTCAATGTTCACCGGCCAACTAAAGGCTATCAGCAGTGTACCAATATTGGGGATCATTGGCTTAGTTCCAATACGTTTTTCACGCATGTCAGCCAGTAATGGGCAGACGTGGGCCACTACCCTGATGCCAATCCCAGATAGAAATTTTACCGTGTCGACAAAAATGCGCCATGTACTGCAGCATTAAGCTGCATTATTAACGGCACAGCGTCCTGATGCCGGTAATGTGTCTGCAAAGTTCCAACACGCGTTGGCGTGCACAGCGTGTCGGAATTTAGCTGGCACATTACCGGCATCAGGACGCTGTGCCGTTAATAATGCAGCTTAATGCTGCAGTACATGGCGCATTTTTGTCGACAAGTTAAAATGTCTATCTGGGAATAATTAACATAACCGCAATATCGTGTAGCGTCGGTATCACTAGTGACAACCAGCAAAAAAAAAACATATTTCCTCACCAAAGTTTTAAACAAGATTTTGCACTCGAAATTTTTTGGGTCGGCCATTGTTTATCCGTTATTTTTAAGATGAGATTGGTAATCAGTTGTTTCAAAAAACCTGAGTACTCAATTTCATGAAAGTAAAGTCTCTTTTCGTATATTAGCCGCCATATCGGATTCGAAAAGTCTCTTTGTTCCGTCTTTCATGCAAATTATATAACTGATTGCCATTTGAACCGCCATATTGGATCTTCTATTTTGAATTTCTGAAATCAGACTTGAGTTCTTCAATCTTTAAGAACGTCCGGGTGCCAAATTTTATCCAAATCCATGTTATGTCACTGTAATTGCTATCCTAGATGCAACTATTGTGGACGTGAAGTATAAGCATAGAGGCCAGGTGGGATTTGTAGGCCCCATCAAATGGTAATGGAAAAGACGTAAAGCCTTATAGTATATAAGAATGCAAGGCTGCCCTGAGTTCGATTTGAGCCGAGAGGTAGGAATCGGCGAAGATGAGAAACGAAATCGATGTTAGAATAATCAATGTTTTTCAAAAATATTTATTCTTTGAATTCGGTAACCACTTTTGATAGGATTTCCCTCGTCACATTCGCGCCTCCAGTTCAATTTCGCTACATGCATGCAGTGAACGATAGGGATGGTAATGCTGCACGTCGTATGAAGGCTACCGCTTATTTGTGTGATAACTTTCTCGATCAGTTGCAACAGTGACACCAAATCCCGTAGTATAAGAATTTCTTCACGCCTTTTAGCATAGTGGGAACTTTACTGGGTACCCGTACTCTTCTAAAATAAGGAATCTCTCCAGCATATATAATGTCAAGTTCCAGCCGGTTGGAACACCCTGGATAAACTTTAATGTCGTCCCTCAGCCTTGCCATCCTGAATTTGAAGACGTTTCAATTCGTCAGATGCTACCACGCTCCTTTCGGTCAGAACCACAATGTTTTTGACCGTAGCAATCAAGTTTTGGATTTCTGGCTTAAACGTGATGACGTTGGGCACCATATTCGAGAGAATATGCGCGAAACACGGCAAATGTTTAGCCTTGCCAAAGATATCGGACACCACTTTTTTATGTTCGCAGCACTATCGCTCGCTACAGGAGTAATATCGTTAACGCTTAAGCCGTATACTTCGACCGTGGATTCGAGAATTTTGAAAAGATACGCAGTGGTTATGGTTTTCGTGCAACGCAATAAATCCTAAGCACCGATTTTTAAGAATGTTATCGGTACTGAAATAATGTATCGTGACACCGAGATAGTTTTGATTGCTTACGTCCGTCCAGTTATCGCATGTCACAGTATAGGTGCTCGCAGCTTCGGTAAGTTTTGCTTTGAAACTATCTTTTATTACCTCGTACTTGATCGTCTCGACAAGTCTTGCGTTTCGTAATCGTTTTGCGACTTGGAACCCGATGCTGCTAAACCTCCGTTTTCATAAGTCTTAAACCTCCGTGTTTGACAATCGAAAGAGGCGTGTTGTCTGCAGTAATCATATATAGAATGCAGTTTGTTAATCTGCCCGCTATTTCTTTACCGTCTATAAATGCAACGGAAATCCAAGAGCTGCGATAATAAGAAATTTACATGAAATTAATTGTGTCGTATGTTTGGAACTGATCTGAGGAAGAACTTGCTCTTTGAAATGCTTCAATTATTCGCATCGCTTTCGCGGTCAGCTGAAAAATGTTGATTTCTATTGATTTTATTTATTTATAACCTTACTTATATATAAATGATACAAAATATTGGTAACACTGATCAGAATGTTTATTGACGTACCGGAGAGCGTGAGCGACGACGCTTGCGAACGTTGTGATTTGGAGATGTGTTCAAATAGTGAGGATCCGCGTCCTCACTATTTGATTCAGAGTTCATGCGCTTCGCGTTGCAATTGCAAGTAGTTGGTTCTGTCGAAGGCAGATTACCAACCACGATTGTAGGCTTACGGTTCAAATGCTGCATTAGGTTTGGGGTATTGCCGCCGTGCTTCAAAACTTTCTAGTAGAGATTGAATTGAGCTCTAGAAGCATCAACTTTTTTGTAATGGTTCCATACAGGACTTGGTTGTTTTTCACTGCAGTAAAATTATGAAGTGGTAATTACAGATTATTTGAATAAAAACTATATTAAAGGCGGTTTAACAATATTTAATTAGAATACATGAGCGATACTTAGAAAATGTTTGCAGGCAAAGCAGACTTAGAAGTTTGGACGATCTCAAAGACTATTAAATCAGATTAAAACAGTTATAAAAAATATTATTCAAATATTAGAGAATATGAAAAAAACATACATAGCATTTTCCGCTGAACATATGTTCTTGGGTCTGTGAGGGCTCGTTCGATTCAGTCATGTCGAGAGTATCTTTAAAATGAACAAGTAAAAAAAGAAAACCTTAAAAATCAGGTGCAAATCGGAAGAATCTACACATACTGTTTGAATTTCTTCTTCGATGAAATCGGAGGGAATGGCAATGTGGATTGCCAATACCCAATGGTTATAAAATAGTAATTTATATATATATATAAAACTGCAACTTTTAATGTATTGCCAATGAATATACCATTACTACTAGTATGAAAATCGGTCGCTTATTATAAGAGGAATGGGCAAGAGCTCGACGAGAGAATATTGGAAAAGTGGGAAAAAGGGTTACAGAGGATGAAAATGTAGAGTCTGCGAGGAAAGAAGAGGTCTAGAACATATTTAGATCTGCCGAAAAGTAAGAAAGTTAAATTTATCAAGAATGGGTAAAGGGAGTTGACACCTCGAAGGGAATAGGGCTATCAGAATTAATGTCGACAACCTTAAGGGTCAGTGATACAACCCCCCCTCCCTCCAGAAATTTTGGAAGTCGTTTTCTCCCGAACAGTACTACAGATAGGGACCGTATTTTGAGGCGATACGCGGGAGTATCGTAGAATTGGGCTAATTCTGGCTCCTCATGCGATTGAACCGGTTTTTTTTTCAATTAAAAGAAAAATAGTGCGAGAGAGACAGACCTATAGGCGTTTAACATTAGGCGACGAAACTTCAGGCGGTGTATCACTGCCTCTTAAGAGGAAATCTGATAACGGAACTATGAGAATATTTAAAGACCTTAAAAAGAACTGCTAAATCACAAACGGACGAGAGTGCAAGTGGATAGATGGATAGATAAAGAACAATCAAAAGGAATTGCCAACGGGTACAACGATTGTGATACATTCGTACAAAAGATGATCAAATAGGCGTATTATAATTGTGATACAATCGTGCAAAAGATAATCAAATAGGCATACTGATTGACTGATACTAGTACTTGATAGTTTTGTATGTATTATAAGTTTATATATATATATATATATAGAAGTTGAATTCGGGTTTGATTTACGTTGAGAGCTGACACATGAACAAATGTAAATGTAAACTTAAAGATGGTAATGTAAAAAGCTGAATAATCTGTAAGGATGAACAATAAATACTCCTCCTAAATATTAAGTAATTAAATTGAACGTACAAATATTAATTAGTATACAATATGCTAAAAACTTTATGAAAGTTGTGATTATAATAAAATGTCGGTATATATAATATAATTATTGAAATTTCACAGCGTGTCTGTATATTAAATGAAATAAAATTTAATATACCGTATCTGCAAAAAAACGTCCAACACAGAATATCACAGAATTTTTTTTAAATGTTCAACAGTGTATATGGGGGATTCCCTCTGGTTTCGACGTGGGTCTGACCACTTGACCTCCCAGATTTCGTCCACAATCTTATGTGGTATTTTGACTATATAGGGTGTGACCGAGTGTTTACTTTAGGTGTTATTGTATGCGACCATTGGCGGTCAAGTTTTATTTTGATGAAATTTTTGCGAAGCACATCTCGGGTCTGAGACCGTGATCGCTAGGTTCAAAGAGCGCGAAACTGAAGCCTAATTCAAATTTCACTGATACGAATCTTTTTTAAAAGTGTCGATTGTAGCTGCTTAATGAATCTATTTAATAAATTAAACAAATTCTTCAATCAACAATAATCGACGACTTTTTATCTCGAACAAATTGTGAAAACAATTTGATTCACAATCGTTCAGTTTATCGTCAAATATATTCTGACTATATAGGCTGTGATCGGGTGTTTACATTAGGTGTTATTGTAGGCGTCGATTGGCGGTCAAGTTTTATTTTGATGGAATTACGTGGTATTGTCCTTGCTCTCAAAAGAGCTCAAATTTATGTTTTTAAATTTTCTGTCAAACTTGAATTTGTCATAATTTTTCAAAACGAAGATATTCTTAGCCAAAATTTAAATTTTTCATTCTTATATTTGATACGGGATTTTTGAGAATTTTTCCAGATTTTCAAATTGTGACTAACAATATTTCCATTTTCACAAATTATAACAAATTTAAATTTGAAAATAAAATCGGATGAAAACTCGGCCTCTTTTGAGAATCGATACAATACCACAATAAACTGTGGACGGAATCAAAGTGGTCTAGGTTAAGAACGAGGTCGAAACTAGCAGGATATCCCATGCGCAAATCTAATATCGTTTTCTATACTGAACTTACTTGTATTTTCAACAGTACTACGGGTTACAGACTTTATCCTCGTCAGGACTTAACTCTTAATATACAGATCCATTGTATATAATGTGTACATATCCTTGTACAATTAATTCATTTCGTTTTACCCGTTGTTTTGCATTGTATATTCTGTTCAAATAATTAGATACATCGCATATCAGTCAAACACGAACGACGCGCCAACCAAGCTTGCGAATCCCGACAACGGTCAATTTATTTGCCAATTTACATTACCAGAAATGTTATCTTCCTCTATAAGGAAGCCGCTATTGTTTAACATACTTCCTCATTGTAAGAAGCGTCTATTAATGCGGAAGCAGTGTACAAGGTTCTACTCCATTTCAAAGTCGTACCAAAGTTCTGCACTGAATACTGCGAGTGTCGATTTCTATTTACTTTACTCCGTGTAAATTTACTACTGTGCAGAGTGTTACTATCAATTCCAAATCGTTCAATACGACAAATAAAAATATGTCAAGTAACCGCATTTGACAACCGTATTTTCAAGGTGGTTCGATGATGAACAGCTTTTCCAAAATGTATTTTGTCTTTTTTTTTATATCGAAAGATCAAACTCTCCTCCATAAATAAGACTCCGAAAAAAGATGCTTGACCGTCCTGTTCTATAGATATACATTTTCAAAAGTAGGTCATTTTAACATTGGTCTTATAGAAAAAACGGAGATGTCGTATGGATAAACCGAATTTTCTCATAACGTTTTACAAAATATGATCGTAAAAAATATACCAATGGGAAGAGGATAATGTGACAAAGCGTACGCTCAAAGATGAGATTGCTTGTTCTCACAAATCGACAGCAACGACGCGGCAACACCGTCGGACGAATGCGCGCGGTAACTCAAATCGCTAATTTCTACATGTAAAAACTGTTTTTAATTGAACTAGCAACAACGTGCACGCTTCGCTCGAACTCGATTCATTTCATTTGTCTCTTCTTATGGCAAAACATGAAATTTTGATGCTTATACCATTCGTCATTTATGTGACTATATTTCTGCTTTAATATTTTGATAAAATCGACTTTCCATATGCCATGTCGTTTTTTACAAAGAAAAATAAAAGAACGAAAATAAATTTTGGAAAGACAAATATATTTTATTGCCCAACTGCGAAAGCAACAGCAATTGAAAAATCGCGCCACGCGTGATCCTGCAACGATTGTAACAATCTGAAGTTGGCTTTATGTCAAAGCCATCGACGACCAATCAGAATGCTAGAAAAGTGGCTTCAGCCTTCGATATTTCGACTTTCGTTGTGCCATGTCTTTTTTAAGAGAGCTTGAAGTCATAACTATACTAATCAGTAATAGCCGAGATAGACATGTTACGGCAAATTGACGACACGATAGTAGCATAAAACATTACGCGTGTCATTAAAAGTGTGCCATGTACTGCAGCATTAAGCTGTATTACTAATGGCACGATGTGTTGATGCAGGTTATGAGTCTGCAGAGTTGCGACACGCGTTGGCGCCATTTAGCGCTCCACAGCGTGTTGAATTCTTGCAGGCAAAGTGGCGGTATTCATTGCCCTTAAGCACGCCATGTGGTTAGTAATGCAGCTTGATGCTGCATTGCATGGCGCATTTTTGAGGACACGCTTTGTGGCACGTTATTCTATCTGAGCAGACTGGATGGGTTTTCCATGATAACCTGTTCTGGTATAATTCAAAAACAGTGCTGATAATATGACTGATCAAAAATCAAATAAAGTAGAAAAGGAAAATCAAGAAACATTTTATTTGCTGCAAAGCAAAAGGTACATGTATTAGACTTGATCAGGCTTGGGTTAGCATTGCATGTAATTAAACCGAATATATGCTTTGAAAATCAGTGTGGCCAGTGATAATATAAGAAATGTACTAGAGAACCAACATAGCTCGTACTAAAGCAAGAAATATAAACTAGTTTCATGAACAAGCGTACCTTGTGACGAAGTAAAGAGTATACATTGAAGTTTAGCACAGCTTGTATATAAAGAAGATTATGAAGATTTATAAGCTAAACTGACCTAGAGCACCTGGAAGAAAGAATCCTAGCAAATCCAAAGACCGAAGGGCCGACTGTGTGTCAGCTAGCCGGTCTGGGCTCAAGCCGGCGGACGTTCCGACTGGGTGCCGACTAAGTTTGGCCCGTACTTGGTCGGCATTGGCCAATCGGATACTTGGTCCACCTTCAGTCGGCTATCTCGTGATAGCCAACCGGGTGTTGACCGGAACATGGTCAGAAAATTTGGTCCGCCTTGGGTCGGCTATCATGAGATAGTCAACCGATGGTGGACTAAATTAAATTCTTCGAGACCCCTAAATGGCCATTCGTCATCTAGCGGCATGATGCGAAACACAGATGGACGGCGTATCAGTGTTTTGCATATTGCCACTAGATGGCAAATGAGTGAAGCGTTTCTCGCAAGTGGATTGAAGCTAGTGTTTATAAAACAGCGAAGACATTTCATACTCGACTGTGCTTTATGTGCAGAGAGGAAGAGATATCACTCGACGATGATGCTTCTTATGTCTATGTATTTCTTTGGTGGAAAGAGAACAACCAGCGGATTGATAACATAGCTCCTTGTAGTTCATTTTATATGAAATTTCATTATTTGACATAAGAATCAACTTCTTAGAGTCTGTTTACCCTGTCTCAAATATTCTCAATGGGATGTACTGTTTAATATACACATAAATGATTTCATAACAAAATTATAGTCATTGTTTTGACTTCGGCCCTTCATCATCGAACTACCTGAATATTGTACAAAATTGATCTTTATCAAGAGACGCGGCAGCGTCGCGACGCCAAGTATTAAAAAGAAAAAAAGGTTTCATGTTGAAAAATGCCGGCCAGCCCGTCGCGGCTACCGCTACTCTTATTGTCCGAAGAATCATGTGCCACCGACTTTTTCAAATTTTATTACATATGATATTCTTTAATTGCAGTACCTCAAAACGGACGGCCGATGTGGGAAAGTCCAATCTTCGAGCTTGACTGCCGCTGAAATTCAGCAAATCCTTGATAGCCATAATATGCATAGAGCGTTTGTAGCTAGTGGACAAGAAAAGCGCGGCAATCCTGGCCCCCAGCCTGCCGCAACCAACCTTGGACAACTGGTAAAAAATAACAATTAAATATTATTCAAAAAAAGGGTATTTTTCATAGCGCGTCATAATTTTCGCAAATAATTGTAAAACTTGTCATGGTTTGTTTTAGAAATGGGACGATGAGATCGCTGGCGTTGCCCAGACTTGGGCCGATCAGTGCAACTATGGACACGACAAGTGTAGGGATGTCCGTAAGTTAACGAACTTGCAATAAAATGGACGTATTTAAAAAATAGAAATTTATATTATGTATAAATTTCTATTTTCTAAATAGCTTGAGATTTCATAAATGATGGAATCAGATAAATTGACATGAAAAATTCCAATTTACAGTTCCGTTACTCAGGAACTATAAATTATTGCTCTGCCTGCGGTGAACAATTATAATATACGACCAAATCACATTGACTTTGAATTATTGATAAGTATTGTCGAAGCGCCATAAATTATATATTATATTAGTCACAATGATTTACGCAGAAAAATATTCTCAATTCTTTTGCATTTAAATGGTACTTACCGCTGATAGAATAACGTTTATGCGACCCACAAACTTAAACTTCATTTTACAGCGCGTTTCGGAGTTGGACAGAACATTCTTTACACCGCAACCACCGGAAATTACAACTCCAACTTCCCCGAATTGGTGACTGCATGGTATGATGAGGTCGCAAAATTCGATAGAAACCAGGTCAAATCTGTCACGTAAGTGTAGTAAAATATTATTAAAGACAATGCATACGCTAATTTATGTCGATTTAATCTTTAGTTGGCATTATTTCGCAGTGTAAGTGATATGCTAAACATGAATCCGAGATATATCCTAGAAATACTTATATAAAAAGGGATTTCCGGTATATAAAAAACCAAAAAATGATATTCGGATAAATTCTTAGATCTATCTCGTTTCCATGGGCGAGTTTTTATTCTCCTCCTTATCTACGAAAAAACTGTCACCATAAGTGATTCGAGTCTAAGAAATTTGACCACTGGAAAAAATGGCCTTGACAAATTGGGTGGGAGTGAAAATAACGAATTACCTAAATCGCGAATGTCTAAAATCGCGAATTAAAAAAAAAGGACCATCTAAATGTAGCATGTTCATAATTATGGAATTTACTTGTTTAGCCATTCATCATTTTTATCATTCGCTATTTTGAATGCATTTTAATAAGAGGGAGTTGAAAATAGCGAATAGTTGAAATAACGAATTTAATATTGATGACCATTCTGGATTCAGACGTTCCTAATTTTAAAATTCGCTATTTTAACCATTCACTACTTTGGTCATTCGCTATTTTGGCCGCCACCCGAAAAATTAATTCCCATGAATATTCCCGATTTTTCTGTTTTATCTCTATTTATTTTATTTTTATTTTTGAAGCCTAATTGTCCGAAGGCTAATTTCTTACTTTGCCTCAAGATACAATAGAAACACATCACACTAAAGAACTCTAAGTTAAAAACGCAGGTCTAGGTTTAAAAACTCTGGCCCATCTTATGCGGCCGTTCCTTTAAAAAAAATACATTGAGTTTATCTGGGAAATAAATTATATTATATACCACACAAATTTGTTTGAAAGTTTATTTTGTGGCATTATTTAGCAGGGATTTCAATGATGTTGGTCACTACACCCAGATGATGTGGGCAGGCACCACGCTTCTCGGATGCGGTGCCGTTCGTTACAACTCCGATGGCCAGTGGAACGGCACTTACCTCGTATGCAACTACGGACCAGCCGGAAACGTGGTAGGACAGGAAATGTACAAGACTCGTTAAGAATCTTCATATGAGATGGAAAATATTTCGATCTTCTTATTACTACATAATGTATACGATTAGCTAGTTGAAACCTTATGGTCTTTAGCTAGTTGTATACCTATGACCGTTGAATCTTTATGGTCTGTGGGTCTTTTATTACATTCTTGTAGTCTGTCGCTTATTAGATCCTTATGATAATTGTTCTTATTTGTCCCTTTAATAAAAAATAATAAACAGTTTGGCATCATTACATTAATATAGCATCGGAAGCAGTGGACATGCGTGATCACTTGAATCATTATTTGGAGTGTGCGCCAACTGTCAAGCGTGAAACATTTTCGATGAATTTGTGATGTTTTTTTCCATACGATAGAAAATTTGTAAAAATAAAGCCATATTATGTATTATTGAAGTCTATTGATATAAATAACAGAATAATTGATAAAGCTGAATTTCGTTTCCCGCAGTTTCCCTCTGCCCCCTATGCAAATGCGATGCATTACGAAGAGTTACAGCGTTCAACACTCTGACTCTCACAAAAAAAAGATAAGGAAAAATAAGAATTTGTTGAAAAATGAAGAGGAGTTTGATTGAGAGGCAAGTGAAGTCGCGATATGCTATGAATAATATAAAATTAATAGTAGTATATGGCACTTAATCGTAAACGAATTCCTCACTACTCTTCTCTTCGCATTTAGATTCGTAATGATTCCTGCTATTGATTTTCTTTACAGCTTCGATAGTAGTTAACGTCAAAAACCAGGAAATATTTTGAGAGATGAAAAACACTTGCTTTAAGCCACTAATATGTTAGCTGATCTTCTTATGTTTGTATTCGATCAATTGGATTTCCATATAATTTATAAAATATCAATTATTTTAATTAGATATATCATGAACTGAATCAATTGTGGTCAGATTAATCAACTAATACAAGATGAATTACATATATTATAAACTGTTTTTTAACCTTTTCATCTAAGCAAAAGAGAACTGTGGATGGTATATTGCATTATATTTTGCAAATAGTTCATGGTTGTCGATTATTGTTGCAATGTCATAGACAAGTAAAATGACTTTGTCAATATATGTCAAGGATAATGGCATTATTTCCATTGTAGCTTTACAAGTTAATAATGTGAAAAATGCTCAGGATTAATTGCTCACGTTGCTAGTAATCACTGTACTGCCGTAAGGTGAATCACGGTCACCGGAAGTAACCTTTGCTTTGATAGTGTAAATTACATTTCCGCATTAATCTCAAGTTATTGAGATGGCACTTTGGATAATTTACAATACTGCAATGCAAATTCTGCGGCGATCGTCAAGCTTGAGTGCAGCGGTCTTCGAAGGAGCTCAGTTCTTGATGTGCATCTCACAAAGTAAGTCAAAAGTTTATTCTGTTCTGTGTGTCTTATTAAATGATCTTGATTTCATAATAAACACTGTACATTTTTTCTGAAAACATTCACTATATTACAAGTCTACATAATTTTTTTCATGTTTAGCATACACTTTTTAAAAAAATGCTAAACAAGAAAATACGAATAAAATCGACAATTATTTTTATCGTTTCTTATCCACACAGGAAAAAAATGTAGTTAGGCCGATTCAGTTTTTATGAGTTGGGCAGAAATGAGTTGCTACAACGATTTATCTATGTGTCTATATATATATTACCTATTTGCCTATGAGAATCTCGAATAGTTATCGTGACAACGAAAAGTGAGTTCGCACAATTCTCTAGTGAGTTCACCCAACTAATCAGTGAGATCACGCAACCACTTAAAACCAATCTAACGAGCGCTCGCACCTGTTTTATCCCTGGAATAAAATTACTACACAGTGTACGAAACTCGTTTACATAAACAGAATTACAAAATTGACTACACGAGTGTAACGTAAAAGCAATGTACAATTCTCCTCAATTCGTTACAGAAGTCGTCTTAGTCAATACACAGTCTGCTACATTCGTCAATAAGGTCATGTTTTCAATATACGTTACCTTCAATTTTACCGCACGTCCATCGAATTTCCATTTTCTTTCGTACATTAAATTGAATTTCATACACGTGTTTACTGAAAATTCATTACACAGGTTCAGTATAATATTTGCTTGAAAAAATTCATGTATATATATATTTAAAAAGTGAAATTGCTATATCAATATAATGTTCATTGAAGGAATAATTGATACATATGTCACATCGACACAGATATCCCCATAAAGTCACATCAATAGAAGTTGTACAATAAAGCTCTCTCGCTATGAAGTGAATATGTATATCGACATTGTTTTGTAAAATCATTCTGTTGATAGACAGTTTTTACAGAGACATGCTGTCAATAGAAATTTGTCACAAAGTAATGTTGTTGATAGACATTTATTTGCAGAATAATTCTGTCGATAGACATTTTTTTGCAAAGCAAGTCTTTCAATAAACATTATTTGCTAAACATGGTTTTCTAAAGGACATTTTTTGCAAAAAAATTCTTTTGATAGACATATTTAGCAAAGAAATCTTACGATAGACATATTTAGCAAAAAATTCTTTCGATAGACCTTTTTTAGTAAAATACTTTGACCAAGAACGTAAAATTGAGATATACATTATTTTTAATTGAAAGATCCTGTGAAATGTTCGATGCTTGGAAAGTATCGAGGACCGAATAAGTTCAAATTCAAGAATCTGCGTCATTATGTGACGAAAAAAAAAGTCTTATACCCTCAAGCCGCATTAATTGCAATCTCTGCATTAACTTTTTAAACTGTAACCTTCAACCGTATCAATGTGATCAAGTATGACCCCAAACTGCATTAATTATATCGACTATATGTTGATTCATTGCATTTTCAAACAGTACGCACGATTACTACCGATAGTCATGTCAATCATGATCTGTTTGGCATGTTAGTTGTGCCAACTTACCGTTGGGTTGCCCACAGGAGTAATCGATCGTCACGGCAACCCGGCCTACAGAACTAACTTAAAGTAGTTGGCCCAATTCTGAACAGAATCCACGGTTGTATGGACTTACGAAAAGTAAGTCCGTGCAAGCACTTCTTGGATGTGCCCAACTACCTCTTTTTCTTCGTGTAATTCCATTGAATTTTTTAGTAATTTCGCAGAGAGATAAACAATTATCCAGTGAAGTGAAATACAAGTTGTAATAAAAAGAGACATTGTCCTTATAAACACATTAAAGGTCTCCATCCACCGTCACAACACAGCCAAAGAGAAAACAGCTAGGCTTCTACCATGGCAAACTCTTTCATTGTACTCATTTTGATGGCGTCCCTAGCGATTTTGGTCACCACTGCACCATCGCAGATCTCCTACTGCAACTTGAAATCTTGCACAGGACCGACACATACACTCTGCAAGTACCCCGTAAGTTTATTTCATACACCTGCTGGATTTTACCTTCCAACTTAGAGATTTTTATCCATGTCGCTACTTAAGGGGTTGCATAAGCTTAGGGCTCAAGGTTTATTCCCATTTTTGTTTATTTCAAGAGTATTTAAATTACTCGGTCGAAATTGGACACATCATTGATACGTAGTATTCCCAAATTTAATTAAAAAATTGTTATTCATAAATATTTTCCACAATCCGAAGGTTTGTATATCCACAAGATAGGGCAACGTAAAGTTGTCTATTTACCGGTAACGATGACGCAATAACTTGCTGATCGATAATTGCATCACTTTTCGATGTCCTATAATAAATATCCCTAATCGAAAGTCGTATGATGGCTTTGGAACCAAATATGTAATGCTGATTAATGCTAACTGCAAAGTAAAATCATTACGTTAATATTCATATAGGAAGAAATTTTGGTGAATGTTATGGTTAACTTCTGAAAGTATCTAGACGGCATGTTATGACGGACATCGAACAGTCATGAATTTGACAGTACTACTAAGGGATTGTTTAGGGAGGTATGGACAGCCGGTCCAGGATACCCAGAATGCATTACGCAGCTCTAATAGTGGCAACATTCACTGCGTACAAAAAATTACATCTTCTGTTTCACGCCTTGATAAAATGTTGGAATTCGAATCCAATGAGTATTCGACATTCGGAATATAAGCAAAACAACTAGAAAAAATGTTGTAATTCAACGTGACTATAGATATAGTATATTTCTGCTGATGATATACATCAATTACAGATTAAATAATTATTATTTAATTAAATACTGTATTTTTCGTTGCCTTAATACGCTAGTTTTTATGGATATTGTGAAAAAATAGAATAATATTAATTTTACACTCATTAACTTATTATTTCTGTTATGCGCGTAAATATTATTCTTAAAAGAATAAAAAATCAATTCGTGTTGGCGCGAAATACATGACGGTAAGTTCGCTCGCATCAGTAGCGGCGCGGGGTACGAGCACACTTATTTTTTTTTGCGCAGTGAAAGTTGCCACTATTGGAGCTGCGCAATGAATTCTGGATATCCTGGACCGGCTGTCCATACCTACCTAAATAATACCTTAGTACTGCTAATTATATGTTCGCATTGTTCGAGCGCCGCACCAATCACAGACTTGCGATCTAGCGTCTTTGGATATACTATGAAAACAAGTTGCAATTGACTATATTATCGTCTCACAATGTAGTTCCTTCGGACGTCCCACCGATGCGGCAAGGTCACCACCTCCAATCTGACCGCCAGTGAAATTCAGGACGTGCTTGATGCTCACAATACATACAGAGCGTTTGTGGCTAGCGGTCAGGAAACCCGCGGTAATCCCGGACCTCAACCTGCTGCGATTAACCTTGGGCCACTGGTAAGAGCGCGCATTTATGTACAATTTCGAAAAATGTCCTTATCGCCTAATTGCCGCTAGCGAATAATTATGACTATTGTCACTGTTTGTTATAGAAATGGGACAAAGAGCTCGCAGAAATTGCCCAGACTTGGGCGGATCAGTGCAAATTCGGACACGACAAATGTAGGAATGTTGGTAAGTCGAAGTACGATGACGTTCATATTTATGCAATCAACTTTTTGTGAATTTGCGTTTTTATAAATAACGAAAACACAAAATAAAAAAAAAATATTCTTGATTCTTTCGTTTCGAAATAATCATATATTATTCCGTCTTCAAACAATTTCCATTTACCATATCAATTATTCAGTTTTTAAATTATTATTGCGAAATTGCCAGAGATAATATTACCGCATATTAGAACCGACACTGGTGGTTGCGCGATCGGTGTTCGGCTCTGGCGATCCTCCGAGTCAGGCAGCATTGTTCGCGGCCATAACTTGGTGGGTGATCGCTTAGCCATGGACCGGCTCATCAACCAGTGAGTGGGAGGTTAGTTTTTCTGAAGCCTCGGTGTATGTACTTAAGTAAGTTACATTAGGTGTTTATTGTATACGACGATTGGCGGTCAAGTTTTATTTTCGGTGGAATTTATGCGATGCACATCTCGGGCGTGAGACAGTGATCGCTAGATTCAAAGAGCGCAAAATTGAGGCCTAATTCAAATTTCACTGATGCGAATCTTTTTTTTTACAAGTGTCGATTGTAGCTGCTTATTGAATGAATTCAATAAATTGGACCAATTCTTCAATCAGCCAGAATCGACGAATTTTTATCTCGAACAAATTGTGAAAAAAATTCCGCCACGACCCGGGAACCGCAGAATTCTAGCCTGGTGCCCTACCGCTTACGCTACGGTGGCCCTGGCAGAATTTGATTCACAATTGTTCAGTTTATTGTCAAATATATGTTAGCTCTATCAGATTGTGACCGAGTGTTCACATTAGGTGTTATTGTATGCGACGATTGGCGGTCAAGTTTTATTTTCGATGGAATTTATGTGAAGCACAATTTCGCGCTCTTTGAATCTGGCGATCACTGTCTCACACCCGAAATGTGCTTCGCATAAATTCCATCGAAAATAAAACTTGACCGCCAATCGTCGCATACAATAACACCTAATGTAAACACTCGGTCACAGCCTATAGAGCTACAATATTAAGTAAGTTACTTTCGTGTATACACTGGCGAGTCAGAAGAATAGACGATTGTCTGTATCGGTCGGGATTTTCCGCAGTTTCCCCGTGCTCTTGGCGAATGTGGTACGGTGTAGCTAAGTCGGCTACGGACGCATTGTGAGTTAGATTAGCTTAGTGAAGTGCGGGTAGGGCGTGATAGGGATGGGAAAAGCGGTAAAAGGCAATTAAAGCCATACCTTGGAAAGAATTGATTTAAAAAAAATATATTACCGCATATTAGTTATGATGATCGACTCACTAAGGTTTTCAATTATTTTCCATTCGAAAGAGTTCATTGCAATTAAGGTTGCTATGTCATAGACGGCAGCATCTGAATGACCCCAAAAATGTATTAAATATTGAACTTTGACTGTGACAATGATAATAATAAAAATAATCGAGAATTTGTGAACAGTGTTGCAATTAGGTTGACTTACATTTGTTTGCAAGTAAATTACTTTCGAAGTGCGACATCTACTTCGTTTTTACGACTACATCTTGAAAATTGGATGACAGCGAGATTATGCAATGTAATCTGGCCCGAAATCGTACACTCTAATATTAGTTTACTCTAAAATGTGTTCCGTGACCTCATTGTTTTATGATACCAAAAAATTTGCAAATATTTTTCGATATCGCGGTACTTTTCTCGTCTTTGAACCGAGTCTGTTGATTCTCGATTGGAAAATTAATTCCGCTAACAGCCCCGTAAGCCCAGTGTAAAAAAATCGATTTTCAGGTATGCATTATTTACTCAATTTATTTGTGAGAACCATCCAGGATTGAAGAAGTGAAGCTGAATAACTTAATTACAATAGGCCAAAAGTTCATGACCATCAGTTTGTGTTGCTTCTCAACTACCTTAATGCTTTCAATTCTTTTTACAGAGCGATTCTTAGTTGGACAGAACGTCGCTGTCTCCGGAACAACCGAAAGATTTCAGTCTAAGATCTCTGATTCGGTGACTTTATGGTACAATGAGGTCGCACAATTTGACAGGAATCAAGTCAAATCTGTGACGTAAGTGACACAAAATACCGGCAGGAACAATGCACACGTGATTGCGCGCTAATTTACTATTGATTATTTTGTGTTATGTTCCAGTAATTTGAACGTTGTTGGTCATTACACCCAGATGATGTGGGCAGATACGACGCTTTTAGGATGCGGTGCTGTTCGTTACAATAACGATGGCAAGTGGAACAATACTTACCTCGTTTGCAACTATGGACCCACCGGTAACTGGATTGGAGGGCAGATGTACAAAACTCGTTGATGATCTGAGGCTGTATGAGCGTTGACCGTATGAATTCAATGTAGGAGATCCTTTGGCAATAAGCGGCCTTGTTCATTGAATTAACTGTTGCCTAATAAATATTTAAGACTTATTGCCTCTTGGTTTATAAGTGGTCTTAGTTATATTATTATGTTAGTGTTGGACAGGTTTTTTTTTACGAACGAACTTTATAAGATTTAAAGGCTTGGATCAACGGCTATCAGGGCTTGTAATGTACGAAATAATTTTTGAATTCCCGCGCTGAACATATTCGAGCGAGTTCTCCGCGATTGCAAAATTTGAGGATCGATCAAGAGATCGATACGAGTCCGAGCCCAATAGGGGGTAATAACGCCTGCGCAAAAAGGCTAACGAGGCTCCGTAGGAACATCAAGTGATAGCTTCTCTCTCTTTTTCTCCGGAACGCCGCCATGTCTACATCTTCAGATTGATCTCGGATATATCACTGTTGAGGATTCTGTTTGTACTCTCGGTGTTGGCCAGTCAAGAGACGAAAAAAATCCATCCAAAATTTCCACGGACACGTGCAAGATATCCAACCCGGAGAGGCATGAGCCATGGAGACTTTTCTACTGACTGCTCATACTTCGAAAATTAAGATGAGTACTCATTATAATATTATTAAAAAGGTACTGAATGACTTTGTAAGGTATGGAAAGAATGACTGGAGCGAATAACGATATTTGTGTTTCGAAGAGAACAACTCGATCTATATTTATTCCGAAATGATAAGCGCATATGTAATATGAATTGGTGACTGGCATTCGACTTATTTGAGTTAGTAAATTGGCGTTGCCTAAGAAATCCTACGGAGTGAACAATAATATGTATTTTGAGAAGACTACACTGTTAAAAAAGATTGGAAGTTTTTATTCAAAAACTCGTCAACGAAATTTAATTAACAATTGTGGTATAGAATTTATATACTTTTCCAGTAAAATTGAAGCAAATTATTACAATTCAAGTACTTTTATTGTGAAATTGAAGTAAATTATTGAATATGCTGTACCATACATTAATTTTACATTACATTTGTTTACTAACTTTCATATACTAGTTTATGAATAAAAACTTCCTGTAAAAGTACATTAAATTTCAAGTAGATTTTTTTAACAGTGTAGAAGAATAAGACGAATGGTATTTTTACTGATTATCTCGTGGATTTAAACAAAAATATAGATCAAAAAATTTGATTATTAAGAGGTAGTGGTACCCCCCCCCCCCCCCCCCCCCCGCAGAAATTTCGAATGCTGTTTTCTACTGAACAGTACTACAGATCGTACAGGAGTATCGTATCATTGGGCTAAGCTTCTGGCTCCTCATTCGAATCAGCCATTTTTTTTAAAATTAAAAGACGAATAGAATTTCAGGCACATGCGCTAGCACGTGTGATTAGACTAGTAAAAATTAAAAAACGCAACTACTATGATCTAAACGTAGCGAAACTCGCGGATGCATTTAGATTTACCTTAAAGAACTTGGCTTTTGTGTGTGAAGTACTGAGTTTTGTGTTGACTCTCTGGTCATATCGTCGTTTCGTTGAGGTTATGTGTGAGGTGTTCGTGTTGCACACTGCTTGTTGTTTTCAGCTCGATTTTACCGGTTCCCCATTGAATAAAAATGAAAAATCGATACGTCAGTCTTTTTTTTTAAAGTGGTGAATTTACCGAAATTGTGTAACCTAATGTTTTTCATTGTTTTTGGCGGCTGACGTGGAGTGCTTTGTATACAAGAAGGGCAAAATATCATCAGAAAAGAGATAACAGTGACTAAGCGAGGAACTTCAATCCCATTGTTGGCTTCACTAGATCCTGACTACTCTCCCTTCTACGCCCATCCCATGCTCCGCTTTCGGAAATTGGATCACGCCATTGGGGCCTCACCGGTCAACCCTCGAGACGCGCACTTCCTTCTCACTCTACTGGCGTGCATTCTCGTCAATATACCGTTTAGTACCATTTAGCTTTCCCGTTCTTTATGACGGTTCGACAACGGGGGTCTTTCGGCACTCCACGCATTACGATGTCGTTACCGGAAACCGTATACTCTACACAACTCAATATATATCCGTTATTTACTGAAGTATCCAAACATCTATACAGTAACCCTACGTTGTTACAGATGCACTTTTGAAAACTGGCGAAAAGTACAACCTCGAACATTGCTTCCTAAATATTATAATATCGGATTTCTGCAAAAATTTGCAAGAATATTTATACCACTTTTGATTCTCATTGTGAGTCCGGGAATAACTGAACATCAAGCCACCATTATTGAAACTTAATTAACATGAATTATTCACTTCAAAATCTTGAATTTTACATTTGATCTATTTTTTTTCGAATAAATTTTTATATTTAGAAGATTCTTATTTCTTAAACGTTGAGAGATCAGCCATATTTCAAAAATTGCGTAATTTTTCAACGAATTTTTGACAGAAAAAGGAAGAGGCTGGAACTTTCGATAATGATTTTTCATTTAATTTCCTTTATATCGATTGTTTGCTTGTAGCCTCGTAGTAAATAAGGGGCGCTTTGTTCTCGTGAAATTTTTTTTACAGTTTTTCACCTCTGCATGCTCAGAATGGTCTAAAACGTCAAGGAAAATGGTTTGTATGAAATGTCGGTATGTGTGTATGTGTGTGTGCATATTCGGATTCTTATCAACATGATAGCGTCCGCAATTTTCAAGATATCGCTCTGAAGTTTGGGGCACAAATGAAGTGAGGGTGGAGGGTGGAAATGCCAAGTTCAAATTTGCCACGAATCTGTCAAGTAGTTGAAAAAATGATGGCATCTTGAGTTTTCTCGAAAATCACTTATCGTGCACTAAATTACGCGTTTTCCAAGATATTGGACTCAAATTTAATCCACAAATGGATTATTATAGACTGATAATTTGTATCGATTTTGTGAGAATCGGTCAAACCATTGAAATGTTATGGAATTTTTTATTTTTCGAAAATTTAGTATTCCCGTTTTAGTACGAGTTTAGGTATCAAGTATTGGATTAGGCGACAATGAGTTGAACTGAAATCAGTATGAAACGTAATTAATTACACAACAATTCTGGTTTCTTTTACGTAAAAGCCAAACATAATAATAAAAATTATGAATAATATTAAAAGCAGTGATACACCGTCTGAATTTTCGTCGCCCAATGCTAAACGCCTATAGGTCTGTCTCTCTCGGATATAGCTCTGTCTCTCTCGCATTATTTTCTTAATTCAATTCTTAAAAAAACGGCTATATCGAATGAGGAGCCAGAATCTTAGCCCAATTTTACGACATTCCCGCGTATCGCCTCAAAATGCGGACCTTATCTGTTGTACTGTTCGGGAGAAAACAGTTTCCAAAATTTCTGGGGGGGGGGGGGGGGGGGTGGAGGATGGATCACTGCCTCAAGTCAGTTTTAGCCGACGTATATAAATGTTGGATGAGGGGCTTCGGCTTTCCGCAGCAACCTCACCGAAAAAATTGAGCATGACAGAATTTTCAGGGAAGCTAGGAATTGACGTGGAAACGACATATGGCCATTCCGAATGTCACATTTGTTCAAATAGCTGAACAAAAGGCGAAAAGAGCCCACCATAATGTTTTCACGATCGCGCAATCCCAAGGTATAGATTACTAAGAAAGTATAATACGCTTAAAGTGAACCCAAAAATTCGATACTGCAAATTTTCTTTGGAAACCGTTTGAAATTCTAGAAAGAAAATGTCTTTTTTAGTCCGCGCGAAATCATTATAATGTCAAATGGTCTGAAAACAGCCAGATTTTCCGAAGTACAAATTAATATCCAACCTAACAACCTAACAAATCTCAATATATAACTCTTAAAATCAGCAAGTGCCAACAGAAATTCGAAAATAGGACAGTTCAAAAGTGGGAGGGAAATGAATGTTTTCCTACCTGCAAAGTGCCCGTTTTCCTCCGCTGGGGTTCCGGACTCCCCAGGCCAACGCCGGACCCCACAGGATTTGGGAATGTCGCCCAACGTGCTAACGATCGAATTTGCAATAATCGTGGCGAATGGAAGAAAACAGTATAGAAAAGATGTTAGGTATAGTGCAGTAGATCGAAAGGCTAGGCGCAATGGCGCTGGCCACCTCGGGGCGCCGAAAATATCTTCTCGGCGGGTGGCCCTGTACGATAAATGTTTGCCCACGTCATTGTTACGCGTCTCAGTGACACTCGACGTTTGTTCCATTTTAAAAAGTGTTTAGGCCTTCCCTAATAGACCAGAAGAAGAAAAAGAAGAAAAAGAAGAAGAAGCAACAGACGTAAAAGTATACTCACCTATAGGATTTTCGTGGTGGACTCCCTTGAACATAACCTACAAAAGAAAGAGACGAAGAGAGCCTCTACGCTTCTTATTCAAGTGAAAAATGCCCACCGGGCTTCTGGGATCCCGCATCGAGACCCACGACGAGTATCTAACTGTGCTATAGTATTTCTTACACACAGGATAAAGATCCATATATCAGCCAGTCAGCGAGCACCGGGAATTCTCTCCACTACCTTAGTCGATTTCCTTCGCACCTTTCTACGTACAATGCCTAATGTGTCCCAGAGGCGAAGAATCGACAAAAGTCGCGTGTGGAGATTCGCGAGGATCACTGACAGACGAGTCAAGGAAATGTGTATTGTTATATTTTACTCGGTACTAAGTATAACGCCCCGCTGATGTCCAAACAGTCTCGTAAACATCAATACGCACGTTACGTGAGAATGACGCAGGTCTTACTTTACGCTGATGGCCCAGCGTGAGTGCTGAAGCAACGAGTGCGTAAATAAAGTTGCCTGTTAACGCATTTTACATTCTCGGGCAAATGGTACTCTACAAAAGGATTATGGCGTCGATTCAGCAGCACTGCCTTCGCTCAGTTTTTGTTTTTCATTTACAAAATTATGCACTTGTACATAGAGTGAAAAGTTTTCATAAATATTATCTACTACGTGTCACAAATATCATAAAAACTGAATTGATACATATTTTATAAGCAGAGCAATAATCTAAATATATTTTATAATCTAATCTAAAATTATCCATAAAAATTACCCAGTTATTTTTATGAAAAAAATGGGTACATGTAAATAATGCGTTTAAAATATTTTGGTCGGTTCGGCCCTCGAACTGGCGACACACGAAAATAAAAGTAGTGCTGAATGCACAGCGCAATAATACAAATAACTGAAGATATAGAACGTCGCACATTCCACGGGCTTGCAGTGAAAAGAAACATTAGATTCAATATTTCAATAGGAACAATTTTTATTCATAAATTTTAATAAGGAAAATATGCTCGGGCCCAACATTTGAAATCATAATTTTTCATTGATATTTATTACAGCAGACAATAGAAGTTTACAACTACTCGTCGGATAAGCCAAATAATACGAGGTAGAAGCAGGTAGCTTGAATAAGTCTACAGGGTACTAATAGCTATGTATACGTAGTAGTTGGGTATATCCACGCAGCAGGTACAACGCCCCTTTAATCCTTGCCGCAAGCGTCAAATCTAACAGTGTAATCCGAAGGAAAAAAAGATTAGGAGACTGGCTGTGTAATCCGAGAGTAAGCGATCGTTTAGGAACGACCTGAGTGAGTCGCCAACGGGACTGCTGGTATTATGGAGCGAGTGTTGGAGTGATGTAGCCAGGGCTGCGAAAGTAGTGGTGGAAGTGCCTCTAACTTCGATGGCGGTAGTTAGGGCGAAAGAGAAGATTAAAATGGGGTTGCAAGGAAAAGAGGAACTAAAGGCACAGAGTGAGAGAGAGAGAGAGAGATAGGAAAAAAGTTTGCTGTCTCGGACTGTTCTTGCTGGGGTTCAACTGTCATATATCTGCAGGACAGTAGGGGGGTGTCAGCGAGCGCTCGAACGAATGTCCCAGCAGGGTTGCCAAGCCTCCCTTCCGCTACCATAACCCAACAATGAGAGTGTGAGAATCTTCTTATAATGCGCCCTATGTATGTATCACCTATACCTTATATCCTCGCTTAAGTATTTACGCACTCGATATATAGTATTGTATAGTGTTGCCGAAGAAAGAAATACCCCGTCACCAAAACTTCGCTTGTATTTTTTGATATTTTGAGACATGATTATATTTTTAAATAAAAACTCAATTTCACCGAAAAATTAAAGTTTTATAGAATCCGTGCATTGAGGGAAAAATCTGTTAATTGTGAAAATAATATGGTTGGACTGACGATAATCTATAATACATATATAATAATTGTACAAGCTATAGTTCGCAGGAGACACGTCTATGTTTTATGGTTATACCAAATATATCAAATAGTTGGATGAACTATTAATATAATTCCCAGGAGAACCGTCTATTTGTTATAGTTATAGCCAATATAATTATCGCAGCAATCTTCAAAATGTTAATAGTTTCAAAAACTATTCTAAGAGTTTCAATATGTCGGTTTGTTGCATATACGATTTCAACGTTTGTTTCCAATGACCTTGCGAGTATCGTTTATTGAACCATACTATCATCGCTTTAACCATAAAACATTGCAAGCCTTCCTATGTTCGTTTTACCATGTGAAATTGTTAAATAAACGATATGCTTTTCTCTCAGTGTGTGTGAGGCATTGTCCTCCGAACCGGTCACTTTTTTTCAAACCCTCTCGGATCTGTTTGATAATTAGCCATATATTAGGATTACTTAAAAGTACTCTATGGATTATTTCAGATTTATTTATCCATTCGGAAATCGGAAATCTTGACAGCTACAAAAAATATTTTACAGGGAAGTAAATTGATTCATACGAGTTTTAAAAATATATACTCGTATTATTTAATTAATTAATTAATTAATATATAAAAATCATCTTATAGAGAATTGGAGTAATTAATACATGTGGGGGATTTCATATCAACTCGACCTAGGCCTTCGACCCTCGACCTCTCGGATTTCATTCCCGATTTTGTATGTTATTGTTCTACCTCTAAACAGCAATCACAATTCATATTAGATTTTTTTTTAACAATTTTTATACTCATGATTATTCATAACGAAAATATTAAAGACCATATTTTAAAAATCTGACAAAATTCTCATTAATCCTGTATCAGTCATCAATATTTTTAAGCTCAAGCTCAAAGTGGGGCGGACCTTGGTTATATTTTTTACGATTCATTTTTGAAACACTAATTTAAAAAAAGTTAGGTGCGTAAGTATCCTCTTATCGCAGGCTTCCACTTGCGAAAATTTATATGTACCTCAGACTTTGAAGAATTTATTTATTTATTTTTAAAGCGGTTTTTGTTAATTTAAATTTTGCTTTCATTTTTCACTTCAATATTTATGATTACTTATAACGAACATATTAAAGCCTATGCCTAAAGAATCTGAAAAAATATAAAAAAATCGTGCAATCAAAATAATAATTTTAAGCCATATTCCAATAGTGGGCACGATATGTCTTCTATGTAAAAAAAAAAATTGGTTAACGTTTTAAAAGCATACAGGTCATTTATTTTTTGAAACTTCAATAAAAAAAATCGCCTTAAAGAAATCTAAAAACATTCTCTGAAGACTCGACATACGAGGCGTTCTGTGTCGATTCAGTCACTTTTTTGTCGACCCTCGCTAATCTGCTCAATAATAGTCAATAAAAAAGTACCAGTAAAGGGCACCAAAAAAAGTATCCGTTTTTTTATTAAAAAATAATTTGACTGTTGTGCGGTAAAAAATCATTCTCACCCGAACATAAAAATTATTTCAAACATACCGCTCAAAAGCTAACAGAAAACGACAACTTTTATGTAGAGACATTTTTTTTTTTTAAGTAACACTAAGTTTCTGAGATATTTGCAATTGAAAAAAAAAACGTCATTTTCTGAAATATTGAGAATGTGCTCTACTGGTACTTTGATATTACCAATCATGGAACACATCGGAATGGATCGAAGAAAAAAGTGGCCAAATCTACAGAGAATGCTTCATGTGTACAAATGTTTCAGCGATGGCTCGCAGTGGAAAGGTTTTCAAGCATCTCACTTATTTCTTTAGATTTTAGAAAGATTCATAAAAAATAGAATCGAGGTCCGGCCCACTTTGGACCTTAGCTTGAAGATATTCATATCTAATACAGAATTGATGAGAATTATTTCAGATTAAATAAAATGGTCTTCAATGTTTTCGTTATAAATAATCATTAGTATATAACTTATTTTAAAAAAAATCTAATACAAAAATGGTTGCTGCTTGGAGATAAAACAATAACATAAAAGAACAAGGATGAAATCGAAGAGACGTAGGTCGAGTTGGTAATGCCCTGTGTATACATACATACATTCATTAATCCGATTTTCTGCAAAAAATGTTTCCAACTCTTAAGATTTCCGAGTCCCACAATGGTATTTTTTTGTACGCTTTGTCTTGCTTAATGCTCCGTTACATATAGAGCAAAATACAAAGGATCCAATTGAGAGGAAAAACTTTTTTTTTGTGTAAACGTGGTTTTTTTGTTTTAAAAAGAAATATCATATATTTTTAATTGAATAGTTCATGGAAAAAAATTACTTTCTTATTTCCACTTTTTTTTTCCTGGACTTTGACTTCCTACGATGTACGGACTGACGGAAAAAGAACTCATTTCCGAAACGAGTGGATCAAAGGATCTGGAATAATACACAGAGAATAATTTTGAGTAGTACTAATGAATGGTTAATTATTAATTAATTATAATTGAAAAGATCCCAGACGGTCAAGCAAAAAGTGGCCGAGTTGGTGGACAATGCCCAGTTGCGTTAAGCGCCGCTATAATGATACTATCGAAAATATACTTTTAATCATTTTTCGGTTTGTAATAAAATTGAAGAAAAACTAGTTTGATCAATCGAGAAACCGTTCGATTGTTATATAGGCTATTCATCTCATTATTGAATATTGAGCGCAACATGCTACTTACGAAAAATGCAAAAAACAATTTTTGGAGGTAACGAATGAATTGTTATTTTTCATTCTAAGTTGCGCTCATTTGGCGGTTTTTTTAGTGTACAAGAAAAATTCCTGAATCACGGTCTCTTAATCGGAGCTATGTTACATTGTATTATATTATAAAGTCAATTTTTTTTTATTTCCCACTTAATAACCGATGTAACTGAATATAACACTGAATAAAACAAGTGTCTTGCGCGTCATTCCCGAGTTCAATTTTATTGGTCTACTCACGAGAATCAACACGGTAACACTTCAATACAATGACGCAATATCGATACTGCTTGAAAATTTATTTTATACTTGGTTCTCATTCTTCAATTAAATAAACGAAATTCCGACTCTATGAGCTGTAAAATCATCTCAATAATCTTAAGAGCCTAAAAAAAATAAGTTCCGTATAAAATGCTATTAAAGAATAATAACACCTGAAAATTCGTCCCTTATATACGAGTAAGATTGAACATACCTTGCTGTTTCTTATATCAAATCAGGGCTTCAACTATAAATTTGCGCAGAGCTTCATTGAAATAAAAACCATTTGGTGTTAATCTATTGAAGCGCCCATAAAATTTGACAGCTGCAGCCAATATTTCGTGAACAACAATGGATTGTTCGCGATAATTATACCTCTAGACAAATTTTTTGTTTACCTTCCCTGTATCGAAAATATTTGCTTTGAACTCCTTGGCGATCGTAATACATATCTACGCGGTATCATTTCAATGCCAAATATTAATTTTCTATTTCCATGTGCAGCTACGTAATACCAATCTGCATTCAATTTTTTTCCAATAATTTATCACATCTAAATGCCTAGATGTCTTTGTCATTCACGGGCAATCTAATCAGAGCTCGGCATATCCCACATCATTTTTTTCATCATCATCCCCCAGCAAACAACCCCGCAAAATACAACTCCCTCTGGGCGGGCTACCACAAAATCGACCATAACATTCATATGCAACCCCTATGTGAATATCGCGCAAAAGAGAGAAAGAGACATAAAGACAGAAAAAAATGGATAGACCTCTGCGGTAACCAACCGTTCGACGCGGAGGGAAGCATCAGCCCCTGCGTGTGTCGTGCCGTAATTGAAGAAGGGGACGAGATTGGGAAACCCGCACCCCTCTGTGACTCGTTCCCGTTTCAACGAAGGGGTCACCACGACGCCATCTTAGATTTAATCGAGAGGAAAATGGAGACTGCATCCTCCTTGCTTATCGCTGTGCGTGTAATTCTGCGAATATCCTGCGCTCATCGCACACAATTTCCAGCCGGAAACATCAGACTTTCGCAAAAGGATATGAATTATAATAATTTTATATATTGGATTTTGATTGGAATAGCAACAAATAAGGCTTATTATGAGGGTATAAGAAGATGACGGTTTATTACCTCCTTTGTGAAGAATATATTAACTGCTACGGAAAAATATGTAACGAAATATACATCTTGAGTATAATATATACATTGCAATAATAAAAGCTTTATTTTTTTCGTATGTTTTGAAATGCATCCCCGATATATTTCTGGCGAATATATGTAGAATGTATTCATTTATATTCGATTTTGATTTCGATGATAACAAATAAGGCTTGTTTTGACGGTAGAAGTAATCGTGTTTTAGTAACTCCAGCACCATCACGAAAAATATATAAACCGCCATGGAAAAAATATATATGCCGTAGATCATAATCATTCCATATATTTTGGAATATTTCTCCGATATATTTCTGGGAAACATATTTATTTTGACGCCCAGTATATAATTTTTGTAAAATATATATTTTCGTATAAAAAATTAATGTTTTCAAGAGCAGAAAAATTTACTGTTGCACTCAATTTCTGTCCCAACAAATAAAACTGCTAATTACGTGAAAAGTGAATGATTTTTCATATTATATTTCGTCGAGGTAGGTAAAAAATGAGATAATTATTTCCAAGGTATAAGTAGGTGATGTTTTATTACTTTTATCATCATGAAAAAAGTACACATTATATATACATTATATATAAACATTATTACAGTGACTCGTCCTCTCGTCCAATATAATTTTTCTCCAGACCATATATCTCTTTTATTTACAAAAATGTACAATAATATCCTTAGTCATAATATCATATATATATATATATATTCTATATCAGTCAACGCGAGCTTAGAATTATGCTTACATTTATTGTATGCTTAGTTATTTGCCCATTGATTATCACAATTAATTGTACAACACGGGGATAAACGGTTATCAAAAATATGCATACGCTGATCTTATCTTTGTAAATGCATTATAAAGGTTGGAAAAATTCACTGGTAAGGCACGTCGTTTCGTGATGCCTATGGGGTTGTTAACTAACAGTGCCGTTAGTCGCTTTCAAATGTGTTGAAGCTAACTGTACCGTAGGGAAGCCAGATGATCGAAAAAGTATCAATATTTGGTATTGTAGCGTATCGTACAGCCGTGTATTTATTCTACAATATTTCGAAAGAAAATGTGAAGTTTGAACTCGTCAACACCGTTAATTCATCCTTCTTTATAAAAACGTAAATTTATACGTAAAATTGAAATAAAAATCACAATGTTTCTTCATGAAACTTGTAACTTAATAAAATTGTCGAATAATAATCGTCCACATATTATAATCGGTAGATTTATGCACCCGTGACAAGTTAATCACCCGATTATTTACTCCATTTGTTTATTAACAGGATTCATTTAGTTCGAAAAAATAAAATAAATTTTCTTTCGACATTTTTCTACGGACTGCCGAATTATTTTTGTACTTCAAGGTTTTTGTACCGCTGCCACAATATTTCGAAGAAAAAGGTATTGACACATAAAAAATCGATGATTTTATTAGCTCGTTAATACCGTCAATTCATTGTGATTTATGAACACGTGAATTTATTTGCAAGAACCGGATAAAAATCACAATGTTTCTTCGTGAAACTAGTAACTTACACGATAATAAAGACTCTTCTAGATTTGTACATTTTTTAAGTTACATTTGTACTTTTTTTTTACACGCATCAATTAACAAACGATCGTAGTCTGTCTTTTAATGACAATTGCTACCGGCGTGACGCAACACGTGACTTTCACATCACTATTGTTACTGGTGTGTTTGTGGCCATAACTTAAATGGGTGACCGCGCACTGGCTTGCGCGTCAACTGGTGAGCGAAAGGCAATTTTCTGAGTTCCTACCGTATGAGGATACATAGAAACTCAGTAAAAATGCAGCCGCCTATTTCGGCCAGGTTTTTCGCAGTTTTCCTGTGCTCTCATGCAAATGTGACATAGATTACTGTGTCACATTGGGAAGCGTGGCTGCGGACAATCCTCTGGACAGGAACCTCGAGAAATGGAATACGTACAGTACATTGGAAACCAAATAGAGAGTCTTACGGCTTCATCTTTTGTAACCTTTTTTTTGTAAAATTTTATAAAAACTTATTACTCGCGGCGCGCGCGAGTACAAGGACAGAAGGATATGGCAATAATCTCTCGACTCAACATAGCAATCGAGTTATATGTTGACTCGAGGGATTATTGCCATATTCTTCTCTCCGTGTATGTAAGCGCCTTCATTTACGCTGTTTGAAATTGCACGGCGTGCGACACGGGATGACACGCTTTTCTATTTGGATCCAATTTATACACGGAAAGAAATAAGTGAACGCCCTAATCAACCGCCATAGTTGAATACGCTCCAAGCGACAAAATTGGTTGTGGTTTGTTGTGAGAACCAATGACCAATAGATCGTTTGCGACGTTCAATCGGTTGATTGTTACACCCAATAGTTGGGTCTTACAATCAATTGTGTCGCGGGGAACGTTAGGTCAACCACTTATTTCGTCCCGTGTACGTACTTTGACCGTTCACGTATATGTACAATTTAATACCATATAGTGTTCCCAATCCGTAGCTCTCACATGGGGTACATGTAAGTAGCTATCGGATGTCCTTGCGAGAATGAAGGATGTCCGAGCGCATAAGGTCCCATTCCGGACGGTACAATTTGAAAAGCGGCCCGGTTGTCGTGCGTCCTAGTGTGTTTCTTTAGGTGGTCTTTACGACCGAACCGCTTTCCACACAGGAGACACTCGTGCGGCCTTAATCCGGTATGTATCCTTTTATGCCGGGTGAGCTCCTCGTTCCGCGTGAAGGACTTGCCGCATCCTTCCGCGTCGCATTTGAATGGTCGCTCTCCTGTAATGAAACAAAACACCAAATTATTAGTCAATTGAAAATCCGAATTTCACAAACGACAAATATAACCATCGATTTCCGGATTTTTTTTTTTTCTTTACAAAATTTGAGATTATATCGCGTGTGACAAAGTGATGAAATAAATATATTTTGGTCGGAATTAATTTGTTTTGCATTTAGCAGTGAGCACGAGCGCACAAGCGACGAAAATGACCATTAGATTGACTAAACAATTTGGCTATAACAGTTTGTCTAATGACAATTCGTCGAAAACATCTCGCCTAAGAACAGTTCATCTGAAGTAATTCTTTTCAACATAAAATTATTTATTTAATAAAGTTGTTTCATAGAATTTTTTTTTTTTTACTTTTATGTAAAAGTTATTTCAGATTTAAACGATTTTTTGAAGGGGAATGGGTAGGCATTTACTACAATTAATAACAGTAACTGACTTCAGTTCATCACGTTGAGTTACTTTAATTAATTATAATGAATATCTAGCCATTTTCCAATATGATATATACCTGCTCTTTGAACCCCAAACTAAAGATCAAGGATGTGGTAGACATCTGACGGCTTAATTTTTTTATATTTAGTTTTTATCGTTCAATAAAAGCACGTTCAATAAATTAAAACTTTACAGTGGTAAATATTCAGTGAAATTTTATGCTATAGCAAGTAATATTTGGATTTTTTCTTATTTAATATCGCAGGATCGATTACTTGAAAAGAAATTACATTTCAACATAGTTCAATACAGTGGAACTCTTATTTATATCGAGCACTTTTTCAGATTCTGAAAGGGGAGCTCTGCAAAAAAATGTTGATTGGTTGCTCAAGAGAGTTTTCTATTTATTGGCCAATTAATAGTTTTGCTAAATTCAAACCACCGTATCTTGAGAACAACGTTAACAATCAAACTGATATTTAGTATACGGATAGAGCACCACTCTTTCTTTTGAATAAATTAACAAAAAAATAAATATATTTTTTCATGATTCATAAAATTGAATTTTCCGGACAAAATCTATATATTATTTAGCTGCCGCATTTTTATTAACTAATGAGCTGAATAGTTCTCAAAAATAGAGACATGGAAAACAAACTATTGGTATTAAATTGGGGCGAAACCTATTAAGCAGTTCAGATTTTACGAAATTTAGAATTTCTGAAAAATTTATTTTTTTCGTTCTGATTCAAGACAACTGTGGTTAACTCTACTCTCATCTTCTGCACACTAAGAAAAATGTTAAATTGAATCAACGGAACCATTTTAAAAAAACCATATATTTGGATCTTTTTAAATAATCCATTAACTTAAACCAATTATATATTTAATCAATTATTTCGTTTAATGGAATCAGAATTCAATTGACTCAAGAAACGTAAGACACAATACTTATTCACATCATATCGTATTATATCGTCAATCCTACCAAATAAATTTATCGCTGGATCAAAACAATATTTGTTTCAATGTGGCCAATATTCATTTCCATGGTGACGATATTCATTTAAATCCAGTTAATATTGAATTGCTTCAGTTAAATGGATCGACTGAGTGGATTAATTTTTTTGTTTAATGCAGATAATCATATTTTCTCAATATTTTTAACTAAAAATCTTGTTGATTCAATGAAACTATATTATGAACACGTCAGACAATATACTTATGCATATTCTATCGCCGATCCTATCGTTGAATCAAAAAAATATTTTTTCTGATGTGAAAAATATTTATTCGAACCGCTTCAATATTTAATTGTCAATGAAATAGGTTTGCGAATGAAACATGTACCCGATTAGTTTTTAACTGCTCTGCGAATTTAAAAAAAAATGATAAAGCCACGTATAAGGCCCGATAATTTTTCTCGATGGATTTCTAACGTATTGTTTTTTTTAATATTTTGCTTCCTTATAAAGAAAACATAATTGTTGTAAATGATATAAACACATCCTGGATTTCTATGTCAAGTTGCTGAAAAGGGACTTAATCAAGAGAAATGGTTCAGAAAAAATTTGCGGATGCAATGCGTATGGGAGATTCCATACCGATTCGATCTGGGTCGGACCCTCGACCTCTCGAATTTGATCGAAAAATTTTTATATGATTGGACCAACTCCAAAAAGTACTGAAAATTTTTATTAGATTTTTTTATTCTAGTTTTTCTTGCGTTTTTTCAAAGCTTACATATCGTTAGCCCAAATTTAAAAATCTGAAAAAATTCTCAAAAATGCTGCATGAAATAACAATTTTTTTAACCTAAAACCAAAGTGGGCCGGGTTTCGTTCCAATTTTTTGAAAGAGGAAAAATTATCAAATTTTCCTAAAATATTGCTTTCTCCTCCAAGTGCTTTCTTTTCGTAAAAAAATGCGATTCATAGAAAAAAATTTCAGAATGTTACGTTAAAAAAGCATATCTGGAAGAAATATGCGGCGCATGTATATGTGCAAATGTGGGCGTGTGTCTATGGGTGTGTATTCTGTGAAAAGGCCGTAAACACGAAAACAGTCTCAAATTTTCAGCAATCTAGCTGGAATTTCGGACACATGTCGAATGATCACTAAAGTAGGTTGCTGTTGATATCAGCCTCCATCAATTACCAGGAAAAGAAGCCATCAAGTTTTAAGCTTTTTCTCTCTAAAATCGAAAAATAATAGAAGCGAAAACAGCCCACTTTGGTTTCGGGCTCAAAAATTATGTTATTTTATGCAGAATTTTTGAGAATTTTTGAGAATTTTTTCAGTTTTTTAAATTTGGGCTAACGATATATTAGCTTTGAAAAATCATTTTAAAAAATTGAAATAAATAAAATCTAAAAAAAAATTCCAGTACTTTTTAGAGTTGGTCAAATCATTTAAAAAAATTTCGCTCAAATCCGAGAGGTCGAAGGTCCGACCCAGGTCGAATCGGTATGGAATGCCTCGTGTGTAGGTGTGTGGCAAGCTTGCACAATTCAAACGGCTATATCTCGAGACCTAATTTACCAATTAAGGAAAAAATCGGCACACCGGTAGAGCAGCGATGTTCTATTATATGTATAAATTTTCGAAAAAATTGAATAATCGTTTTTCCGATTTAAGGATGTATGATACGTACAGTCCCGCCAAAATTGAGTTTCAGAGACAACTTCGATCACTTCCCGATGGGATAAAAATCGGAAAAAAATAATGCATATAAAACGTGCTAAAAAGATTGATCTCGCATAATAATAATCCCAAAATGTTATTAACGAATTGGTGAAAAAAACAATGGTTCAACAATCAGTCGACCTAACTTTTTTTCTAATGAAAATGATATGTTAATTTATTTGAATGCATACGAATTTTTTCGGATTTTGTTCTTTATTTTGATTTTTATTTTTTTTTTTTTGAAAAATGCGCGGGATATAACAAATTTTGGATATGCGTTTTGCAAAAAAATCTTGAGTGTAGTAGATGGTTTTATGCCGAACACATATCGAAAATTCGTTTTTTCCCGCACATTTTTGAAAATAAAAAAAATCAAAATCAAAATAAAGAAAAAAATCTGAAAAAATTCGTATGCACTCAAATAAATTAACATATCATTTTCATTAGAAAAAAAGTTAGGTTGACTGATTGTTTGTTGAACAATTGTTTTTTTCACCAATTTGTTAATAACATTTTCGGATTATTATTATGCGAAATCAATCTTTTTAGCACGTTTTATATGCATTATTCTTTTCCGATTTTTATTCCATCGGGCAGTGATCGAAATTGTCTCTGAAACTCACTTTTGGTAGGACTGTACGTATCATACATCCTTAATGAGACTGAATTTGAATATAAGCTAGGAAAATTTGGTATTAAATAAAGTATTTTTCAGAATTTTAAATTATGGCGTTCGATAAGTCACTTTCAATGAATTTTTAAAAAAATTGCCATAATAGAAAAAAAAAATATATATATATATATATATAGTACATTCGAGAGTTCACTAAGCCTACAAAAAATTACGAGCCAAATCAGAGAAGTCGAGGTCAAATTCTGGTTGAAACGGGGTGGATTGCGCCATATAAAAAGTGGAAAATAATGAGGTAGCAATGTGTTTAGTTCAATTGCCAAGTTATCAATGCTATGCGTGTAGGGAAAAAAATTCCTGTTTCATTTTATTCGATTCACAATTATATACTTCAGTGAACTAATAGAAGAATAAATTAAGGCAAACATTAAATTTTTTACATGAATGATATTCAAAACTTGGTAATTGAAATAATCACATTGCTTCCCTATTATTTTCTACTTTTGAAATCGTCGGTCAAACCGACATTATTTGAATCATAAGCCGATTTGCTTTTCCCATGTTGCAAAATAACAATGGAATTTAATTGATTAACCAAGGAAAACATGAAGTAACTAATTTCAGTTGTTGAGCTTTTTAACTTACCAGTGTGAATTCGGACGTGTCCCTTCAGTTGACCGTTATTGCTGAATGCGACATCACAATGCTCACACCGGAATTTTTTCGGCCGCAACTTCTTCATCTGCTTGGCCGCGGCGTCTTGCTGATGGATGAAGTTTACAGCTTCTTCCACGCTGTTCGTATAAGGACCAACGCCGATCCCCGGAAACCCGTACATAAGCTGCTGTCGGTGATGAGCCTCGAAAGAAGCCGCGGCCGCGGCGGTGACAGCAGCGCTTCCCGGTGTTACCATTCCGAGAGGGAAAGGGTAATCCAGCGCCGTGTACACCGGACAATGACAAGAAGGCGGTGTGAAGGCTGATTTAGCTGCAGTACTAAAACCGCAGAAAGAGGGTGAACTGCTGCTACTATTGCTGCAGCTCGCAGTTTCCGCTTCCGACCGGGTACCACAGACGAAGTCCGTTAGCATATCCAGACTACGTCGTTGAGGTAAATCCTCGCACGCGTTGACCGCATACGCGGAGCTCCGTCTCGTGTAAAGAGCGTCATTGTCCGGTGATTGCCGGTGATCCTCATCCACCGTTTGCACCTCGCACTTCACAGTCACTGTTCGGTCCACTGAATTGTCAACAATTCCTGCACCGATTGTCACAGTTCCAACAAGGTCCGTAGGCTTCGCGGTATCAGCCACCGCACCGTCGCCTTTCCACGGCCTGAAGAACTGTACACCGTCGCACATTCTCACTTCGATTTCTAAAGATTGGCACAAAAAAAATAGAAACTACAGGCCCGACTTCTCGAGAGTCACTGTTTGCTGTGGTTGATCTGCCGATGGGTTTTATAAGGCCGAGGGTTGCCGTCGAGAGCGGTAGGGGTTGGGCCCCACCCCTTGGCTTCCCATTGGAGGTATTCGACGCTACGGACTGAACCCTCCGGGTACTGTGTGCGCCCTCGGCCTTCCCTTGCACCCTCCCTACATCCTTATGCCACTACTCTTGCTCTTTTCTCAGATTTAGCGATCGTGGTGGTGGAAGAAGGCTCAGGCTAAGGCTGAGGTGGGTTTTTCGTAGGCCTGGAAGAGGCGCACCGTGCGTGCCCGCGCGTATCTATATGTCGCTATCCTGTCGTACGATACGAGCCGAATATATCTTTTGTCATCGTCGAATTAATCTGCGGCCGCCACGGCGATTTCTCGATGCTCCCCTTCGACGTATGGTTCGAAGCTTCGCTTTTGAATGAAGGCATGACTCGTGGGGGTGACAGGCACGTCGATGACTGTTTCCTCTCCCTCTTTTATTTCTTCAATGGTCGAAATGCACGTGCTTTATCCTTTTTAAATTGGCAATTCCTTGGAATTTTATCGCTGTGTTTTTTTTAATCCCGATTTTTTTCGATTTACCTACGGAGATAGACGTAATGAGTTCATTTTGATCAAGGATTTATTAAAATTAAGTTAAATAGTTTTTTGCATTTTCCGAGCCTGTATCAATTTTTTTCGCCGGATTGAATCTCCGTTTCTGGCTTGCAAAGCGAAACGTTTTTTAAATTTAATGGCCATTTGAGTGACGATATTAATCATATCATTCGGATATGTAAACCTCATGTCAAATGTCTTAGCACAAGAGATAAATGAGGTTTTTAACCAAATATGAACTTTACTGAGAGTAGGAAATAATCTCCTTAGAGAACTAGCGAATAATAAAAAAAACTTTATAGAAATTTTGCTCTGTATGCGGTTTTTCAAATCATTAATTGCAATAAAATGTTCGCTTAATATTCGGCTTTTATGAATGCCGTAAACGAAGGTATTGATATTAACCATGAAAAAATATTCATACGTTAAAAAAAATCAATGATGGTAATTGTCGCAATGTTTATTATACAAACGCGTTTATAAATTTATACACTCCAACCCCGCAAACTGCAACGAATCCCCACTATCAGCCGCTCACACTGCTCTATCTCTCGCGTAATTTTCTCCGCCACTCTCACAAACAACCACAATCACAGAAATGTGATATGACACAATTTAAATTCTTAATATTCAATTGCTTCAATTGAATAAATTTTCAAATGGTACATATAATTGGTTAAGAAATTACATTTTGAATTCCTTCTAAACCACTTGTCACACTCTCATTTTCTCATTTTACAGCCATTGGGCTTAAATTTAGAGCGGACTATCATAAACTGATAATTGGTACTAAGTTTTATGAATATCGATCGAAAGATTAAAATTTTAGGAGATTTTTTTTTTCGAATTTTCTAGAAAATTTGTATTCCCGTTCTAGTACGAATTTAGGTATCAAATATTATCCAATTAAGTTGGTTAAGAATCAATAATAATCGTAATTAATCACACAACAAAGCTTACTTTACGGGCAAGTCAAACATAATAATAAATAAAAAGAATAACAGAAAGCGGAAAAATTTACAGGAAAATTAACGGAGAACCTACGTGAAAAATTTTATTGTAAGCTTTTCTCTGAATGTATATGGGAAAAAAAGTTTGTGATTAACCCCTAAACTTTTTTAGCTGTTGGAAGTTATGTTGGAAAACTGCAATTCAGGTGTAAACGTTTGTAGACCATTAAAATGCGTATCTCGCTTTATTACGGACGAAAATATGTATCACTTTCATAATTCGCGTACACGAATGTTGAAAGTTATCGGCCTCCGCATATAAAATATATTAAAATGATTGCTTATAGAAATCTCGCAATTTACCTGTAGCTTATACAAATTTCGCAGTTTATTGCCATATTTGCGTTATAATGTAAACAGCTACTTTGTAAATAGGTATCACCTCCATTTCTAGAGGTGTTAGTCAAATTTCTGGGTTTAGGTTAGAGGTCACAGGGCTTAACTGCGCCAGACTCTGTACATTGCCGCACTGCCGACGGCTCGTTGGTGCGTTCCAGCAGTTGATGGCTGAGCCATCATAAAGCCATCATAAACGATTCCGCGCGGGCAAAATCGTTTAGGGCTTTTGCTTTCTTTTTTTTCTTTAGCTAGTCTATAGCGGTTTTTCACTAACGCGTCATGACCACAGAAAAAAACCCAGAAGTCGCCCGTGAGACACTGCGGGTGATGAACATTGTATGGTCTGTGATCTCGTGCGTTCTCTTGTTAATCGTCTAAGTCACTGATTCTTAATCGGAGAAACTCTAGATGCAGATTCCGAAGTAAGCCCTTCAACCACGATTACAGCAACGTCGTTCGAGCCTTATCATGATCAACTACGCGTAAAATTTCCGTTGAACGGAAATCGTAACGTGGTGAAACGGATCATATATTTAGGACATGTAATTGTTAGAAACTACGTTCTATTGAGTCTCAGTCAAGAAGGCTCATTATTTCAGGTAGTTTATGAGATAGTAGGCGACAAAAGTGCATTGTTGTTATGAATGTTAGTTCGATGCGCACGCCCAAGCATTCAAAATCTAATCTCAGGATCTCACATTTCGTTAGTCTAAGATACTATATATTTTTCAGTTGACGATTATACACTTCGATGGCGCATAACAATACGATTTTTCCATGTATTTCTCGATTTTTGCTATTTATTTACAATGCGCCAATGGGTGGTCAGAAAACTGTGAACTGCCTAAAACTTACATGTACTATTAGAAGCATTCTCTGTCGATTCAGTCACATTTTTTTTCAACCCTCCCCGATCTGCTCCATAATTGGTGATATGGAACTCTCTTTAAAAAGCACTCTGTATGAATTTTTGAAGATTTTTTACAGCAATATTTTCAAAAATTCATTTTTTTTCAAGTGCAAATATTTCCGAAACTGGAAGTTACTGAAAAAAAATGTCTGTACATAAAAGTTGTTACTTTTTGGTAGTTTTCGAGCGGAATAAATGGTATAATTTTCACATTTCAGTGAGAATGATTTTTTAACGAAAAACCAAGGAATTTAAAAAAAAATAACAAACTGATATTTTCTTTGGATTGGAAAATTTACAAAGTATTCATCCATAACTTTTGATATCTCACAAAAATTGCCAGGATTTGTCTGGTATTAAACAATGTATCAGTGTCAAAGTTCCAAAAAACGGGGAAATGATTATTTTTCAAATTCAACATCGATTTTTTTTTGCTAATAAGATTGCAGAATATTCCTGCGTGACTGTTGATATCACAAACAAATAATCAGAGTGACACGGATCGAGGTTTGGGTTCAACAAAATAATACCCCCAAAACTTTCAAACGATGGAATTTTTTTATACCGGAACCTCGAACCGTCCTACTCGAGCGATTTTTGTGGGATATCCACAGTCATGCAGGAATACTCTCCAATTTTTTCAATCTAAAAAAAATATCCGTATTTAAATTTAAAAAAATTAATTCATCAATGTTTCGGTAAAAAATCATACTCACCGAAATGTGATAATTATTTCAAACATTACGCTCGAAAAAAGCCCACAGAAAACGGAATATTTAATGTGCAGACATTTTTTCTCAGTACCTTGAAGGTTTCGAGATATTTGGACTTGAAAAAAAAAAAATGGTTTCTTCTGAAATATTGCTCCCAAAAATCTGAAAAAATGTACATAGAATGCCTTTAAGTGGTACTCCCATATATCCATTTATGGAGGAGATTGGATAAAGTAATTTTAAAAAAGTGGCTACATTGACAGAGCATACTTCATAAACAAAGTCTGCACTGATATTACAAACGAGACTCTATAGCATAGCTTCAAACAAAATCGCGCAAACTCACATCTGTTTAAGTGGGCCAATATTTCGTTTCCATCAGCAGCATCAGACCCAAGCCGAGACGTCCGACTTGTCATTCATTTACTAAACTGTTAGTGGATAATTCCCAAACATTTTCGTGTGTCGTTGCCACTTCTTCTCTCTGTGCATACACTGAGGGAAGTAATCTAAAAAAATCAATCTCAACGCAGCAAATAGACCAAACTATTTCCGATAAAATTATTTGTCATGCTGCATTAAACATCTATCTATATGAGTATATATGTATAAGTGTGTGTGTGCATATATATATAAATATATATATGGCATGTAGGACTGTGAACCGCCAAAGTCCGGCCACTTTAAACACAATGCATAGAAGCGAGTGAATGGGGCTCGCGCGTTGAGGGCTTCGTGTCATGTGCCCGTCGTCTATTGCTGTGTACCGTGCGCGCTGCGCTATACGTGCAGTGAATTGAGGGGTTGCACGCGGGGGTGGAGTCGCTTCGACCGCTCGCATAGGACCAAACACGCTGATTTATTGTAACACTTGGAACGAAACTACCCTCTGCTCGAATCGAACAATCTATGCTCTGCGTCTCCGCACGTATACTCCTCGTATACACGCACATATCCAACAACGTTGACGACCCTTGCAAGCGAGTTTTTCTCTCAGACTCCACAGAACGTTGTTCTCTTAGTATTTCGCTTCTTTCTGAGCGTTCCTCTCGCTTTTGTAACAACCAGCACTCTTATGCCGCTTGGATGTTATATTCAATGGTTCGGCTGCACCAACTCGCCCACCCCTGTCAAAACGGAACTCAATGCCAACATAAATTTTTGGCGCACTCAAGAGTACAAGCCTGATACACAAAAAATAATTCAATTATAATATATTATTAAAATATAACATTATCGAAATAATACTTTAAAACAAATCGCTCGTGGATAAACGCATATACATGTTGTTGGTGTATCACTACTTATTATTTGTAATATTTTACATGAGGCTGGAATAATGAAATATGGTTTCCATAATTCTTTAGTTAGGGTTTCAATTTTATCTGGAATTCTAGGAAATAAAATTTGAGTTAAAATTACAATATATGCTTTTGACATATTTTCGGCAGCGAAATAAAAAATGTAATTCCTCATCAGAATATCTACAAGCATTTTCGATGTCATATAGATGCTGCTGTCTATGACTCCGGCGTACTAATATAGCTAAGTTAATTCTCGTATTAAGTATGTTAATTCTCGATTGAAAGATTAATTTCGCTAACGCTCCAGGACTGAAGATGCAGTTTTCGGGATCGCAGTTTGCGGGGTTAGAGTGTATATGGCCGTGGGCACTTACGAAACAACAGGTTTCAACGTTCTATACTAATGAAACGGTGCAGAAGCATTGTAGTAATAAAGGAATTACCATAAACAGGTATAGGTGTACTAATGAAATAAACCAGAAAGTGACGAGAGAGTCATTAAACAGCCCTCTCTCGGACATAAGCTTGTCAACCGTGCGCCCACTCCTTGAACCCTTAAGCGGCTAAAGATCTCCCTAAGACTCACCGCAGCTGGTCGAAAATTCTTGGTAACAATTGACGAGTCAAGCAATTATTACAAACCCGCCGTGGCGACGCGCCAGGTAATAAAGGGGTGTGGCATCCTTCTGGCTTGTATATCGTAAATATAGGTAGGAGCTGCTACTCAGTAAAGCAAGTAGGTACCAGAGCACACTTTTGTGCACTGGACGAAGGGGAAAGAGACATACGCGGAGCACTGGACTTAAGAAACACTGCACTTAGGAAACAAAGAATAAGGCTAAATCGAGGTAGTATAGATCTTTACCGAACCGATTTTTTAAATCACTGAACATTTTTTTAATCCTATAAATCATATTGTTAAACCCACATCTTTTTAATCGCGAAAATTTGTTTAATCCCACAAACCGAACATCTTATTTAATTCCACAAGTCAATAAAAAAAGTTAATTCAGAGAGACCACTGAAATCGTAACATCAATTTTTGAAAATTGGACCTTTCTCGGGCGTGTAGATAGATGTACCAGGATGCGTTTTAGCACGAAGACATCATGAAATTCAGAAACCGATACGCATTTTACAACGATTAAGCGATGCTCGTATAAACGAAAAGTACTTCAGTTGAGAGAAGTCAGATCTAAATAGTTGAATTGAGAAAATCAATATCATTCAAATCCTTTTCATATCTGACCAGATATGAACCCCTATGGACCTACATATATAATCATACAGAATCATACATAATCAGATCTGATACATATATGATCATGTATGATAATTTTATCCGAACTCAAACTTTGGACGTAGAACTTTTTTGTCACTTTGAAGAACAATTGATCGTTATAGTTAAATTTTCAATTAAAGTAGAGGTACCGCACGTCTGCTAGTAAAACGGAGCAAAGTGTAGACGCGCATCTCGCGTGGTTCTGGGTTCGATTCCGCGATCGACATTTTTTTTCTTTTTTCTTTCTCATATTTATTTTTCTACATTCCACTACGGAAAAGAAATAAAAGGAATTGTAACTAAAATCCCACAATTCAGATCAATTGCTAGCATTTAGTTGCTAGGCGAAAACGTCTTATCAGATATGATCAGATATGGTTGGATACGTCCTTCCGGCCTGATCTGACCAGACCTGGTCAAATATGAACCTATCGGGTCAGATATGAATCTATCTGGTCAGATATCTCCCGATATGATCAGATCACGCCATGTTCCTTATCTGATCAGATAAGGTCCATATATGGTCATATCTAGTGTTTTTGCCCGGGAAATGTTCACTTTTCACAATCCGCGTATGATAGTGATTAAATGACTTGGTTAATTGCTTAGTCCTTGAGAAGATATGAAAATGTAATATTTTCAATGTACTTAACATTGAAAATATTGCATTTTCGCTTTTTAAGCAAAAAAATTGAGCTAAAGGTCCCGATTTGATTCCATCGTATTTGTTGCATACATTTTTTATACTGGCTCTCATACGCTTGACATTTGTAGAAGTTACTGAATTTGAGGTAGTAAAGAGATTCACCCGAACCGACTTCACACCGTCACAATGAAGAGAAGAGTTAGCTGTGCGTGGCGTATTGGAAGATATGCGCCAATACCCCACCGTCGGCCATAGTTTATTCGCAGGGACAAGGCATTCTCAGAAAAGTCAGCAAAAATCAATGACAATGACGAACTCTGCATGTTCTAGATTTTTCTCGGTTCTTTGAATTTTTCACTCGAATTGCCCTTAGCAACTAAAAAAATCGTACCTGTAAGCCTTGAAAAACATTCATAAATCCACACAAATTTTTCATTAACAAAAAGTGTTATTATATTTTATGAATCTCTTAAGGAAGAAAAAAGGCAAAAACATTTATGGTGCAACTCAAGCAGATCTTATTAACTGTTAATACACCTTAAAGGTCAAAAGCAATCCAATTAACTTCAACGAAAAGAGGTATGCCTACGACGGGATATACCTGCAATTGTCTTTTACATATTTACCTTCTGACTTATAGATTAAAGGTCAAAAGCAATCTAATGAACTTCAACGAAAAGAGGTATGCCTACGACGGGATATACCTGCAATTGTCTTTTACATATTTACCTTCTGGCTTATAGATTAACGATCCTTCGAAATACACTTCCAGGAATCCCCCCCCCCCCCTCTCCCAAATGAATGACCCTTTTTCCATTATTGCCGCAATATAAAGTTATGCTACACTCAAGACGCAGAAATGTTCTCGCAGCCCAAAGTATATCTATACCGTTCAATGTATTTCAATTTTCCCACAGCGACTCATGTAACCCACGAGCAACACTTCTGACTGCCAGAAAATGGAAAACGTGGGTTATTCCAATTTGCATTTCCTGCCTTCGGACTTTTCTTTCTCATAAGGTCGCAGAACGTAACCTGCGTTTTTGAAGCTACGTGAAAGGGCTTTCTTCCGATTCTACTATTTACTAGACGAGGTCGAACTCGTCCGCATATTTTGTTGCAGTGAGAGACGCAAGAACACAGTAACACTGCAGAAACGAGAAGAATGCCGCCACCTTTTGGTGACGCGATTTCGAGGCAAAGCGTTGATGGATCGATGACACGCGCGCCACAATCGTTTTTCCTTACGTCTTAAAATTTGTACGCGGCGCCACGAGAGCGCGTCCTAGTCTGTACGGGTTCGGTGATCCGTCTTGGTCAGTCCTAAGACGTCACAACACTGTCACTAATCCCATACGCTTCAAGCTTGACTCTGTATAGGTACCGCAGTACGTACCTACCTTATATACAGCGCAATTTAAAGTTCTATTCCAAGCCCAAAAAACGTTTTGACGTGCGATTGGCCCATTTCGAACGGAATCCGTAATCCGTGCAATAATGCACTTGAATTGTTGACTTAACGCACAGCAAGCGAAGATACACACACTTGAGAGATTTCCGTGTGTAGCTCATTAAGAGATTAAAATCCTTTGCTTCTCACAATATGTGAGAAGCAACGGATTTTAAGCACACTGGAAGGATATGCTAACCCAGACAGGAATTTGGCGACACGAAAACGGCACGGTGGCGACACGGCATGATTCGTCGTGTCGGTCGTGTCGGCGACGGTGCAACATGCTAAAATCGGCACTATGTCAACACTGTCCCAGCACAACGTACAGTCTTTTTGTACTGCACAATGTGCTGGGACGGTGCTGACACAGGGTCGAATTCAGCACATTGTGCCGTCCCCGTGTCGTTACATTCGGTCGCTCGTAACTGATTTCTGACCGCACGCAGTTCCGACCGGCTCTGCATATCTATCTATCTGGAAATCAATCTTAAATCTTAATTCAATCCGCTTGCACCAAAAACAACGAGGATTACTCGTTCAACTGAGGCTGACGATTGACTTTAGTACATCCGTTGGTGGACCAAAATTTTTTTTCTAATAATTCCTTTATTATACACTATTTTGCTCATACGAAACGTCGTTATTTAAATAAGGTGTTGCGAAAGATACAGTCGTTGAAATTACATCTAACCGGTATTCATGTTTTTGTTGGTTCTCTAGCTTCAATTTCCCCGTGTTAAAATATATTGAAATTTAATATAATAAACCTTCGTGGTTGTCGGCATAACAATGATCACGAACGCGGGGGAATGTTAATTGCATCATAATAGGTACTTGGTTGAATTAATGAACTAGAATGGAATAAAAATTGATCTATTGAAAGAATATATGTTCCTTTTAATTGCGATTTCAGTGTTGGCAGAAGGCTAGAATTTTCTGAGGTTAGAATTTCAATTCCATATTCTTTAAGCCATAAACCATGGAGTACTCATTATTTATTATTGCGACTGTTACTGTATACTGCTACTTATCGAAATTAATCTCTTCACGGGTTCGGTGATCCGTCTTGGTCAGTTCCAAGAAGTCACAACACCACCACTAATCTCATACCCTTCGAGCTTGCCTCTGTATAAATACCTCAGTACGTACCTGCGATATATGCAGCGCAAAATAAAGTTTTATACCAGGCACAAGAATCGTTTTCCCGCACAGTTGGCCCATGTCGAGCGTAATCGGTAATCCGCTCAATAATTCACTTCAATTGTTAAGTTAAAGCACAACAAGCAAAGAGACACGCACGTCAGGGATTTTCGTGTGTAGCTTACTAAGAGATTGGGATTTATTAATAGTCACAATATGTATCACACTGGAAGAACATGCCAACCAGCATTAAATTTTCATTTAATCATATAATTCAACTGTGGGTGAAAATTGACTTTTAGCACATTCGTTAAGCGGAAAAAGATTTACGCGGAATATGATGGAATAAAAATTTATTTATTGGAAGATATACATGGAAAGTATGTTTATTTTAATTGAGATTACTGTGTTGGCATGTGGCTAGACTTGTCGAGGTTAGAATTTCAATTCCATTTTCTATAAGCCGTAAACCATGCATTACTTATTGTTTATTATTACTACTCTTACCGTATATTATTATAGTAGCTTGATAGACTGTGACGGAGTGTTTACATTAAGTATTATTGTATGCGACTATTAGCGGTCAAGCTTTATTGTGGTGGAATTTTTGCGAAGCAAATCGCAAGTGTGATTCAAAGAGCGCGAAACTAAAGCCAAATTTGAATGTCACTAATATGAATCTTTACAAGTGTCGATTGTAGCTGCTTAATGAATCTATTTAATGAATTAAACAAATTCTTCAATAAGCCACAATCGACGAATATTTATCTCGAACAAATTGTGGGGAAAAAAAATAGAATCATAGATAGATTCATTAAGCAGCTACAATCGACACTTGTAAAGATTCGTATTAGTAAAATTTGAAGTAGGCTTCAGTTTCGCGCTCTGAATCTAGCAATCACTGTCTCACACCCGAGATGTGCTTCGCGAAAATTCCATCCAAAATTAACCTTGACCGCTAATCGTCGAATACAATAACATCTAATGTATATTATTGCTTATTGAAATTAATTTCATATTTCGTTGCACGTTTAAAAATTACCTCATAACTTTCCAAAAAGCGACTGTAATTACCCATTTCGTCAGACAATGGCAGCCTTAGCAATCTTATCGACCGCCGTAAAACCACTGAGTGGTTTCCTGCAAAAAAAAAAACCTAAATATCGGTGGTAACAACAGTAAGAACAACGGCTCAAAAAAATATTAATGATGTCGATGCATCCAAACGACTATAAAAACAACTGTTCATCATACTCATATCTGGTTGTTTTTCGGTAAACGGTTGTTGTTACAGTCGCTATGACCGAATTTAAGTTTTATTTTTGCAAAAAAAACACCTGGTGGTTTGACGGTGGATTGTACGATAAATCAGTGAAAAAAAACAATGGTTATCAAGATCGCTGGGGAGTCAATGAAAAGATTTTTATAATTTATGAAAAACCAAATTATTTGATTGTTTTCGTGTTTTCCGGGCTACCACTTTTTCAGCAATAGTTAATCAACTATCCAAAACGCAGTCTTTTTTGGTAGAACATACGTTTATTCAGAGGAAATTGCAAATAATCTTTAGTAACTGTGATTCACCCATTCTTCCCTAATTCCTACAATGGATTATATCAGGGAGTCATTTATGCGTGAAAATAAAATACCTAGTCTCTTTCAATTTTTATTCTTGAGACGTGAAAAAGGAAAAAAGTCGGTGTCAGAAAATAAATTCTAACGAGATCATTGTCCTTGCTATAAATAAAAACGACGGATGGCCCTTCCGGAATAGACCTAGAATCCGCATTAGTTTTTTTTTCTGAAAATTACTTCTCATCTATGAGGCATTCTCCACCAACTCGGCCACATTTCTCTCGACCGTCTCGCATCAGTTTGATAATTAGGCATATATTAGCACTGCTCAAAACTATTCTGTGAATGTTTCGTATTTATTTCTTCTCCATCCGACACTTTTTTATTTCGTTGTAGATTTTACAGAGACTTAAAGGATATAGAGAGCGCATGAAAAAATTGGCATAGTGGAATTCGAAAATCTTGACAGGTAAAATAAATTTTTTCGAGAATCCCCTATAAGATATTTTTTCTATGCTAATTAATTGAAGATTAATTAATACATATATATATTTTATAACGAGTCAGTGGAGAATGCCTCCTATATTAAGTGACGATTAAAAAGAATGGTTATGGAACATTAAAAATAATTTGCAGTCTAATATATCAATGAAATGTAAGTTTATGTAGTTATTGAACATCAACCGCTGCATTATCATTTCTACGACGAAAAAGTAAAGAATTATTCAGAAAAGATCAATAGAACAAAATTATAATAATCATAACAATAGACAAATAATGTACTAGCCCAGTTTTGATTCAGTAGCAGAAAGTTCTCGATTTGCTCGGTCAATGAATAAAGACCGATAGTGAAGCAAATTGAAAGGACTCAACAGCTCTACATTTTGTCGGCTTTTGTCGAAGCTGTCCACCCGAATGACGGATTGGCAGACTCGGCAGACTCAGCGGAGATTCTCGAATTGCGCTATACCGTTCCGGCGAACGTTGTTTTCTTTTTTATTTATTTTTTATCAATACGATCCAATTTGTTGGGAAGGCAGTTTTTGCGTGAAATTCTCGTTTTTCTCAAACTGACGCGAGCCTCGTTGTGCCCTTTTATTGCACGGACACATAAAAGCGAGGCTAGTGAGGTGTCCAGTGCTATGATCGATCGCAGCTCGATCTTTGCCGCTCTTACTCGCTTCCGGTGATCGAATATGTTAGAAAAGGAAAGTTTTCCCTGAAACGCATTTTTATTTATAATAATGAAATACAGTACTTACAATTCGATGTGGACTTGCTCAAATCAAATTCGGCTTAAGATAATAAAATGTTTTGTCAATTCGACATGTATATTTATTCAAATAGAATTTAAATTTTGTTGCTTCAATTACCTTGTTTTTCAGAGAATTAAAGATCATATTTTTCAAATACATATCTCTTTGGGAACTATAAAAATTTGTTGACCCAACAGAAACTTGGGCTGGAAACAAAAGTCGTCTAATTTTGAAGGGAACCAATATTCATTTGACCTACGCGAACGCAATGATCATTACCAAACAATAAAAGTACATATTTTTTGTTTCGAGGATTATTTATCAAGACATTGCCAGTGGTAGTGTATGGGAAGTAACGGTTTCTGTTGATGAAACTTTTTTTCTGCCTATCCTGAAATTCGAACCTACGACTTGCCTACCTCATTTGCTAATAACGCTACCACGACCAACTGTGCTACCGAGTACTTGCTGACTTAGAATATCTAAATGGGATGATAACAATAGAACAACGATTCGCAAAACTGAGCGCTTTCGATATACTATGTTCTGTTGTCCTTACTAAATTGAAGTCCAAATCAAATAAACAAATCATTTCGATGAATGTTGGCAAATGGTATAAAGTTAATCATCGTACTCACTTCATATACAATAAAATAAAATAATAAAATAATGACTTTGCAATCAACATAGGCGTTGAGAAGAGAAAAAAAATGAAATAGAAATAATAAAAAAAGGAACAACAATCACAGATTTTGACTTTTCTCTTCGAGAATTTTTTTCCACATTCAAAATAACATTTAAAAAAAATTATATTTGGGATTTGCGATACACTGAAAAAAAATTTGTTTTTGATGTTTGAATGTTGAAAAAAAAAATCTCAACTTCATATTCTTATTTGAGATGAAAAGTCGATCGATGGAAAAAATTTCCGTCGTGATCACCTGAGAAAAAATGTTACTGGATTTGGCAGGAAGGTATCCCCTTAATATAATTGATTCGATTTATGTTTGTTTCAAAATCCAGAGGGTTTTGGAAGAACTAAATATTCTGTGGACACATGGGGTTTTACCAAGAACGTTTTCGGATAATTTAACATAGAATTTCTTTAATCGAGACCAATAGACACATTTTTATGCAAAATGATTTAGTTCAACACGCATCAGACATCCAGCAAATCCACTCTACAACCCTCCCAACACTCTTCTTTACAATACTACAGGAATCACACCCATAATGACAAGAGCTCGTGAACTAACAAAACGATTTGCAATTGCACAAATACACTGAGAAAAGAAAATTGTTGGAGTGTTGAAAATTCTGTTGACTCAACAAAATCTGGCGGTCACGGGCTGTCAAGAGATTCGACTGTTAGGACAACAAAATATATATGTTTCAGTTCAACCAAAAAAGGTTTCGATTCAACAATATCATGTTTTGAATTGATTGAAATGAAGGTCGAGGGGATCGTTGCATAATTTCAATTAACTGCTGAGGTTGTTGTGGTGAATTCATATTTTTTTAAATTGAATAAATATTTTGTTCCGAGGAATTGATAACTTTTTATAAGCGCAAAATATATTGTGGATTCTGCATTGTATTCATTCAAGTCAACTGGCTATACAATTGCTACAACACCAAAATCGATGCAGCCGAAAGCGCTGTCTATTCCGCTAAACATTGTATTAAGCCAATTAACAAAATGCATTGTTGAACTAATATAGTGTACGTTCCATGGCAGTTGACATTTTGTCATTTCCACTGCAGATTTAGTTGATTTCTGTAGAAGTTTTTTCACCCCACATCGTTGAATCTTGCGGAACGGATCCTCTCCGATGGAACAATTCTGTCTAATCAGTATGTCATCGCCACTCTCGTGCGAGTTGCACGTTGACTGGTTGTTCTGGTGCAAGTTACTATCCGACTGGCCGCTGTTACTAATGGCAGGGGACCGACTCTACACCTCCCAAGTCTACACAAAGATAGGTCTACACAAAAAGTCGACACAGAAAGACTGTACACGCAGACAGCTCGACACCGAAAACTCGGCACGAAAAACTCGACACCAAAAACTCTGCACGAAAAACTCGACACCGAAAAGTCAACACGAAAAACTCGACACGCCGAAAAGTCGGCACAAAAAACTTGACACCGAAAACTCAGCACGAAAAACTCAACACCGAAAAGTCGACACTTCGATCGATTTTGGGGAATTTTAAGGCCCTATCCGATGTGAAATTTTCCGTTAATTACAATTTTTATTTTATTCGGTGCGTAAAACGTGGTTTTATTTCATTTTTAACCCACTATTTCGATGTATTTTTGCCAGCAGACAACGAATATGTTATGTTTTTAAAAATCGTGATATTTTTCACTGAAAACCCAGAAATACATTACTTTTTTCATTTGAAACAAAATATGATCTATTCAGATATCCCCTTGAACGATAGTATCATACTAGTGCGACAAAACTTTTTTTGACTTGTGCAGGAATCTCAAACTTTCTACTCTTGTGGTGTAATATACTATTTCGCGCGAGTATCGTACCTATTTTTATTTCACGACGTGTGTAAACAAAGTTCCACGCACGCTTCGCTTGCGCAATCGCGATTTGCCCACAGAGTGAAATAAAAATTGTAATTAACAGAAAATTTCACATCGGATAAGGCCTTAAAATTCCC